>CM064880.1:18686058-19069162 GCA_003313485.2 Penstemon barbatus
AGAAAACGACTATCTATGATATGTGGCACTCTTTTCCTTACTTAAGATTTTTTCCCACAGGGTTTTTTCTTAAGAAAGGTTTTTAACGAGGCTCCATTCATGGAAAACAAACGGTCGTGAAAATTTATCTACTTCTACGAGCTTCTATTATCTATACGCTCGAAGAAGTGAGGGAGTACTGATGGGGGCTATTTCGCACCCTACATACTGTACTATCGACTAAAGACATTGAGATCTGTTCGACCAAATCAGGCTGTTCAAGATCATCTCATCGGCCAGGCCGAATACAGCTCTCTTCGATTAGAAGACAACATTCCGGACCCAAGATGGACATTTGGGCCGAGTCCTATTAGGACTATGTTTCCTTGTAACGCTAGGTTTAACATTGTATAAATACCTAGTTAATCATTGTATTAAACAACTACGAAATCCCTCTACTTCAAGAATACATGATTATACACTGCTTACTGCATCACAACTGAATAAGATTCAATATTATTCATAGCATTTGATCTCCATATCGGTGTGTTCTTAGCTTTGTTTGTGGTTTTACTTCTTGTTCTTGAATATTGCTTTTCTTTGTAATCGATCCATCCGGAATAAAGTAACAGAGCCCTACTAAATATATATACAAATATCGTAAACCCCCCCGATATTACAAATTCACTGATATTCAATTAACCAGATGAAATCCGGTTAAATCAGATTATACTGATTTAAGTGTAATGATTAAGACACAAATGGAGCACCAGGAGAACTTAGTCCTAAAAGAAGAGAATGATAAGCTCCGAGTTGAGAACGTTTCAGTGAAAGAAGCAATGAAAAGCCCGGTTTGTAACAATTGTGGTGGTCCAGCGATTCTTGGAGAAGTACCTATTGAGCAGCACCATCTTCTGATTGAGAATGCAAGGTTAAAAGATGAACTTAATCGACTTGGCTTACTAGCAAAGAAATTCATGGGTAAAACCATTAACTCTGTACCCCCAATAGTCGACAACTCATGCTTGAATCTTGATGTAGAAAGGAACGATTTTTCTGGTTCTTTTGATCCTGCATTGTCTACAAGACTTGATTTTGGCAACCGGGTCTCGAATGGTTTTCCTGTAGGGCTATCAAGCGGGCCAATTACAAGCCTCGCGAATGTAGATGCGTCTTATGACAAATCATTGTTGCTAGAGCTTGCATTGGCTGCAATGGATGAGCTGATTAAGTTGGCCCAACTTGATAGTCCTCTATGGTTCAGAAACTTAGAAGGAAGTGGAGAGTCGTTGAACTTTGAGGAGTACACTAAAACATTTTCCTCGTGCATAGGCTTGAAGCCAGGCCATTTTGTGTCTGACGGAACAAGATACACTGGTGTTGTAATGCTCAAAAGTGTGCTGCTTGTGGAAACGATGATGAAAGTGGTAATTATGTGGAATCATTAGATTTTTGGTATTATATATGTAACAAATGCCTAAACTTGGATGAATTTAACTTGCCACTTTACCAATTGTGATATAATTTCTTTTATGCAGGATCGATGGACAAAAATATTTTAATGGAACATTGGGAAAGCCTCGACTCTCAATGTGATTTCCAATGGAATGGGCAGAATAAAAAACGGTGCACTACAACTGGTATGACATTTGAAACCCCTCATGTGGGAAATAAAATTAGACAATAAATGTTTTTGTTGTTTGTCAGATGCAAGCTGAGTTCCAAGTTCTTTCACCTATGGTCCCTGTGCGTCAAGCAAAGTTTATTCGCTTTTGCAAGCAACATGCAGAGGACACATGGGCTGTAGTTGACGTGTCCGTAGACACTATATTCGATGGTTTGAGAGGAACCACGTCTACGAATTGTAGGAGGCTCCCTTCAGGCTGCATCGTGCAAGATATGCCAAATGGTTATTCAAAGGTAATTGGAGACTATATATAAATGTTGTTTGAAAATGCTTAAGTTTGATGTGAGGTTCTTGATTTTTTTAGACTGCTGCCTAAATCTTATAATTCTACAATGCTTTATTTGGAAATGAAACTTTTTCGTATTAATTTTAAACATACAATGCTTCTATTCATCTCCATCGAATCTCTCTAGCATACACGCACACATATCGCACGAATATTGTTAGCATCCATTTAGAATTGGTCATTTGTTAGATAAAGCATATATAGAACTTTCACAAATTTAATTGATGCAATTGTGCTTTCACAAATTTAATATGATGCAAATGGTTTACTTTTTTTTGGCAAATGACCGAAAAGATTTTATTACTTCTACTTAATCTCAATGTTTATGGAGATATATATATCATATACTATTTCTTGTTATGTTTTTATAAATTGGTAACATGAAAACTCGAGTTTCAGGTCACCTGGATTGAGCACATGGAATACGATGAGAATATTGTCCATCAAATATATAGACCATTACTCAGGTCCGGTATGGCATCCGGTGCAAAAAAATGGGTTGCAAATCTACAAAAACAATGTGAACTTTATTACGCCATTGTGTCCTCTATACCCCCGGTCGGAGATAATTCAGGTTTGATCGACATTTACATTTTTTTTAGTTTAACAAATAATACTCAATTCTCATATGTTTTGATGTACACAGAAATTCCTCCTAAAAAGAGTCTTGCAAAGTTGGCCCAACAAAGGACTCGTAGCTTCTCCACAGGCATCTGTGCCACATTACACAAATGGGAAGTGCTTCAAATTACTAATGATACTAGGATATTGATGCGAAAAGGCAAAGTTGGCCCCCTTGAGGTATATTTTAATTACAGAAAACCTCCTGTAGCCTAAAGTGATTTTTTGTAAATATTTTCAAAAGTTAAAGGGGGGTGTCCTTGTAAGGAATTTTGAACCTACGTTTGGGAGTTCCTTGATTAAATAAAGTTTTTGATTTTTCATGATTTCAACTTGCAGGTACCTATAGGTCATTGCAACATGTTGATATTGCAAGATACATACACAGATGACATGGGATCAGTCATTATTCAGGCAGCAATCGCCACTGCAAAGATGAATGCGGTTTTGAACGGTGAAGATTCAGTTAATGTGGGTGTCTTGCCATCCGGTTTTGTAATCATGCCAGATTGTTTTCCTCATTCGGGTACTGAATGCAGAGTTCGTGGCTCGTTGCTGACAATAGACAATAGGTTTCCAAATATCAGCCAACAGCCAAACCATAGCCATGCTAAGAACGGAGTCTGTCGATACCGTGAAGTCGCTCATTACGCGCACGGTGCGGGGTATTAAAAGTGGCCTTCTGCGCTTTTAATTTGCCAATACTCAGTTAAAAACAAACTTTGCGTTTCAGAAGATTGGTTTTGCTTAAAAGCACTGATTATAGAGAGAAATGGTTGGTTGATTTTGGGGCACAGGAAATGTGTGAAGAAGCAAAGTGATGTATGTACTGAATGATGATTGAAATGAAAAGATTATTATTTTATTTGTCATATAGTGTTCCCGTGACATTATTTTTGTTGTTTGACAATTTTCACTAAAGGGGATTCATGAGTTAAATGGTAATATACTTGTGATATTCCTAAAGTTTAATTAACATCCATCCATGTGTTATGAAAATAGACAATTTATCTGTAATATGAAAATAGGCGATTCGCCTCCCCGTGCATTAATAAAGTAATGAGCAACTTATCTCTCTATTAGATGAAATAAATTACCCTTTTGCTTGTGGAGGTGTTGCACACACATTCTATAATGCGTCTGAGAGTTTATTTCAATATAAGAAATGATCAATTTAACTTTATCCTTGATAACATACTCACCATATTTTACCCTATTAATATAGTAAATAAACAATTTACCTCCCTGTGATTAATATGCATAAATAGACACTTTAACTCTATGTAATATTAGATTGATATTTTACCTCATTCTAAAAATGTAAAAATCAAGTACTCTTTTTAAAAAACATCCTCGTTGAGTGGTATCATAAAAAAATGAAGGGTTGTGGTTCGGGAATTGACTTAAATTCCCTGGAATGCAAAGAAAGTTCTCGGTGAACATTGAGTCATTGATTATGTTTTTTGCTTGTTGAATTCTTAAATTTTTTAGTTTTAATGGATATTTTGGTTCGGGATTATTTTGATTAAGTTGTTATCTCCCTCTTGATTTTGATTGATTTAGGGGTGTAAATACGAGTTGATCAGTAGCTCGGTTAGAATTCTATTTCGATTTTAATATTGTATTTGAGTTTTATTTGATCGTTAAACAAGTTGAATTTAAATAATATTTTTATCAAATAAGCTCGAATCGAATCGAGTAGTTTGATTATTTCACAAATATTTTGTCAATTTTTGGATTTTGATTCGAGCTCGAGTCGAGTTTCAAAAATTATCAAAGGAAAAATTATGTTAAAACTTATTTGATTTATGTAACAAACCGAAATCAAATGAGCTTCTATCGAAGGCAAAAATTCAATTTTCATACCATATAATAGGCCAAAGTTCATTTTTCGTATCAATTGAACATAAATCATACCGTAGAATAAATGGACATTTCAAAAATCAAACTTCGGTCAAGTTTTTTAACGGAAATGCCATGTGGTCCGTTAAGTCGTCTTGAGCAGGGGAAAAATCATGTGTGTGGCACGTGTGGTATGAAAAATGAAAATTGTCATGTTATATGGTATGAAAAATTAATTTTTGCCTATTACATTTTATTTAATTAGACTAGGATATATATTCATTAAATTTCTTTAATTAATCACTCATACATTTGTTATCCAGTCTCACCAAGTAAAATTATTTGATTGAGATAAATTTTTCTACCTTTATTTTGAGTAGAAAAGTTAAGGATAATTTGACTTGAATTACAAACCAACCCAATTCGAAATTTTGTAGTTTACCTTCTACAATAGTACCAAATATACATTTCAAATAATTCAAATAATCGCGTGTTACAGTTTTAATATGATCCAACTTAAACATGGAATGATATTTGCTAGGATTAATTTTGACGAGTCCTAATAATTTTTTTCCCCGTACACCCATTTGCTAGCTATGAATGTTTATTGATTTCATTGATCAAAACTCCATTCTAATGTGAGACCTGGACGTAAAATATAATACCTACTAAAGTCCGTATGTCCCTTTGGTTAATATACTTCGCAATATTTGTTTAGACTTGTGACACCCCGTTTTTTCCCAGCCACGTCCTCGGGCCAAAGATGGCCCTCAACTGGAATCGGGTCGCCAAAACAAACCAAATAACCAAACATGTAATTTAAACTAGACTAGCAACGGATAACATATAACTTAAAATCTGAATTAGTTTAATCATCATAAATAATTTATCGAATAAACTTAAAACTCCAGTATTTTAACCGTCAATTAAAACGCGAAAGAAATACTATCCAAACATACTTGCAATCTCAAAAAAAATATTCTAACAAGAAGAACAAAAAAATCAAAATACAGGGCAAGACCGACTCGGATCCCGGATCACCAACTACCACACACTTCAACTACCGAAAGTACCTGAAAAAGTAATCCACAAAGAGTGGTAAGTTGATCATCCAACTTAGTGAGCTCGTGTGCAAATGTACATGATAGCAGCGAGCAAGCAACATAATCGAATATCAATTCAAACACGCACACCTTAGACGCTTCACACATATGTATGCAACAGACATCTCATCCAACCGCATAGAGGGCTCGAATGAATGTGATCAGACTCATGCAAAGACATCTCATCCAGCCACATAGAGGGCTCGAATGAATGTGATAAAAAGACATCACATCCAGTCACATAGAGGGCTCGAATGAATGTGATAAAAGACATCTCATCCAGCCACATAGAGGGCTCGAATGAATGTGATAAAATGACATCTCATCCAGCCACATAGAGGGCTCGAATGAATGTAATCAGACTCAACGATGCAAATGATGAAGCAAGCAAAAAAAATAAATAAATAAGTAAAGCACCAACACTCGCACAACAATAATTCACAAATTTCTAGTCACATGCGCAGTTCAAAATTCACAAGACAATTAAAGTATACACACAACTGTCATAACTCATTCAATAAGTTGCTTTAAGCAGCACCAAGTAAACTTGTACAAGAACACTCACCTGATCAATCGGGACGCTTGGGATAACGAGACTCAAATACTAGTTTATAAACCTGTAATTAATCGTGGAAATTAACTCAATAATTTGAACAATTAAATACCAAAGGTTCTTTAACAAATTAACATTCATATCTTATTTAAAGAACACACTACGTTGTAATTTAACCCACAATCCACTAGGCCCGACCCCATATTCGCTTTGATTTCACTAGCCGAAACAGTTGCCTTAAGTCCAGGCCCAAAAACTACATTTCTCGACCCGACCCGACCCAAACTCAGCCCAACCCGAACTCAACTCGGCCCGAACTCAACCCGACCAGAAGCTAGCTCCAACCCAATCCTACCCAAACTCAATCTAAAAACCTGCTCAAACTCAGCCCAATTCCCTTGCCCAAACCCGGTGTAATTGTTAACCCAAACTCGTCCAAACTCACTGACCCAGTCAACTCAGCCCAGCCCACTAAGCCCCTATTTTACTGTTCACCGTATGCTCTAGTGCAATTTTTTTTGCTAAAAATCTAGTTTATGAATACAATATGAAAATGTAAAATGCAACAGACCATAAAAGCAATTAAACATTAGATAAAAACCAAAATAAAGTGATTGCAGGCCAAAAATCTAAACTTTTGCAATTAGTCACTGTAATCTAGTTATTACTCCTGAAAAAATTAGAATTCAAACCTCAGCAGAGTACCAAATTCATAGAAGACTCCAATTGAAGCATACATAAACTACCCACCAATCGTCAATCATTGTTAAAGCATAAATTCAATTGCATTGCATTTACATACATTGATCTAATAATGGGGTTTTTAATAATCAGCTGGAAAAACTAGAAATGGGGCCTTACCTTTCCGGAATTTGGAGCAGCGGCGGACGGGAGGTTAGAAAGGTGATCAAACTGTTTTTGTTTTATTAATTAATTAACCTAGTTATTAATTCTTATTTGGGTTATAAGACTTGGCCCACTAAAAATTTAGCAAATTATATTTATAGGACCTTATTTACAACTTATTTCGATCTAGTCCAATTAATTACTCAATCTTAACATAAACACGTGATTGGCTAATTAGGCAAGTTAAACATTAAACTTTAAAATAGAAGTCCTCAAAAGAAAGTTTACGTACAAATAATTGTCTTACTTTCTTGAAATCATATAATAGTCCCCAAATAGAGATTTTGGGGTTTCACAAGACTAAAAGGTATGGTCACGAACAAACAAATTAAATTTTATTACAGTTAAAATTGGAAGTGAGGCAAAAGTTCAATTTTCATACCAATCGAATGAAAATCATACTTCAGTTTCGAGTCAATGTAACGGACACGTGGCACTTCCGTTAAAAACTGACGGAAGTGTGGTTTGGTATGATTTTCGTTCGATTGGTATGAAAAATGGACTTTGGCCTTTTTCTATGGTATGAAAATTGAATTTTTGCCTTCAATAGAATGAGCTCGAGTCAAATATCGAATAATTTAATTTGATTTTTAGCTTAGATAGATTTACTCAAATTTTTCACATATTCGGGATGTTGGTGGATATTTTCTATATGTAAGAACCTTGTTTAGGTTAAATATAATTACACTTTGCCAGATAGAGAAAAAAATATTGTGGACAATTGGTAACTGCGGCACACAAATTTTTTTAAACGGTGAATAAATCAATTATCAGAAAAGCTATCATTTATTCATTGGTATCAAAGTAAAATAATAAACTAACTACAAAGATTATTATAAAATTAGAGAAATACTCGCACTAGTGAGATTAATATAAAACTAGAGAAATTCTCGCACTAGTGAGAAGTGAACTCTTGCACGCATTTGTTTTTTTTGTAGAGAGATTACACTACCCTTGAACCACTATAAATTTGTTGTTCTTTATCATTTTGCACTTACACTTGCATGTCTTACAAAAAGATTAGTCATCTGTCAATGTTTGATTTAAAAACTCAAACAAATAAACAAAAGGAGTAGAATATTTTGGTTGCAAATTATTGAAAAGTTTACAACGTTTGGTTGCAAAAAGACTAGGTGGAGTATTGGTAATATATTTTATGTTACAGGGGTTTTTCTTGTAATATAGTTTTTGGTCGAGGGGGCGTCTTTATAATATTTGAAACAAGAGGGTAATTTTCTATAATTAAGATAATAGTCAGGGGATGTCAACGTAAATTTCCCTTTTAAATATTAATATATATGATGTCATCTGATATTATCAACTTATTAGCGAAATATATAAATTAAATTATTTATTTTAATTTTTATAAATTTAGTTAAATTGATTGGTCAACTGTATTAATCAGAATAAAGAAATATGGTTTGGATGATGTATTTTTTTCATCCAATTTGATCTAATTGGGTACCATAATTAGACAAAATGGTATGTGTTTAGGATAATGAATCACAAATGTTCTCAAATAAGTAATAAAGAATAATGTAAATATTTGAACTTCATATTTATAACAAAAAAATAAGGAATAGTAAGATACCCGCCTAAAATAACGAGCATGGAAAGGGATCGAATTTCCAGCACACCATGCACCTAAACATTTTTTTCCCTTAATATATATGTTTTCTATATTTTCCTCTTTATTTTGCATTATTGTCCATATTTTACCTTTCTCAACAATTTCAATTATAGAAGTATTCAACCTAAAGTTCCTAATTTTCGTTATTTAATTTTTAAATTAGGGATTTCGATTCCATCAAAAAAAAAAAAAAAAACCCTTTTCTATTACAAACACCTTTTCTATTACAAATAAGTTAATAAATCCGAGAAACAAAAAGGCCCACAAATCTGAGAATTTCTTTTGTATGATACTTTTTCTTTTCTTTTTCATGATATAATTAACTTTTAGTGTTGTGATCATATTCAAAAGTCGTACCATTAGACGTTTTGTGATGAATTTTTATGAGCAAAATTACGTAAACATGTTGGGCTGTTTGTTTGGTGTTTCATAAAAAAAAATCGTGTTTGCAAAATGTCAAATAAACACGTTTTTTATTTTTTGAAATAAATTTTTCATTTCTCAATTTTCTCAAACTAATCTTTCAAAACTCAAACAGACAACAATTTTCTTATCACTAAACAAAACATATACAAACTCTACTCTGATTTGACATAAAGTAGCCTATCTCTTACAAAATTTATCTCACAACAAGCATGATTTGACATAAAGTCTTACACATTTTACACCAACAACATAAATCTTCCAAAAAAACTTACACCAACTTTATTTCTCAAACCACTCTCTCAAAATCCAAACAAACAATATTATGCAAATTAAAATTATTTCACAAACTTTCACTATTCTCCCAAACTACTTTCCCCAACACCAAACAAAATGCCCTATTGTCTTTTTGTGTATTCTATTCTGTTCCGTGTTATAAGAATTAGAAAAAAGTATATATGGAAAAGTATTCTATTACCATTATTCTATTCATTTTCTTCTTTTTATGTGGGTAGGGGTAACGGCTAATATAGTCAAACCAAATTCTTGAAAAGAAGTTTTGTTGGGGTTTCTACAGAGAGGGCCTAGGGATAAGAGTGTACTGTGTAATAACGGAGTTCGGTTGTATTTTACCAACCTCATTTGGTTGTTCTTGAAAATATGCGTTTTGGTTGGTGAAAAAAGCTGACCAGCTCGTATTAATTGCAAAACCTCCTACGGAAAAAGCAATGAATTATTCTGCCATGGGGCGTTAGACCACAATGTGTGATATTATTACTAATTATTTGTATCTCATTATTACATATGTGTATAAATCTGAAAAAAATGTGTTTGCAAATAAGGAGAAATATGAAATTTTGTGAAAGAGAATCTTATTTGCTATTTATCTATCTAAAACAAGTGTATTAATTTGTATATATTTAGAGAAAGAAAGACTATATCGTGAGTTGTTTCTTGGAGATGATAAAAGGGGTTATTCTTCTATTTCTAATTGTTAATTCAACATTTCCGATTAACTTTCGGGGTTTCACTAGTAAAGATAATAACCTTAGCGGTGGTGCCAAAATGGTGGCTAATGGTTTGCGTTTATCCAACACCACCACTGGTTCTATCTCAAGTCATGTGCAATTTGTCAATTCAGCCTTTTCTCAACCTATGTTCAGTTCTTCACCCCTTTCTCTTGCTCTTGTATGGTCTTTCTCTCTTTCTTTCTCTCTCTCACATAGTATATGTATGTGTGTCAAAATGTGTGTTTCTTGTGCGTTTATGTTATTTAAGGTTTTTCATGTAAAGTAACTTTTATTTTGTGGGTTTGGTGTTGCAGCCTAAGATGGAAAATCTTGGGGATATAAGTTTGACAAGACAAAATTATGGTGTAGCTGAAAGGACAAGAGATGATGAGTTAGAAAATCGGGTTGAAAGTGATAACTTGGAAGATGCATCAAGGGATGACCAGAATACCACTGGAAATAGATCATCCAAAAGGAAAAAAATATCACTGATATAGTGCAATCCAAGTCCAAGAACTTGAAACGTATATTTTTACCCTTTTTATCATCTGTGATTTTGAGTTTATTTTATTCATTAAGTTTAATAACTTAATTTGCTTTTTCTTTTAGTTCTTTCAAGGAGAACCCGCATCCCGATGAGAAACAAAGATCGGAACTTGGCAAGAGATTAGGTTTGGAGATTCGACAGATCAAATTTTGGTTTCAAAACCGAAGAACTCAGATGAAGGTAACTAACTATTTAAACTTTTTTGGCTAATTCCTCATTTATATAAAATTTTGCTTTTTTGAATTATTATACTGATTTAAGTGTAATGATTAAGAAACAATTGGAACGCCATGATAACTTAATCCTTAAAGAAGAGAATGATAAGCTTCGAGTTGAGAACGTTTCTGTGAAAGAAGCAATGAGATGTCCGGTTTGTAACAATTGTGGTGGTCCAGCGATTCTGGGAGAAGTACCTATTGAGCATCACCATCTTCTAATTGAGAATGCACGGTTAAAAGATGAACTTAATCGACTTGGCTTACTCGCAAGCAAATTCATGGGTAAAATCCTTAACCCATATATTGAGATGTTATTGAATAGTTGAAATAAAAAATATTGTAGGCTTTATTGTAAGAGAGTGGTTTGTGAGATCCTGGAGAAAGGGAAATGGGGCAGGAAACAAAGTGACCGAGGAAGATTTTTATTGAGGGGCAATGTTTTTTTGGTGAAATGTAATTCAAGATAAAGTAATTTAATTTTTCTACCAACTCAGAAACATAAAAATCTATTGTATGCACACTTTCATTTCGATTGTGGTTGTTTCCTTGACAAAAACTTGTCTATCGAAGTATCAATTAATCAAATATTTCAAAAATTAATATGTAAAATTATATTGATCACAAGCTCAAAACTTTAAGATTGAAATCATACACTACCTCAATATTTGAAAATTTTACGCCCATGTTTTCCATTAGCAAAAATAAAAAAATTGTCAAATAATTCATATCCTTACTATAAGAAATTCCCACTTAAAAAGTCGTGCGAATTAATAAATGACTATGAAAATTAACACAATTTTAGTTTGACGGTTCTTAAATGGTGTAATTTTAACTCCCACCTTTATCAATTTACAAATATACCAGGAAAGTGCAAGTGCGTCGCACGTGATGAACTAATTTACTAAGGTAATTGAGTAATAGGAAAGTGCGCGTGCGTCGCACGTGATAAACTAATTTCCCAAAGGTAATTGAATAATATGGAGTAATAACTTTAATTTCAACCTTTCATGAGTTCCCCTCTTGGATAAAAAATTCAAACTAAATCAAATTAATCTGATTCATTGAATCAAAAAACCTGATACCAGTGTGACGTGTCATCACACTCTTTGTTGGATCCTTACAATTTTTGATTTTAATTGATATTTTTTTTTGTTTTAATTTATAAAAAAAATTAAATTACACAAATAACCCTCATTTAGCCTACCTAACCCCCAACCACTCCACTGCCCCGTTCACCAACCGCATTCCATTGCCCTGTTAGCCACCATTCTGGGACATGTAGCGGCAAGCGGGAGACGTCATTCTAGTCCAGAACGACAGGGTCTACGCCGTTGTTCTAGATTTGGACCACAACGGGAGCTCATCTTCATCGACAAGAACGACGACGACCGGGATGCAACTTTTTTTTTTTAAAAATTTTTCCTTTTTATTTTCAAGTCCGAGAAGAAATTCAAATAGAAGACATCAACAAAGTGTCCATCTCGAAGGATCAGCCAAGTCAGAAGACAGCAAGGTGCATTTATGCGACTGACACGACAGTACATCGACAGAGCCAAGTTTTGAATCTTGCGATTTTTATTAAGAGTAAAGTTTCACTTGAGCGTAGAAGTTTTGTAAACGCTAAATGTTATATTAGTCAAAGAGACTAGTGCAAAGTCTTCTATCGTGTTAAGGAAGAAGAGTGGACTAGAGAGATTACACTACCCTTGAACCACTATAAATCTCTTGTTC
The DNA here is from genome assembly GCA_003313485.2 of Penstemon barbatus. NCBI lineage: Eukaryota > Viridiplantae > Streptophyta > Magnoliopsida > Lamiales > Plantaginaceae > Penstemon > Penstemon barbatus. Next base: position 18,698,595 of record CM064880.1, read on the forward strand.
TTTATCATTATGCACTTACACTTGCATATCTTATAAAAATACTAGCCATCTGTCAATGTTTGATTTAAAAACTCAAAACTAATAAACAAAAGGAGCAGAATATTTTGGTTGCAAAATATTGAAAAGTTCACTACGTTTGGTTGCAAAAATATTAGGGGGAGTATTAGTAATATATTTTATGTTACAGGGGGTTTTCTTGTAATATGATTTTTGGACGAAGGGGTGTCTTTATAATATTTAAAACAAGAGGGTAATTTCCTGAAATTAGAGTAATTGTCAGGGGATGTCAATATAAATTTCTCTTTTAAATATTAATATATATGGTGTCATCTGATATTATCAACTTATTAGAGAAATATATAAATTAAATTATTTATTATAATTTTTTATAAATTTAGCTGGTCAACTGAACTAATGAATAAAGAAATATGTGTTGGATGATATATTTTTTTCATCCAACTTGATCTAATTGGGTACTAAATCTAGACAAAATGGTATGTGTTTAGGATAATGAATCACATATGTTCTCAAATAAGTAATAAAGAATAATGTAAACATTTGAACTTCATATTTATAACAAAAAAATACGGAATATATAGTAAGATGCCCGCCCAAAATAACGAGCATGGAAAGGAAATTTCCAGCACACCATGCGCCTAAACATTTTATTCCCTTAATATATACGTTTGCTATATTTTCCTATTTTTTTTGCATTATTGCCCATTTTTATCTTTCTCAACAATTTCAATTATAGAAGTATTCAACCTAAAGTTCCTACTTTTCGTTATTTAATTTTTAAATTAGGGATTTCGATTCCATCAAAAAAAAAAAAAACCCTTTTCTATTACAAACACCTTTTCTATTACAAATAAGTTAATAAATCCGAGAAACAAAAAGGCTCACAAATCTGAGAATTTCTTTTGTATGATACTTTTTCTTTTCTTTTTCATGGTATAATTAACTTTTAGTGTTGTGGTCCCAAAAGTCGTATCATTAGACGTTGTTGTGATGAATTTGCATGAGCAAAATTAAGTAAACAGGCTGGGTTGTTTGTCTGGTGTTTCTTAAAAAAATTGTGTTTGGAAAATGTCAAATAAACATGTTTTTTATTTTTTGAAATAAATTTTTCATTTCTCAATTTTCTCAAACTAATCTCTCAAGACTCAACCATACAATAATTTTCTTATCACTAAACAAAACCTATACAAACTCTACTCTAATTTGATCTAAAGTAGCCTATCTCTTACAAAATTTATATCACAACAAACATGATTTGACACAGGGACGAATTTAGCTATATTTTGGTCCCCCCCCCCCCCAAGACTTTTGGAAATTGTTTATATTATATATGTGTGTATATATACTATCCTGTGTTAATTAGTTACACAAACAACATATGAAAAAAGTATTCTATTATGTTCCATGTTATAAGAATTAGAAAAAAGTATATATGAAAAGTATTCTATTACCATTATTCTATTCATTTTCTTCTTTTTACGTGGGTGGAGGTAACGGCTAATATAGTCAAACCAAATTCTTCAAAAGAAGTTTTGTTGGGGTTTCTAAAGAGAGGGCCTAGGGATAAGAATGTAGTGTGTAATAACGGAGTTCGGTTGTATTTTACAAACCTCGTTTGGTCGTTCTTAAAAGCTTGCGTTTGGTTGGTGAAAAAAGCTCACCGGCTCGAATTAATTGCAAAACCTCCTAAGGCAAAAGCAATGAATTATTCTGCCACGGGGCGTTAGGCCACAATGTGTGATATTATTACTAATTATTTGTATCTCATTATTATATATGTGTATAAATCTGAAAAAGCTGTGTTTGCAAATAAGGAGAAAGATGAATTTTGAGAAAGAGAATCTTATTTGCTATTTATCTATCTAAAACAAGTGTATTAATTTGTATATATTTAGAGAAAGAAAGACTATATCGTTAGTTGTTTCTTGGAGATGATAAAAGAGGTTATTCTTCTATTTCTAACTGTTAATTCAACAAACTTCCGGGATTTCACTAGTAAAGATAATAACCCTAGCGGTGGTGCCAAAATGGCGGCTAATTGTTTGCGTTCATCCAATGCCACCACTGGTTCTATCTCAAGTCATGTGCAATTGGTCAATTCAGCCCTTTCTCAACCTATGTTTAGTTCTTCACCCCTTTCTCTTGCTCTTGTATGGTCTTTCTCTCTTTCTTTCTCTCTCTCACACAGTGTGTGTATGTGTGCCAAAATGTGTGTTTCTTGTCCGTTTTTGTTATCTAAGGTTTTTCGTGCAAAGTAACTTATTTTGTGGGTTTGGTGTTGCAGTCTAAGATGGAGAATATTGGGGATATAAGTTTGACAAGTCAAAATTTTGGTGTAGCTAGAAGGACAAGAGATGATGAGTTAGAAAATCGGGTTGAAAGTGATAACTTGGAAGATGTATCAAGGGATGATCAGAATACCACTGGAAATAGATCATTCAAAAGGAAAAAGTATCACAGATATAGTGCAATCCAAGTCCAAGAACTTGAAACGTATGTTTTTACCCTTTTCAATCATCCGTGATTTTGAGTTTATTTGATTCATAAAGTTTAATAACTTAATTTGTTCTTTCCTTTAGTTCTTTCAAGGAGAACCCACATCCTGATGAGAAACAAAGATCAGAACTTTGCAAGAGATTAGGTTTGGAGATTCGGCAAGTCAAATTTTGGTTTCAAAATCGAAGAACTTAGATGAAGGTAACTAACGATTTAAACTTTTTTGGCTAACTCCTCATTTAAATAAAAATATGCTTTTACGAATTATTATACTGATTTAAGTGTAATGATTAAGAAATAATTGGAGCGCCATGAGAACTTAATACTTAAAGAAGAGAATGATAAGCTTCGAGTTGAGAACGTTTCTGTGAAAGAAGCAATGAGATGTCCGGTTTGTAACAATTGTGGTGGTCCAGCGATTCTGGGAGAAGTACCGATTGAGCATCACCATCTTCTAATTGAGAATGCACGGTTAAAGGATGAAGTTAATCGAATTGGCTTACTTGCAAACAAATTCATGGGTAAAATCATTAACTCATAAATTAAGATGTTTTTGAGTAGTTGAAATAAAAAATATTGTAGGCTTTATTGTAAGAGAGTGGTTTGTGAGATTGCGGGGAAAGGGAAATGGGGCTGGAAACAAAGTCACCGAGGAAGATTTTTATTGAGGGGCAATGCTTTTTTGGTGAAATGTAATTCAAGATAAAGTAATTTAATTTTTCTAGCTACCAACTCAGAAACATAAAAATATATTGTATACACACTTTCATTTCGATTGTGGTTGTTTCCTTGACTAAAACTTGTCTATCGAAGAATAAGTGATAACTCTGTGAAAATAGAGTTATCGCGTGGACTCTTTAGGCTTAAATTAGTGTTTTTCTTGAATAATTGTGAGTCGTTTGAGAGTTTATTGCATATTTCACTTTTCAGAGTCGATTCACGAATTTAATCAAGTTTTGAGGATAATCTTTGATTTTTGGTACTAATTCGATTTATTCTCTTGTAGTTGATGACATGAGCCAACAAAGCTTGCAATCAAGTGAGAATAAGCAATTTCAAATGTTGAGGGCGTCAAAGATACAAAGGCAGGAAAGCAGGGGCTGAAGATGCAATTTGAGACCAAAATAGTGGAAATTAAGGTGTTATGCGGCTGATTCTTTGGTTAGCTAATGGGCTGGCGGCCCATTTGCAGATTTTTGAAAACTAAGAACTCCTACTACACGTAGGAGTCTGGGAAAAACAGAAATAAAAGAGGAAAAAGAGCAGAAAAATCGAACACCACGACATTAGAGAAAAAAGAGAACAGACGGGAGACAGCACAAGCACAGATCACACTTTTGCTATTTTTTGTTATTCATTTATTAGAGAAGACTATGAACTCTTTTATTGTTTATTTCGTTATTTTTAGCATGAACTAATTCCATTTAGTCTAGGGTTTTTACGGATCCATGTTATGCGAATAATGTTTTAGTTTCTTTTCTAGTTTTAATTTAGTGATTTTCGATTTTTATTATCGATATTCGTTTATCTAATTTTGTGCTAATTCACTGTCAAATTGACTGGCCACCTATTTGATTGGTTACTTTTCTTAATTGAACCTGGGAAGGGAATATTAAGAATAGAAGAGAAAATTAGGTAGTGGGTTGCTTGTTAGTATAGGAATATACCCAACACGCCCATATCCAAATTAGGTCATATAATTCATGCATGTTATTAATTCTACTAACTTAGGAATAAGAATAGTAAGTTAATTGCATAGGTTCTTAGGTGATTCGGAAGACACTTAAGGATAGAAGTGAACCCTAGGATAGCGAATAAGAATCACTAGTTAAAATTAGAGAGTTAATTAACATTAGGAGCATAACATAGGTGAAGTTTAACTCTAGACCCTTTCTCATTGATTGTCTTCTAAAGCACTTTAATCATCATTTTAGATTAGTTATTTCTTTAGTTTTAGTAGTTAGTTAATAAACAAACCAACAATATTTTAGTCTAGTTGAATTAGAATAAGAATTTAGGTAGGGAATTTGGTACAATTGTAGTTTCAAGTCCTCGTGGGTTCGACACTCAACTTACTCTTTATTACTTGTTCGATACGTGCACTTGCGTTTATTTGCGTGTGTAAAATCCGCAACAAGTTTTTGGCGAGTTTTTGGCGCCGTTGCCGGGGACTTTGATAATTGATAATTTACCAAGTTTCAACTTTTATTTTTGTTTTAATTCGATTTATTTTTTATAGTTCAAATTTTTCCTTGTAGGTACTCATACCTAGTTTATGCGCAGTGATAAAAAAGCTGAATTAGTAGCTTTTGATCCAGAGATCGAGAGGACTTTCAGACAACGAAGAGCGCTAAACAAGAATCAAGGAAAAGCTGATCTAATGGAGAATACACAGAATGAAAATCAGGGGAATCAACAGTTAGTAAATGCCGAAATCGAAAGACCCATTAATGAATACATAACACCAATCTTGGGTGTTCTAGATTCAAGCATTGTCAGACCAGAGATTGAAGCAGATCACTTTGAAGTGAAACCGGTAATGCTGAATCTGATCAATTCCTCTGCTATATTTTCGGGGTTGGCTATGGAAGATCCTCACGCCCATTTGAAGAGTTTTATGGAAATTTGCGATTCATTCAAATTGAATGGGGTTACAGCTGATCAACTACGAATGAAACTTTTCTCCTTTTCCTTAAGGGATCGAGCTCGAGTCTGGCTAAACTCAATGCCACCTAACTCCATCACATCTTGGACTGATTTGACTGAAAAATTCCTCAGGAAATATTTTCCACCCACCAAGAGTGCGAAAGTTCGAATGGAAATTCACTCATTCCAACAAATAGAGGGAGAGTCACTCTACGATGCATGGGAAAGGTTCAAGGGGCTAATGACACAGTGCCCACAACATGGAATTCCTGGTTGGGAACTGATACATATCTTCTACACTGGACTAGGGGGACAAATCAGAACCATTCTTGATGCAGCAGCAGGAGGGACATTTTTGGGGAAGACATATACAGATGCCTACGATGTATTAGAAAGAATGACTTACAACAATTACCAATGGGCATCGGAACGCTCATCAGTGAAACTTGCACCTGGAAAATTTGAGTTAGATACAATGACAGCAGTGCAAGCACAATTAGCCGTTTTATCCAAGAAGATTGATGGTTTAAGTATGAGTAAACCTGGAGCTAACTCGTTTCAAGCTCAACCAGTCAATATGATTCACAACTCAGAGATTTCCTGTATCATTTGTGGAGGAGAGCATCCGTATGAAAACTGCCCTTCAAATTCGGAATCAGCATGCTACGTGGGAAACAATCGAAACAATCAAGGGTATAATCCATACTCTAACAGCTATAATCCCGGTTGGCGAAACCATCCCAACTTTTCATGGAGCAATAATCAGCACGTTGGACAGGGGTCAAACAACGCCAAAAATCAGCAAAACTCACCAGGGTTTCAGGGTCAACAAAAACAACCACCAACGGACAATAAGCCATCATTAGAAGAGACGTTGGCACAGTTCATGAGCCAGACAACTGCATCTATTCGAAACCTGGAAACCCAAATGGCTCAATTAGCTCAAGAGAGGCAGCACAGACCTCCTGGTTCACTCCCAAGTGACACTGAAAACCCAAGGACCAATCATAACGAACACTGCAAAGCAATCACTCTGAGAAATGGTAGAGAACTCGAAGAGCCCAGCAGAACACGAGTTCGAGTTGAGGATCCCAAGGAAGCTCAAGACAAACCTGAAGAATCCGAGCTAAACAAAGAAAAGGAGGTGGAAGAGGAAATCGAGAAGAAAGATGTACCTAATCTACCGGAAATCAAACCTCCACCACCGTTTCCTCAAAGGTTTCAACAACAAAGGAAGAATGATCAATTCAGAAAATTCCTTGATATCCTGAAACAACTTCACATCAACATTCCATTAGTTGAAGCATTCGAGCAGATGCCAAATTACGTCAAATTCATGAAGGATGTACTGTCACGAAAGAAAAGATTAGGAGAATTCGAAACTGTAGCTCTCACCGAAGAATGCAGTGCAATTTTGCAGAATAAGCTCCCACCTAAGCTCAAGGATCCTGGCAGTTTTACCATTCCATGTAACATTGGCGACAAGTACGTAGGACAAGCATTATGCGATTTAGGGGCCAGCATCAATCTCATGCCCAAATCCGTCTTTCAGAAATTGGGAATTGGGGAAGCAAGGCCAACTACGGTAACTCTTCAATTAGCAGATCGTTCCATTACATACCCCGAAGGAAAAATTGAAGACGTTCTGGTAAAAGTAGATAAGTTTATCTTCCCTGTTGATTTTATTGTGTTAGACTATGAAGCAGATTCGAATGTACCCATCATTTTGGGTAGGCCATTCTTAGCCACTGGAAGAGCATTAATTGATGTACAGAAAGGTGAATTAACCATGAGGGTGCAGGACGAGAAGATTACATTCAACGTGTTCCAAGCCATGAAACATCCCGACGACGAGGAAGAATGTTCATCAGTATGCATGATCGACTCATTGGTCGCTAAGACCTTTGAAACATCTATGTACCGAGACCCGTTGGAGGCAGCCCTGAATTTGGATCCTGATGAGATGGATGATAAAGAAATTGTACAAAGCGTGGCATTCTTACAAGCAAATTCGCGAGTCAATAAACCAGTCAACAAGATTGAAGGATTGGAACTACCCACGTGCAAGCCTCATCGACCATCAATTGAAGAACCACCATCGCTGGACTTGAAGCCACTGCCAGCACATCTGCAATATGAATATTTGGGGGAATCATCTACATTGCCAGTAATCATCTCTGCATATCTCTCTGAAACCCAAAAAGAGAAATTACTGAGAGTCCTTCGAAGTCATATACGAGCCATTGGGTGGACTATTGCAGACATTAAGGGGATTAGTCCTGCATTTTGCATGCACAAGATCATACTCGATGATGAGGACAAGGGATCAGTCGAACATCAAAGAAGACTAAATCCAATCATGAAAGAGGTAGTCAAAAAGGAAATCATCAAGTGGTTGGATTCAGGAATTATCTTCCCTATTTCAGATAGTAGATGGGTTAGTCCAGTTCAGTGTGTTCCCAAGAAAGGTGGTATGACAGTAGTGAAAAATCAAAACAATGAATTGATCCCGTCAAGAACTGTCACAGGGTGGCGCGTGTGTATGGATTACCGAAAATTGAACAAAGCTACAAGAAAAGATCACTTCCCGCTACCATTCATAGATCAAATGTTAGACAGATTAGCAGGAAGGGCTTATTTTTGTTTTCTTGACGGATTTTCGGGATACAATCAGATTTTCATCGCACCAGCGGATCAAGAAAAGACTACTTTCACATGCCCCTATGGCACATTTGCTTTTAGACGGATGCCGTTTGGATTATGCAATGCACCAGCCACGTTTCAACGTTGCATGATGGCAATCTTCACGGACATGATAGAAAAATTTCTCGAAGTCTTCATGGATGACTTTTCTGTGTTTGGTGATTCGTATGATGAATGTCTTGATAACTTAGCCAAGGTTTTGCGCAGGTGCGAAGAAACTAACTTAGTGCTAAATTGGGAAAAGTGTCACTTCATGGTACAAGAAGGAATAGTTCTGGGACACAAAGTATCTAGCAAGGGCATTGAAGTGGACAGAGCAAAGATAGAGACGATAGAGAAACTTCCTCCGCCTACATCAGTCAAGGGAATTCGTAGTTTCCTAGGACATGCCGGATTTTATCGACGTTTCATTAAGGCTTTCCAGACATTGAAGGACAAGTTGGTAACAGCCCCAATAATAATTGCTCCAGACTGGAATCTTCCATTTGAAGTGATGTGTGACGCAAGCGATGTCGCACTTGGAGCTGTTCTGGGACAGAAAAGGGATAAGATCTTTCACTCAATATACTACGCCAGCAAAACTCTCACTGACGCTCAAGTGAATTACACCGTAACTGAAAAAGAATTGTTGGCAGTAGTGTTTGCTTTTGACAAGTTCCGAGCGTATCTGGTAGGAACAAAGGTGATAGTATATACAGACCACTCCGCAATCCGATATTTGATTGAGAAGAAGGATGCTAAGCCAAGGCTAATTCGATGGGTGCTCTTATTGCAAGAGTTTGATCTCGAGATAAAAGATAGGAAAGGAACCGAGAATCAAGTGGCTGATCACTTGTCAAGATTGGAGGGAGGAAACAAAGAGTCAGGCTCTGTGATGATCAATGAAGTCTTTCCAGACGAACAATTGTTTGCGGTAAATCAAACAAAACTTCCATGGTATGCCGACTATGTCAACTATCTAGTAAGTGGCCTACTTCCTCCCGACATTAATTTCCAGCAAAAGAAGAGATTTCTGAATTATGTGAAGAACTTTATCTGGGATGAGCCATACTTGTTTAAGAAATGTGGGGATCAAATGATAAGGAGGTGTATTCCCGATGAAAATTTCGAGGAAATTCTGGGTAATTGTCACAATTCACCATACGGTGGGCATTTTAAAGGAGATCGCACAGCAGCTAAAATCCTACAATCTGGTTTTTTCTGGCCCACCTTACATAGAGATGCTCATGAGTTTGTGAAGCGTTGTGATCGATGCCAACGGGTTGGAAATTTAACGAAGCGTGATGAGATGCCACTGTCGACTATGTTGGAAGTAGAGCTTTTTGATGTTTGGGGGATTGACTTCATGGGACCATTCATTCCCTCATTTGGAAATCGGTACATCTTAGTTGCAGTTGATTACGTGTCTAAGTGGGTTGAGGCAGAAGCATTCCCAACTGATGATTCGAAGGTGGTGATGCAATTCATTAAGAAGCACATTTTCACAAGATTCGGTATACCAAGAGCCATCATTAGTGATCAAGGATCCCACTTTTGCAATAAGTACTTCAACGCTCTCTTGGCAAAATATGGTGTGCGGCATAAATTAGCAACTGCATACCATCCGCAGACGAATGGGCAAGCAGAGATCTCTAATCGAGAAATCAAGAAGATCTTAGAAAAAACAGTCAGTCCCACAAGAAAAGATTGGTCCAGGAAATTAGATGATGCTCTTTGGGCATACAGAACGGCTTTTAAGACGCCAATTGGAATGTCACCATATAGGTTAGTTTTCGGAAAAGCATGTCATCTTCCATTAGAATTGGAGCATAAAGCCTTTTGGGCTATTCGCAACTTGAACATGAGTTTGGAACTTTCGGAGAAGGAACGGTTGATGCAACTGAACGAACTTGATGAGTTTAGATACATAGCCTATGAGAATGCCAAACTATACAAAGAGAGAACAAAGAAATGGCATGATAGGACTATTACAACTAAGTTGTTTGAACCGGGTCAATTAGTGCTCCTTTTCAATTCTCGTCTCAAACTTTTTCCTGGAAAACTAAAATCTCGATGGTCTGGACCGTTTATAGTCATAAACTCATTCCCACATGGTGCCGTAGAGATAGCCGAAGCTGGGACCGGTAGACAATTCAAAGTCAATGGACAACGTCTCAAACATTACTTGGGTGGAGAAATTGTGAAAGAAAAGACCTCGGTGGTCTTAGAATGAAATAACCTGAGTATCATGTCGAGCTAAGGACATAAAACTAAGCGCTTCTTGGGAGGCAACCCAAGCTTTATTTTGTTTTTTGTTTTTGCGTTTTTTTGTTTTGTTTTGTTCTAGTCTTAGTGTGATATGTGGTTGTGTTTTTGTCGTATTTTGCAGGTATGTCGAGGTGAATCAGTACAAGCCAGGGCCTAAATTCTCGTCGAAAGAAAAAAAGAAAAATCTCCGCCCCCGCGAAAAAATTTTCCGCCCCCGCAAAATAGATTCTGGAATTAGAGTAAATTTTTTCCATATTCTCCGCCCCAGCGAACGAAATCTCCGCCCCAGCGAAATAGCTTCTGGAAATTTAAGCTAATTCTTCCGTATTTCTCCGCCCCAGCGCAAGAAATCTCCGCCCCAGCGAAATAGCTTCTGGAAATTTAAGCTAATTCCTCCGTATTTCTCCGCCCCAGCGCAAGATATCTCCGCCCCAGCAAAGTAGACTCTGGAATTTTAAGCAAATTATTATCATCCAACCACCTATCTTCTTCACCTCAACCAATCTACCCCAACCACCAAATCGACTGCCACCATCTCCACCTCAGATCTGACCCGCCGCCCCACGTCATCTTCCTCAGCCACCCTGCCGTACCCAACCACCACCGCGCCACTGAACCGCCGCCCAGAAACCCCTAACTCCACCGTGACCTGAAACCCTAACCCAGACCCGAACCACCGCCGCGACCTGCCCCCTATTCAGCCACAGATCCGTCGAGTACTCAGCCACGACCAAAGTTAACCCAACCGCGACCACCGCATCCAACCTCACACACACAGCCGCGACCTGCTCCTTCTCTTAACGCCGCCGCCCGCTGTCCCTGTTCTCTCCAACACGCAACCAAACCGCCGCGCGACCACAGCAGGCACCACCGTGCCGCCGCGACCTGCCCCCTCACACAGCCGCAGATCCGCCGTCCCTTGCCCAAAACCGCCACTAAACGAAACCCTAACGCCACCACAACACCTCTATCTCAATTGGGCATATCTCAAGGGCCGGTAACAATTGATTCTTGCCTTTCTTGGTTCGATTCTTGGATTTTGATTTCGATTGCTAGTCGAGGTTTGTTGTGCTATTCTTGGATTTTGGTGTTTGATTATTTGCAAATTGTGGAGGAACGGTGTCTTGAATTAGTATCGGTTATCGGAATGTTGCGTGATTGTGTGGGTAATTGAGCTTGATTATATTTTAGTTTTGGTGGGATAATTGTGGATTGATATTTTTGTGGAGTTATTGTTTTGGTGGAGTGAACCAAATGTCACCACGAAGTCGAGCGGTCCCGAGGATGATGCGTAAGAGGGACAGATATGCAAGAGATCGCCAGACACAGCCTCGTAGGGACGTATTCTTTTCACTATTCTCTGTTTTATTTTGTTCGTGGTGTTATTACTGTCTGCATGTGCATTTTCTCGTATTTCCATTTTGTTTAGTCTGGCCTGTTTCAACTCATTTGTTTTTGTCACAGTGAGGACACTGTTTGTTCTAAGTTTGGGGGGGTCGCATTTACTTCATGCATGCTAGGTCAACTTTAACTAATTTTTTGAAATTTTATGTGTTTTTGATTGTTTTGCCTGCACATTTTAAGCACGAATACATAATCGAGAATTGAGGATGACGTTAGAAAATTATAGTTAGAATAGAGCTTAAGAAATCTTTCCTTGCCTACCTGATCTCTAAATTCGAGGATTAAAGTACTAAGAGTCTAAGTGATAGTTTTGCCTAAGTTTGGGGGGAAAGGATAACTTTAACAAGAACCAAATGAAGCAAATGAAAAAAAAAAAAAAAAAAAAAAAAAAAAACTATAAAATAAGTTCAAATAAAACAACCTCAATTGTATGAGACCTGAAAAACCTCATCGCTTGAGACTTATACTTGCACTCCTCTAACTTGACTGCGATAAGATGAACGCTATATGGGTGTTTTGATTTAACTATTCGGCACTCCGCTATTTTGACTGCTTCTTTAGAACGAGTTATGAGTGTGAGTGGTGCTAAATATTACTAAAGTCGTGAAAAAGAAAAAAAAAATAAATAAATAAATTTGCTAAGTGAAAGTTCGAACTTAAAGGAGTCAATAACTTCGACTGAAAGCTTTGCTAGAACTTAGTGATTGGTGTGATAACCTACGAAGATAGAGAATTTGTTTGGCAAGTAAGGAATTCATGCAATTAGGCTCAATGATTTCGAAGCTATGGTGATCTAGGTGATTCCGACATTCTCGTACTATGTATATACACACACACGCAGGAATTACATGATAAAGTTCATAACATTTTGAAAATATTGGTGTGGAGTTAACTTTGAATGCATGATGGTAAATGTTGAAGTTGGTTAGCATTGTTTTGAAATTAGTGTCATTACTCGAGGACGAGCAACAATTTAAGTTTGGGGGTGTGATAACTCTGTGAAAATAGAGTTATCGCGTGGACTCTTTAGGCTTAAATTAGTGTTTTTCTTGAATAATTGTGAGTCGTTTGAGAGTTTATTGCATATTTCACTTTTCAGAGTCGATTCACGAATTTAATCAAGTTTTGAGGATAATCTTTGATTTTTGGTACTAATTCGATTTATTCTCTTGTAGTTGATGACATGAGCCAACAAAGCTTGCAATCAAGTGAGAATAAGCAATTTCAAATGTTGAGGGCGTCAAAGATACAAAGGCAGGAAAGCAGGGGCTGAAGATGCAATTTGAGACCAAAATAGTGGAAATTAAGGTGTTATGCGGCTGATTCTTTGGTTAGCTAATGGGCTGGCGGCCCATTTGCAGATTTTTGAAAACTAAGAACTCCTACTACACGTAGGAGTCTGGGAAAAACAGAAATAAAAGAGGAAAAAGAGCAGAAAAATCGAACACCACGACATTAGAGAAAAAAGAGAACAGACGGGAGACAGCACAAGCACAGATCACACTTTTGCTATTTTTTGTTATTCATTTATTAGAGAAGACTATGAACTCTTTTATTGTTTATTTCGTTATTTTTAGCATGAACTAATTCCATTTAGTCTAGGGTTTTTACGGATCCATGTTATGCGAATAATGTTTTAGTTTCTTTTCTAGTTTTAATTTAGTGATTTTCGATTTTTATTATCGATATTCGTTTATCTAATTTTGTGCTAATTCACTGTCAAATTGACTGGCCACCTATTTGATTGGTTACTTTTCTTAATTGAACCTGGGAAGGGAATATTAAGAATAGAAGAGAAAATTAGGTAGTGGGTTGCTTGTTAGTATAGGAATATACCCAACACGCCCATATCCAAATTAGGTCATATAATTCATGCATGTTATTAATTCTACTAACTTAGGAATAAGAATAGTAAGTTAATTGCATAGGTTCTTAGGTGATTCGGAAGACACTTAAGGATAGAAGTGAACCCTAGGATAGCGAATAAGAATCACTAGTTAAAATTAGAGAGTTAATTAACATTAGGAGCATAACATAGGTGAAGTTTAACTCTAGACCCTTTCTCATTGATTGTCTTCTAAAGCACTTTAATCATCATTTTAGATTAGTTATTTCTTTAGTTTTAGTAGTTAGTTAATAAACAAACCAACAATATTTTAGTCTAGTTGAATTAGAATAAGAATTTAGGTAGGGAATTTGGTACAATTGTAGTTTCAAGTCCTCGTGGGTTCGACACTCAACTTACTCTTTATTACTTGTTCGATACGTGCACTTGCGTTTATTTGCGTGTGTAAAATCCGCAACAATAAGTTAATCAAATATTTCAAAAATTAATATGTAAAATTATATTGATCACAAGCTCAAAACTTTAAGATTGAAATTTTTATAATACACTACCTCAATATTAGAAAATGTTACGCCCATGTTTTCCATTAGCAAAACTAAAAAAAAATTGTTAAATAATTCATATCCTTACTATAAGAAATTCCCACTTAAAAAGTCGTGCGAATTAATAAACTACCTTGAAAATCAACAAAATTTTAGCTTGACGGTTCTTAAATGGTGTAATTTTAACTCCCAACTTTATCAATTTATATATATACTAGGAAAGTGCACGTGCGTCGCACGTAATGAACTAATTTCCTAAGATAATTGAATAATATGGAGTAATAACTTTTCATCATTATATGGTCTTAATGGCACAACACATAATTTTTTTGATTAAATTACTTTAATTATTACTATGTGGATAAAAAAATTAAAGTTGTTATAATAAATACATATAAAAAAATTGAAAATAAAATATAAACTATAATTACTAAGTATTCCTAACTAAAACCATATGTTTACAAACTATTATTCTAAACCTACAATTTGAATGAACGGACAACATCATTATTTTTGTCCTTGACATTGATATATTCATCTAACCAATTTTTTTCCATTTAAATCAGTGTTCACCGGTTTAACCAATTTTGTTTTAATCGGTTTCACCAGATTTGTTAGTTATACATGTCTCTACATCATTTTCAATTACATGCCTAATCCATTTTTAACAAATTTAACTCGTTTTTATCAATTTTTTTCAATTTTATCGAGTAAAGATATTTTATCGATTTAACCCACTTCTACACTGACTTTACCATTTTTTTTAATTATTTTAACATGTTCTTTCATTGATTTCACCTACTTTTACATTAAGGTTATCATTTTTCTAATGTATTCTAAATCGTGCTTTCATCGATTTAGCCCATTGCTTGTGGTTTATCCCATTTGTTAATTAATTTGTTCACTCTCTGCGGTTTAACCCAATTTTAGTCGATTATGCTTATTCTTTTGTTAATTTAACCTATTTTCTCTACTATTTCTCAACTTTGTAAATCAATTTAGCTCATTTGTTTGTTCTTGTTCTTTTATCAATTTGACACATTTTTTGTTACCCCGTGTTTAGTCAATATCATTCATTTCTTGTCAATAGATTTTTTTCGTGTTTTGTGTAACGCCCCCAAAATTTCGAACCCTTTTGATTGGATTTTTATTCCAATTTATGTGCTACATTTTATTTTCAAAGTTAAGCATTAATTTGAGCTAAAAATACAAATTAATTAAATCATGTGATCTTTTGAACTTTGAAATAATTAAAAATATAAAAGTTACTTTAAAATAATATTAAGACCTTTTTGAAATTTAGGGCTTGGATGCACAAAACTTTCTTTTTGGGGGCAAAAATGTAAGTTTTCAAAACTTCAGGGGGCAAAGTGTAAATTCGCCCCAAGTTGAAGATTCTCTGCAGGAGTAATAATTTTGCCTCCTAGCACACTCCAAGAGCTGCAAAAAGCATGCCCTTGGGTGGAGGAACTCCTCTACCCACGAAAATACATGCATTTGTGGGTTTATTGAAGACAATTATGTCTTCCCACTTTTCTAAGTAAAGTTTGTATGTATACATGTATGTATACAATTTTAAATCTGATTTCATTCTCTATCTAAACACTCCATCTCAATCTTTTAATTTTTTTTTACATTTTTACTCCTCACATAGTGAAAACTTGAGTGTTAAAGAGAGAGAAAAAGAGAACACATTTAGAAAGAAAATTTTCGGATTTATACAACCCAGCCTCGGTTTTTTGACCATTCCGTCTTCTTCCACCGTTGGATCATGCCCAAAATTTACGTGATGGTTATACACACATGGGGCTACATATTGACCGTTCGGATCGTCGATTGGATCTTCCGGAGTGAATCGGCAGTCCTTGGAAGTTGGGGAAAAATAAGGATTTGAGGGCTTTTGTTATGAACCACCACCGGAGCCGCCACCACCACCTTCGGAGGTCTGAAAAAGAAGAGAGTTTCATCCCCGTCGTTGCTTTGGGTAAAAATCCGTCTATGCATGTGTCCTTTAATTCTTTTGATTTTATTTTTCTATCTTCAAAGTATATGTTAAGAAGTTTAGTTTATTCTTGTAGCTTTAGTGATAAGTTGTTGAGTTTATGTTTAATATTAGATATTTAATGTGACTTGCTTTGGTTTTGTTTAAATATTGCTTATATGTTTGGATCTTGATTTATTTGTGTAAGAAAGTTAATGTTTTTTTTAATATTCAAACTTTGGGGTATTTTTGAAAGATTTTAAATGTTGAAGGGTTGAGGGTTGTGATTTCTGTTGGGAGTAAAAAGGGCTGAAAATATAACTTTTGTTGGATATTTGGTTAGGGTCACTTGAAAAGCATTTGTTTTAAAGTTTGCTTCGATATTTTGCAAAAATGGGAGTTTTCTGAAACATTTGGGGTTATTTTTGTAAATCTGAAATAAGGGGGCAAATGCGCTGATTTGTCAATGTTTTTACATGGTTCTTTTATAAACTCTTGATTAATTGATTTGACGTAATGGTTCATTCATTTTAGTTTTAAAATTGAAAAATTGTAAATTTTTCCGATGAAAAATTTATGATTAAAGAACTTTTTGTTTCTCATTGTTAGTTTGGTGGAAAGTTACTAAAACTAATCTTTAATCCCAGTTTTATAGTGAAAAATGTGCTTGATTATTTTTAAATATTGCTTAGATGCTTGGATCTTAAATTATTTTTCAAGAAAGTTGATTTTATTAAGTTTTTGAAAACTATAAGGGTATTTTTGAAAAGTTTTAAACTTATGGGAATTTTAAAGCTTTGATTTTTGAACTAACAAGATACTTAATACTTTTATTTGATTTTCGATATGATTTTAGTTAAAAATCTTTTGATTTAAAGTTTGTTGCAATTTTTTTTTGCAAAGATGGATATTTTTAAAAGTTTAGGGGCTGTTTTGTAAATCTGAAAAACGAAGGGAAAATTTTGCTGTTTTGGCATTGTTTTTTTCAAATTAGAATTTTGAGTTTTGAAAATAATAACTTTTAAGTGGAGTTGATGTCGTAAATTTTTAAGCACTTTTGTGTGATGTGTTAGTTTAGGAAATCCTTGTGTAGGATTTTCATTAGTTATGTTTTTAAGTCGTATACATACTTGCTCAGATTTCGGATACGCTTCATTTGTGGAGTTTTAGTCGCTATACTAAGGGACAAAGGTGAGCGCTGTGTGTTTAATTTTTATGTCGGTCCAATGTGCCAGTAGATCGAGTCCAAACACCACTTAGGCTCTTAATAATCAAAGCATGAATTTTATTCTAACTTTTCTTGCATGTTGTCACGAATAGGTTGACTTATTAGGTCAACATTACTCGCATGAAATCACTTAGCATTTCAACATGATTATCCAAATACATGCTACATCCGAATCTACTAGTTGCGAATATATTTTTCGAAATTATCATGATACCCAAAATTTTATTTGATAAGTTATTAAATGTTGATAATATGTTAATAAGTTTGATATGTTATATTCCGTTTGTTTCCGACTATATGTTTCCGTTTGTTTCTGATTTTGTGTGGGCCCCCTTTTGATTGGTATATGGACCCGATGCCAACCTGACCGGCAAGGGCCGGCAGGATTGTCACGGTTACCCGTAGGCCTGGCCTTACAACCCAAGTGGGGAGGAACACTTGGGGAGTAAGGACGAACTCCGGCAAAGACATGTCGATGCATTTCAGATTGTAAGGTCGCTCCTTACTTGGTGAGTTTGGATGGACATCAGACTGAGGATGGAGGGTAAGTGGAGGACGGCATCAGCAAATTCTTGATTATGTGAATTCCGTGTTTCTTCCGTCTTGAATATATGTTTATTTGCTTGATGACATGCTTATGTTATATAATATGTTGCATTCACACATCACCATGCAAATTCGCACATAGCCTCACTAAGTTGGACGATCAACTTATGCGTTATATGTTTCACTCTTTTCAGTTTCAGGTGTTCTGGAAATAATAGTCGGGTTGCGGTTAGGTCATCACGGTTGCGGTCCCACTCTAGTATTTGGGATAGTACTTATATTTTGTCGTCGATTTAGGTTCTTTCTCAATTTTGTTTAAAACCTTGCTTAGAATGTTTGTTTCACTAAACTTGATCTATATTTTCGTCAAAGATTCAAGATTTTCATAAATTACTTAATTATCTCTCTAGGTTGATTTTGTTCAAATATTTTGATATGTTGTGATTAAATATTTTCGCTTTAAAACTCAACTATGAAGATTGATTTTATTTGTTCGTCAAAAAAACTTAGTAATTTAAATTGTTCTTATTTCGTTTTAAACTGCTTCCGCTTTTAAACTTTTAATTTATCGTTTTCGTTTAAAAAAAAAAAGCTTCGATATTTTTAACATTTTTCAAAATAACAATATTTTTTTCGACCGTTATCCGACGGACCCGCGGAGCCGGGCCGTCACAGATGGTATCAGAGCTTCGGCTCAACGCCAGGATAGGATCCTCGGATTTTTACTGAGGGGTTAGTAAGGTGGGACTCACCGTCATGATTTTAGTGTGTCTACCCACATTGGATAGTTCACTTTTAGGACAAGACCGCAACCGAAACTATATGTTTAGTACGTGTCCTTAGGGTTAATAGTTATTTTTGCTTGATTATGTGTTTTCTTGATTAATTATTTTGTTGGTGGTATCCCGAATACCATAATGTTATTCGAACTTTATTGTTGATATTATTGTCTGGTTATGATTGTATATGTGTGTGTTCCGTGATTTTACGTAAATTAAAATATATGAATCAAGTGACGTTGTTGAAGTACATATAGAATGACTAAAATAGCCCTAATCCTTTTGAATTCCATTATCGAGTTTACCTTACTCAAAACTCATAATTCTGATCCTAAATGTATCCATCTCCAAATTGATCTCTCGACTTAAGTAAGCTTTCTTGAGCCTATTTTCGCTATAATTAATTGTTTCGCCTTTATTCTAATGTTTGTACTTATTCATTTTGAACTTGTGATCCCTATATGTCTTTTCTTTATCGTTTTGGCGAATCAAATTGTTATGTAAGCAATCTTTCTTTCAATAGACAAAATATCATTCCAATTTCGTTGACACCAGTCTGGTGTTCTAACTCGTCTATTACATGTTCCTTGCATTCAACTTTGAATCACTTTTGATAGCGAGTAACTTCATTTTCAATTCTAAAACTATCCTATGTTCATATCCAATCTCTTTATTTCCGCTCGTGTTATTCTGAAGTTTCTAAATGCGATTGCCCGATTGTATCTTTTCCTTCACGTTTGTAATTTATCGTAAATTATTCTTCAATCATTTTAGCCTCATTCTTGAAATGGCTTCTTCAAGTCGTGCCCTTAATTACCTTTAATATGACTCTTTGACTGTTTTCCTTCAGAGCATGTCTTTGTCTATTGGGGATTGACTTCTTGTATCCATTTAAGCTTTTATTTCGATCCCTTATTTTTTGTACTTGTTCAGAGTTTACCCCTCCCTATTTCATGAGATACTTTCTCGTATCGACTTCGTAAGCCAAAATTATTTATTTTTCTCGGATTCTGTTATTGTTATTGTTCCTTGTTCTTCTTTTTCCCGAGCCTATTTATTCCGTTATGATCATTTTGAAATTATTCATATGCTTTCATGTTACTCTTTTTCGTAGTATTCAATTATACAATCATCTAAATTTCCTAAAGGAATTGAATTGTCTCGGTTTCTTTTTGAACTTCACGTTTTAATTTGTCCATTCATAAATTTTTGTTCCTTTGTCTATTTCATTCCTTTTTGCAAGCCGCATAAATCAGATCAATTTATTCTCAATTTCTTTTGAGCTTCAGACTTACCTTCTATTTGTTTTGAACTTATTTTTAATTCCCGTCTCGCTCAATTTGATCGTTTCAATGTTCTCAGATTTCACTATTGAGCTTTACTTGTTTTCTATTGCAGCTTGTTGCAATCATCATTGAAATGAATCCTTAAATCGAGCCATTTATCTTGACTTGCTTTTCAAATGACCAAACACACTTTAATGTTTTGGTTATTATTGTCATGATACTTGTTTCGACTTTCTATTATCCTTACCAATATCATTGCTTTAATTTTCTCTTTACTTACACCGTTTGAAATGGTAGGCTCATCCCTTTCGTTATTCTTATCGGTGCGCCTAAATTGTTCTCCTTGTCAATTATATCGAACTGTTCATTTGGTTATCTTTATTATCGATATTTCAGTCCTTTTGCAATCTTCGTTAATTCTTCTTTATGTTGCCCTTGCTAATTCTTATCTTGTCGTCTTGAGCATCTTGATTCGATCATCTTTTCTAATCCTTATCGTGTCTCTTCATTTGACTCATTTTGTTCCTTGCGAGAATCCCAAGTCAAATGTCATTCAGTACATTTTTAATTCTCTGGGTAAAACTGAACTATATATTGTTATGTGAGTAGTTTTTCCTTTGAGAAGAATCTTAATATGCGGCCTAGAAGTTGGAATTATCGTCATATCCCATTCTACCTCGTCATGATTATATGTAACGTACATGAAGTAATACATCGATCATCCTCGTGAACCTGACTGCATATCTTAAGATCTTCAAAAATATCTAACTTACAAACAAAGACACGTTTGCATACTCATCTAGATGAAGAAACAAGTGAATTCTATTATGGCGCGGCCAGAGTATAAAAAGACGACTTGGGAGTTAGAGAAAAAGATACGTCAGAGTTTTGAAAATGCCTAACGTACGAGATAACATTTTCGCACACTCGTTTTAATCAAGAAGGCTACGGATTCTACAAGAAAATATTTTATGACGCACACATAGTAAGGAAGAAAAGAAGATACGTCGGCGTTAACCGTACCACGCGAATCTCAAGAACGAATTTGGGGACCAAATTCTTTTAAGGGGGAGGATTGTAACGCCCCCAAAATTTCGACCCCTTTTGATTGGATTTTTATTCCAATTTATGTGCTACATTTTATTTTCAAAGTTAAGCATTAATTTGAGCTAAAAATACAAATTAATTAAATCATGTGATCTTTTGAACTTTGAAATAATTAAAAATATAAAAGTTACTTTAAAGTAATATTAAGACCTTTTTGAAATTTTGGGCTTGGATGCACAAAAATTTCTTTTTGGGGGCAAAAATGTAAGTTTTCAAAACTTCAGGGGGCAAAGTGTAAATTCGCCCCAAGTTGAAGATTCTCTGCAGGAGTAATAATTTTGCCTCCTAGCACACTCCAAGAGCTGCAAAAAGCATGCCCTTGGGTGGAGGAACTCCTCTACCCAAGAAAATACATACATTGATGGGTTTATTGAAGACAATTATGTCTTCCCACTTTTCTAAGTAAAGTTTGTATGTATACATGTATGTATACATTTTTAAATCTGATTTCATTCTTTATCTAAACACTCCATCTCAATCTTTTAATTTTTTTAACATTTTTACTCCTCACATAGTGAAAACTTGAGTGTTAAAGAGAGAAAAAGAGAACACATTTAGAAAGAAAATTTTCGGATTTATACAACCCAGCCTCGGTGTTTCGACCATTCCGTTTTCTTCCACCGTTGGATCATGCCCAAATTTTACGTGATGGTTATACACACATGGGGCTACTTATTGACCGTTCGGATCGTCGATTGGATCTTTCGGAGTGAATCGGCAGTCCTTGGAAGTTGGGGAAAAATAAGGATTTGAGGGCTTTTGTTATGAACCACCACCGGAGCCGCCACCACCACCTTCGGAGGTCTGAAAACGAAGAGAGTTTCATCCCCGTCGTTGCTTTGGGTAAAAATCCGTCTATGCATGTGTTCTTTAATTCTTGTGATTTTATTTTTCTATCTTCAAAGTATATGTTAAGAAGTTTAGTTTATTCTTGTAGCTTTAGTGATAAGTTGTCGAGTTTATGTTTAATATTAGATATTTAATGTGACTTGCTTTGGTTTTGTTTAAATATTGCTTATATGTTTGGATCTTGATTTATTTGTGTAAGAAAGTTAATGTTTTTTTTTAATATTCAAACTTTGGGGTATTTTTGAAAGATTTTAAAAGTTGAAGGGTTGAGGGTTGGGATTTCTGTTGGGAGTAAAACGGGACTGAAAATATAACTTTTGTTGGATATTTGGTTAGGGTCACTTGAAAAGCATTTGTTTTAAAGTTTGCTTCGATATTTTGCAAAAATGGGAGTTTTCTGAAACATTTGGGGTTATTTTTGTAAATCTGAAATAAGGGGGCAAATGCGCTGATTGTCAATGTTTTTACATGGTTCTTTTATAAACTCTTGATTAATTGATTTGACGTAGTGGTTCATTCATTTTAGTTTTAAAATTGAAAATTTGTAAATTTTTCCGATGAAAAATTTATGATTAAAGAACTTTTTCTTTCTCATTGTTAGTTTGGTGGAAAGTTACTAAACCTAATCTTTAATCCCAGTTTTATAGTGAAAAATGTGCTTGATTATTTTTAAATATTGCTTAGATGCTTGGATCTTGAATTATTTTTCAAGAAAGTTGATTTTATTAAGTTTTTGAAAACTATAAGGGTATTTTTGAAAAGTTTTAAACTTATGGGAATTTTCAAGCTTTGATTTTTGACGTAACAAGATACTTAATACTTTTATTTGATTTTCGATATGAGTTTAGTTAAAAATCTTTTGATTTAAAGTTTGTTGCAATTTTTTTTGCAAAGATGGATATTTTTAAAAGTTTAGGGGCTGTTTTGTAAATCTGGAAAATGAAGGGAAAATTTTGCTGTTTTGGCATTGTTTTTTTGAAATTAGAATTTTGAGTTTTGAAAATAATAACTTTTAAGTGGAGTTGATGTCGTAAATTTTTAAGCACTTTTGTGTGATGTGTTAGTTTAGGAAATCCTTGTGTAGGATTTTCATTAGTTATGTTTCTAAGTCGTATACATACTTGCTCAGGTATCGGATACGCTTCATTTGTGGAGTTTTAGTCTAGTCGCTATACTAAGCGACAAAGTTGAGCGCTGTGTGTTTAATTTGTATGTCGGTCCGATGTGCCAGTAGATCGAGTCCAAACATCACTTAGGCTCTTAATAATCAAAGCATGAATTTTATTCTAACTTTTCTTGCATGTTGTCACGAATAGGTTGACTTATTAGGTCAACATTACTCGCATGAAATCACTTAGCATTTCAACATATCCAAATACATGCTACATCCGAATCTACTAGTTGCGAATACATTTTTCGAAATTATCATGATACCCAAAATTTTATTTGATAAGTTATTAAATGTTGATAATATGTTAATATGTTTGATATGATTGATATGTTATATTCCGTAGGCCTGGCCTTACAACCCAAGTGGGGAGGAACACTTGGGGAGTAAGGACAAACTCCGGCAAAGACATGTCGATGCATTATGTGAATTCCGTGTTTCTTCCGTCTTGAATATATGTTTATTTGCTTGATGACATGCTTATGTTATATAATATGTTGCATTCACACATCACCATGCAAATTCGCACATAGCCTCACTAAGTTGGACGATCAACTTATGCGTTCTATGTTTCACTCTTTTCAGTTTCAGGTGTTCTGGAAATAATAGTCGGGTTGCGGTTAGGTCATCACGGTTGCGGTCCCACTCTAGTATTTGGGATAGTACTTATATTTTGTCGTCGATTTAGGTTCTTTCTAGATTTTGTTTAAAACCTTGCTTAGAATGTTTGTTTCACTAAACTTGATCTATATTTTCGTCAAAGATTCAAGATTTTCATAAATTACTTAATTATCTCTCTCGGTTGATTTTGTTCAAATATTTTGATATGTTGTGATTAAATATTTTCGCTTTAAAACTCAACTATGAAGATTGATTTTATATGTTCGTCAAAAAAACTTTTTAATTTAAATTGTTCTTATTTCGTTTTAAACTGCTTCTGCTTTTAAACTTTTAATTTATCGTTTTCGTTTAAAAAAAAAAGCTTCGATATTTTTAACACTTTTTCAAAATAATAATATTTTTTTCGACCGTTATCCGACGGACCCGCGGAGCCGGGCCGTCACATTTTGCCGATTCCCCATGTTTTACCGATTATACTATTTTTTTGCCTTAACTCGTTCTTCGCTCTAACTCATTTTTCCATTATTTTATCATTTTTATAATATATATTTTTATTTAAATTTTACATATATTCACCAGTTTTAACCATTTATACGTTTTGACTTTTTTTTTACTAAAGGAAATTATAAGTTTTTAGTTAACTAATTTGTAATTTATTTTTATTCATACAACATAAATGTGGCATAATTATCACAAGTAAGAATCAACTTACAGAACATAATTATCACGTGTTTACATATACATAATTAAACATATACGGTGAAAACACATTATGTTCAGGCTTTTCGTATAATAATGATGGAGTTGGCTCTGATACCACTGTTGGGATAGTGGTTGGGTTTCCTCGATTGTCAATACAACGAAAGTGCGGAATTTAAAATTTTTCGAAGCACCCAAGGTCCCATATTAGATTCTCCATATTATATATACGCAAGCAAGAAACAAAAACGCACAGAGTAATTAAACAAGGGGGTTTTTGCGATTTACCTCACCACAGGCAAGGTGGTGGCAACCTTCAGTTTTGGTTCTGAAACTGGATCTGGATTTGGATCTGGTTCACAGAAGTGATCCAAGCGTCTCACCTCCAAAGTTAGTCCGCACCAATTGGATTCTGGCAACACCTCCTAGTCTTAGGCTCAGAACTGGATCTAGGAGATTTGTCGAAGCAGGACTGTGCAGATCTACTTGCCAATGCAAGATCTAACACGGTGGAACAAGGGAGAGGCGGCGGCGGCGGCGCTAGGGCAGCTCACGGCAGCAGGTGGCGGCGGCTCTAGGTTGGCGGCGCAAAGGAGAGGGGGGGCGGTGGCTAGGAAGAGAAGAGAGGCTAGGGTTTTTCTAGGGTGTTAGCTTTTTGAGCTCTAGTGGAACCCTATTTATAGACTCCCTCTTGACCTAGGTTTTGCAAGACTCCTTATGGGTTTTTCATTATAGGCCCCATGTCTTGCAAGCCTTTCATTTAATTAATTACTTAATTAAATGTCCAATCCAATTAAATCAATATTTCTTTTATATAATTAATTAGCAACTCAATTAAGTATTTAATTAATTAAGTTAGCCAATTAATTAATCTCCCACTTGAATTAAATACTTTAATTCATTTAATTGATTTAATTACCTTTAAATCAATTAATTCCTTTAGTATCCTTTTTCAACAGTCACCGTCCAATTGTATTGTGTGTGACCCTCTGGGTTCACCATCAATTGGTAGCAGGCCCACGAATTCCTCGTGATTTAATTTATGAACAATAAATTGCTCCGGTCAATTAAACAACCTTTAATTGACCACTCCTAGAATCAAATCCTCTATTAACTCAGGAGTACCTACACTTCATGGTCGATGTTTAGCCACAAGCCCATGAAGCCCAACTTCAGGTGAATTGATACTTGTGAACCTCGTCTCATATAATTACCATGTACATACGGTCCTTCTATCGACTAATATTCCCGATCAAGACTTAGGGTGTGTGAATTGGTCGGCACCTCTAAATTTGTCTCGATAACTATACTTTCTAATTCAGGATAATATTCCAGTGTGACTGCTAAATTTGGAATCCCCTTCCAAATCCGTCACCGACCACGGCCGTGGATTCCTCGGATATATTATCTAAGAATCGTATAGGAAATTCTCTCACCCATTACAGTGAGTCAATAGATTCCATATCGGTACTAACCACTCGCGTACATGACCATACGCACCCAACCTAGGCATGTTATGACCAAGCTAAGTGGCCTATACCTAGATCTAAGTACGCACTTTCATGCACCGAATTCGCCCTAGCACCTCAAGTCAAAGGACTAAATCGTACACTATTATAATCCTTGAGAAACATCCCATCACCGATATGCGACATGCGCTTCCACAATAGGTTTCTCTGTTTGGGTCGTTCGATGCGTTCAATCCTCCATTGAACCACCTACTCATATGCACTGGCCTCAAATGCCTTGCTCATGAAACGCTACAAATTCACTCCATGTGAATCATGCATACTTGTACAAGTCTTGGCGATTCCTACGATACCCCGTCTCGTTCGGAATCTACGACTTGGAATTGTTTTAAGATTACGACCTTTAGACTGTTTCATGATTGCACTCAGTACTGAAGTGAATTGTCCCATAGTCAAATGTAATCTAAGGATTTCATCCAATCGCTTAAATGTATTCGCGAGAGATGAAGTTGGCCATTGTTTATCCTTATACTCGTATAAATAAACATGCGTATTAAGTCATTTGTACTAAAGAAAGATAATGATAGTTCCAATACAAGCTAAATGTATTGGCTTGCAGGGCACTATCCCATCAATCTCCCACTTGCCCTAAAGCCAATCACAAACGTTTCTAGGACCCATCCTTTTAAAGATGCTCTTCGAACTCATTTCATGATGTAGCCCTTTTTGGTGGATCCACTAAGTTGTCTTCTGAGTTGACGCAATCCATTATGTGCGTTAACTCTACCAATGATTTTTTTTAATCAAATGGTACCTTTCTTTCAATTGTGTTTATATTTCTGGTAAGATCTCGAATGCTTTGCTTTAGCAATAGCTCCAATGTTATCATTGAAGATAATCATGAGCTTCGCAATGCTAGGCACTACATCCAATCATAGGATGAAGTTTTATATCCAAACACTTTCTTGAGCCGCATTTAATGCTACATTTAATGCTGCAATATATCTTGCTTCAGTGGTTTAGATGGTTACGGTGATTTGTTTGTAACCCTTTCAAATTTACCGTTACCCCATTGAGGCAGGATATTTATCCAAAAATGGATATATTTAATTCATCCACATTAGACTGAAAATTCGAATCAGTGAATCCTTCGAATTTTAATTCTCCACTACCACCGTCGACCAAGAACAAATCCTTTTTGTCAAGAGCTCAAGGATATCTTTTACGGTGGTCCAGTACTTCTTCACTGGATTTTGACTAGCAACTGCTCGCGATACTTGAGCAAGTTCTACGTCTGGTCTAGTACATAGTAAAGCATGCCACATGCAACCTTTTGTTTGAAACATAAGGTATTTTGAGACATTCTCCTTTATTCTCATTTGATGTAGGGCACATCGATTTTGGAACAAGGGATACAGTGTCTCACTGGAAGCAATCCTTTCTTGGATTCTTCATACTGAATATTTCCAGTATTGATTCTATGTACTTAGATTTAGAGAGTGTCAGCATCTTTTTCGGATCTATTCTATAGATACGTATCCCAATACGCAAGATGCTTCTCGTAAATCTTTCATGGAGAATTGCATGGACAATCATGCTTTCGTCTGTGCTAATATTCCGATATCATCCCAGATAACCAGAATATTATCGACACATAAAATATGAGCTTCATCACGCTCCCACTAATCCTTTTGTACACTCATGGTTCATATTCGTTTTGATGAGGTCAAATGTCTTGACTATCTCATCAGAACAAATGTGAATCTAAATGGATCCAGACATTGCTAATGGAGAAAAGGTTTCATCAAAGTCTGTTCCAGAACATTGTGAATAGCCTTTTTACCACTAGTCGATTCTTAGAGGCAACACCTCTCCATTCATTCCAAAATTGAAGATCCACTTACAATTTATAGCCAACTTACAGGGATAAATCCCTCTGGTGGATCAGTCAAGGTTATACCTTGGTGGAATGGATGGGATCTATTTTGGTTTGCATGGCTTCGAACCACGTACGAGTGTCTATGTCTGACATCGCTTCTTGATAGGTCTTTGGATCACTTTCCACATTCTCGTTTTCGTGAATGAAACCAAATCGCTCTGGCTCCTTACGAATTCGATCAGACCTTCGAAGAGTAGGTGTACTAATAGATTTAGTAAATTCTGTATTAACTCCCACTATTTGCGGGGACGGGTCCAAATCTTGGACTTCATCAAGTTCCATGACGTTTCCATTTCCTTTGACGAGAGATTCATCAACAGAGGAACGGGTATCTAGGAGAAACGATTGTTTCTCATTGTCGTGGAACAGGTATCCAATGGATTTCGTTGGATACCCCACAATTATATACAAATTGGATCTACTAGCCAATTTATCTCCTTTCTCGTTTCTACCATCGGTAGGAGATCTCCATACTCAGAGGTAAGAGCATAGAGGTATTTTGCCATACCTTTCTTGGTAAAGCTTTGTAGGCACGAACTTTGAAGGTACTTTGCTCAGTATCTTCGATGCAGTCAGGAGGACTAACTCCTAGAATGCATAAGGAAGCTTAAGAAAACTCAATATGGATCGAACAATGTTAAACAATGTTAGATTCCATCTCTTTAGACACTTCAATAAGTTGAGGTGTCTTAGGATGAGTTTGTTGTATGAGAATCTCATTCTCATTAAGATAATTGAGGAATCCTTGACAAGTATATTCCATCTCAATTAGATCGAATAATACTATGTCTTTGTTGATTCTCTACTTCGCATTGAAATACCTTTCTTGGTTTTTCGGATTTGCATCTCACTAGATTCATTTTCCACTAACGACCAAGGTCATTAGTAAAAAGTACGAAGTATGAGTAATCTCCTCTCACAGTAACTTTTAGTGATCCATATTCATGGATTAAATCCAGATTTGGTTTTCGCTCTGGATTCCCTGTGACGGGATATCTGGTCATATCTCCTTTGAGACATGATTCGCAGGTTGGAAGTTCATCCAAGTTCTATTTTTCAAGAAGCTTAGGCGAAACCAACTTTTGAATCCTACTCTTGGAGATGTGTCCAAGTCTAGCGTACCAAAGTTATGGATTATTATCTTTGTATTAATTTGAACTTCACACATTAATTCAATGAAATTGAGTTAATGGTTCAATTCAATTAATTTACTTCCTTTCAATTAACTTCTTTAATTGCTTCCTTTCCCTTTTCAATTAACCCTTTAATTGAAAGGTTGCTTAATTAATTAGATCATCTAATCAATTAAACATATCAGTGCCTTTCTTAGATGCAGTGGGATAATTCGACTTTTAGGCTACTTGCGTTCTTTTGACTTCCTTTATGGTCGAATTAGAAGAGAATAAATTCTTCTTCATTTTACTCTTTTTTGACTTTGCAGTCCATGAAGTGTAAACGATCATTACAG
This sequence comes from Penstemon barbatus, assembly GCA_003313485.2. NCBI lineage: Eukaryota > Viridiplantae > Streptophyta > Magnoliopsida > Lamiales > Plantaginaceae > Penstemon > Penstemon barbatus. The sequence continues at coordinate 18,727,637 of CM064880.1, forward strand.
GTTTATCCTATTTGCCTTTAACCAGTACTTTGGTTGATTCATGAAATGTGATCGACTTATCAAATAAGATCAGTGTATTTCAAGAGTCATTTGAATGAGCGGGAGGAAAATTTAGGAGGAAGTTAATGTTAAGATCACTTGCAGGCCGATGTTTAATTGATCCAGTTTTCAACTAGATTGATAAAACAAAGACAGTGATCCTTGACACTAGTTCCTTTATTTATTCTCGAGTTTTGAAACAATTCCTTAGAAGTCTCGAATCAAAACGATTCGAAACTACTCCTCAAAACAAGCCTTTTAAGGTGGAGGTTTGTTTCAGAAGACTGGTCCTCAAAACAGGCCTTTTGAGGTGGAAGCTTCAGACATGCTCCTCATGTTGCTTCCATAGCTCGTTCAATCTTGATGCTTATTTGAGGAAACGATCATTAAGATTCCCATACTTCATAGGTGATTCGTTTCACTTTTGAGATTCATCTTCATATGAGAAACGATCATTAATATGATAGAGTAGTGCCCAGCAAGCCAATATTAATTAGCTTGTTGAAGTACTATTTTCTTATGGTTTATAATTAATACGCCCGTTCATTCATAGTACGTGAAACTGAACAATGGCCAACTTCATCTCTCGCGAACTTATCTAAGCGATTGGATGAAATCCTAAGGTCACAATAGACTATGGGACGATTCACTTCAGTACTGAGTGCAATCATGAAACAGTCTCAAAGGTCGTGATCTTAAAACCGTTCCAAGTCATTGATTCCGAACGAGACGGGGTATCGTAGGAATCGCCAAGACTTGTACGAGTATGCATGATTCACATGGAGTGAATTTGTAGCGTTTCATGAGCAAGGCATTTGAGGCCAGTGCATATGAGTAGGTGGTTCAATGGAGGATTGAATGCATCGAACGACCCGAACAGAGAAACCCATTGTGGAAGCGCATGACGCATATCGGTGATGGGATGTTTCTCAAGGCTTATAATAGTGTACGATTTAGTCCTTGGACTTGAGGTGCTAGGACGAATTCGGTGCACAAGTGTGCGTACTTAGATTTAGGTACTGGTCACGTAGCTTGGCCACAAAGTGCCTAAGTTGGGTGCGTACACGACTGTACGCGAGTGGTTAGTACTAAGAAAGGATCTATCGACTCATCCTGATAAGATGAGAGTATTTCCTGTACGTTCTTCGATAATATATTCCTAGAAATCCATGGCCATGGTTGGTGACGAATTTGGAAGGGATTTCCAAATTTAGCAGTCACACCGGAATTATTATCCAGAATTAGAAAGTACAGTATCGAGATAATTAGAGGTGCCGATCAATTCACACACCCTAGGTCTCGATCGGGAAATCATCGTAGAAGGACCGTATGTACATGGCAATTATAAGAGGTGAGGTTCACAATAATCAATTCACCTTTGATTGGGCTTCATGGGCTTGTGGCTAGACATCGACCATGAAGTGTAGGTACTCCTAAATTAATAGGGAAATTAATTCTAGGAGTGGTCAATTAAAAGTTGTTTAATTGATCAGAGCATTTAATTGCTCGTTAATTAAATCACGAAAGTCGTGGGCCTGCTGCCAATTGATGGTGAACCTAGAGGGTCACACACAATACAATTGGGCGGTGACTGTCTTAAAGGAAAAGCAAGTGATTTAAAGTTGTTAAATCAAAGTAATTGAATTATGGTATTAATTCAATTGGAGATTATTAATTAGATGTCTAATTGATTAATGTTTAATTAATTAATTAGAGTTATCTGATTAATTATGGAAATTAATTAAAGTAGTTAATTAATTGGAAGAATAAATAATTAACCAATTTTAGTATTGGATAATTATGGGGTTGATCTTGCAATTAACTAGAAATAAGGGAGTGGGCGATTTTTGATGAATGAGAAAAAAGAGTTTTCTTTCTTGGAGAGCAAGTTAGAAGAGATCTATCAAATCTCACATTCCTAACTTAATAAGGAATGAAGATTTGATAGACAAGGGAAGGAGATATCTTTTTAGAGAAGGACTCTTCTCCTATAAATATACTCCTTCTCTTCTCTTCATTATTAGAGATTAGAAAATTTTGAGAGAAAATTATTTTGCTGAAAATTTGAGAGAAGTCGATTTTTACATGAAAAGAAATTCAGATTTTGCACAAGAATTATAATCTACAAAATCGCCCCAAAAGTTTTCGCCCTAACCCCAAGTCACCCGAACCAAACTCGACCGAACCCTGAGCTGACCGAACCCAACCTGGTCGAGCCCTGTTCCGATCACACAAGTCCTGTGATCTGTTTCTTCCATCTGTATCTCCTAATCTCGTTCAAGATCTCAAGTCCAGATCTGAAATCCTTTGCTGACAAACCTGCGAGATCCAGTTTTAAGCCTAAGACTTGTAGGCGTCACTACAATCCGATTGGTGTGGACTAACTTTGGAGGTGAGACACATGGATCACTCAAGCTGTGGATCGAACCAAACACATGGAGGAAACCACCACAAATCCGTGGTGAGGTAATTTGCGATTAACCCCCTATGTTTAATTAAGTGTTTGATTCATGCTTTTCGTATAAATAACTGTGGAGAAAGATTTATGGGACATATAGGGACCTCGAAAAATTTTAAATTCCGCACTTTGTTGTATTGACAATCGAGCCCCTAGATAGAATATCCCAACATAATATTCCCATACTCTACGGGTTACTCGTTTCTTTTATTTTGACTTATCTCGTAAGCGCATAAGGCATAGGCTTGTCATTTAAGAACATCATTCCCACTTCTGGAATTTAAGACAATTCTCAAGTTTATTGCCTAGTCGATATTTTGATCCAGTTATTTTATTTTGTCGAGGATAAATAGTAAAATGGATAATTACAGATATCTCAGTATCTAAAGAGAAGACAAACATTTAGTGGACTAGTTAATGAATAATACTTATAATCTACGAAGGTTGGACTTTCTATCGTAGAAGTTCTCCCACTATTTTATCGAAACAATTACCCCTTCAATTGTTCGGGAAATTCTATTTCCTAGTAGGTCTTGACGTCCCAGCGGCAATTAATTGCACCCACGACTCGTGGCCATACAACCAATTCCCCAAGTAGGCATACTTATTGCCAATTGTGTCACTCCACAACCTTCAAGCTATTTTTTTGCCTCGGTTTTCGCACTTATCTAGCACTGCTACATCATAAGTGTTACTAATCGTTAAGTCTAGCCCATCAATCATGATGAGCAACGGGCCCGGTCGTGAGTTCTCCGTAACTAGTTATCGGTTGATCCTCACATCCCGATCAGTCCTCACCCTTGTCGTGTTTAGTTAAAAACAGGAGTCAAGGAATTTCACGTATTGTCCCTTTCTTCGACTCGGGTGCCAGACTCTGATCTCCCTTTTCCAAGTTCGAATAGAATATTAAATCTAACAACTAGGTGATCAGTCAAGTTGCAAGCATAGAGAACGAAATTAAATCAAACACAAGAATTGCCCCTAACTACGAATAATCTATTGAAAATAATCAAAGTAACATAGTTTCATAAAAACCCTAGATCCTAAAGAATTAGTTCATGATAAATATAAGAAGAAAATAATAAAGGAAAACAAATCTGAGTTCATGTGGTTTTATAGACAAAACGATGAATCTGAGATAAAGATCTTCAATATTGCGTTCTTCTTGCTTGGGTGATCTTGAGGACTTTTCTCTTTTCTTCTTCAATCTTTCTCCAAGTAGATCTTTGATGTTGTATGTGTATTCTATGAAAGAAATATGTTTAGAGCTGATCAAAGATGTGTAATTTCGTGACCTAGAAGTCCTTAAATAGATCTACCAAGTTGAGTCCAAGTAGGAGACTTTGGGCCCAAGAACTATCTTAAAAGCCCGCTGAAAATCGCGTCAGATTTGCGCGACAGTTTTGCACGTGTCATAACTCTCAGCTCCGAACTCCAAATCAACATCCGTAAAATCTGTGGTGTAGCTTACTCATTCATCTACATCATAGTCGAAATTCAACATCATTGGAGCTTCCTTGAATGAGTTATGGTCCTCGGAGTGCACAACAACATTTCTGACAGCTTCTTCGTTCTTGCACTACTTGACTTCATTTGATCTTTAATTTGGTGTTCTTCGCTTCCAATCATGTTCTTTGATCCAAAATAGCTTAGGCCTACAAATATGAACACAATATATAAGAAAATACCTCAATTCATGCATAAAACAATTAAACCAATGACTCGAGCGTCAAAATACAAAACTAACTAAAATTGCCTAAGATTCTATCAAAACTCTAATAAGAATAATCGAATGAGTTAATGAAATAGACTTGATAACACTGTTTTCACAGAGTTATCAATCACCTCTATCGATAAGTAAACAACATACGCTAGTCCCTATTGATGGAAGGCTTGGATTTATATAAATACTTCATTTTATTTTAATCCAATATGACTTAATATTTAATTCGAGAGGGGAATTTCTGGTTTGAAAGTTATACTAACTCTCCTCGAGATCTCACCGATTCAATTATGCTTTATCTTTTATTACGATCTAGATTCTAGCGGCATCTCATACAAGCTAAATATAAATCGACAAAATAAATAAAAGCCATACAAGCCTAGCATGCATACTACCACAATATGTTTTCGATCGGGAGCCTCCTATGTGGGCCATCATCGAGCCAATGATGTTGGCCCTATTGGTCAATCTAAAGGGTTCTCATGAAGCCCTATGCTATTACACAATGTACCATGCATACATGGCCTACATATCTTCTTGGGCTCCCACCTTGCTTGTAAACAGGCCTCCATCCTAAACTAGGAAAGCGGTAAAGCCCTATTCTATTACAAATGCTCAAAGTGGCCCAAAAACATAATAGGCTCGCAGGCCTAATAAAAACCAAACAATAAATTAAAGCAATCACATCTAACCTAAGGTCAAGGCTCGGCTCGATCGAAAACCACGTAAACAATTCACATAGAGCAAGAAACAAGCAAAAATCCTTTACCTATTTCTTTCTTAATTTTAAACCTACCTTTTAAAACTAACTTCCTATGATTCTTACTTTTTAGTCACTACTAATTATGATAAAATGAATGTTCAGGTAAACAAAAATAAATTTTCTGCTCAAATTCAGATTCTGTTTTTCAACTTTTGAAAATTGCATTTTCGCCCCTCAACTTTCGAAAATTGCACTTTGACCCCAAAACTTTTAAAAAGTTACAAAAACACCCCTGGGCAGATTTGGGCAGCTACCAGAAAATAATATTTTGAATTCTGAAAATTTTTGATTTTTCAAATTGACCCCTCAAGTTTCGGTAATTGCAAAACAGCCCCAAAATTTTCAGAAATTACAAATTGACCCCAAAACCAGTGCGACCAGATTTGCAAAAACAGTCCAGAATTTTGAAATTTCCAGATTTCAAAAATTCAAATTTTTCAGCCCACAAAAACCCTATATGCGATTTTTAGTCCAAAAAGTCCTGGAGTTTTCAAAAACTATAAAATCGGCACAGATCTGAAAAAGCAGTTTTACCCAATCATAGATCCAGTCATAACAAGTAAGAATCAACTTACAGAACATAATTATCACGTGTTTACATATACATAATTAAACATATACGGTGAAAACACATTATGTTCAGGCTTTTCGTATAATAATGATGGAGTTGGCTCTGATACCACTGTTGGGATAGTGGTTGGGCTGCCTCGATTGTCAATACAACGAAAGTGCGGAATTTAAAAATTTTCGAAGCACTCAAGGTCCCATATTAGATTTTTCCATATTATATATACGCAAGCAAGAAACAAAAACGCACAGAGTAATTAAACAAGGGAGTTTTTGCGATTTACCTCACCACAGGCAAGGTGGTGGCAACCTTCAGTTCTGGTTCTAAAACTGGATCTGGATCTGGATCTGGTTCACAGAAGTGATCCAAGCGTCTCACCTCGAAAGTTAGTCCACACCAATTGGATTCTGGCAACACCTCCTAGTCTTAGGCTCAGAACTTGATATAGGAGATTTATCGAAGCAGGACTGTGCAGATCTACTTGCCAATGCAAGATCTAACACGGTGGAACAAGGGAGAGGCGGCGGCGGCGGCGCTAGGGCAGCTCACGGCAGCAGGTGGCGGCGGCTCTAGGTTGGCGGCGCAAAGGAGAGGGGGGCGGCGTCTAGGAAGAGAAGAGAGGCTAGGGTTTTTCTAAGGTGTTAGCTTTTTTAGCTCTAGTGGAACCCTATTTATAGACTCCCTCTTGACCTAGGTTTTGCAAGACTCCTTATGGGCTTTTAATTAAAGGCCCCATGTCTTGCAAGCCTTTCATTTAATTAATTACTTAATTAAATGCCCAATCCAATTAAATCAATATTTCTTTTATATAATTAATTAGCAACTCAATTAAGTATTTAATTAATTAAGTTAGCCAATTAATTAATCTCCCACTTGAATTAAATACTTTAATTCATTTAATTGATTTAATTACCTTTAAATCAATTAATTCCTTTAGTATCCTTTTTCAACAATCACCGTCCAATTGTATTGTGTGTGACCCTCTGGGTTCACCATCAATTGGCAGCAGGCCCACGAATTCCTCGTGATTTAATTTATGAACAATAAATTGCTTCGGTCAATTAAACAACCTTTAATTGACCACTCCTAGAATCAAATCCTCTATTAACTCAGGAGTACCTACACTTCATGGTCGATGTCTAGCCACAAGCCCATGAAGCCCAACTTCAGGTGAATTGATACTTGTGAACCTCGTCTCATATAATTACCATGTACATACGGTCCTTCTATCGACTAATATTCCCGATCAAGACTTAGGGTGTCTGAATTGATCGGCACCTCTAAATTTGTCTCGATAACTATACTTTCTAATTCAGGATAATATTCCAGTGTGACTGCTAAATTTGGAATCCCCTTCCAAATCCGTCACCGACCACGGCCGTGGATTCCTCGGATATATTATCTAAGAATCGTATAGGAAATTCTCTCACCCATTACAGTGAGTCAATAGATTCCATATCGGTACTAACCACTCGCGTACATGTCCATACGCACCCAACCTAGGCATGTTATGACCAAGCTAAGTGGCCTATACCTAGATCTAAGTACGCACTTTCATGCACCGAATTCGCCCTAGCACCTCAAGTCAAAGGACTAAATCGTACACTATTATAATCCTTGAGAAACATCCCATCACCGATATGCGACATGCGCTTCCACAATGGGTTTCTCTGTTTGGGTCGTTCGATGCGTTCAATCCTCCATTGAACCACCTACTCATATGCACTGGCCTCAAATGCCTTGCTCATGAAACGCTACAAATTCACTCCATGTGAATCATGCATACTTGTACAAGTCTTGGCGATTCCTACGATACCCCGTCTCGTTCGGAATCTACGACTTGGAACAGTTTTAAGATTACGACCTTTGAGACTGTTTCATGATTGCACTCAGTACTGAAGTGAATCGTCCCATAGTCAAATGTAATCTAAGGATTTCATCCAATCGCTTAAATGTATTCGCGAGAGATGAAGTTGGCCATTGTTTATCCTTATACTCGTATAAATAAACATGCGTATTAAGTCATTTGCACTAAAGAAAGATAATGATAGTTCCAATACAAGCTAAATGTATTGGCTTGCAGAGCACTATCCCATCAGTTTTATCAATTGCACCAAGTTTTTTTTATCTAACTCATTTTTCTTAATTCTAATCATTTTCCATTGATTTTCCATTTTATCATATATTTCAATCTTACCATTTTTACCGATTTTAACAATTCGATGTTTTGACTTATTATAGTACATTTTTTTAAATCTAACCCGAATGTGGCCTTTTGTTTTTAGGTTCTTTAATGTTTTGAGGTTCTTTAATAAATGATAATTTCTTAAGAACCTTTCCAAATAAATATCGATTTTACCTTCTTTTACATCGAGTTTACCATTTTTTTTGTTTTTATTACTCATTCTTTCAGTAATTTCACCCATTTGAGGTTTACCCCATTTGTTAATCAATCATCGATTCTCTCTAACACAATCTTAATTGATTTTATCTCATTTGTTAATCAGTTCGCCCATATTCTCTCCAGTTTAACCCAATTTATGTCTGATTTAAGTTCTTCATTTGTTGATTAACCTATTTTCTCTCATATTTCGTATTTATTTGGTCAATTTACTCATCTTTTTGTTCTTGTTCTTTTATAGATTTTATCCTTTTTTCTTATACCTTGTTTAGCTGATGTCGTTAAATTTTTTTTATTGGTTTTAACCAATTTTTTGTCGATTTAATTACCTTGTTGCTTATCAATTGCACAATTTTTTTTGTTGTTGCTAAAACTCATTCGATCAAACCAATTTTTTCATTGATTTTACCATTTTTTTTTCATATTGTTTTTAATTGAATTTTACCCGATTTTACCTATTTTAACCAATTTTTATGTTATGAATTTTTTTAGTTAATTAAATAGTTTTTTTTCCTCGTAGAACAAATGTGGGTTATTTTTTTTTTAAGCTTTTTTAATGTTTTTGAGGTTTTTTAATAAGTGATAACTTGTTAAGAACATTCCAAATAATTTTTGAAGAGATATAAAGTAATAGTATTTTTCTTTTTTATAATTAATATTTTAATGATTTGTAAAACTTTTAAAAGATAATCTTAATAAGGTTGATGTATGAGAGACTTCTTGTTTAATTATACTTCCTGATATTTTTTTATTTACATTTTTACCATAGAATTAAGTATCACACTATAATTTAAATAGGGGTATATTAGTTTTCACAACACCTACAAACGATGTTTTATTCATAATCGTTCACACGATGATATATTCTTGTTGAATAAATTTCTTATATTATGCTTTGTGATGCCGTAATGTAATGTATTTTATCAAATATTATCGAATTGAATTTTAGAAAATATAGGAAATTAGACTTTCTATACTTTAGGGGTTATTATAGTTAATCTGAATTCAAAACAAGGAAAAACTTAATACGCCTCAAGCTTGATAATATCTATCGAATATAATGACAAATATAATGTCTTTACCTTGTAAATCAATAGATGCAATCTGACCAATTAGTCAATGATATAAATTTTACTCGAACGAGATTCATGAAATATTTTTATTTCAACTCTTTAATGTCTTCACACCAAATACTAATCAATAAGCTATAAAATTTTATTACAGTATTTTTACAAATAACGAGATTAGTATTTTGTTGCATACCATCTCCCTCCGTCCCATTAATTTGTCATTTTATTGAAAAAATGAAAGTACTTGAAATTTGAGGGAAAACAATGAATTTTCTAATGAAATTGATGCTCAAATATATTTATATAACTTATTACTATATAAAAGATTTTTCGTTTCTTCTTGTTTCTGTTTAATTAAGGGTGAAAAATAGAAGAAGATATGTGAAAGTATTATTGAAATTTAGAGGTCGCGGAATAAAATAAAAGTCCGTTGCGTAAACTTTTTATTTTTATAAGTGAACCATTGGTTCAGTCAGTTCACTGATTCATTGGTTTTACCAGTTTTTGGTCAAAAATAAAGCTGGTTTTGGAGAGTTAACTGGACCGGATTGGCAACCGGTTATTGATTAATCGGTCGAACCGGCCGATCCGATTCGGTTTTTAAAACCGGTGTATTGAACATTTTAAATATTAATATATATGGTGTCATATGATATTATTAACTTATTAGCGAAATATATTAATTAAATTATTTATTATAATTTTTATAAATTTAGTCAAATACTGATCAACTGTACCAATTGATAAAGAAAAATGGGACGGATAAAGTATTTTGTCATCCAACTTTATCTAAATGGATACCAAACTAGACATTATGGTATGTGTTTAGGATAATGAATAGCAAATGTTGTCAAATAAGTAATAAAGAATAATGTAAACATTTGAACTTCATATTTATAAAAATTTACGGAACATCCATACGCCTAAATATTTTATTCCCTTTAAATATGTTTTCTATGTTTTTCAATTTTTTTGCGTTATTGTTGATTTTTTAACTTTCTAAACGATTCCAAGTATAGAAATATTCAACCTAAAGTTTCTACTTTTCGTTATTTAATTATTAAATTTGGGTTTTCGATTCCGTAAAAAAAAAAAAAAAAAAAAAAAAAAAAAAAAAAAAGAAAAGCGCACAATTCGTTGACATTAAGCGCCTCATTGGAGTTACATTACTATTAGAAATAATTTAATAACTCCGAGAAACAAAAAGGTCCACAAATCTGAGAATTTATTTTGTATGATACATTTTTTTTGTCTTTTATGTATTATATTATATTACATGATATAAGAACTTGAAAAATGTGTAAATGGAAAAGAGTTTTAAAGGCTAAAGTGAGGATTTTTTTTTTTTTTTTTTTTGGGATTAAAAAAAAAAGTAAGAATATGAATCTGACATATTAAAAGGGATGGTTAATTTGTGTATTTAATATGATTCCCTTTTTAAAATTACTTTTAATAGAAAAAATTGATATATTTCATTTTTTTATGTGGCTACGGGTGACGGCTAAAATAGTCAAACCGAATTCTTGGAAAGATGCTTTGTTGGAGTTTCTAAAGAGAGGGCCTATGGATGAGAATGTATTGACGGAGTTCAGTTGTATTTTTGCTTTTTGGTTGGTGAATAAAGCTAACCACCTCGTTTCTTAGGAGAGGATAAAAGGGGTTATTCTTCTATTTCTATTTCTTACTTCAACATTTCTGATTAACTTCCGGGGTTTCACTGGTAAAGATAATATCCCTAGCGGTGGTGCTAAAATGGCGGCTAATGGTTTGCATTCATCCAACAACACCATTGGTTCTATCTCAAGCTTTGTGCAAATGGTCAATTCAGCCTCTTTTCAACCTATGATCAGTTCTTCAGTCAATTCTCTTGCTCTTGTATGCTCTCTCTCTATCTCTCTCTCTCTCTCAGTGTGTGTATGTGTGTCAAAATGTGTGTTTCTTGTGCGATTTTGTTATTTCACTTCTGAGATGTTTATGTTATTTAAGGTTTTCGTGCAAAGTGACTTATTTTGTGGGTTAGGTGTTGCAGCCTAGGATGGAGAATCTTGGGGATATAAGTTTTACTAGACAAAGTTATGGTGTAGCTGAAAGGACAAGAGATGATGAGTTGGAAAATCGGTCAGAAAATGATAACTTGGAAGCTGCATTAGGGGATGATCCAAATACCTCTGAAAATAGATCATCCAAAAGGAAAAAATATCACAGACATAGTGCAATCTAAATTCATGAACTTGAAACGTATGTTTTTACTCTTTTCAATCCTCTGTAATTTTAAGTTTATTTTATTCATGAAGTTTAATTACATAATTTGCTCTTTCCTATAGTTATTTCAAGGAGAACCCACATCCCAATGAGAATAAAAAATCGGAACTTGGTGAGAGATTAGGTTTGGAGATTCGACAGATCAAATTTTGGTTTCAGAACCGAAGAAGTCGGATGAATGTAACTACTTAGTCTTTTTAGGTGTATTCCTCATTTATATAAAAAAATTCTTTTGTTGGATAAGGATGAAGATGATGAAGGCACTGAAGACAAATTATAAGGGAGGTTTTGATGCATTCCAAAACTTCAAAATCTGCTAAGTATGGAGTAACTTAGCTGATGATCCCTTTTGAAGAAACTTTGACTAAGTATAAGAAGACATCAGAAGAGTCAAAATTTCAAGGTCCAAGACTTCTGATCTGCTGAAGGAAAGTTATCAGACTGATAAAGATCAGCCGACTCAAATCAGATTTGTTCAAGTTTGAGATCAGCTTCGTTCGCCATCAGACTTGCACTTCCGTCAGCCAAGTGGAAAGGATCATAAAGTCTTCCCAACGGTAATAAATGCCCCTGGAAGTAATAAATGCTGAAGTACAAGGATATTAAAGACAAATGATTGAAGAATTGCTTCACATCAGCTGGGTGCATTTAATGCTGCCTGCAGAATAGTACTGTTGGGTAATAATCATTATGTAGGAGAGATGGCCAGTACGGACAGGCTGCAAAAGAGCCGTTCGCGGATTTTAAGGACCAGTACTCGAGGAATTTGAATCTTGTCTCTCTTCAACGGACATTTTTCAAACCTCAAGTATAAATAGCTGAAAGAGACGAAGAGAAAATAAGCAACACACTTTCTGAGAGAGTTTTTGAAGCAGGACTCTTTAAGTCTCAAGAACACCTCACTCATCAGCTTAGTCATTTGTTGACGAAAAGCGAAGTTGAAGAACAAAGCTAAATACATCTTCTGAGTGAATTTGTTAAAATAGAGTGTTGTGAGAAGTAGATATCCATCTAAGTGAGTGATATTACTTCAGAGAGTAGGATTTCTTAGTGATTTCTTACTGCGCACTTACGGCCTGTTCATTTGTTGATCGGCGTAAGCAGAGTGTACTGGTTACTTTGTGTTTCTAGTATAACCCAAGATCTTTGTGACTTGGACGAGTGGATTAAAGGATATTTACATCCATATAACCACTATAAAAATTACTTGTGTTTTCATTTGCATTTTTACTTGCATATTTCAAGATTGCATAAAACACTTTACTTAACTGTTTGAAAAAGAATTAAAGGAGTTTATAAAACCGGGGAAACATTTTTCAAACTGCTGAGAATACTTGTGAAAAACACTTTGAAAATCCGCTGCAAGTACTCTAAGTATTAAAACTGATTTTAACAAAATCAGCTAAGTAATTATCAGACGAGTAGTCATCAAACCTGTTCAAAGATTTGTTCGCGAACAGACTTGTAACTTATTACTCTGATCAGCTTAGTCTGCTCACTGTTAGAGAAAAGTTTTAAAGTTAAAATTGGAAGAAAATTTTAAAGAGGTTTATTCACCCCCCCCCCTCTAAACCTCATCTGACCACTTGGGACCAACAAGTGGTATCAGAGCAGGTGGTTCATTTGAATCAGCTGCCTGATCAACGAGCTTGATCCAAGTGTTTTTCAAAGGTTTTTCAAACTTTTCAAAAGAGCATTTTTTTGAAAAATAAAAACTTTTTGAAAAATGGATTGTATCAGCCATGTTCCCCACATCGCTGGTATATCGTTTGAAGACTGGAAAATCAGGATGGAGATTTTCCTAGCTGCTTATAATGATAACATGTACACATGTATCATAAAAGGTCCATTCAAATTCACCAAGACCATTATAGTGGATGAAGCTGAACTGGTGGTGGAAAAAGATCTAACAGAAATGACAGCCGAAGAAATAAAGCTGTTCAATCTAAGTTGGCCATTTCATCATGACCAAAGCCCTGGACAATGATCGGTTTGACAAAGTCAAACATTGCAAAACTGCAAAGGAGATGTGGGACAAGGTTCGTGACATGAGCGAAGGAAACGACGCCATCAAAGAGCATCAGCTCAGTGTTGCCTTGGAGAAGCTGGACAACTTCAAGATGAAATCTGGAGAAACTATTGACCAAATGGACACTAGATTCACCAGAACCCTCAATGAAGTTCTAAAGCTTGGAAAAACCTTCACTGACAAGGAAATCACCGTCAGAGTACTGAAGGCCCTGCCTCCCAAGTTCAACATGAAGGTGACAGCCATGGAAGAATCAAGAGATCTGGCGAAGATTTCTCTTACAGAGCTGTTCTCCGTACTCAAGGCGTATGAATATAAACTGCCAAGAATGGGTGTTGAAGAAACCTCAACTTCAAGTCCCACAGCTGCACTTGTTGCTGCTGAAAATCCCAGAAGACCAGCTCACAAAACCAAAGAAGTGGACTCATCTGATGAAGCCACTCTACTCAACAAAAAGGAGTACACTGCTAGAGACGTTGCATTGCTGATGAACAACTTCAAAAAGTTCTACAGACGAAAAATGAAGAACAAATATAACAATGCTTCTACTTCTAACCCTACTTCTTCTTCTCGGGATAAGGATTCTTATAAATCTAAGATGATGTGCTATAATTGCAGGAAACTGGGTCATTTCATCAGAGATTGCCCATATCCTAAAGCTGAGAAGTATACTGAAGAAGAAAAGAGAATCAGAAAAGAAACAAAGCATCAGAAAGCTAAGGCGATGGTAGCAGAAGCAGAAAAGCCAGCTGCCGTCTACTCATCTGATTCAGATTCAGACACTTCTGATGAAGAGTCTTCTGATGAAGAGAGCCCTGCCCTTCTCTGCCTGATGGCTAAGGAATCTGATGACTCTGAGGATAATGAGGTAACTCCTCTTGATAATGAATTATTTAATTCATTTGAACAAATGATGCTTAACAATACTACTATTGCTGAAGCATATAAAAAGCATAAGGAAGAGATGATATTGCTAAAGGAGCAAAACAGTTCACTGAAACTCACAGCTGAAAAGCCAAGAGAATCAGCTGAATATAAACAGCTTGAGCAAGAACATGAATCTCTGAATGCTGAATGTGAAGTCTATAAGGGTAAAATCATTGAGCTTGAGAAAGTCATTGAGTCTCATGAGAAGTCATCTGTTGCATCCACTCATATGTCTAGTAAACAGAAGACACCTTTAGATCAGGACAAGATAGAACTGATCTAAAAAGAGTAAGGTCATACTGTATGTTCAGACTACTAAACCTGCTTCACCTGAGAAAGAGGTAAAGGAGACGAAAACTCCTAAGGCTAAAAAGAGCAAAGAGCCAAGTGTAGGTAAACAGACTAGTAAGACCAAAAAGCAGAGTCCTAAGAAGTCTGCTGATAAAGCTAAAGTCAATCAGACTAGTGGTAAAACTAAGTCGTCTGTTAATGAGCAAGCAACCAGTAAGCCAAAGAAGCATAAAAATAAGAAAAATCAAAATGCTTGGTATGGAAATGAGTCTTATTATGTGCAACCTACTGCATATCATCCTATGTATCATGCACCTCAATTTCCAACTTACTATGCACCATATCCTGCTCATCCAATGCATGCATATCCTCTTATCATGCATCTTACTCCGCATTTGAACATTATCCTTATCATGCTGATCATCAACAATATGACAAATCTGATGAACGTGGTAAAGGCAAAGCTGTTCATACTCCTGTTGAAACTCAGAAACCTAAGAAGCCTAAGACTTCATCATCTTGGGTTGTCAAAGGTGGAACTAATCCTTCAGGACCCTCTCAATAAGGGTACCTAAAACAATCTTATTTTGTTTTGTAGGTTAGGATTAGGAGTAGGAGTAAAGTAGAGAAGATTTGGTACTTGGACAGTGGCTGTTCAAGGCACATGTGTGGAAGCATACATGAACTGACTAATGCTGTTGCTGTGGATGGTCCAAAAGTTACTTTTGGAGACAGTAAAGAAGGCAAGATTGTAGCAAAAGGAAGCTTAATCAAGGAAAACATAGAGATATCTGACGTCTCATATGTTAAAGGACTCAAATATAATCTGCTGAGCATAAGTCAATTTTGTGACAAAAGATATTCGGTCATCTTCTCAACAGATAAGTGCTATGTTGAACAGATTGGTACAAAGAATGTAATTTTATATGGAAGACGACAAGGGAATGTCTACACAGTGGACTGGAATTCTGCTGACAAGAATTCGAGCATTTACCTGGTGGCATCAACACCAAGTGAAGTTAGTTGGCTGTGGCACAAAAGAATGAATCATGTGAATTTCAAGACCATCAACAGACTTATCAAGAACAATCTGGTAGAATGAATTCCAAAGACAGTCATGAGCAAAGATAAACTTTGTGACGCTTGTCAGAAGGGTAAACAAATCAAGTCATCGTTCAAAAGCAAGAAGCATCAATCTTCTGGAAGAATATTGGAGCTGCTACATATGGACTTATTTGGACCCATTGATCCAGTCATCAATGGTGGAAAGAAATACTGCCTAGCTGTTGTGGATGACTATTCAAGATATACTTGGGTGATATTCATGAAAAAGAAAAGTGAAACCAAGGAACATCTTACTAATCTGATGGAGCTGATCCAGAATGAGAAAAGCATAAAGATATTGAAGATCAGATCAGATAGAGGGACAGAGTTTACAAACTCTACTGTTGAAGAGTATTGTAATATCAAGGGAATACATCATGAGTATTCAGCTGCTAGAACCCCTCAACAGAATGGTGTTGCTGAAAGGAGAAACAGAACACTGAAGGAAGCTGTCAGAACCATGATAGCTGAAGCTAAGCTGCCTCAAAGATTTTGGGCAGAAGCAACAAACACAGCATGTTTTACCCAAAACAGATGCATGATCAACAAGCACCAAAACAAGACTCCATATGAAGTTTGGAACAACAGGAAGCCAAACATTCATTACTTTAAGATTTTTGGTTGTAAATGCTATGTTTTAAATAATGGTAAAAATCACCTTACTGCATTTGCAGAAAAGGCTGATGAAGCTGTTTTTGTAGGATACTCAACTGTTAGTAAAGCTTATAGAGTTTTTAACAAACGAATATTACTAATAGAAGAATCCATTCATGTAGTATTTGATGAGCCAAGTCAATCTTCTGAAAAGAATCAAATTACTAATCAAGATCTGTCTACTGATTTACAAAAGTTGAATATTGGAAAGAATGAAGAATATGTTCCCATCATACTACCTGATCTCAACTCAGCTGATAACTCAAGTGCTGTTCAAAATCACAGTGCTGATTGTCTAACAGACGAGTTGCAAACAGCTGATAGACCAGAGACTGTTCAACAGACAACAAATGTTCAACAGACTACTACTGGATCTCCAACAGTAGTGTTGCAAGATCAAAACAAAGGACAACATTATGATATGCAACCTGATCTCAGATGGCTCAGAAATCACCCACCAGAGTTAGTGATTGGGGATCCTTTAGACAGAGTGAAAACAAGAAGATCTGCTGCACAAGATGCTATGTTTGTCACCTTTCTGTCTCAAATAGAGCCTAAACAAGTTGAAGAAGCTCTTAATGATTCCAACTGGATTGAAGCTATGCAAGAAGAGCAAAATCAATTTGAAAGGAATGAAGTCTGGTACTTAGTTCCTAGACCAAGTCATCAAAGAGTCATTGGCACTAAATGGGTATTCAGGAATAAGATGAATGAAGATGGTGAAGTCACCAGAAACAAAGCAAGATTAGTGGCCAAGGGTTACTGCCAAGAAGAAGGCATTGACTTTGATGAAAATTGCACCAGTAGCAAGATTAGAGGCAATCAGACTCTTTCTTGCCTATGCTGCTCACAAGAATTTCACTGTCTATCAGATGGATGTGAAATCAGCTTTTCTCAATGGAAAATTGCAAGAAGAAGTTTAAGTTGAACAACCACCTGGTTTTGAAGTCTATCAAGAAGAAGACAAGGTGTATCGTCTGAAGAAAGCCCTCTATGGACTGAAACAGGCTCCAAGAGCATGGTATGATACCTTATCTGATTTTCTTTTAATTAAAGGATTTCGCAAAGGTAAAGTTGACAAGACCTTGTTCACTATTGAATGGGAAGAACATATTTTGCTTGTGCAAATTTATGTGGACGATATTATTTTTGGTTCAACTAACCAACAGATGTGTGACAAGTTCTCAAGGCTGATGCAAAACAAGTTTGAAATGAGCATGATGGGAGAACTAAATTATTTTCTTGGTTTGCAAGTAAGACAGTTGCCTGATGGAATTTTCATCAGCCAAGCAAAATACACAAAAGATCTGTTCAAGAAATTTGGTATGGAGACTAGCTCTACTGCTACTATTCCAATGTCTACAAGTCTTCGCTTGGATAAAGATGAAGATGGCAAATCAGTGGACATAACCAAATACAGAGGCATTATTGGGTCATTGTTGTATCTAACTGCAAGCAGACCTGATATCATGTACTCAGTTGGAGTCTGTGCAAGATTCCAATCAAATCCCAAGGAATCTCATCTTTTAGCTGCCAAAAGAATACTGAAGTATATTAAGGGCACTCAAGATTTGGGATTGTGGTATCCTAGAGAGTCTGGATTTGAACTTATTGGATATTCAGATTCTGACCTTGCTGGCTGCAAGATTGATAGAAAAAGCACAAGTGGTGCCTGTCAATTCTTAGGTAGTCGCCTGATCTCATGGATGAGTAAGAAACAGACTTCAGTATCCATATCTACTGCTGAAGCTGAATACATAGCTGTTGGAGCTTGCTGTGCACAAATCTTATGGTTGAAGCATCAACTAGAAGACTACAATATCAAGATCAGTGGAATACCAATATACTGTGACAATACTAGTGCAATCTCACTTACTCAGAATACTACAAGTCATTCAAGGACTAAGCATATTGAGATCAAGCATCACTTTATTAGAGATCATGTGGAGAAAGGAAATGTCATAATTGAGTATGTGTTTACTGAAAATCAGATTGCTGACATCTTCACAAAACCTTTAAGTGAGACAAGGTTTTCGACTCTAAGAGCTGAACTAGGTTTATTAAAATTGGATGCATAAGCTGAGGGGGAACTTATCAGGAGACTAAAGTTCAACAGCTTACTCATTTCATTTATCTTCAAGGATTAACTCTCAACAGACTAGTTAACTTATGAATTCTTAAAGTCAGGGGGAACGTGTAAGACTAGCGGTACTTCTGATTAAAAGATGAAATTTGTCAATGTCAGTTAGTTGAAGTTATGTTTTCAACAGAAGATTAAAGTCTTGAAGAATGAAGATTTTTTATCTAGCTGGATTGACAAACAGCTGAGGAAGGTTATCAGCTATTGGCTTTCACTGATAACAACTGTGTCATCAGGACATTAGTCCATCGGATAAGTATTTATTTTACTCATCTGATCGTTATGTAAAAACTGACTGTTTAAAACGTTTTATTTTAAAAAACGCTTTTACAAGTGACAGAAGGGCGGTACAAATTCCCGCTCCTCATTTAATGCGATTTGAATTTGAAAGGTCGTAATTGACGCTGCACGATCAGCTCTGACAAGAAACGGATCTAACGGTTAGATGGTATCACGAAAACCAAGATACCCTAACTCTATAAATCCCAATCTGATAAGCCGTGTAGTTCTTTACGAACCCTAAACATTCAAAGCATACTTGAGAGAAAAATTACTTGCAATTTTCTGCAAAATTCTTCCTATTTCTCTAACTTTCAACAGATTAAGATGGCCGCTGAAGGTATGTTCCTAGTTTATGAATCCTACTACCAATCTGGTACTGATTTAATGAAGGAACTGTTGGAGAAGTTCAAATCTGCTCAGTTGGTGAATTTCATGGAGTACAATGAAGGTATAATCTGGACTGACCAGGTTATGGAGTACTACAAGACTGCAGTTGCTGACTACAATACATTGGAAGACAAATATGTGGTCATTACTCCCACTGTTCTTCACGAGACATTTGGTCTTCCTAACAGAGGACGACACGATGTTACAGTGCTGACTGAAGAAAAGCACCAACAATTCTGGGCGATCTGCGCCAAGGAAGGAGAGATGTTGTCTGGCAACATAAAAAAGAGACAGCTGAAGGATGAATATCAGAGGATGGCTGATATGGTCTCGAAGCTGATAGAGAACTGTACTTTTTCTCTGGATGTTGTTACCATGAAAAGGTTTAGCATCATGGCTGCTATCTACTATGGACTGGAAGTCAACTGGTCCATCATAGTTTGGTACATCTTCGCTGATTTCCTTGAAGTGAAGAAAGAAAAAGGCCCCTACACCAATAACAGAATCACACTCAGTTACCTGCTGTCAAAACTGGGATGTGTTATGCTGAATGGAAAGGAGATCCACAAGTCTAAGGCAATGTCCAAGTACTTGCCTGTTATGAAGAGGAAGGCTGGTGAGCCTGAAGAGGATGAAGATGAGGAACCAAAGGAGGTTCCTGCCAAAAGGCAAAGGAGACTAGTCAAAACAGCTGACTTAGCTGTTGAGACTAAAAAGAAGAAGGTTGATGATCAACCATAGGAGAAGACTGCTAAGAAAGCAAAGATTGTGGCTGACGTTGCTGTTGATCAAATTATAAGTCAGACCACTGCTGATGTAAGGGGAATGTCTCCTGCATCACCTTCAAGGACTCCTTCTGCTGAAAAACCTGCTAAGAATGTCTCTCGCAGGACAAGGAGCCAACAAAGGGATACTGCTGCTTCAAGACCCATTCAGGGTTTGTCAAAGAAGTCAGCAAGGAAGCAGATGACTTTTATAGAAAAGGACACTGAGTTGGTAGACTTAGTGAGATCAAGTCCTGAATCTGCTGAAAGACCCGTTGAAGCTGTTGGGGCTTCTGTTGCTGACAAAGCTGATGCGCAACAGTTGATTCAATCTGCACCAACGGATGAGGCTGCTCAACCTCTAGATGATCCAGATGTCATGATCATCAATCCTATAGCTGCTGCTCCCATTTCTTCTGCTGGTCCAGCCCCTACCCAAGCTGATAAAGGAAAGAAGAAAATTGTGCTTAAGAGAAAGAAAATCTCTAAAGCTGATAAGAAGGCAAGGGAAGAAGCTGAACAAAGAAAGCAAGATGAATTGGAGGAAAAGAAGGCCCTTGAGCTAAGCAAGGCTCAAGCTGCTAAGGATGAAGCCAGAAGACAGATGTCTGAGACTGAAAAGAAAGCTGCAGAGGATGCTGATTTGGCTATTGCCATTGAACTCAGCAAAATTGATGCCTATGGACCTGTCCATGGAGGAGGCATCAAAATAAATGAGGCTGCTGATAATGAAGACAAGCCTAAAAAGCCTAAGATGCCTGCTGCTGAGCCCAAACCCAAAGAGAAATTTGAAGTCAGAAGAGCTTTCAACATAGTGTATGCTGATAAGGGACTCTTCAAGAAATTCGAGAAGTCTTTAGCTTACTATGATCAGAAGCTGATGTTAAAGACTTTGTTCAATCAAGAGAAGCCTAGATACATCAATTGGAGAGACAACAGATTGAACAAATCTATAACTGAACTTCAAAACTCAAAGGAGTTAGCTGATGAAGAACAATGGGTTCTTAATTGGCTAAGAACAGACTCCATTCAAAAGGCCCTGGATCCCAGCTATGTCAGAGATGTTATGCATCAATATGCAAAGGAGTGAGAAGAAAGTCTGATAATGCTGAAGAAAGAGCAGTTAACATTGCTGTTATGACCGCCTTGAAGAGATGGGCAGAAAGGTCAAGATATCAGCAGGGTCACTCAAGTGAATTACCCCAACTGCCCAGTATCCAGCACATTATCTTTGGCAAAGAAGTAAAGGAGTACAGTGAAGTGCCCAAGGGAAATAATGCCTTTGTAAACCCTTGGATCATTGTGAGGCAGATTAGACAAACAACCTGCTTCAATGATGATGGCACCATCACTACTCTGTTCTATGATGACGTCACTGATGAACATAAAACAGCTGACAAGACTGGTGACAAGTCTGCTGACAAGCCCTTAGCCATTGAGTGGAATGCTAAGGCTTCTGAAGATCACCAGGAGACCAAGATGGAAGACGTCCCTGTCCACCAGGAGACTGAAGAAAATGAAGCTGCTGCTTCTGCTTCATCAGGTGATGAACACTCATCACTGATGGAAGCTTTCCAGATGCTGATGGAGAATTCAGTGAAGGAACTGGAAGAGAAGCACAATCAGCAGCTGATGAAGTTGAAAGAGGAGCTGAAGAATGAACTTAAAGCAGAATTGACAGAGTCAAACAAACTTCAGTTGGAAACTATACAACAGTCAACAGAGAAGATCATTAAGAAAGAAGTTGATAGCTTTCCTATTCCTCAGGACAACTCTTTGCAGTTAGTGCACAGCTTAAATGACATGAACAGAAATGTGGAAGATGTGAAGGCTGATGTAAATCACCTTCATGCTGCCTTACAAAGAGCTGATCACAAGATAGCCGATTTAACTGCAATCTTCATCAAAGTCAGTGAAGAAGAGAAGTTTATCAATGCTGGCTTGTTGCAGGAACTTCAGAAAGCTGGAGATGTTATTCACGAAGAACTTTCAACCATGCAACTCAACATTGACTGCTTCAATGATCAGACTGACAACATCAGTACAACTCTTCATCACCTAACAGCAAGTCATGATGTAGTGAATCAAAATTTGAAGACTTTAGGTGCTGCACTGAAAGTTCCAACAGTTGCACTCAACCCTGCTGCTAAACCTGAAGAAGTCATCAAGTCTGATGATGACAAAAAGGGGGAAGATAAAGGGGAAGAAACAACCAAGGAAACTTCTGCTGCTGTTGAAGCCAAGAAGACTGATAAAGCTACTGAACAGACCAAGACTGCTGAAGAAGAACTTGGAAAGGTACAAGGCGAAGGAAAGTCTGAAGGAGAGACTAAGGAAAAAGCCAAAACTGATAAAGTAATGGCTGAATCCAAAGACTCTGCTGCTGATCAATCAGAGCCGTTGACCAAGTACAAGAATACAGAATCAGCTAGAAAGGCGATGGAACTTCTAAGAGAGCAGCAACTTAAAGAAAAGATGGAGGCTGCCAAAGAAGTTATCCTTCAAGGTGAAGAAGCTGATGAAGATGAAGAAGAAGATGATGAAGAGTCATCTTATGAATACGAAGAAGTGCTTGAAGAATCTGATGAAGAAGCTGATAGTTAGAATTTATAAAATCCATGTAATCAGTTTACTTTATCTATTCTTCAGACATCTCATCTGATGAACTTGTACTTGTAATATTTTAATTATCAATAAAAAGACAAGTTCAATCCAATATACTTTTTCTATCTCAGAAAATTTTGAGGATTACAATCTTTAGCTTAAGTTTTAACAGGTACTTGGCTGAAGTTTTGTCATCATCAAAAAGGGGGAAATTGTTGGATAAGGATGAAGATGATGAAGGCACTGAAGACAAATTATAAGGGAGGTTTTGATGCATTCCAAAACTTCAAAATCTGATAAGTATGGAGTAACTTAGCTGATGATCCCTTTTGAAGAAACTTTGACTAAGTATAAGAAGATATCAGAAGAGTCAAAATTTCAAGGTCCAAGACTTCTGATCTGCTGAAGGAAAGTTATCAGACTGATAAAGATCAGCCGACTCAAATCAGATTTGTTCAAGTTTGAGATCAGCTTCGTTCGCCATCAGACTTGCACTTCCGTCAGCCAAGTGGAAAGGATCATAAAGTCTTCCCAACGGTAATAAATGCCCCTGGAAGTAATAAATGTTGAAGTACAAGGATATTAAAGACAAATGATTGAAGAATTGCTTCACATCAGCTGGGTGCATTTAATGTTGTCTGCAGAATAGTACTATTGACAGTACGGACAGACTGCAAAAGAGCCGTTCGCGGATTTTAAGGACCAGTGCTCGAGGAATTTGAATCTTGTCTCTCTTCAACGAACATTTTTCAAACCTCAAGTATAAATAGCTGAAAGAGACGAAGAGAAAATAAGCAACACACTTTCTGAGAGAATTTTCGAAGCAGAACTCTTTAAGTCTCAAGAACAGCTCACTCATCAGCTTAGTCATTTGTTGACGAAAAGCGAAGTTGAAGAACAAAGCTAAATACATCTTCTGAGTGAATTTGTAAAAATAGAGTGTTGTGAGAAGTAGATATCCATCTAAGTGAGTGATATTACTTCAGAGAGTAGGATTTCTTAGTGATTTCTTACTGCGCACTTACGGCCTATTCATTTGTTGATCGGCGTAAGCAGAGTGTACTGGTTACTTTGTGTTTCTAGTATAACCCAAGATCTTTGTGACTTGGACGAGTGGATTAAAGGATATTTACATCCATATAACCACTATAAAAATTAGTTGTGTTTTTATTTGCATTTTTACTTGCATATTTCAAGATTGCATAAAACACTTTACTTAACTGTTTGAAAAAGAATTAAAGGAGTTTATAAAACCGGGGAAACATTTTTCAAACTGCTGAGAATACTTGTGAAAAACACTTTGAAAATCCGCTGCAAGTACTCTAAGTATTAAAACTGATTTTAACAAAATCAGCTAAGTAATTATTAGACGAGTGGTCATCAAACCTGTTCAAAGATTTGTTCGCGAACATACTTGTAACTTATTACTCTGATCAGCTTAGTCTGCTCACTGTTAGAGAAAAGTTTTAAAGTTAAAATTGGAAGAAAATTTTAAAGATGTTTATTCACCCCCCCCCCCCCTCTAAACCTCATCTGACCACTTGGGACCAACATCTTTTACGAATGATTATACTGATTTAAGTGTAATGATTAAGACACAATTGGAGCACCAGGATAACTTAGTCCTAAAAGAAGAGAATGATAAGCTCCGAGTTGAGAACGTTTCAGTGAAAGAAGCAATGAAAAGCCCGGTTTGTAACAATTGTGGTGGTCTAGCGAATCTTGGAGAAGTACCTATTGAGCAGCACCATCTTCTGATTGAGAATGCAAGGTTAAAAGATGAACTTAATAGACTTGGCTTACTAGAAAAGAAATTCAGGGGTAAAACCATTAACTCTATACCCCCAATAGTCGACAACTCATGCTTGAATCTTGATGTAGAAAGGAACGATTTTTCTGGTTCTTTTGATCCTGCATTGTCTACAAGACTTGATTTTGGCAACCGGGTCTCGAATGGTTTTCCAGTAGGGCTATCAAGCGGGCCAATTACAAGCCTCACGAATGTCGATGCGTCTTATGACAAATCATTGTTGCTAGAGCTGGCATTGGCTGCAATGGATGAGCTGATTAAGTTGGCCCAACTTGATAGTCCTCTATGGTTCAGAAACTTAGAAGGAAGTGGGGATCAGTTGAACTATGAGGAGTACACTAAAACATTTTCCTCTTGCATAGGCTTGAAGCCAAGTCAATTTGTGTCTGATGGAACAAGATACACTGGTGTTGTAATGCTCAAAAGTGTGACGCTTATGGAA
This sequence comes from Penstemon barbatus, assembly GCA_003313485.2. NCBI lineage: Eukaryota > Viridiplantae > Streptophyta > Magnoliopsida > Lamiales > Plantaginaceae > Penstemon > Penstemon barbatus. The sequence continues at coordinate 18,752,355 of CM064880.1, forward strand.
ACATTTATGAAAGTGGTAATTACGGTTAATCATTAGATTTTTTGGTATTATAAATGTAACAAATGCCTAAACTTGGATGAATTTAACTTGCCACTTTACTAATTGTGATATAATTTCTTTTATGCAGGATTGATGGACAAAAATATTTCCATGGAACATTGGGAAAGCCTCGACTCTCAATGTGATTTCCAATGGAATGGGCGGAAACAAAAATGGTGCAATACAACTGGTATGGCATTTGAACCCCCTCATGTGGGAAATAAAATTAGACAGTAAATGTTTTTGTTGTTTGTCAGATGCTAGCTTGAGTTCCAAGTTCATTCACCTATGGTCCCTGTGCGTCAAGCAAAGTTTATTCGCTTTTGCAAGCAACATGCAGAGGACACATGGCTGTAGTTGACGTGTCTGAAGACACTATATTCGATGGTTTGAGAGGAACCACGTCTACGAATTGTAGGAGGCTCCCTTCAGGCTGCATCGTGCAAGATATGCCAAATGGTTATTCAAAGGTATTTGGAGACTATATATAAATGTTGTTTGAAAATGCTTAAGTTTGATGTGAGGTTCTTGATTTTTTTTCACTGCTGCCTAAATCTTATAATTCTACAATGCTTTATTTGGAAATGACACTTTTTCGTGTTAATTTTAAACATACAATGCTTCTATTCATCTCCATCGAATCTCTCTAGCATACACGCACACATATCGCACGAATATTGTTAGCATCCATTTAGAATTGGTCATTTGTTAGATAAAGCATATATAGAACTTTCACAAATTTAATATGATACAATTGTGCTTTCACAAATTTAATATGATGCAAATGGTTTACTTTTTTTTGGCAAATGAACGAAAAGATTTTATTACTTCTACTTAATCTCCATGTTTATGGAGATATTTATAATATACTATTTCTTGTTATGTTTTTATAAATTGGTAACATGAAAACTCGAGTTTCAGGTCACCTGGATTGAGCACATGGAATACGATGAGAATATTGTCCATCAAATATATAGACCATTACTCAGGTCCGGTATGGCATCCGGTGCAAAAAAATGGGTTGCAAATCTACAAAAACAATGTGAACTTTATTACGCCATTGTGTCCTCTATACCCCCCGTCGGAGATAATTCAGGTTTGATCGACATTTACATTTTTTTTAGTTTAACAAATAATACTGAAGTTTTGCAAATAAGTGGTAAAAAGAGTCTTGCAAAGTTGGCCCAACAAATGACTCGTAGCTTCTCCACAGGCGTCTGTGCCACATTACACAAATGGGAAGTGCTTCAAATTACTGAAGATACTAGGATATTGATGCGAAAAGGCAATGGTAGTTTTGGGGAGCCACTCGAAGTTATATTTAGTGCTACAACAACTGTTTGGATGCCCATTTCACCGCATCGTCTACTCGCATTCTTGCAGAACGAAGAGGCCAGGAGCTATTGGGATGTGTTATCTCAAGATGGTCCTATGAAACAAATATTGCACATTCCCAAAAGCCCTGATCTTGGCAATAGTATATCCCTTCTCTGTGCTAATGTGAGTGCTCGTAAAGATATTTATTAGCCCCACTTGCCTAGATCTAAAATCGAGTAATATTAACCCATAAAATCCTAACTCAAATGATTCTTACCCATGGTTTGGCCGAATTCAAATCATTTACATGCCAAATGAAATAGCCATTTTGTGCGATCATGTTACACTCCTTTTAGAGTGACATATCACAAAGCACGTGCATATGCACTTGCTACTTGCCTGGATTAGAATTACCCATCCAAAACATGAATATTTTCTTTGTCTGGATTTTTATTTCGAGTTTTCAGGCTTTTTTGGAAGATAAAACAAATAGGTGATTCACATTTGGACCCCTTGAGGTTTATTTTAATTACAGAAAACCTCCTGTAGCCTAAAGTGATTTTTTGTAAATATTTTCAAAAGTTAAAGGGGGGTGTCCTTGTAAGGAATTTTGAACCTACGTTTGGGAGTTCCTTGATTAAATAAAGTTTTTGATTTTTCATGATTTCAACTTGCAGGTACCTATAGGTCATTGCAACATGTTGATATTGCAAGACACATACACAGATGACATGGGATCAGTCATTATTCAGGCAGCAATCGCCACTGCAAAGATGAATGCGGTTTTGAACGGTGAAGATTCAGTTAATGTGGGTGTCTTGCCATCCGGTTTTGTAATCATGCCAGATTGTTTTCCTCATTCTGGTACTGAATGCAGAGTTCGTGGCTCGTTGCTGACAATAGACAATAGGTTTCCAAATATCAGCCAACAGCCAAACCATAGCCATGCTAAGAACGGAGTCTGTCGATACCGTGAAGTCGCTCATTACGCGCACGGTGCGGGGTATTAAAAGTGGCCTTCTGCGCTTTTAATTTGCCAATACTCAGTTAAAAACAAACTTTGCGTTTCAGAAGATTGGTTTTGCTTAAAAGCACTGATTATAGAGAGAAATGGTTGGTTGATTTTGGGGCACAGGAAATGTGTGAAGAAGCAAAGTGATGTATGTACTGAATGATGATTGAAATGAAAAGATTATTATTTTATTTGTCATATAGTGTTCCCGTGACATTATTTTTGTTGTTTCACAATTTTCACTAAAGGGGATTCATGAGTTAAATGGTAATATACTTGTGATATTCCTAGTTTAATTAGCATCCATCTGATATGAAAATAGACAATTTATCTGTAATATGAAAATAGGCGATTCACCTCCCCGTGCAATAAAGTAATGAGCAACTTACCTCTCTATAAGATGAAATAAATTACCCTTTTGCTTGTGGAGGTGTTGCACACACATTCTATAATACGTCTAAGACTTTATTTCAATATAAGAAATGATCAATTTAAATTTACCCTTGATAACATACTCACTATATTTTACCCTATTAATATAGTAAATAAGCAATTTACCTCCCTGTGATATGCATAAATAGACACTTTAATTCTCTGTAATATTAGATTGATATTTTACCTCCTTCTAAAAATGTAAAAATCAAGTACTCTTTTTAAAAAACATCCTCGTTGAGTGGTATCATAAAAAAATGAAGGGTTGCCCCCAGGGCATATCTCCAACTTGCTGACCAACAATTCATAAGGCTTGCTCCAGCGGCAAGGGTGAGGTTGGAATCCCATTTGGAACTTGGATGGAAGCATTTCTATGGGTCTATCTAATGGTCATTTGTGGTGAAGAACCCTTTGTGCGCAGAGTGTACAACAGTATGGTGGGATCCCGAGGCTTGGTGGAGGCACATCCTGCGATTTACATCCTTCAGGGTTCTAGGGCAAGGGTTCTGAGGGTCCAGGATTAATCTAGTGTAAGCTTGTACACCTGGGTTATAAAAAAAAGAAGAGATAATTGCATTTTTGGTACACAGCTATAGGTCAATTCCCACTTTTGGTACACAGCTTTATGTGCCAACACATTTGGTACATCTCTTTAACAAAGTTCGACACATTTGGTACAACCGTTAAATAAATTGCAAAATCACCGTTAATTCGATCACGTGCCCGTTAGTTCAACACATTTGGTACACCTCTTTTACAAAAAAAAAAAATAATAATAAAAATAAAAATAAAAATAAAAATTAAACTTGATAAACTTTTATAAAAATTATCATATGTATTTATTATATTTATCATATCATATTTATATAATGATAAAAAATATGTATTTATTATTTATATGACATGTAAAATATAATAAACTATATAATGTCATTTATAGTTTAATACTGGAAGAAGAATAAAATATAATAAAAAAGTTTATCAAGTTTCAATTTTTAAAAATTATTTATAAAAATAGTTTATTATTTATAAAAATTATTAAAAAATATGTATATATTATTTATATGACATGTAAAATATAATAAACTATGTAATGTCATTTATAGTTTAATATTGCAAGAATAATAAAATATAATAAACAAGTTACTTTAATTTATCATATTTATAAAAATTATTAAAAATTACGTATTTATTATTTATATGACATGTAAAATATAATAAACTATAATGTCATTTATAGTTTAATATTGGAAGAAGAATAAAATATAATAAAAAAGTTTATCAAGTTTCAATTTTTTCTTTTCTTTTCTTTTTTTTTTTTTTGTAAAAGAGGTGTACCAAATGTGTCGATCTAACGGCCACGTGATGTCACGTGATCGAATTAACGGTGATTTTACAATTTATTTAACTGTTGTACCAAATGTGTCGAACTTTGTTAAAGAGGTGTACCAAATGTGTTGAACACATAAAGCTGTGTACCAAAAGTTGGAATTGACCTATAACTGTGTACCAAAAATGCAATTCTCTCAAAAAAAAAAAAATGAAGGGTTGTGGTTCGGGCATTGACTTAAATTCCCTGGAATGCAAAGAAAGTTCTCGGTGAACATTGAGTCATTGATTATGTTTTTTGCTTGTTGAATTCTTAAATTTTTTAGTTTTAATGGATATTTTGGTTCGGAATTATTTTGATTAAGTTGTTATCTCCCTTTTGATTTTGATTGATTTAGGGGTGTAAATACGAGTTGATCAGTAGCTCGGTTAGAATTCTATTTCGATTTTAATATTGTATTTGAGTTTTGTTTGATCGTTAAACAAGTTGAATTTAAATAATATTTTTATCAAATAAGCTCGAATCGAATCGAGTAGTTTGATTATTTCACAAATATTTTGTCAATTTTTGGATTTTTGAGTCGAGCTCGAGTCGTGCTTCAAAAATTATCAAAGGAAAAATTATGTTCAAACTTATTTGATTTAGGTGACAAATCGAAATCAAACGAGCTTCTATCGAAGGCAAAAATTCAATTTTCATACCATAAAATAGGCCAAAGTCCATTTTTCATACCAATTGAACATAAATCATACCGTAGAATTAAGGGACATTTCAAAAATCAAACTTCGGTCAAGTTTTTTAACGGAAATGCCATGAGGTCCGTTAAGTCGTCTTGAGCGGGGGAAAAATCATGTGTGTGGCACGTGTGGTATGAAAAATGAAAATTGTCATGTTCTATGGTATGAAAAATTAATTTTTGCCTATTACATTTTATTTAATTAGACTAGGATATATATTCATTCAATTTCTTTTATTAATCACTCATACATTTGTTATCCAGTCTCACCAAGTAAAATTATTTGATTGAGATAAATTTTTCTACCTTTATTTTGAGTAGAAAAGTTAAGGATAATTTGACTTGAATTACAAACCAACCCAATTTGAAATTTGGTATTTCACCTTCTACAATAGTACCAAATATACATTTCAAATAATTCAAATAATCGCGTATTCAGTTTTAATATGATCCAACTTAAACATGGAATGATATTTGCTAGGATTAACTTTGACGAGTCCTAATAATTTTTTTCCCCGTACACCCATTTGCTAGCTATGAATGTTTATTGATTTCATTGATCAAAACTCCATTCTAATGTGAGACCTGGACGTAAAATATAATACCTACTAAAGTCCGTATGTCCCTTTGGTTAATATACTTCGTAATATTTGTTTAGACATGGTCACGAACAAAAAAATTAATTTTTATTACAGTTAAAATTGGAAGTGAGGCAAAAGTTAAATTTTCATACCAATCGAACGAAAATCATACTTCAGTTTCGAGTCAATGTAACTGACACGTGGCACTTCCGTTAAAAACTGATGGAAGTGTGGTTTGGTATGATTTTCGTTCGATTGGTATGAAAAATGGACTTTGGCCTATTCTATGGTATGAAGATTGAATTTTTGCCTTCTATCGAATGAGCTCGAGTCAAATATCGAATAATTTAATTTGATTTTTAGCTTAGATAGATTTACTCAAAATTTTCACATATTCGGGATGTTGGTGGAAATTTTCTATATGTAAGAACCTTGTTTAGGTTAAATATAATTACACTTGGCCAGATAGAGAAAAAAATATTGTGGACAATTGGTAACTGCTGCACACAATTTTTTTTAAACGGTGAATAAATCAATTATCAGAAAAGCTATCATTTATTCATTGGTATCAAAGTATAATAATAAGCTAACTACAAAGATTATTATAAAATTAGAGAAATCCTCGCAATAGTGAGATTAATATAAAATTAGAGAAATTCTCGCACTAGTGAGAAGTGAACTGTTGCATGCATTTGTTTTTTTTATAGAGAGATTACACTACCCTTGAACCACTATAAATTTGTTGTTCTTTATCATTTTGCACTTACACTTGCATGTCTTACAAAAAGATTAGTCATCTGTCAATGTTTGATTTAAAAACTCAAAACAAATAAACAAAAGGAGCAGAATATTTTGGTTGCAAAATTTTGAAAAGTTTACAATGTTTGGTTGAAAAAAGACTAGGGGGAGTATTGGTAATATATTTTATGTTACATGGGGTTTTCTTGTAATATAGTTTTTGGTCGAGGGGGCGTCCTTATAATATTTGAAACAAGAGGGTAATTTTCTATAATTAAGATAATAGTCAGGGGATGTCAATGTAAATTTTCCTTTTAAATATTAATATATATGATATCATCTGATATTATCAACTTATAAGCGAAATATATAAATTAAATTATTTATTTTAATTTTTATAAATTTAGTTAAATTGACTGGTCAACTGTATTAATCAGAATAAAGAAATATGGTTTGGATGATGTATTTTTTTTCATCCAACTTGATCTAATTGGGTACCATAATTAGACAAAATGGTATGTGTTTAGGATAATGAATCACAAATGTTCTCAAATAAGTAATAAAGAATAATGTAAACATTTGAACTTCATATTTATAACAAAAAAATACGGAATAGTAAGATACCCGCCTAAAATAACGAGCATAGAAAGGGAATTTCCAGCACACCATGCACCTAAACATTTTTTTCCCTTAATATATATGTTTTCTATATTTTCCTCTTTATTTTGCATTATTGTCCATTTTTTACCTTTCTCAACAATTTCAATTATAGAAGTATTCAACCTAAAGTTCCTACTTTTCGTTATTTAATTTTTAAATTTGGGATTTCGATTCCATCAAAAAAAAAAAAAAAAACCCTTTTCTATTACAAACACCTTTTCTATTACAAATAAGTTAATAAATCCGAGAAACAAAAAAGCCCACAAATCTGAGAATTTATTTTGTATGATACTTTTTCGTTTCTTTTTCATGATATAATTAACTTTTAGTGTTGTGATCATATTCAAAAGTCGTACCACTAGACGTTGTTGTGATGAATTTTTATGAGCAAAATTAAGTAAACATGTTGGGCTGTTTGTTTGGTGTTTCATAAAAAAAAATCGTGTTTGCAAAATGTCAAATAAACATGTTTTTTTATTTTTTGAAATAAATTTTTCATTTATCAATTTTCTCAAACTAATCTTTCAAAACTCAAACAAACACCAATTTTCTTATCACTAAACAAAATATATACAAACTCTACTATGATTTGACATAAAGTAGCCTATCTTTTACAAAATTTATCTCACAACAAACAAGATTTGACATAAAGTCTTACACATCTTACACCAACAACATAAATCTTCAAAAAAAACTTACACCAACTTTATTTCTCAAACCACTTTCTCAAAATCCAAACAAACAATATTACGCAAATCAAAATTATTTCACAAACTTTCACTACTCTCTCAAACTACTTTCCCCAACACCAAACAAAATGCCCTGTTGTCTTTTTGTGTATTCTATTTTGTTCCGTGTTATAAAAATTAGAAAAAAGTATATATGTAAAAGTATTCTATTACCATTATTCTATTCATTTTCTTCTTTTTATGTGGGTAGGGGTAACGGCTAATATAGTCAAACCAAATTCTTGAAAAGAAGTTTTGTTGGGGTTTCTACAGAGAGGGCCTAGGGATAATAGTGTACTGTGTAATAACGGAGTTCGGTTGTATTTAATCAACCTCGTTTGGTTGTTCTTAAAAATATGCGTTTTGGTTGGTGAAAAAAGCACATTAGCTCGTATTAATTGCAAAACCTCCTACGGAAAAAGCAAAGAATTATTGTGCCACGGGGCGTTAGACCACAATGTGTGATATTATTACTAATTATTTGTATCTCATTATTACATATGTGTATAAATCTGAAAAAGCTGTGTTTGCAAATAAGGAGAAAGATGAAATTTTGAGAAAGAGAATCTTATTTGCTATTTATCTATCTAAAACAAGTGTATTAATTTGTATATATTTAGAGAAAGAAAGACTATATCGTGAGTTGTTTCTTGGAGATGATAAAAGGGGTTATTCTTCTATTTCTAATTGTTAATTCAACATTTCCGATTAACTTCCAGGGTTTCACTAGTAAAGATAATAACCTTAGCGGTGGTGCCAAAATGGTGGCTAATGGTTTGCGTTCATCCAACAACACCACTGGTTATATCTCAAGTCATGTGCAATTGGTCAATTCAGCCTTTTCTCAACCTATGTTCAGTTCTTCACCCCTTTCTCTTGCTCTTGTATGGTCTTTCTCTCTTTCTTTCTCTCTCTCACACAGTATATGTATGTGTGTCAAAATGTGTGTTTCTTGTGCGTTTATGTTATTTAAGGTTTTTCATGCAAAGTAACTTGGAAGATGCATCAAGGGATGACCAGAATACCACTGGAAATAGATCATCCAAAAGGAAAAAGTATCACAGATATAGTGCAATCCAAGTCCAAGAAATTGAAACGTATATATTTTTACCCTTTTCAATCATTTGTGATTTTGAGTTTATTTTATTCATGAAGTTTAATAACTTAATTTGCTTTTTCTTTTAGTTCTTTCAAGGAGAACCCGCATCTCGATGAGAAACAAAGATTGGAACTTGGCAAGAGATTAGGTTTGGAGATTCGACAGATCAAATTTTGGTTTCAAAATCGAAGAACTCAGATGAAGGTAACTAACTATTTAAACTTTTTTGGCTAATTCCTCATTTATATAAAAATTTGCTTTTTTGAATTATTATACTGATTTAAGTGTAATGATTAAGAAACAATTGGAGCGCCATGATAACTTAATCCTTAAAGAAGAGAATGATAAGCTTCGAGTTGAGAATGTTTATGTGAAAGAAGCAATGAGAAATCCGGTTTGTAACAATTGTGGTGGTCCAGCGATTTTTAGAGAAGTACCTATTGAGCATCACCATCTTCTAATTGAGAATACACAGTTAAAAGATGAACTTAATCGACTTGGCTTACTCGCAAGCAAAATCATGGGTAAAATCCTTAACCCATAAATTGAGATGTTTTTGAGTAGTTGAAATAAAAAATATTGTAGGCTTTATTGTAAGAGAGTGGTTTGTGAGATTCTAGAGAAAGGGAAATGGGGCAGGAAACAAAGTGAACGAGGAAGATTTTTATTGAGGGGCAATGTTTTTTTGGTGAAATGTAATTCAAGATAAAGTAATTTAATTTTTCTACCAACTAAGAAACATAAAAATTTATTATATGCACACTTTCATTGCGATTGTGGTTGTTTCCTTGACTAAGACTTGTCTATTGAAGTATCAGTTAATCAAATATTTCAAAAATTAATATGTAAAATTATATTGATCACAAGCTCAAAACTTTAAGATTGAAATCATACACTACCTCAATATTAGAAAATTTTACGCCCATGTTTTCCAATAGCAAAACTAAAAAAATTGTCAAATAATTCATATCCTTACTATAAGAAATTCCCACTTAAAAAGTCGTGCGAATTAATAAATGACTATGAAAATTAACACAATTTTAGCTTGACGGTTCTTAAATGGTGCAATTTTAACTCCCACCTTTATCAATTTAGAAATATACTAGGAAAGTGCACGTGCGTCGCACGTGATGAACTAATTTCCTAAGGTAATTGAATAATAAGAAAGTGCACGTGCGTCACACGTGATAAACTAATTTCCCAAAGGTAATTGAATAATATGGAGTAATAACTTTAATTTCAACCTTTCATGAGTTCCCCTCTTGGATAAAAAAGTCAAACTAAATCAAATTAATCAGATTCATTGAATCAAAAAACCTGATACCAGTGTGACATGTCATCACACTCTTTGTTGGATCCTTACACTTTTTGATTTTAATTGATATTTTTTTTTTTTGTTTTAATTGATAATAAAAAAAATTTAATTACGCAAATAATCCTCATTTAGCCTACCTAACCCCCAACCACTCCACTGCCCCATTCACCAACCGCATTCCATTGCCCCGTTAGCCACCATTCTGGGACATGTAGCGGCAAGCGGGAGACGTCATTCTAGTCCAGAACGACAGGGTCTACGCCGTTGTTCTAGATTTGGACCACAACGGTAGCTCATCTTCATCGACAAGAACGACGACGACCGGGATGCAACTTTTTTTTAAAAAAATTTTCCTTTTTATTTTCAAGTGAGAAGAGAAATTCAAATAGAAGACATCAAAAAACTGTCCATCTCGAAGGATCAGCCAAGTTAGAAGACAGCAAGGTGCATTTAATGCGACTGACACGACAGTACATCGACAGAGCCAAGTTTTGAATCTTGCGATTTTTATTAAGAGTAAAGTTTCACTTGAGCGTAGAAGTTTTGTAAACGCTAAATGTTATATTAGTCAAAGAGATTAGTGTAAAGTCTTCTATCGTGTTAAGGAAGAAGAGTGGACTAGAGAGATTACACTACCCTTGAACCACTATAAATTTGTTGTTCTTTATCATTATGCACTTACACTTGCATATCTTATAAAAATACTAGTCATCTGTCAATGTTTGATTTAAAGACTCAAAACTAATAAACAAAAGGAGCAGAATATTTTGGTTGCAAAATAATGAAAAGTTCACAACGTTTGGTTGCAAAAAGACTAGGGGGAGTATTGGTAATATATTTTATGTTACAGGGGGTTTTCTTGTAATATGATTTTTGGACGAAGGGGTGTCTTTATAATATTTAAAACAAGAGGGTAATTTCCTGTAATTAGAGTAATAGTCAGGGGATGTCAATATAAATTTCTCTTTTAAATATTAATATATATGGTGTCATATGATATTATCAACTTATTAGCGAAATATATAAATTAAATTATTTATTATAATTTTTATAAATTTAGCTGGTCAACTGAACTAATGAATAAAGAAATAGGGGTTGGATGATATATTTTTTTCATCCAACTTGATCTAATTGGGTACTAAAACTAGACAAAATGGTATGTGATTAGGATAATGAATCACATATGTTCTCAAATAAGTAATAAAAAATAATGTAAACATTTGAACTTCATATTTATAACAAAAAAATACGGAATAGTAAGATACCAGCCCAAAATAACGAGCATGGAAAGGGAATTTCCAGCACACCATGCGCCTAAACATTTTATTCCCTTAATATATACGTTTGCCATATTTTCCTATTTTTTTTTTTGCATTATTGCCCATTTTTACCTTTCTCAACAATTTCAATTATAGAAGTATTCAACCTAAAGTTCCTACTTTTCGTTATTTAATTTTTAAATTAGGGAAAATAAAAAAATAAAAAACCCTTTTCTATTTCAAACACCTTTTCTATTACAAATAAGTTAATAAATCCGAGAAACATAAAGACCCACAAATCTGAGAATTTTTTTTGTATGATACTTTTTCTTTTCTTTTTCATGGTATAATTAACTTTTTGTGTTGTGGTCCCAAAAGTCGTATCATTAGACGTTGTTGTGATGAATTTGTATGAGCAAAATTAAGTAAACAGGCTGGGTTGTTTGTCTGGTGTTTCCTAAAAAAATTGTGTTTGAAAAATGTCAAATAAACATGTTTTTTATTTTTTGAAATAAATTTTTCATTTCTCAATTTTCTCAAACTAATCTCTCAAGACTCAACCATACACTAATTTTCTTATCACTAAACAAAACATATACAAACTCTACTCTGATTTGACATAAAGTAGCCTATCTCTTACAAAATTTATATCACAACAAACATGATTTGACACAGGGACGACTTTAGCTATATTTTGCCCCCCCCCCCCCCCAAGACTTTTGGAATTTGTTTATATTATATATGTGTGTATATATACTATCATGTGTTAATTAGTTACACAAACAACATATTAGTATATTAATTGAATGTTCCAATTAGAAAATAAATGTGACGCTTTATAATAGATTATTTATTTTCTAAAATGTAAACAATATAATAATGCAAAGGTACTAGCTTAAATATTTCTTATTTCTTATATTTTCTTATAGTTTTTATAAAATAGAGGGTGAAAACTCAAAATTCTCATAAAAAAACAAATAAAGTATACAATATCAAATCGTGTGTCAAATGTTAGTCCACCTTTGTCCTATATACAATATAAAGCAATTCTCGTAAAGTACCTCGAATTAAAAAAAAAAATTGAATTCAATATAGTTCTTATTGACAATCCATTTTATAGTATTTTTATTTTTTTAGATTTTCGTGACCAAGGGAACTTTAATATCACAATCATTAAAATTAACATACGATAGTTAAGTTTGCCCCCCCCCCCCCAAACACTCAATTCTTGGATCCGTTCTTGATTTGACATAAATTCTTACACATCTTACACCAACAATATAACTATTCCAAAAAAACTTACACCAACTTTATTTCTCAACCCACTCTATCAAAATCCAAACAAACAACATTACGCAAATCGAAATTATTTCACAAACTTTCACTACTATCCCAAATTACTTTCTCAAACAACAAACAAACAACTTTGTTGTCTTTTCGTGTATTCTATTATGTTCCATGTTATAAGAATTAGAAAAAAGTATATATGAAAAGTATTCTATTACCATTATTCTATTCATTTTTTTCTTTTTATGTGGGTAGAGGTAACGGCTAATATAGTCAAACCAAATTCTTGAAAAGAAGTTTTGTTGGGGTTTCTAAAGAGAGGGCCTAGGGATAAGAATGTATTGTGTAATAACGGAGTTCGGTTGTATTTTACAAACCTCGTTTGGTCGTTCTTAAAAGCTTGTGTTTGGTTGGTGAAAAAAGCTCACCAGCTCGAATTAATTGCAAAACCTCCTAAGGCAAAAGCAAAGAATTATTCTGCCACGGGGCGTTAGGCCACAATGTGTGATATTATTACTAATTATTTGTATCTCATTATTATATATGTGTATAAATCTGAAAAAGCTGTGTTTGCAAATAAGGAGAAAGATGAAATTTTGAGAAAGAGAATCTTATTTACTATTTATCTATCTAAAACAAGTGTATTAATTTGTATATATTTAGAGAAAGAAAGACTATATCGTTAGTTGTTTCTTGGAGATGATAAAAGAGGTTATTCTTCTATTTCTAACTGTTAATTCAACATTTCCGATGAACTTTCGGGATTTCACTAGTAAAATAATAACCCTAGCGGTGGTGCCAAAATGGCGGCTAATGGTTTGCGTTCATCCAATGCCACCACTGGTTCTATCTCAAGTCATGTGCAATTGGTCAATTCAGCCCTTTCTCAACCTATGTTCAGTTCTTCACCCCTTTCTCTTGCTCTTGTATGGTCTTTCTCCCTTTATTTCTCTATCTCACAGAGTGTGTATGTGTGTCAAAATGTGTGTTTCTTGTGTGTTTATGTTATTTAAGTTTTTTCGTGCAAAGTAACTTATTTTGTGGGTTTGGTGTTGCAGTCTAAGATGGAGAATCTTGGGGATATAAGTTTGACAAGACAAAATTTTGGTGTAGCTGGAAGGACAAGAGATGATGAGTTAGAAAATCGGGTTGAAAGTGATAACTTGGAAGATGCATCAAGGGGTGACCAGAATACCACTGGAAATAGATCATCCAAAAGGAAAAAGTATCACAGATATAGTGCAATCCAAGTCCAAGAACTTGAAACGTATGTTTTTACCCTTTTCAATCATTTGTGATTTTGAGTTTATTTGATTCATAAAGTTTAATAACTTAATTTGCTCTTTCCTTTAGTTCTTTCAAGGAGAACCCGCATCCCGACGAGAAACAAAGATCAGAACTTAGAAAGAGATTAGGTTTGGAGATTCGGCAAGTCAAATTTTGGTTTCAAAATCGAAGAACTCAGATTAAGGTAACTAATTATTTAAACTTTTTTGGCTAATTCCTCATTTAAATAAAAATATGCTTTTACGAATTATTATACTGATTTAAGTGTAATGATTAAGAAACAATTGGAGCGCCATGAGAACTTAATCCTTAAAGAAGAGAATGATAAGCTTCGAGTTGAGAACGTTTCTGTGAAAGAAGCATTGAGATGTCCGGTTTGTAACAATTGTGTTGTTCCAACGATTCTGGGAGAAGTACCTATTGAGCATCACCATCTTCTAATTGAGAATGCACGGTTAAAGGATGAACTTAATCGAATTGGCTTACTAGCAAGCAAATTCATGGGTAAAATCATTAACTCATAAATTGAGATGTTTTTGAGTAGTTGAAATAAAAAATATTGTAGGCTTTATTGTAATAGAGTGGTTTGTGAGATTCTGGGAAAAGGGAAATGGGGCTGGAAACAAAGTCACCGAGGAAGATTTTTATTGAGGGGCAATGTATTTTGGTGAAATGTAATCCAAGATAAAGTAATTTAATTTTTCTACCAACTCAGAAACATAAAAATCTATTGTATACACACTTTCATTTCGATTGTGGTTGTTTCCTTGACTAAAACTTGTCTATCGAAGAATCAGTTAATCAAATATTTCAAAACTTAATATGTAAAATTATATTGATCACAAGCTCAAAACTTTAAGATTGAAACTTTTATAATACAATACCTCAATATTAGAAAATGTTACGCCCATGTTTTCCATTAGCTAAACTAAAAAAAATTGTTAAATAATTCATATGCTTACTATAAGAGATTCCCACTTAAAAAGTCGTGCGAATTAATAAATGACTATGAAAATTAACACAATTTTAGCTTCACGGTTCTTAAATGGTGTAATTTTAACTCTCAACTTTATCAATTTATATATATACTAGGAAAGTGCACGTGCGTCGCACGTAATGAACTAATTTCCTAAGATAATTGAATAATATGGAGTAATAACTTTTCATCATTATATGGTCTTAATGGCACAACACATAATTTTTTTGATTAAATTACTTTAATTATTACTATGTTGATATCAAAAATTAAAGTTGTTATAATAAATACATATAAAAAAATTGAAAATAAAATATAAACTATAATTACTAAGTATTTCTAACTAAAACCATATGTTTACAAACTATTATTCTAAACCTACAATTTGAATGAACGGACAACATCATTCTTTTTGTCCTTGACATTGATATATACATCTAACCAAATTTTTTCCATTTAAATCAGTTTTCACCGGTTTAACCAATTTTTTTTAATCGGTTTCACCAGATTTTTGTCAGTTATACATGTCTTTACATCATTTTCAATTACATGCCTAATCAATTTTTAACAAATTTAACTCATTTGTATCAATTTTTCTCAATTTTGTCGAGTAAAGATATTTTATCGATTTAACCCGCTTCTACACTGACTTTTACATTAAGGTTATCATGTTCTTTCATTGATTTCACCTACTTTTACATTAAGGATATCATTTTTCTAATGTATTCTAAATCGTGCTTTCATCGATTTAGCCCATTGCTTGTGGTTTATCCCATTTGTTAATTAATTTGTTCACTCTCTGCGGTTTAACCCAATTTTAGTCGATTATGCTTATTCTTTTATTAATTTAACATATTTTCTCTACTATTTCTCAACTTTGTAAATCAATTTAGCTCATTTTTTTTGTTCTTGTTCTTTTATCAATTTGACACATTTTTTGTTACCTCGTGTTTAGCCAATATCATTCATTTCTTGTCAATAGATTTTTTCGTGTTTTGCCGATTCCCCATGTTTTACCGATTATACTATTTTTTTGCCTTAACTCGTTCTTCGCTCTAACCCATTTTTCCATTATTTTATCATTTTTATCATATATATTTTTATTTAAATTTTACATATATTCCCCCATTTTAACCATTTATACGTTTTGACTTTTTTTTTACTAAAGGAAATTATAAGTTTTTAGTTAACTAAATTGTAATTTATTTTTATTCATACAACATAAATGTGGCAATTATTTAATTGTTTTAATAATTGATAATTTCTTAAGAACTGTTCAAAGAAATATCGATTGCATCCGCTTTTATATTGAGTTTACAATTTATTTTTTGCTATTTTAACCGCTTCTTTGATCGATTTCACCTTTTTTTTTTATCCAATTTGTTAACCAATTCATCAATTCTCTCCGGTTTAACTCAACTGTGGTAGATTTTACCTTTTATTTTACTGATTTAACCTATTTTCTAACCTATTTCATGCCCCCCTCCCCCCCTTTTTGTTATCCCATGTTTAGCCGATATCATTCATTTTTTTACAATTTACTCACGATTCAGTCTTTCTTCCTCTAAATATATACAAATTAATACAGTTGTTTCAGATATAGATAAAAGGAAAATAAGATTCTCTTTCTTGAAAATGTATCTTTCTGCTGGACATTTGCAAACACAACTGTTTCATATTTATATACATATGTAATAATGAGATACACATAATAGTAATAATATCACACGATATAGCCTAATGACCCGTGGCACAATAATCCACTGTTTTTTCCTTTGGGAGTTTTGCAATTAATACGAGGTGGTGAGCTTTTTTCACCAAACAAAACGCAAATATTTATGCACGACCAAACGAGGTTGGTAAAAATACAACCGAACTCCGTTATTACACTCTCATCCCTAGGCCTCTCTTTAGAAACCCCACCAAAGTTTCTTTCCAAAAAAATGCATGCAATAGGTCATTTCTCACTAGTGCGAGCATTTTTTTGAGTTTTATACTTGAAGTTAGCTTATAATTATACTTTGATATCAATTAAATAGACTCAAATAGATTTTTTGATACAATGATTAATGTAATGATGTATTCACCGTCTAAAAAAAATGAATGCAACATTTCAATTCTCACTAGTGCGAGTATTTATATAGTTTTATACTAATTAATTTCACTAGTGGGAGTATTTATCTATTTTTTTAACTAACGTTTGTTACTAGCATATCTTTATACCTTGATGCCAATGAAATAGATTCAAATATATTTTTCGTTGTCATAATTAATGTAATGATGTATTCACCGTCTAAAAAAAAAAAGCGTGCAACAGTTCAATTCTAGCTAGTGCAAGTATTTCTCTAGTTTTATATTAATTTCACTTGTGCGAGTATTTAACTAGTTTTATTCTAATCTTTGTAGTTAGCTTATTATTTATATTTTGATACCAGTGGAATAAATTTGGATAGATTTTTAATTTGATGATTGATGTATTCATCGCCTAAAAAAAATTGTGTGCAATAGTTACCAACTGTCCAAAATTTTTTTTTCTCTATTTGGCCAAATGTAATTATATTTAACCTAAACAAGGTTCTTACATATAGAAAATTTCCACCAACATCCAGAATATGTAAATAATTTGAGCAAATCTATCTAAGCTAAAAATCAAATTAAATTATTCGATATTTGGCTTGAGCTCACTCGATAAAAACTCGTTTGATATCGGTTTGTCACATAAATCAAATAAGTTTGAACATAATTTTTCGATTGATAATTTTTTAATCTCGGCTCGAGCTCGACTCAAAAATCCAAAAATTGACAAAATATTTGTAAAATAATCAAACTACTCGATTCTCATTTAAGGCTCGCTTGATAAAAAAATTATTTGAGCTCGGCTTGTTTAACAATCAATCCAAACTCAAATACAATTTCATAATTGAAATAGATTTCAATTCGAGCTATTGCTCAACTCGTTTTTACACCCTAAATCTTTCAATGTCGAAAGGGAGATAACAACTTCATGAAAATAAACCCAAGTCAAAACATCCATTAAAACTCAAAATTTGTTCAAGAAATCAACAAGCAAAAAACATATTCAAAGTTCACCGAGACCTTTCTTTGTATTCCAGGGCATTTAAGTCAATATCCGAACCACAACCCTTCATCTTTTATGATGCTTGACTCAAATACCCAACAACTTCTGATCTCTATACAATTCACCAAATCAGAAGCTTGAATTAATGGTTTTACCCATGAATTTATTTGCTAGCAAGCTAAGTCGATTAAGTTCATCCTTTAACCGCGCATTCTCAATCAGAAGATGGTGCTGCTCAATAGGTACTTCTCCAAGAATCGCTGGACCACCACAATTGTTACAAACCGGGCTTCTCATTGCTTCTTTCACTGAAACGTTCTCAACTCGGAGCTTATCATTCTCTTCTTTAGGATTAAGTTCTCATGGCGCTCCAATTGTTTCTTATTCATTACATTTAAATCAGTATAATCATTCGCAAAAGCAAAATTTTCATTTAACCCCCCCCCCCCTTTTATTATTCCATGTTTAGCCAATATCATTCATTTTTTACAATTTACTCGGTTTTGTCGCTTTACCGTATTGTTTTATCAATTGCACCAAGTTTTTTATCTAACTCATTTTTCTTAATTCTAATCATTTTCCATTGATTTTCCATTTTATCATATATTTCAATCTTACCATTTTTACCGATTTTAACCATTTGATGTTTTGACTTATTATAGTACATTTTTTTTTAAAATCTAACCCGGATGTGGCCTTTTGTTTTTAGGTTCTTTAATGATAAATGATAATTTCTTAAGAACCTTTCCAAATAAATATCGATTTTACCTTCTTTTACACCGAGTTTACCATTTGTTTTGTTATTATTACTCATTCTTTCAGTAATTTCACCCATTTGAGGTTTACCCCATGTGTTAATCAATCATCGATTCTCTCTAACACAATTTTAATTGATTTTATCTCATTTGTTAATCAGTTCGCCCATATTCTCTCAAGTTTAACCCAATTTATGTCTGATTTAAGTTCTTCATTTGTTGATTAACCTATTTTCTCTCATATTTCGTATTTATTTGGTCAATTTACTCATCTTTTTGTTCTTGTTCTTTTATAGATTTTATCCTTTTTTCTTATAACTTGTTTAGCTGATGTCGTTCAATTTTTTTTATTGTTTTAACCAATTTTTTGTCGATTTAATTACCTTGTTGCTTATCAATTGCACAATTTTTTTTGTTGTTGCTAAAACTCATTTTTTCGATCAAACCAATTTTTTAATTAATTTTACCATTTTTTCATATTGTTTTTAATTGAATTTTACCCAATTTTACCTATTTTAACCAATTTTTATGTTATGAATTTTTTTAGTTAATTAAATAGTTTTTTTTTTCCTCGTAGAACAAATGTGGCTTATTTCTTTTTTTTTAAAAGTTTTTTAATGTTTTTGAGGTTTTTTAATAAGTGATAACTTGTTAAGAACATTCCAAAGAATTTTTGAAAAGATATAAAGTAATAGTATTTTTTTTTATAATTAATATTTTAATGATTTGTAAAACTTTTAAAAGATAATCTTAATAAGTTGATGTAGGAGAGACTTCTTGTCTAATTATACTTCCTAATATTTTTTTATTTAAATTTTACCATAGAATTAAGTATCACACTATAATTTAAATAGGGGTATATTAGTCTTCACAACACCTACAAACGATGTTTTATTCATAATCGTTCACACGATGACATCATCGACATTTTAAATTTGTGCAATGTTATGCGCAAGAAATGTCACGGGTCTATGAGCCTAATATTCTTTTTGTTTTTCTCTTTCAATTAAATTTAATAGTATAATATTATCGAGATTTATAAATCTTAGATATTTATCTAGTAAAACATGAAATAAAATTAATGGTTTCAATTAAGATGGAAATAATAGTTAAAATAAAATTTTATAAAAAGAGTCTAGCTAAGAATACATAATTTATTAATGACTCTATGAAAAACTTAATATCATAATATTTAATAAATAAATATGAAATATTTAAGCTCTAAAGACGCAATTGAAATAAAGAAAATAAAAGACCCTCTTCTTACAATTACTAAAACGTTGGAATTCTTAATGTTAAATACTTTAAAAATCATAAGCTCTCACATCAAATTGTGAGTGTAAAGTGAGAATTAGAGTTACTATCTTGGGATTTCGAATTGATTTTCACATAATCTAGGTGAATCTACTTTTTATGCTTTAAGGTTTATCATAGTCTATCCGCATTCAAACGAGGAAAAACTTGAATCACAATTAATTTGATAATTTTTATTAAAATTAAATCACAAAATAAGTATCGTAGCACAAGTCTTAAGCTTGATCTTAAATCACATGATATGTATAATGTACTTACCATGTAAATCGTTAAATGTAATGTCTTTTTTTAGATTGCGTAATATCATATTTTATCAAAATTTATCAAAATAAAGATCCAAATATTATCATAGGATATCAAAGAACAGGATGAAATCGAAATTGGGAAGTCTGATGAGGATAGAATAAATTAGGGTTCAATTGGGTAATTAATTTAGTACTGATATTGTATTTGTTTTCCGGATCGGATACGGGTTGTATTTAATTCACCGAACCGGTTCTTATAACTATTCTGTTGGGCCAGATATATGTAATCCGTTGGGCCGGATATAGGTAGGATATAGGTAGTTAAATAGTTAAATCTGTTTTACCTTTTTGCCCTTAGCTTGTAACTATTTATAGGTGTAATTGTTCATGTAACACAAATAATCACATTCAGTTTTTCAGTTAATAAATTCACGTTTTATTTTCTCCATAATTTCTCTCGTATTATTCTTCATAGAGTTCTTCATATCAAGTATACAGATATATACATATATTTTCAGTTTATATGGTATCAGTAGTTCAATTTTGAACTAGATCCGCTGCAACTCTGTTCATTATCATCAAGATTTATATTTTCTGGGCAAGATCTCCATTGACGGACAGCTCTTCTACATCAAGATTCTAATCTTCTGGAATTTCTCATCATCTCCATACCAGTTCTTCCTTGCCATTTTCTCAATTCAGCACAGAATCCTCTCTCCACATCCATCTGCCCAGGTTTTTCACTCCAATTACTTCTCTTTTTCTTGTCTTGCATCTTTCTTGATTTCAATTCTTTACCCCATCTTCTGCATTCATCATGTCCTCTGAATCTTCATCCACATCCACTGTTACTCCTGCCCTTTCCTCTCGGTCTAGACCAGAAATTGAAGATCCAAGCAGTCCATATTACCTTCATCCTGCATGTGGCCCAGGAGTTATTCTTGTTTCAGAAAAATTAGACACCAAAAACTACCAAACCTGGTCTAAGGCCATGGTGAGAGCATTAACAGTTAAAAACAAATTGTGTTTCATAGATGAAAGTTTACCTCAACCTACCACTGATCCTATTCTATCCAATTACTGGGAAAGAAATAACACTCTTATAATAGCCTGGACACTTATCCCTCACCAAGACCACCCACTACCCCACCCAGACCACCATTCCAACCAAGTACTTTCAGACCCAACTACAGACCATCTTTCAATCCAAACTATCAAAGAAACCGACCCTACTGTACTCACTGTCAAATGGTAGGTCACACAGCAAATATTTGTTTCAAACTTCATGGTTATCCTCCTGGATATAGACCACCCACACCTAGATTTCCAAATCAATCCCCCAACAGAATTAACAATATTGCTACAGAAACCAATCCCTCCCCTGATCCTATGCAATCTCTCATTCAATCCATGACTCCTGATCAATTTAGCCAGCTCTCACACATATTCTCCTCTCAACAAAACTCCCAAGCACCAACCGCAGACACTACTACACAGAACAATGAAGCTACTACTTGTACTGCACATACTCATTCAGGTACTATTACCACTTCAATTAACATAACTTCTTCACATTTTAAAAATCATTGGATTTTAGACTCAGGGGCTTCTAATCATATTTCTAATAATCTTTCTTATTTTTCTACCATAACTCCTGCTTCTAATATTACTATTACTCTTCCAAATAATTATGTGATCCCTGTTTACTTCAAAGGGACTGTTTTATTAAATTCAACAATTACTCTCCATAATGTACTTTATGTACCCCTTTTTAAGTTTAATTTACTGTCTGTTAGTGCCTTATTAGAATCTACCACACATAGTATTACTTTTGAATCCAGTCACTTTTATATCCAGGATCTGATTTCTTCCAAGAGGATTGGCAAGGGTGAATTAATGGATGGACTCTATATCATGCTTCATAATGACATCTACCCTGCCTCTTATAATAAAATTACTGTAGAAACTTGGCATAACAGACTAGGACACCCTGCCATTGATAGGATATACTCTTTGAAATATGTACTTAATATTCCTCATATTTCTAGTTTGAATAAACACATTTGTAAGATCTGTCCTATGGCTAAACAGAAAGTTTTATCATTTCCTACAAGTTCTTCTAATGCTACTAATGCCTTTGATATTATACATTGACACTCGGGGTCCATTTAGAGTTACATCACATAATGGATATAGATATTTTCTTACTTTAGTTGATGACTTTACAAGATTCACATGGGTATTTTTAATGAAATCAAAATCTGATGTTCATACTATTTTGCCAAATTTTATCAAATTCATTGAAACTCAATTTAATTCTAAGATTAAAATTTTCAGAAGTGATAATGCTAAAGAGCTTACTTTTCATTCTTTATTTTCTAAATTAGGTATTCTAAATCAGTTTTCTTGTGTAGAAACACCCCAGCAAAATGCTAGGGTTGAAAGAAAACATCAACATATTTTATCTGTTGCTAGATCTCTTTTATTTCAATCCTATCTCTCTTTACAATACTGGACTGAATGCATTTTAACTTCTGTTTTCTTAATTAATAGATTACCTACTCCTGTTTTAGATAATTGTACTCCTTATTTCAAGTTATTTCAAACATAGGTTGATTATTCTTTTCTTAGGACTTTTGGTTGCCTTACTTTTGTCTCTACCTTAAAAGAGCATAGGTCAAAATTCGATCCTAGAGCACACAAATGTGTGTTCATAGGATACACAACTGGTATAAAAGGGTATAAACTCCTTCATTTGTCTACACATACTGTTTTCCACTCAAGAAATGTAGTTTTTCATGAACAAGTTTTTCCTTTTGCTGATTCCTCTATTTTTAAAGAATTTTCATGTCCTGAAGTTTCTTTACCTCCTACTAATATTTCTGATCCCTCATTTTTTGATCATATACCTTACCCATCCTCCTCCCCACCTACTCCTACCACACTTAGCCCTTCCTTAACTACCTCTTCCCCTGATATCATTTCCCAAGACCATGTTCAACCACTTAGAAAATCTACAAGAATTCCTAAACCTCCTACATATCTCAAGGACTATACATGTAATCTATCTACAAATAAATCCAAGTATCTCATTCGAAATGTCTTAAACTATACTAACACATCTCCATCACACCAAACATTCATCAACAACTTATCATCCATAGCAGAACCACATACATATAAACAAGCTATTAAAGATCCAAAATGGATCACTGCCATACAAGAAGAATGTTGGTCCCAAGTGGTCAGAAGAGGTTTAGAGGGGGGGGGGGTGAATAAACCTCTTTAAAATTTTCTCAATTTTAACTTTAAAACTTTTGCTCTTAACTGAACAGACTAAGCTGATCAGATTAGTTATTAACAGTTCTGTTCGCGAACAAATCTTTGAACAGTCTTGTTGACCACTCGTCTGATTAATACTTAGCTGATTTGCTAAAATCAGTTTTAATACTTAGAGTACTTGCAGCGGATTTTCAAAGTGTTTTTCACAAGTAGTCTTAGTAGTTTGAAAAATGTTTCCCCAGTTTTATAAACTCCTTTTTAACTCTTTTTCAAACAGTTAACTTAAATGTGTTTTTATGCAAACAGACAATATGCAGATTTTAAAAGCAATGTAAAAACACAAGTAATTTTTATAGTGGTTATATGGATTTGAATATCCTTTAGTCCACTCTTCCAAGTCACACAGATCTTGGGTTATACTATAATCACAAAGTTTACAGTATACTCTGCTTGCGTCGAACAACAAATGAAACGACCACAAGTTCGCAATAGGAAATCACACAGAAGACCTATTCTCTGAAGTTTGATCACTCACAAAGATGGATCACAACTTCGCACAACACTCTTGTTTACAAAATCACTCAGAAGATGTATTTTTCTTGATTCTTCAACTCTGCTTTCGTCAACAAATGACTCAGCTGATGAGTGAGCTGTTCTTGAGACTTAAAGAATTTTGCTTCGGAAATTTCTCTCAGAAAGTGTGTTGCTTGTTTCTTCTTCGTCTCTTTCAGCTATTTATACTTGAGGATAGAAAAATGTCCGTTGAAGAGAGACAAAATTCAAATTCCTCGAGTACTGGTCCTTAAAATCCGCGAACGGCTCTTTTGCAGTCAGTCCGTACTATGAACAGTACTATTCTGCAGGCAGCATTAAATGCAGCATTAAATGCACCCAGCTGATGCGAAGCATTTCTTCAATCATTTGTCTTTAATAACCTTGTACTTCAGCATTTATTACTCCAAGGGGCATTTATTACCGTTGGGAACACTTCATGATCTTCTTTACTTGGCTGACAAAAGTACATGTCTGATGGCGAACTCGGCTGATCTCAAACTTGAACAAATCTGATTTGAGTCGGCTGATCTTCATCAGTCTGATAACTTTACTTCAGCAGATCAGAAGTCTTGGACCTTGAAACTTTTGACTCTTCTGATGTCTTCTTTACTTAGTCAAAATTTCTTCTAAGGGATCATCAGCTAGGTTACTCCTTACTTAGCCTATCTTTGAAGTTTTGGAATCCTTCAAAACCTCCCTTTACAAATTGTCTTCAGAGCATTCATCTTCATCCTTATCCAACAATTTCCCCCTTTTTGATGATGACAAAACTTCAGCTAAGTACCTGTTAAATACCTAAGCTAAAGAATGTAATCCTCAAATTTTTCTGAGATAGAAAAAGTTTATTGGATTGAACTTGACTTTTCATTAATATTGAAGAATATTACAATGCAAGTTCATCAGATGAGATTTCTGAAGAAATAGATAAAGTAAACTGATTACAATGATATTTCAAGTTCTAACTATCAGCTTCTTCATCTGATCCTTCAAGCTCTTCTACATACTCATAGGATGACTCTTCGTCATCTTCGTCTTCATCAGCTTCTTCTTCCAAGATTGCTTTGGCAGCTTCCATCTTCTCTTTAAGTTGCTGTTCTCTGATCAGCTCCATTGCTTTCTTGGCAGATTCAGTCTCCTTGTACTTGGTAGTTTCTTTTTCAATCTTTTCTTCTTCTTCTACCTTTCCAAGATTTTCTTCAGTCTTGTCAGCCGTGTCTTCAGTTTCCTTGGCTTCAATAGTTTCAGCAGCAGTTTCCTTAGTTGTTTCTTCAGCAGCAGGTTCCTTAGCTGTTTCTTCAGCAGCAGGTTCCTTAGCTGTTTCTTCCCTTTTCTCTTCCCCCTTTTCGTCATCATCAGTTTTGATGACATCAGAAGGTGCAACAGCAGGGTTGAGCGCAACTGTTGGAATCTTTACTCCTGCACATAATGCCTTGAGATTCTGATTGACAACATCGTGACTAGCTGTAAGATTAAGAATATCAGTGCTGATGATGTCAGTCTTGTCATTGAAGTAGTCAATATTCAGGTTGACAGTTGCAATTTCATCTTGTACGGATTGTACAACATTTCCCACTTCATTCAGCAACCCTAGATTGACTTCTTTTTCTTCTTCACTGACTTTGATGAAGGTTGCAGTCAGATCAGCGATCTTGTGTTCAGCTCTTTGAAGTGCAGCATGAAGATGATTTACATCACCCTTCACATCCTCCACGTTTCTGTTCATTTCATTTAAGCTGTTCACTAACTGCAATGAATGATCTTGAGGAATAGGAATACTTGTGATTTCAGTCTTGATGATCTTTTCTGTAGACTGTTGCACCGATTCCAGCTGAAGTCTATTTGATTCTGTCAATTCTTCCTTAAGCTCTGTCTTCAGCTCCTCTTTAACCTTCAACAGCTGCTTTTGATGCTTCTCTTCCAGTTCCCTTAGAGAATCTTCCATCAACATCTGGAAAGCTTCCATCAGTGATGAGTGTTCATCACCTGATGAAGCAGAAGCAGCAGCTTCATCCTTTTCTTCATTTTCCTGGTGGACAGGAACTTCTTCCATCTTCACATCCTGATGATCTTCAGAATCCTCAGCTTTCCACTCAATGGCTAAGGGTTCATCAGCAATCTTTTCAGCAGACTTGTCAGTGGCCTGTTTGTTGGAATATGCCTTGATTGTCAATACAACAGAGTGCGGAAATTAAAATTTTTCAAGGCACACCCACAGATCCCATAATAAAATCTCCAAGTTATATATACGAATGACATAAAACAAAGCACAGAAATAATCTAACAAAGGGGGTTTTCGATTTTTACCTCACCACAGGCAAGGTGGTGGAAACCTCCAACTCTGATTCTGAACTCTGATTAAGGTTCTGGTTCACTGGAGTGATCCAAGTGTCTCACCTCCAGAGAAAAGTCCACACCAACTGGATTATGATGACACCTCTTAGTCTTAGGCTCAGAACTAGATCTAAGAGGCTTGTTGATGAAGGATTGTGCAGATCTATTTGACAGATCAAAATTCTGCACAAAAGGAATAAGGGAGATGATTTGCGGCGGCGGCGCTAGGGCATTCACGGCGGCGGTGCGGCGGTGTTACGGCAGCACACGGCGGCGGCGCTAGGGCTTGGGCGGCGCAGGGTGGGGCGGTTTTCTTAGGGCAAGAGAAGACTAAGGTTTTTGCTTAGGTGCTTGTTCTCTGAGTTCTGTCAGAACTCTATTTATAAGCACTCCTCAAGTCCTAGGGTTACAAGATTCCTAATGGGCTTAGGAGTCTATCTCTTGCAAGCCCACCTTAATTTAATTAATTACTTAATTAAATATTCAGCCCATATTAATTAATTACTTAATTAATATTTAGTTTAATTAATCAATCGTCATTTAAATCAATTAAATCAATTAATTAATTTATCTCCCACTTGAATTAACACTTTAATTCACTTAATTGATTTAATTACTTTTAAATCAATTAATTCCTTTTATATTCCTACAGAACAGTCACCGTCCAATTGTATTGTGTGTGACCCTCTGGGTTCACCATCAATTGGCAGCAGGCTCACGAAACCTCGTGATTTAATTTATGAACAATAAATTGCTCCGATCAATTAAACTACCTTTAATTGACCACTCCTAGAATCAGTTCCTCTACTAACTCAGGAGTACCCACACTTCATGGTCGATGTCTAGCCACAAGCCCATGAAGCCCAACATCAGGTGAATTGATATTTAGTGAACCTCACCTCATATAATTACCATGTACATACGGTCCTTCTGTCGACCAATTTCCCGATCAAGACTTAGGGTGTGTGAATTGATCGGCACCTCTAAATTTGTCTCGATAACTATACTTTCTAATTCAGGATAATGTTCCAGTGTGACTGCCTAATTCGGAAACCCCTTTCCAAATCCGTCACCGACTACGGCCGTAGATTCATTGGAAACATTATCTAAGAATCGTATAGGAAATATTCTCATCCATTACGATGAGTCAACAGATTCCATCTTGGTACTAACCACTCGCGTACATGTCTATACGCACCCAACCTAGGCATTTTTATGACCAAGCTAAGTGGCCTATACCTAGATCTAAGTACGCACTTTCATGCACCGAATTCGCCCTAGCACCTCAAGTCATAGGACTAAATCGTACACTATTATAATCCTTTGAGAAACATCCCATCACCGATATGCGTCATGCGCTTCCACAATGGGTTTCTCTGTTCGGGTCGTTCGATGCATTCGATCCTCCATCGAATCACCTAGTCATATGCACTGGCCTCAAATGCCTTGTTCATGAAACTACAACAAATTCACTCCGTGTGAATCATGCATAATCGTACAAGTCTTGACGATTCATTCGATACCCCGTCTCGATATGAATCTATGACTTGGAACATTTTCGAGATCACGACCTTTGAGACTGTTTCATGATAAGTGCACTCAGTACTGAAGTGTATAGTCCCATAGTCATGAGTGATCTCAGGGTTTCAACCAATCGCTTAAATGTATTCGCGAGAGATGAAGTTGGCCATTGTTTATCCTTATACACATATAAATAAACGTGCGTATTAAGTCATTTATACTAAAGAAAGATAATGATAGTTTCACTACAAGCTAAATATATTGGCTTGCAGGGCACTATTCCATCAATCTCCCACTTGCCCTAAAGCCAATCACAAACGTTTCTAGGACCCATCTTTCTAGAGATGTTCTTCGAACTCATTTCATGATATAGCCTCTTTTAGTGGATCCGCTAAGTTGTCTTCCGAGTAGACGCGATCCATTACGCGCGTTAACTCTACCAATGAATTTTCTAATCAAATGGTACTTTTCTTTCAATTATGTTCAGATTTCTGGTAAGATCTCGAATGCTTTGCTTTGACAATAGCTCCAGTGTTATCATAGAAGATAACCATGAGCTTCGCAATGCTAGGCACTACATCCAACCATAGGATGAAGTTTTATATCTAAACACTTTCTTAAGCCGCATTTAATGCTACATTTAATGCTGCAATATATCTTGCTTCAGTGGTTTGAATGGTTACGGTGATTTGCTTGGAACCCTTTCAAATTTACCGTTACCCCATTGAGGCAAGACATGTATCCAAAAATGGATATATCTAATTCATCCACATCAGACTGAAAATTCGAATCAGTGAATCCTTCGAGTTTTAATTCTCCACTACCACCGTGGACCAAGAACAAATCCTTAGTCTTTGTCAAGAGTTTAAGGATATCTTTTACGGTGGTCCAGTACTTCTTCACTGGAGTTTGACTAGCAACTGCTCGCGACACTTGAGCATGTTCTACGTCTGGTCTAGTACATAGTAAAGCATGCCACATGCAACCTTTTGTTTGAAACATAAGGTATTTGAGACATCCTCCTTTGTTCTCATTTGATGTAGGGCACATCAATTTTGGATCAAGGCATACGGGTCTCACTGGAAGCAATCCTTTCTTGGATTCTTCATACTGAATATTTCCAGTATTGATTCTATGTACTTAGATTTAGAGAGTGTCAGCATCTTTTTCTGATCTATTCTATAGATACGTATCCCAATACGCAAGATGCTTCTCCTAAATCTTTCATGGAGAATTGCATGGACAATCATGCTTTCGTCTGTGCTAATATTCTGATATCATCCCTGATAACCAGAACATTATCGACATATAAAATATGAGCTTCATCGTGCTCCCACTAATCCTTTTGTACACTCATGTTTCATACTTGTTTTGATGAAGTCAAATGTCTTGATTATCTCATCAGAACAAATGTGAATCTAAATGGATTCAGACATTACTAATGGGAAAAAGGTTTCATCAAAGTCTGTTCCAGATCATTGTGAATAGCCTTTTTACCACTAGTCAATTCTTAGAGGCAACACCTCTCCATTCATTCAAAGTTTGAAGATCCATTTATAACTTATAACCAACTTATAGGGATAAATCCCTTAGGTGGATCAATCAAGGTTATACCTTGTTGGAATGGATGGGATCCATTTTGGTTTGCATGGCTTCGAGCCATGTACCCAAGTCTATGTTTGACATCGCTTCTTGATAGGTCTTTGGATCACTTTCCACATCCTCGTATTCGTGAATGAAACCAAATCGATCTGGCTCCTTACGAATTCGATCAGACATTCGAAGAGTAGGTGTACAAGTAGATTTAGTAAATTCTGGATTAACTCCCACTGTTTGCGGGGATGGGTCCAAATCTTGGACTTCATCAAGTTCCATGACGTTTCCATTTCCTTTGACGAAAAATTCACCAACAGAGGAATGGGTATCTAGGAGAAACGATTGTTTCTCATTGTCGTGGAACAGGTATCCAATGGATTTCGTTGGATACCCCACAATTATATACAAATTGGATCTACTAGCCAATTTATCTCCTTTCTCGTTTCTACCATTGGCAGGAGATCTCCATGCTCAGAGGTAAGAGCACAAAGGTATTTTGCCATACCTTTCTTGGTAAAGCTTTGTAGGCACGAATTTTGAAGGTACTTTGCTTAGTATCTTCGATGCAGTCAGGAGCACTAACCCCTAGAATGCATAAAGAAGCTTTCACAAAACTCCATATGGATCGAACAATGCATAACAATGTTAGATTCCATCTCTTTAGACACTTCAATAAGTTGAGGCGTCTTAAGAGGAGTTTGTTGTATGAGAATCTCATTCTCATTAAGATAATTGAGGAATCCTTGACAAGTATTTGCTATCTCAACTAGATCGAATGGTCGCATTACTTTGTCTTTGTTGATTCTCTACTTCGCATCGAAATACCTTGAAAGGTTTTTCGGATTTGTATCTCACTAGATTCATTTTCCACTAACGACCAGGGTCTTTAGTAAAAAAGGTACGAAGTATGAGTAATCTCCTCTCACAGTAACCTTTAGTGATCCATACTCATGGATTAAATCCAGATTTTATTTGGTTCGCTCTCGATTCCCTGTGACGGGAGATCTGGTCATCTCTCCTTTGAGACATGATTCGCAGGTTGGAAGTTCATCCAAGTTCTATTTTTCAAGAAGCTTAGGTGAAACCAACTTTTGAATCCTACTCTTGGAGATGTTTCCAAGTCTAGCGTACCAAAGTTATGGATTATTATCTTTGTATTAATTTGAACTTCACACATTAATTCAATAAAATTGAGTTAATGGTTTAGTTCAATTAATTTGCTTCCTTTCAATTAACTTCTTTAATTGAATCCTTTTCCTTTTCAATTAACCCTTCAATTGAAACATTGCTTAATTAATTAGATCATCTAATCAATTAAACACATTAGTGCCTTTCTTAGATGCAGTGGGATAATTCGACTTATAGGCTACTTGCGTTCTTTTGACTACCTTTATGGTCGAATTAGAAGAGAATAAATTCCTCTTTATTTTACTCTTCTTTGACTTTGCAGTCCATGAAGTGTAAACGATCATGACAGGTCTATCCTATTTGCCTTTAACCAATTCTTTGGTTGATTCATGAAATGTGATCAACTTATCAAATAAGATCAGTTTGTTTCAAGAGTCATTTGAATGAGCGGGAGGAGAATTTAGGAGGAATTTAATGTTAAGATCACTTGCAGGCTTACGTTTAATCGATCCAGTTTTTAGCTAGATTGATAAAACAAAGACAGTGATTCTTGACACTAGTTCCTTTATTATTCTCGAGTTTTGAAACAATTCCTTAGAAGTCTCGAATCATATTGATTCAAAACTACTCCTCAAAACAAGCCTTTTGAGGTGGAGGTTTGTTTCAGAAGATAGGTCCTCAAAACGGGCCTTTTGAGGTGGAAGCTTCAGACATGCTCCTCATGTTGCTTCCATAGCTCTTTCAATCTTGATGCTTATTTTAGGAAACGATCATTTAAGATTCCCATACTCTATAGGTGATTCGTTTCACTTTTGAGATTCATCTATATATGAGAAACGATCATTAATATTCCCATATTCTACGGGTGATTCGTTTCTTATATTTTGACTTATCTCATAAGCGCATAAGGCATAGGATTGTCATTTAAGAACATCATTCCACTTTTGGAATTCAAGACAATTCTCAAGTTTCTTGCCTAGTCGATATTTTAATCCAGCTATTTTATTAGTCGAGGATAAATAGTAAAATGGACAATTACTGATATCTCAGTATCTAATTTAAAGAGAAGACAAACATTCAGTGGATTAGTTAATGAATAATACTTATAATCTACGAAGGTTGGACTTTCTATCGTAGAAGTTCTCCCACTATTTTATCGAAACAATTACCCCTTCAATTGTTCGGGAAATTCTATTTCCTAGTAGGTCTTGACGTCCCAGCGGCAATTAATTGCACCCACGACTCGTGGCCATACAATCAATTCCCCAGGTAGGCATACTTATTGCCAATTGTGTTACTCCACAACCTTCAAGCTATTTTGCCTCGATTTTCGCACCTATCTAGCACTGCTACATCATAGATGTTACTCCTCGTTTAAGTCTGACCCAATCAATCTTGATGAGCAACAGGCCCGGTCATGAAATCCCCGTAACTAGTTATCGGTCGATTTTCACATCCCGACAAGTTCCCACCCTTGTCTTGTTTAGTTAAAAACAAGAATCGAGGAATTTCGCGTATTGTCCCTTTCTTCGACTCGGGTGCCAGACTCTGGATCACCTCTATCGATAAGTAGACAACATACACTAGTCCCTATTGATGGAAGGCTTGGATCTATAAAACTTCATTTTATAGTTTACCCAATATGACTTAATATTTTATTTCGAGAGGGGTATTTCTGGTTTGAAAGTTATACTAACTCTCCTCGAGATCTCACCGCTTCATTTATGCTTTATCTTTTATTACGATCTAGATTCTAGCGCGCATACACACAAGCAATCGTAAATCGACTAATAAATAAAAGACATACAAGCCTAGCATGCATACTACCACAATATGTTTTCGATCGGGAGCCTCCTATGCGGGCCATCATCGAGCCAATGATGTTGGCCCAATTGGTCAATCTAAAGGTTTCTCAAACAGGCCTATGCTATTACATTAATCACCATGCATACATGGCCTTCATATCTCCTTGGGCTCCCATCTTGCTTGTAACGGGCCTCCATCCTAGACTAGGAAAGCATTAAAGCCCTATTCTATTACAAAGGCTCAAAGTTGGCCCAAAAACATAAAAGGCTCGCAGGCCTTAATAAAAACCAAGCATTAAATTAAACCAATCACATCTACCCTAGGGTCAAGGCTCGGCTCGATCGAAAACCACGTAAACAGTTCACGTAGAGCAAGAAACATGTAAACAACATTTTACTTTCTCCTTTCTTTAATTTTAAAACATCCTTTTAAAACTAACTTCCATTGATTCTTACTTTTAGTCACTACTAATTATGACAAAATAAACTTTCGGGTAAACAAAATAAATTTTCCTGCTGAAAATCAGATTCTGTTTTTCAACTTTTAAAAATTGCATTTTCGGCCCCTCAATTTTTGAAAATTGCACTTTGACCCCAAAAACTTTTAAAAAGTTACAAAAACACCCAAAGCAGTTTCGGCCAGCATTCCAGAAAATAAATTTTGAATTCTGAAAATTTTCGATTTTCCAAACAGATCCTTGAAGTTTCGGTAATGGCAAAACAGTCCCTAAACTTTCGGAAATTACAAAATGACCCAAAAAGCGTGCGACCAGTTTTGCGAAAACAGTCCAGAATTTTTGAAATTTCCAGATTCTAAAATTTTGAATTTTTAGCCCTTTAAAAAACCCTAGTTAGCGATTTTGCCCAAAGAGTCCTGAAGTTTTCAAAAACTATGAAAACGCTATAGATCTAGAAAAACAGTTTTACCCAATTGTAGATCTAGTCATAACAAGTATGAATCAATCGACAGAACATAATTATCATGCGTTTTAATATACATAATTAAACATATAATATAAACACATATTATGTTCAAGCCTTTCGTATAATAATCATGAACCTGGCTCTGATACCACTGTTGGAATATGCCTTGATTGTCAATACAACAGAGTGCGGAAATTAAAATTTTTCAAGGCACACCCACAGATCCCATAATAAAATCTCCAAGTTATATATACGAATGACATAAAACAAAGCACAGAAATAATCTAACAAAGGGGGTTTTCGATTTTTACCTAACCACAGGCAAGGTGGTGGAAACCTCCAACTCTGATTCTGAACTCTGATTAAGGTTCTGGTTCACTGGAGTGATCCAAGTGTCTCACCTCCAGAGAAAAGTCCACACCAACTGGATTATGATGACACCTCTTAGTCTTAGGCTCAGAACTAGATCTAAGAGGCTTGTTGATGAAGGATTGTGCAGATCTATTTGACAGATCAAAATTCTGCACAAAAGGAATAAGGGAGATGATTTGCGGCGGCGGCGCTAGGGCATTCACGGCGGCGGTGCGGCGGTGTTACGGCAGCACACGGCGACAGCGCTAGGGCTTGGGCGGCGCAGGGTGGGGCGGTTTTCTTAGGGCAAGAGAAGACTAAGGTTTTTGCTTAGGTGCTTGTTCTCTGAGTTCTGTCAGAACTCTATTTATAAGCACTCCTCAAGTCCTAGGGTTACAAGATTCCTAATGGGCTTAGGAGTCTATCTCTTGCAAGCCCACCTTAATTTAATTAATTACTTAATTAAATATTCAGCCCATATTAATTAATTACTTAATTAATATTTAGTTTAATTAATCAATTGTCATTTAAATCAATTAAATCAATTAATTAATTTATCTCCCACTTGAATTAACACTTTAATTCACTTAATTGATTTAATTACTTTTAAATCAATTAATTCCTTTTATATTCCTACAGAACAGTCACCGTCCAATTGTATTGTGTGTGACCCTCTGGGTTCACCATCAATTGGCAGCAGGCTCACGAAACCTCGTGATTTAATTTATGAACAATAAATTGCTCCGATCAATTAAACTACCTTTAATTGACCACTCCTAGAATCAGTTCCTCTACTAACTCAGGAGTACCCACACTTCATGGTCGATGTCTAGCCACAAGCCCATGAAGCCCAACATCAGGTGAATTGATATTTAGTGAACCTCACCTCATATAATTACCATGTACATACGGTCCTTCTGTCGACCAATTTCCCGATCAAGACTTAGGGTGTGTGAATTGATCGGCACCTCTAAATTTGTCTCGATAACTATACTTTCTAATTCAGGATAATGTTCCAGTGTGACTGCCTAATTCGGAAACCCCTTTCCAAATCCGTCACCGACTACGGCCGTAGATTCATTGGAAACATTATCTAAGAATCGTATAGGAAATATTCTCATCCATTACGATGAGTCAACAGATTCCATCTTGGTACTAACCACTCGCGTACATGTCTATACGCACCCAACCTAGGCATTTTTATGACCAAGCTAAGTGGCCTATACCTAGATCTAAGTACGCACTTTCATGCACCGAATTCGCCCTAGCACCTCAAGTCATAGGACTAAATCGTACACTATTATAATCCTTTGAGAAACATCCCATCACCGATATGCGTCATGCGCTTCCACAATGGGTTTCTCTGTTCGGGTCGTTCGATGCATTCGATCCTCCATCGAATCACCTAGTCATATGCACTGGCCTCAAATGCCTTGTTCACGAAACTACAACAAATTCACTCCGTGTGAATCATGCATAATCGTACAAGTCTTGACGATTCATTCGATACCCCGTCTCGATATGAATCTATGACTTGGAACATTTTCGAGATCACGACCTTTGAGACTGTTTCATGATAAGTGCACTCAGTACTGAAGTGTATAGTCCCATAGTCATGAGTGATCTCAGGGTTTCAACCAATCGCTTAAATGTATTCGCGAGAGATGAAGTTGGCCATTGTTTATCCTTATACACATATAAATAAACGTGCGTATTAAGTCATTTATACTAAAGAAAGATAATGATAGTTTCACTACAAGCTAAATATATTGGCTTGCAGGGCACTATTCCATCAATGTTCAGCAGACTTGTCTTCATGCTGGTCAGCAGACTTATCAGCAGTCTGATCAGCAGACTTGTCTTCAGTAGTTTGATCATCAGACTTGACTTCAGGCTTGTCCGCAGCTTTATGTTCATCAGTAACGTCGTCGTAGAACAGATTAGTGATGGTTCCATCATCATTGAAGCATGTTGTTTGTCTAATCTGTCGTACAATAATCCAAGGGTTAACAAAGGCATTGTTTCCCTTAGGAACTTCATAGAATGGTTGCACTTCCTTGCCAAAAATGATTTGCTGGATGCTTGGCAGCAGTGGCAAGTCACTTGAACAGCCTTGCTGATATTTTGACTTTTTAGCCCATCTCTTCAGGGCAGCCATAGTAGCAAATTTAATTGCTCTTTCAGTAGCATCTTCAGACTTTTTCTTCTTCTCAGGCAAAGTGCTTTTAATTTTCTTGGCCGCCTCCAATGCAAAGCCTTTTGCATAACTATGCATGACATCTCTTACATAGCTGGGATCAAGGGCCTTTTGAATGGAGTTTGTCTTCAGCCAAGTCAGAACCCAACGTTCTTCATCAACCAACTCCTTCATGCTTTGAAGTTCTGCTATTGACTTATTCAACCTGTTGTCTCTCCAACTGATGTACCTTGGTTTCTCCTGGTTGAACAGAGTCCTTAACATTAGCTTTTGATCATAGTAAGCTAGAGACTTCTCAAACTGCTTGAAAAGCTCCTTATCAGCATATACTATCTCAAATGCTTTTCTGACTTCAAATTTATCCTTGGACTTGACTTTAGGGGCAGGCAGTAAGATCTTTTTCTTGTCTTCTTCTTCATTCTTGCCTTCTCCAATCTTGATGCCACCACCATGGACAGGTCCATAGGCATCAGTCTTGCTCTTTTCAATCACCATAGCCAGTTCAGCATCTTCAGCAGCTTTTCTCTCTGCTTCAGACATTCTTCTCCTGGCCTCATCCTTAGCTTCTTGAGCTTTGCTTAGCTCAAGTGCTTTCTTCTCTTCCATTTCATCTTGTTTCCTTTGTTCTGCCTCCTCCCTTGCTTTCTTATCAGCTTTGGAAATTTTCTTTTTCCTTAGCACAAATTTTCTTTTGCCTTTATCAGCATGGGCTGGTCCAACAGATGATATGGGATCAGCAGCTATAGGATGTATGATTTGAACATCTGGATCTTGTTGAGGTTGAGCAGCCTCAGCAGTTGGTGCAGATTGAGTAATCTGTTGCTCATCAGCTTTGTCAGCAGTAGAAGCTTCAACAGCTTCAACTGGTCTTTCAGCAGATTCTGGACTTGATCTCACCAAGTCCACCAACTCAGTATCTTTCTCTATGAAGGACATCTGCTTCCTTGCAGACTTCTTGGTTCTTCCTTCACGATAGTTTGAAGCAGCTGTATCTCTTTGTTGGCTCCTCGTTCTTTTAGAGACACTTTCAGCAGGCTTCTCTGCTGATGGAGTTCTTGATGGTGATGCAGGGGATCCAATCCTTACATCAGCAATTATATTCTCAATGATCTTAGTGGCTTCAGTAGCAGAAGTCACTTTCTCCATCTGCTTTGCTTCTTTCTTTTTAGGCGCATCAGCAGCCTTCTTCTTTTTAGTCTCAACAGCCAGGCTAGCTGTTTTGACTAATCTTCTTGGTCTTTTGGCAGGGACTTCCTTCTGTCCCTCATCATCAGCTTCCTCAGGCTCATCAGCCTTCCTCTTCAGAACCGGCAGATATTTGTTCATGGCTTTAGACTTGTGAATCTCTTTGCCGTTCGTCATAGTACAACCCAGTTTGGATACCAGGTAACTGATAGTAATCCTGTGGTTGGTGTGAGGACCCTTTCCTTTCTTGTCATCCAGGAAATCAGCTAAGATGTACCATACTATGATGGACCAGTTGACTTCCATTCCATAGTAAATGGCAGCCATGATGCTGAACCTCTTCATTGTAACATCATCCAATGAGAAAGTGCAATTTTCAATCAATTTTGATACCATATCAGCCATCCGCTGATATTCATCCCTCAGTTGCTTCTTCCTTATGTTTCCAGAAAACACTTCTCCCTCTTTGGCGCAGATCGCCCAGAACTGTTGGTGCTTGTCCTCCGTCAGTATAGTGACGTCATGTCTTCCACTGTTAGGAAGCCCAAACGTCTCATGAAGAACAGCAGGAGTGATGGTGATAGATTTGTCTCCCACTGTAGCCTTAATCTCCAGTGAGTTGTAGTCAGATTTCGCCGTGTTGTAGTACTCCATCACCTGGTCAGTCCAGATAACTCCTTCGTGATTTTCCATGAAATTCACCAGCGAAGCAGCTTTGAACTTTTCGAGCAGTTCTTTCATCAGATCCGTACCGGATTGGTAGTACGAACCATACACGAGATACATTCCTTCAGCAGCCATTTCAGATCTGTAGGAGTTAGAAAGAAAACAGAGAGAGTTTTTGCAGAAAAATTGCTCAAAATTCTCACAAGTACTTTTGAATATTTAGGGTGCGTAAAGAACGACTCGACTGATCAGATGAGAATTTATAGAGTTGGGGTATGTCGGTTTCCGTGATAACCGCCAACCGTTAGATCCGTTTTTCTGTCAGTGATGATCGTGTGGCTTCTGTTACGACCTTTCAAATTCCAAAGATATTTTACTGAAGAGCGGGAAGATGTACCGCCCGACAGCTATTTATAAAAGCGTGTTTTGAATAAAACGTTTTGCACATCTCGCTTTTATTTAAGTAATCAGATGAGTATAATAAACACTTATCTGATGGACTACTGTCCTGATGACAATGCTGTTATCAGAGAATGCCAATAGCTGATAACCTTCCTCAGCTGTTTGTCAATCCAGCTAGATAAAATACTCTTGATCTTCGATAGTTGAGTCTTCTGTTGAAAACATAACTTCAACTAACTGTCATTAACAAATTTCATCTTTGATTCAGAAGTACCGCTAGTCTTACACGTTCCCCCTGAGTTTAAGAATTCATAAGTTAACTAGTCTGTTGAAAGTTAATCCTTGAAGATAAGTGAGATGAGTAAGCTGTTGAACTCTAGTCTTCTGATGAGTTCCCCCTCAGCTTATGCATCTAATTTTAACAAACCCAGTTCAGCTCTGAGAGTTGAAAACCTTGTCTCACTTAGAGGTTTTGTGAAGATATCAGCAATCTGATTTTCAGTAAACACATATTCTATCATGACGTTTCCTTTCTCCACATGATCTCTAATAAAATGATGTTTGATCTCAATATGTTTAGTCCTTGAATGACTTGTAGTATTCTGAGTAAGTGAAATTGCACTCGTGTTGTCACAGTAGATTGGTATTCCACTGATTTTGATATTGTAATCTTCAAGTTGATGTTTCAACCATAAGATTTGTGCACAGCAAGCTCCAGCAGCTATATATTCAGCTTCAGCAGTAGATATAGAAATTGAAGTCTGTTTCTTACTCATCCATGAGATCAGACGACTACCTAAGAACTGACAGGCACCTGTTGTGCTTTTTCTGTCAATCTTGCAGCCTGCAAGGTCAGAATCTGAATATCCAATAAGCTCAAATCCAGACTCTCTAGGGTACCACAATCCCAATTCTTGAGTGCCCTTAATATATTTCAATATTCTCTTGGCAGCTAAGAGATGAGATTCTTTGGGGTTTGATTGGAATCTTGCACAGACCCCAACAGAGTACATGATATCAGGTCTGCTGGCTGTTAGATACAACAGTGACCCTATAATGCCTCTGTATTTGGTTATGTCTACTGATTTGCCATCTTCATCTTTATCCAAACGAAGACTTGTAGACATTGGAATTGTAGCAGTAGAGCTAGTTTCCATACCAAATTTCTTGAACAGATCCTTTGTGTATTTTGCTTGGCTGATGAAGATTCCATCAGGCAACTGTCTAACTTGCAAACCAAGAAAATAATTAAGTTCTCCCATCATGCTCATTTCAAACTTGTTCTGCATCAGCTTTGAGAACTTATCACACATCTGTTGATTAGTCGAACCGAAAATAATATCGTCCACATAAATTTGCACAAGCAAAATATGTTCTTCCCATTCAATAGTGAACAAGGTCTTGTCAACTTTACCTTTGCGAAATCCTTTAATTAAAAGAAAGTCAGATAAAGTGTCATACCATGCTCTTGGAGCCTGTTTCAGTCCATAAAGAGCTTTCTTCAGACGATATACTTTGTCCTCTTCTTGATAAACTTCAAATCCAGGAGGTTGTTCAACATAAACTTCTTCTTGCAATTCTCCATTGAGAAAAGCTGATTTCACATCCATCTGATAGACTGTGAAATTCTTGTGAGCAGCGTAGGCAAGAAAGAGTCTGATTGCCTCAAGTCTTGCTACAGGTGCAAAAGTTTCATCAAAGTCAATGCCTTCTTCTTGGCAGTAACCTTTGGCCACTAGTCTTGCTTTGTTTCTGGTGACTTCACCATCTTCATTCATTTTATTCCTGAATACCCACTTAGTGCCAATGACTCTTTGATGACTTGGTCTAGGAACTAAGTACCAGACTTCATTCCTTTCAAATTGATTTAGCTCCTCCTGCATAGCTTCAATCCAATTGGAGTCACTGAGAGCTTCTTCAATCTGTTTAGGCTCAATTTGAGATAGAAAACTAGCAAACATAGCATCTTGTGCAGCAGCTCTTCTTGTTTTCACTCTGTCTAAAGGATCACCAATCACTAACTCTGGTGGGTGATTTCTGAGCCATCTGAGATCAGGTTGCAAATCATAATGTTGTCCTTTGTCTTGATCTTGCAACACTACTGTTGGAGATACAGTAGTAGTCTGTTGAACATTTGCCGTCTGTTGAACAGTCTCTGGTCTATCAGCTGTTAGAAACTCGTCTGTTAGACAATCAGCTCTGTGATTTTGAACAGCACTTGAGTTATCAGCTGAGTTGATATCGGGTAGTATGATGGGTACATATTCTTCATTCTTTCCAACATTCATTTTCTGTAAATCAGTAGACAGATCTTGATTAACATTTTGATTCTTCTATTAGTAATGTTCTTTTATTGAAAACTCTATAAGCCTTACTAACAGATGAGTATCCTACAAAAACAGCTTCATCAGCCTTTTCTGCAAATGCAGTAAGGTGATTTTTACCATTATTTAAAACATAGCATTTACAACCAAATATCTTAAAGTAATGAATGTTTGGCTTCCTGTTGTTCCAAACTTCATATGGAGTCTTGTTTTGGTGCTTGTTGATCATGCATCTGTTTTGGGTAAAACATGCTGTATTTGTTGCTTCTGCCCAAAATCTTTGAGGCAGTTTAGCTTCAGCTATCATGGTTCTGACAGCTTCCTTTAGTGTTCTGTTTCTCCTTTCAGCAACACCATTCTGTTGAGGGGTTCTGGCAGCAGAGTACTCATGATGTATTCCTTTGATATTACAATACTCTTCAACAGTAGAGTTTGTGAACTCTGTCCCTCTATCTGATCTGATCTTCAATATTTTGATACTCTTCTCATTCTGGATCAGTTCCATCAGATTTGTAAGATGTTCCTTGGTTTCACTTTTCTTCTTCATGAAAATCACCCAAGTATATCTTGAATAATCATCCACAACAGCTAGGCAGTATTTCTTTCCACCGTTGCTGACTGGATCAATGGGTCCAAATAAGTCCATGTGTAGCAGCTCCAATATCCTTCCAGAAGATTGGTGCTTCTTACTTTTGAACGATGACTTGATTTGTTTACCCTTCTGACAGGCGTCACAGAGCTTATCTTTGCTCATGACTGTTTTAGGAATCCCTTCTACCAAATCATTCTTGATTAGTCTGTTGATGGTCTTGAAGTTTAAATGATTCATTCTTTTGTGCCATAGCCAACTAACTTCACTTGGTGCAGATGCAACCAAACAGACGTTTGAATTCTTGTCAGCAGAATTCCAGTCGACTATGTAGATATTTCCTTGTCGTCTTCCAGATAAAATTACCTTCTTTGTACCAATCTGTTCAACGTAACACTTATCTGTTGAGAAGATGACTGAATATCCTTTGTCACAAAATTGACTTATGCTTAGCAGATTATATTTGAGGCCTTTGACATATGAGACGTCAGATATCTCTATGTTTCCTCTGATTAACCTTCCTTTTGCTTTAATCTTGCCTTCTTTGCTGTCTCCAAAAGTAACCTTTGGACCATCCACATCAATTGCATCTGTCAGCTCATGTATGTTTCCACACATGTGTCTTGAACATCCACTGTCCAAGTACCATATCTTCTCTATTTTACTCCTACTCCTAATCCTAACCTACAAAACAAAAGTAAAATTGTTTTAGGTACCCTTATTGAGAGGGTCCTGAAGGATTAGTTCCACCTTTGACAACCCAAGATGTTGAACTCTTAGGCTTCTTAGGTTTCTGAGTTTTGACAGGAGCATGAACAGTTTTATTTTCATCATAATTATCAGATAAGTCATGTTGATGATCAGTATGATAAGAATAATGTTCATAAGCAGGGTAAGGTGCATGATAAGCAGGATATGCATGCATTGGATGAGCAGGATAAGGTGCATAGTAACTAGGAAATTGAGGTGCATGATACATAGGATGATATGCAGCAGGTTGCACATAATATGACTCATTTCCATACCAAGCATTTTGATTTTTCTTATTCTTATGCTTCTTTGGCTTACTAGGTGCTTGCTCAACTTGTTTAGACTTAGCTTTACCAACAGATTGATTCACTTTAGCTTTATCAGCAGACTTCTTAGGACTCTGCTGTTTGGTCTTACTAGTCTGATTTCCTACACTAGGCTCTTTGCTCTTTTTAGCCTTAGGAGATTTCTTCTCCTTTACCACTTTCTCAGATGAGGTAGGTTTAGAAGTTTGAACATACAGAATGACCTTACTATTGTCAGCAGATATGAATTTTTCAGTATGATTCAATTCTAATTTATCCTTTTCTAAAGGTGTCTCCTGTTTACTAGATGTAGACATGGATGCAACAGTTGACTTATCATGAGACTCAATAATCTTTTCAAGTTCCATGATTTTTCCTTTATAGACCTCACATTCAGCTTTCAGAGATTCATGCTCTTGCTCAAGCTGTTTATATTCTGCTGATTCTTTTGGCTTTTCAGCTACAAGTTTCAGTGAACTATTTTGCTCTTTTAGCAGGATCATCTCTTCCTTAAGCTTTTTATATGCCTCAGCAATACTGGTATTGTTAAGCATCATTTGTTCAAATGAATTAAATAATTCATCATTTTCCAAGGCAACACTGAGCTGATGCTCTTTGATGGCGTCGTTTCCTTCACTCATGTCACAAACCTTGTCCCACATCTCCTTTGCAGTTTTGCAATGTTTGACCTTGTCAAACCGATCATTATCCAGGGCTTTGGTCATGATGAAACGGCCAATTTTATCCAGATTGAACAGCTTTATTTCCTCGGCTGTCATCTCTGTCAGATCTTTTTCCACCACCATTTCAGCTTCATCTACTATTATGGTCTTGGTGAATTTGAATGGACCTTTAATGATACATGTGTACATGTTGTCATTATAGGCTGCTAGAAAGATTTCCATTCTAATCTTCCAGTCCTCAAAGGACATACCAGCAATGTGGGGAACATGACTGATACAATCCATTTTTCAAAAAGTTTTGGTTTTTCAAAAATATGCTCTGTTGAAAAAGTTTGAAAACCTTTGAAAAACACTCGGATCAAGCTCGTTGATCAGGCAGCTGATTCAAATGAACCACCTGCTCTGATACCACTTGTTGGTCCCAAGTGGTCAGAAGAGGTTTAGAGGGGGGGGGGGGTGAATAAACCTCTTTAAAATTTTCTCAATTTTAACTTTAAAACTTTTGCTCTTAACTGAACAGACTAAGCTGATCAGATTAGTTATTAACAGTTCTGTTCGCGAACAAATCTTTGAACAGTCTTGTTGACCACTCGTCTGATTAATACTTAGCTGATTTGCTAAAATCAGTTTTAATACTTAGAGTACTTGCAGCGGATTTTCAAAGTGTTTTTCACAAGTAGTCTTAGTAGTTTGAAAAATGTTTCCCCAGTTTTATAAACTCCTTTTTAACTCTTTTTCAAACAGTTAACTTAAATGTGTTTTTATGCAAACAGACAATATGCAGATTTTAAAAGC
Source organism: Penstemon barbatus (assembly GCA_003313485.2). NCBI lineage: Eukaryota > Viridiplantae > Streptophyta > Magnoliopsida > Lamiales > Plantaginaceae > Penstemon > Penstemon barbatus. The sequence goes on from CM064880.1 coordinate 18,795,933, forward strand.
AATGTAAAAACACAAGTAATTTTTATAGTGGTTATATGGATTTGAATATCCTTTAGTCCACTCTTCCAAGTCACACAGATCTTGGGTTATACTATAATCACAAAGTTTACAGTATACTCTGCTTGCGTCGAACAACAAATGAAACGACCACAAGTTCGCAATAGGAAATCACACAGAAGACCTATTCTCTGAAGTTTGATCACTCACAAAGATGGATCACAACTTCGCACAACACTCTTGTTTACAAAATCACTCAGAAGATGTATTTTTCTTGATTCTTCAACTCTGCTTTCGTCAACAAATGACTCAGCTGATGAGTGAGCTGTTCTTGAGACTTAAAGAATTTTGCTTCGGAAATTTCTCTCAGAAAGTGTGTTGCTTGTTTCTTCTTCGTCTCTTTCAGCTATTTATACTTGAGGATAGAAAAATGTCCGTTGAAGAGAGACAAAATTCAAATTCCTCGAGTACTGGTCCTTAAAATCCGCGAACGGCTCTTTTGCAGTCAGTCCGTACTATGAACAGTACTATTCTGCAGGCAGCATTAAATGCAGCATTAAATGCACCCAGCTGATGCGAAGCATTTCTTCAATCATTTGTCTTTAATAACCTTGTACTTCAGCATTTATTACTCCAAGGGGCATTTATTACCGTTGGGAACACTTCATGATCTTCTTTACTTGGCTGACAAAAGTACATGTCTGATGGCGAACTCGGCTGATCTCAAACTTGAACAAATCTGATTTGAGTCGGCTGATCTTCATCAGTCTGATAACTTTACTTCAGCAGATCAGAAGTCTTGGACCTTGAAACTTTTGACTCTTCTGATGTCTTCTTTACTTAGTCAAAATTTCTTCTAAGGGATCATCAGCTAGGTTACTCCTTACTTAGCCAATCTTTGAAGTTTTGGAATCCTTCAAAACCTCCCTTTACAAATTGTCTTCAGAGCATTCATCTTAATCCTTATCCAACAAAGAAGTTAAAGCAATGGAAAGTAATAATACCTGGACTATAACAGATTTACCTAATAATAAAGTGCCTATAGGATGCAAATGGATTTTTAAAATTAAAACAAACTCAGATGGTTCAATAGAAAGGTATAAGGCCAGATTAGTGGCCCAAGGGTTTACCCAACAGGAAGGAATTGATTATACATCAACCTTCTCTCCTGTTGCTAAACTTATTTCAGTCAGGATTATCCTAGCTCTAGCTATGGCAAACAACTGGGATCTCCATCAATTAGATATAACCAATGCTTTTTTAAGTGGAGACCTTGAAGAGGACATATATATGACACTACCTAAAGGGTACATTCCTACTTCCACTTGTAAACTTAATAAATCTATCTATGGCTTGAAACAAGCCAGTAGACAGTGGAATAGCAAACTCACAAAGGTTTTAACAAATATGGGGTTCACACAGTCCAGGTCAGATTACTCTCTCTTCATTCATGGTTCTGATTTCAATTTTTTAGCTATATTAGTCTATGTTGATGACATACTCATAGCTGGACCTAATACTAAATTAATTTGTAATATTAAACTTAAACTTGGTCAGTTCTTCAAACTTAGGGATTTGGGCAGATTGAAATACTTTCTAGGTATTGAGTTGGCTTATTCCAAAACAGGTTTAATTATTTCACAAAGACAATACACTCTACAATTACTACAAGACACTGGTTATATTGGAATCAAACCAGTTCATATACCTATGGATCCTAAAAGTATTCTTAGAACAACTGATCATAATATTCTGCCTGATCCATCTCCTTACAGGAGACTCATAGGGAGACTAATTTATTTAACTATTACTCGTCCAGATATTTCTTTTGCAGTACACAAATTAAGCCAATTTATATCTAAACCTAATCAAGATCATCTTATAGCTACTCATCATTTGTTAAGATATCTAAAAGCCACTGCTGGACATGGATTATATTATGCTAAATCTTCTAATTTGAACTTAACTGGGTTTTGTGATGCAGACTGGGGCTCCTACCTAGATTCATGTAGGTCAACTACGGGTTTTTGTATATTCATAGGAAACTCAATGGTTTCATGGAAAGCTAAAAGGCAAGCAATTGTATCTAAATCCTCAGCTGAAGCTGAGTACAGAAGCCTAGCAGCAATAACCAGTGAAATAGTATGGATAACACAACTTCTACAAGATTTAAAAATAAAGATGAAATTACCTCCGGTGGTTTATTGTGACAATAACTCTGCCATACATCTTGCTCAAAATCCGATATTTCACGAACGGACGAAGCACATAGAGATTGACCTGCACTTCGTACGCGAGCACATCAATCGAAGGCATCTCAAGTTACTCCCCATCTCGTCCTCCGCCCAGTTAGCTGATCTCCACACAAAACCATTGCCTCGTCAACCTTTCAAAGATATTTTACACAAGATGAGCGTCAGAAACATTTACGCACCATCTTGCGGGGGGGTATCAAAGGATATCAAAGAACAGGATGAAATCGAAATTGGGAAGTCTGATGAGGATAGAATAAATTAGGGTTTAATTGGGTTAATTAATTTGGTACTGATATTGTATTTGTTTTCCGGATCGGATACGGGTTGTATTTAATTCACCGAACCGGTTCTTATAACTATTCTGTTGGGCCAGATATATGTAATCTGTTGGGCCGGATATAGGTAGGATATAGGTAGTTAAATAGTTAAATCTGTTTTACCTTTTTGCCCTTAGCTTGTAACTATTTATAGGTGTAATTGTTCTTGTAACACATATAATCACATTCAGTTTTTCAGTTAATAAATTCACGTTTTATTTTCTCCATAATTTCTCTCATATTATTCTTCATAGAGTTCTTCATATCAAGTATACAGATATATACATATATTTTCAGTTGACATATATCTGGCCCAACAGAATAGTTATAAGAACCGGTTCGGTGAATTAAATACAACCCGTATCCGATCCGGAAAACAAATTAAATACAATATCAGTACCAAATTAATTAACACAATTGAACCCTAATTTATTCTATCCTCATCAGACTTCCCAATTTCGATTTAATCCTGTTCTTTGATATCCTTTGATAAATATTAATGTAAATATTTTAAAAATCATAAGCTCAAATTGCCAATGTAAGGTGAGAAGTAAAGTATTTATCTCGGAATGTCGAATTGAATTTTAGAAAATCTAGGAAATTAAACTTTCTATACTTTAGGGGTTATTATAGTTAATCTGAATTCAAAACAAGGAAAAACTTAACACGCCTCAAGCTTGATAATATCTATCGAATATAATGACAAATATAATGTCTTTACCTTGTAAATCAATAGATGCAATCTGACCAATTAGTCAATGATATAAATTTTACTCGCGCGAACGAGATTCATGAAATATTTTTATTTCAACTCTTTAATGTCTGCACACCAAATTCTAATCAATAAGCTATAAAATTTTATTACAGTATTTTTACAAATAACGAGATTAGTATTTTGTTGCATACCATCTCCCTCCGTCCCATTATTTTACTCCATTAGTTATAATACTCAGTCAAACTTTTCAATCTTTTAAATTAAATGCTTTAATTACCATATTAAATTATTCATATTTATGGTGTATTGCAATGTTTTGAAAATGGATCGGACATCGAACCGATAGTCTTACTGGTTATTGGTTAGATTGGTTTAACCGTTTTAACCACCGGTTCAACCGATGTGACATCATTACAATATAATATTTTAATTTAAGTTTTAATGTATGAACTATTTAAAAAATACATTATTCATTGTTTCAAGTTTTATTTCCATAAAAATGTTTATCTCATGATCAATTATTTTTCCCTACAAATTTTGAGTTGAGAATGAAGGATAGCAACAAAATTACAAGTATGATAACATGATATCAACGCAATAAATCAAATTATAATAAATACTATAGCAAAAACAAGAATTTTATTACTAATCACCTATTAAAAAGAGAAATCATTGATGAAATTTGTCATTGAATTTATTAAAAAAATGAAAGTACTTGAAGTTTGAGGGAAAAAATGAATTTTCTAATGAAGTTGATGCCCAAATATATTTATATAACTTATTACTATATAAAGATTTTTCGTTTCTTGTTGATTTTGTTTAATTCAAGGTGAAAAATAGAAGAAGAGATATGAGAGTATTGTTGAAATTTAAAGGTCGCGGAATAGAAATAAAAATCCATTGCGTAAATTTTTTATTTTTATAAGTGAATCATTGGTTCAGTCAGTTTACTGGTTCATTGGTTTTACTAGTTTTTGGTCAAAAATAAAGCTGCTTTTGGAGAGTTAACTGGACCGGATTGACAACCGGTTATCAATTAATCGGTCGAACCGGCCGATCTGATCCGGTTTTTAAAACTGGTATATTGAACATTTTAAATATTAATATATATGGTGTCATATGATATTATCAACTTATTAGCGAAATATATTAATTAAATTATTTATTATAATTTTTATAAGTTTAGTCAAATACTGATCAACTGTACCAATGGATAAAGAAAAATGGGACGGATAAAGTATTTTGTCATCCAACTTTATCTAAATGGGTACCAAACTAGACATAATGGTATGTGTTTAGAATAATGAATAGCAAATTTTGTCAAATAAGTAATAAAGAATAATGTAAACATTTGAACTTTATATTTATAAAAATCTACGGAACATCCATACGCCTAAATATTTTATTCCCTTTAAATATGTTTTCTATGTTTTTCAATTTTTTTGCATTATTGTTGATTTTTTAACTTTCTAAACAATTCCAAGTATAGAAATATTCAACCTAGAGTTCCTACTTTTCGTTATTTAATTTTTAAATTTGGGTTTCGATTCCGAAAAAAAAAAAAAAAAAAAAAAAAAAGCGCACAATTCGTCGACAGTAAGCGCCTCATTGGAGTTACATTACTATTAGAAATAATTTAATAACTCCGAGAAACAAAAAGGTCCACAAATCTGAGAATTGTTTTTGTATGATACTTTCTTTTTGTCTTTTATGTATTATATTATATTACATGATATAAGAACTAGAAAAATGTGTAAATGGAAAAGAGTTTTAAAGGCTAAAGTGCGGATTTTTTTTTTTTTTTTGGTATTAAAAAAAAAGGAAGAATATGAATCTGACATATTAAAAGGGATGGTTAATTTGTGTATTTAATATGATTCCCTTTTTAAAATTATTTTTAAAAGAAAAAATTGACATATTTCATTTTTTTTATGTGGGTAGGGGTGACGGCTAAAATAGTCAAACCGAATTCTAGGAAAGATGCTTTGTTGGAGTTTCTAAAGAGAGGGCTTATGGATGAGAATGTATTAACGGAGTTCAATTGTATTTTTGCTTTTTGGTTGGTGAATAAAGCTAACCACCTCGTATTAATTGCAAAACTCCCGAATGCAAAAAGCGTGAATTACTGTGCCACGGGTCATTAGGCTACAACATGTGATATTATTACTATTATCTGTGTCTCATTATTAAATATATGTATAAATCTGTAATAGCTGTGTTTGCAAATGTCAAGGAAAAAATTGAATTTTTTAGAAAGAGAATCTTATTTTCTATTTATCTATCCAAAATAACTGTACTAATTTGTATATATTTAAGAAGAAAGACTGAATTGTGAGTCGTTTCTTAGGAGAGGATAAAAGGGGTTATTCTTCTATTTCTATTTGTTACTTCAACATTTCTGATTAACTTTCGGGGTTTCACTGGTAAAGATAATATCCCTAGCGGTGGTGCTAAAATGGAGACTAATGGTTTGCATTCATCCAACAACACCATTGGTTCTATCTCAAGTTCTGTACAAATGGTCAATTCAACCTATGATCAGTTCTTCAGCCAATTCTCTTGCTCTTGTATGCTCTCTCTCTCTCTCTCTCTTTCTTTCTCAGTTTGTGTATGCGTGTCAAAATGTGTGTTTCTTGTGCGATTTTGTTATTTCACTTCTGAGATGTTTATGTTATTTAAGGTTTTCGTGCAAAGTAACTTATTTTGTGGGTTTGGTGTTGCAGCCGAGGATGGAGAATCTTGGGGATATGAGTTTGACTAGACAAAGTTATGGTGTAGCTGGAAGGACAAGAGATGATGAGTTGGAAAATCGGTCAGAAAATGATAACTTGGAAGCTGCATTAGGGGATGATCCAAATACCTCTGAAAATAGATCATCCAAAAGGAAAAAATATCACAGACATAGTGCAATCTAAATTCATGAACTTGAAACGTATGTTTTTACTCTTTTCAATCCTCTGTAATTTTGAGTTTATTTTATTCATGAAGTTTAATTACTTAATTTGCTCTTTCCTTTAGTTATTTCAAGGAGAACCCACATCCCAATGAGAATAAAAAATCGGAACTTGGTGAGAGATTAGGTTTGGAGATTCGACAGATCAAATTTTGGTTTCAGAACCGAAGAAGTCAGATGAATGTAACTACTTAGTCTTTTTAGGTGTATTCCTCATTTATATAAAAAAATTCTTTTACGAATGATTATACTGATTTAAGTGTAATGATTAAGACACAATTGGAGCACCAGGATAACTTAGTCCTAAAAGAAGAGAATGATAAGCTCCGAGTTGAGAACGTTTCAGTGAAAGAAGCAATGAAAAGCCCGGTTTGTAACAATTGTGGTGGTCCAGCGAATCTTGGAGAAGTACCTATTGAGCAGCACCATCTTCTGATTGAGAATGCAAGGTTAAAAGATGAACTTAATCGACTTGGCTTACTAGCAAAGAAATTCATGGGTATAACCATTAACTCTATAACCCCAATAGTCGACAACTCATGCTTGAATCTTGATGTAGAAAGGAACGATTTTTCTGGTTCTTTTGATCCTGCATTGTCTACAAGACTTGATTTTGGCAACCGGGTCTCGAATGGTTTTCCAGTAGGGCTATCAAGCGGGCCAATTACAAACCTCACGAATGTCGATGCGTCTTATGACAAATCATTGTTGCTAGAGCTGGCATTGGCTGCAATGGATGAGCTGATTAAGTTGGCCCAACTTGATAGTCTTCTATGGTTCAGAAACTTAGAAGGAAGTGGAGATCAGTTGAACTATGAGGAGTACCCTAAAACATTTTCCTCTTGCATAGGCTTGAAGCCAAGTCAATTTGTGTCTGATGGAACAAGATACACTGGTGTTGTAATGCTCAAAAGTGTGACGCTTATGGAAACATTTATGAAAGTGGTAATTACGGTTAATCATTAGATTTTTTGGTATTATAAATGTAACAAATGCCTAAACTTGGATGAATTTAACTTGCCACTTTACTAATTGTGATATAATTTCTTTTATGCAGGATTGATGGACAACAATATTTCCATGGAACATTGGGAAAGCCTCGACTCTCAATGTGATTTCCAATGGAATGGGCGGAAACAAAAATGGTGCAATACAACTGGTATGGCATTTGAACCCCCTCATGTGGGAAATAAAATTAGACAGTAAATGTTTTTGTTGCTTGTCAGATGCTAGCTTGAGTTCCAAGTTCATTCACCTATGGTCCCTGTGCGTCAAGCAAAGTTTATTCGCTTTTGCAAGCAACATGCAGAGGACACATGGCTGTAGTTGACGTGTCTGTAGACACAATATTCGATGGTTTGAGAGGAACCATGTCTACGAATTGTAGGAGGCTCCCTTCAGGCTGCATCGTGCAAGATATGTCAAATGGTTATTCAAAGGTATTTGGAGACTATATATAAATGTTGTTTGAAAATGCTTAAGTTTGATGTGAGGTTCTTGATTTTTTGTCACTGCTGCCCAAATCTTATAATTCTACAATGCTTTATTTGGAGACGACACTTTTTCGTATACTATTTCTTTATTTGAAAATGCTTTATTACTTCTACTTAATCTCAATGTTTGTAGAGATATTTATCATATACTATTTCGTGTTATGTTTTTATAAATTGGTAAAATGAAAACTCGAGTTTCAGGTCACCTGGATTGAGCACATGGAATACGATGAGAATATTGTCCATCAAATATATAGACCATTACTCAGGTCCGGTATGGCATCCGGTGCAAAAAAATGGGTTGCAAATCTACAAAAACAATGTGAACTTTATTACGCCATTGTGTCCTCTATACCCCCGTCGGAGATAATTCAGGTTTGATCTACATTTACAATTTTTTTATATAGTTCAACAAATAATACTCAATTCTCATATGTTTTGATGTACATAGAAATTCCTCCAAGTGGTAAAAAGAGTCTTGCAAAGTTGGCCCAACAAATGACTCGTAGCTTCTCCACATGCGTCTGTGCCACATTACACAAATGGGAAGCACATCAAATTGCTGATGAGTGCTACAACAACTGTTTGGATGCCCAATATTTCACCGCATCGTCTACTCGCATTCTTGCAGAACGAACCAAATATTGCAGGCCAGTAGCTATTGGGATGTGTTATCTCAAGATGGTCCTATGAAACAAATATTGCACATTCCCAAAAGCCTTGATCTTGGCAATAGTATATCCCTTCTCTGTGCTAATGTGAGTGTTCGTAAAGATATTTATTAGTCCCACTTGCCTAGATCTAAAATCGAGTAATATTAACCCATAAAACCCTAATCCAAATGATTCCTACCCACGGTTTGGCCGAATTCAAATCATTTACATGCCAAATGCAATAGCCATTTTGTGCGTTCATGTTACACTTCTTATAGAGTGACATATCACAAAGTACGTGCATGTGCACTTGCTACTTGCCTGGATTAGAATTATCCATCCAACACATGAATGTTTTCTTCGTCTGGATTATTTTTTAGAGTTTTCAGGCTTTTTTTGAAGATAAAATAAATAGGTGATTTACATTCGGACCCCTTAAGGTTTATTTTAATTACAGAAAACCTCGTGTAGCCTAAAGTGATATTTTTGTAAATATTTTCAGAAGTTAAAGGGGGTGTCCTTGTAAGGATTTTTGAACCTGTAAGTGTGTTTTGGTACATAATGTTTTTGAACCTACATTTGGGAGTTCCTTGATTAAGGGTTAGTTTGGTCCAGCGATTGGAGCTCTTAAAATCACTTTTACATTTCTATTGTGATTTTTGAAGTGTTTGGCCCCGATTATAAAAATTACTTCTGTTCAATCGTGATTTTCATGGTGTTTGGCCCCCAAAATCATAATCACTTTTGGGATCCTCAAAAGCAAAAAATCAACTTATTTTAGAAGCAACTAAAGTGTTACTTTTACAAAAGCTATTATACAAAAGCAATTATTCTATAATTAATTATTATCATAATCAATTAATTATCCTATAATTGCTTTTCGAATCGCTAGGCCAAACTCACCCTAAATAAAGTTTTTGATTTTTCATGATTTCAACTTGCAGGTTCTTATGGGTCATAGCAACAGATGACATGGGATCAATCATTATTCATGCAGCAATCGCCACTGCAAAGATGAACGCGGTTTTGAACGGTAAAGATTCAGTTAATGTGGATGTCTTGCCATCCGGTTTTGTAATCATGCCGGATTGTTTTCCTCATTCGGGTACTGAATGCAGAGTTTCTGGCTCGTTGCTGACCATAGGTTTCCAAATATTAGCCAACAGCCAAACCATAGCCATGCTAGTAACGGAGTCTGTGAATACCGTGAAGTCGCTCATTACGCGCACGGTGCGGGGTATTAAAAGTGGCCTTCTGCGCTTTTAATTTGCCAATATTCAGTAATTTATTTTTGTGAAAAACAAACTTTGTGTTTCAGAAGATTGGTTTTGCTTAAAAGCACTGATTATAGAGAGAAATGGTTGGTTGATTTTGGGGCACAGGAAATGTGTGAAGAAGCAAAGTGATGTATGTACTGAATGATGATTGAAATGAAAAGATTATTATTGAATTTGTCATATAGTGTTCCCGTGACATTATTTTTGTAGTTTTGTTTCACAATTTTCACTAAAGGGGATTCATGAGTTAATGGTAATTTAGCCCTTGTGATACGAACATTCATAAAGTTTAAAATTAACATTCATGTGATATGAACAAAGATAATTTGCCTGTAATATGAAAATTGGTAATTTACATTCCCGTGCAATAAAATAATGAGCAATTTATTCTTCTATTAGATGAAATAAATTACCCTTTTGTTAGTGTAAGTGTTGCACACACACTCTATAATGCGACTGAGACTTTATTTTCATGTAAGAAATTATCAATTTAACTTTACACTTGATAACATACTCACCATATTTCACTCCATTAATATATATGTAAATAAGCAATTTACCTTCCTGTGATATGCGTAAATGGACACTTTAACTCTCTGTAATATTACATAATAGATATTTTACCTCCTTCTAAAAATGTAAAAATCAAGAAAGAAACTCCTTTTAAAAAACATTCTCATTGAGTGGTATCATTAAAAAATGAAGTGTTGTGGTTCGGGTATTGACTTAAATGCCCTGGAATGCAAAGAAAGGTCTCGGTGAATATTGATTGTGTTTTTTGCTTGTTGAATTATAATTTTTTTTAGTTTTAATGGATATTTTGGTTCGGGATTATTTTGGTTAAGTTGTTATCTCCCTTTTGATTTTGATTGATTTAGGGTTGTAAAAACGAGTTGATCAGTAGCTCAGTTTGAATTCTATTTCGATGTTAAAATTGTATTTCAGTTTTGTTTGATTGTTAAATAAGTTCAGCTTAATTAATATTTTTATCAAACAAGCTCGAATCGAATCGAGTAGTTTGCTTATTTCACAAATATTTTGTCAATTTTTGGATTTTTGAGTCGAGCTCGAGCCGAGCTTCAAAAATTATCAAACGAAAAATTATGTTCAAACTTATTTGATTTACATGACAAACCGAAATCAAACGAGCTTCTATCAAAGGCAAAAATTCAATTTTCATACCATAGAATAGGCCAAAGTTCATTTTTCATACCAATTGAACAGAAATCACCCCGTAGAATAAATGGACATTTCAAAAATCATACTTCGGTCAAGTATTTTAACGGAATTGCCATGTGGTCCGTTAAGTCGTCTTGAGCGGGAAAAAACTCACGTGTGCGGCACATGTGGTATGAAAAATGAAAATTGTCATGTGCTATGTTATGAAAAATAAATTTTTGCCTATTACATTTTATTTAATTAGACTAGGATATATATTTATTCAATTTTTTTTAATAACCACTCAAACATTTGTTATCCAGTCTCACCAAGTAAAATTATTTGATTGAGATAAATTTTTCTACCTTTATTTTGAGTAGAAAAGTTAAGGATAATTTGACTTGAATTACAAACCAACCCAATTTGAAATTTGGTATTTCACCTTCTATAATAGTACAATTTTAATATGACCTAACTTAAACATTGAATGATATTTGCTAGGATCAACTTTGACGAGTCATAATAATTTTTTTTCCCTGTACACCCATTTGTTAGCTATGAATGTTTATTGATTTCATTGATCAAAACTCCATTCTAATGTGAGACATACACGTAAAATATAATACCTACTAAAGGCCGCATATCCCTTTGGTTAATATATTTCGCAATATTTGTTTAGATTAAAAGGTGTGGTCAAGAACAAACAAATTAAAATTGATTACAGTTAAAATTGAAAGTGTGGCACAAGTTCAATTTTCATACCACAGAATAAGCCAAAGTCCATTTTTCATACCAATCAATCGAAAATCATGCTTCAGTATCAAGTCAATTTAACGGAAGTGTGGCTTGGTATGATTTTTGTATGATTGGTATGAAAAATGGACTTTGTCCTATTCTGTGGTATGAAAATTGTTTTTGCCTTTTATCGAATGATCTCGAGTCAAATATCGAATAATTTAATTTGATTTTCAGCTTAGATAGATTTGCTCAAATTATTTACATATTCGGGATGTTGGTGGAAATTTTCTATATGTAAGAACCTTGTTTAGGTTTAATATAATTACACATGGCCAGATAGAGTTTAATATAATTACACATGGCCAGATAGAGAAAAAAATATTGTGGACAGTTGGTAACTGCTGCACGTAATTTTTTTTTAGACGGTTATAAACCACAAACAATGAGCGAAATCGATGAAAGCACAATTTAAAATACATTAGAATAATAACAAACTTAAAGTAAAAGTAGGTGAAAAACGATGAAAGAACATGCCAAAAAAATAAAAAATTAAAATGGTATACTCAATGTAGAAGCAGGCTAAACCGATAAAATATCTATACTCGACAAAAATTGAGAAAAATTGTAAAAATGAGTTAAATTGATTAAAAATGGACAAGGCATGTAATTGAAAATGATGGACTCAATAAAAGACATGTATAACCGGCAAATCTGGTGAAATCAATTAAAAAAATTGGTTAAACCGGTGAAAACTGATTTAAATAAAAAAAATGGTTAGATGGATATTTCAATATTAAGGACAAAAAGAATGATGTTGTCCGTTCATTCAAATCATAGTTTTAGAATAATAATTATGTAAACATATGGTTTTACTTAGAAATACTTAGTATTTATAGTTCATTTTTTATTTTCAAGTTTTTTTGTATTTTTGTTTTTTTTTTTATTTATGTATTTATGATAACAACTTTAAATTATTGGTATCAACATGGTAATAGTTAAAGTAATTTAGTCAAAAATATTATGTGATGTGCCATTAAGACCATAGAATGATGAAAATTATTATCTTATTCAATTAAAATTGGAAATTAGTTCATTGAGTGCGATGCACGTACACTATTTAAATTAATTTTATTAGGAAAGATGAGATCTTTCATTTTCTTCTTTTACGTGGGTTGGGGCGATGACTAAAATAGTCAAAAAGGCTTTGTTGGGGTATCTAAAGAGAGGGCCTAGGGATGAGAGTGTAATAAAGGAGTTCGGTTGTACTTTTACCAACCTCGTTTCATTCTTTAGTATTTTGCGTTTTGGTCGGTGAAAAAAGCTCCCCACCTCGTATTAATTTCAAACCTCCCGAATGCAAAAATAGTGAATTATTGTGCCACTGGGCGTTAGGCTTCATCATATGATATTATTACTATTATCTGTATCTCATTATTACAAATGTATATAAATTTGAAACAGCTGTGTTTGCAAATAAGAGAAATGTTGTAGGATCTCAAGCGCTTTACCACTGCACCAAAAGAATTGCTGTTAGTGATGGCGCAACTATTAATCTTTAACCCAAGGTTAATTCCTGTAAGGCACCCCCTACAGTTCACAAAGGCAGAGCAGAGCCCCACACTAAGCGGTGGACGGACATGAGGGGCTTCGCAAGAATTCACGTGGATCCTCGAGTCTCCTCCGTGAACCTCGGCAAGTTGGGTTGCCAGGCAGCCGATGTAGCAATAGCGCCACAGCGAATCCGTAAGGGTGACTGCTGGAACCCCACAAATCCCAACAATCTCCCCCCAGCAGCACCCGGGAGGATTCGAACCTGCAACCTCGCTCTGATACCAGTTGTAGGATCTCAAGAGCTTTACCACTGCACCAAAAGCAATTGCTGTTAGTGATGGCGCAACTATTAATTTTTGACCCAAGGTTGATTCCTGTAGGGCACCCCCTACAGTTCACAACGGCAGCGCAGAGCCCCACACTAAACGGTGGACGGACACGAGGGGCTTCGCAAGAATTCACGTGGATTCTAGGTTCTCCTCCATGAACCTCGGCAAGTTGGGTTGCCAGGCAGCCGATGTAGAAATAGCGCCACAGCGAATCCGTAAGGGTGACTGCTGGAACCCCATAAATCCCAACAAGAAAGATGAAATTTTGCGAAAGAGAATCTTATTTGCTATTTATCTATCTGAAACAATTGTATTCATCCGTCAAAGTTTTGCTGAAGAAAGATCGAATCATGCGTCGTTTCTTAAGAGAGGATAAAGGGGCTATTCTTGTATAGCTCTTTATTAATTCAACATTTTCGATGAATTTATGGGGTTTCACTGGTAAAGATAATAACTCTAGCGGGGGTTTTAAAATGGCGGATAATGGTTTGCGTTCATCCAACACCACCACTGGTTCTATCTCAAATCCTGTGCAAATGGTCAATTCAGCTTTTTCTCAACCTATGTGCAGTTCTTCACCCATTCCTCTTGCTCGTGTATGATCTCTCTCTTTCTCTCTATCAACGTGTGAGTGTGTCAAAATATGTGTTTATGTTCTTTCACTTACGAGTTTTATGTTGTTTAAGGTTTTTTGTGCAAAGTGACTTATTTTGTTGGTTTGGTGTTGCAGCCTAAGATGGAAAATCACAAGGATATAAATTTGACAAGACAAAGTTATCGTTTAGGTGGATGGACAAGAGATGATGAGTTGGCAAACCGATCTGAAAGTCATAACTTGGAAGCTGCATTAGGGGATGACTAGAATACCTCTGGAAATGGCTCATCCAAAAGGAAAAAATGTCATAAACATAGTGCATTCCAAATTCAAGAACTTGAAACGTTTTTTTTTTATTCTTTTCAATCCTCTGTGATTTTTAGTTTAATTTATTCATGAAATTTAATTACTTAATTTGCTCTTTCTTTTAGTTCTTTCAAGGGGAACCCGCATCCCGATGAGAAACAAAGATCGGAACTTGGCAAGAGATTTGGTTTGGAGATTCGGCATATCAAATTTTTGTTTCAAAATCGAAGAACTCAGATGAAGGTAACTACTTAGACTTTTTAGGCTAATTCCTCATTCACATGAAAATTTGCTTTTGCGAATAATTATACTGATTTAAATGTAATGATTAAGAAACAATTGGAGCGCCATGAGAACTTAATCCTAAAATAAGAGAATGATAAGCTCCGAGTTGAGAACGTTTCATTGAAAGAAGCAATGAGAAGCCCAGTTTGTAACTATTGGGGTGGTCCAGCGATTCTTGGAGAAGTACCTATTGAGCAACACCATCTTCTGATTGAGAATGCGCGGTTAAAGGATGAACTTAATAGAGTTGGCTTACTAGCAAATAAATTCATGGGTAAAACCAATAATTCAAGCTTCTGAATTGGTGAACTTTATAGAGATCAAAAGTTGTTGGGTATTTGAGTCAAGTATCATAAAAAATGCCCTGGAATTCAAAGAAAGGTCTCGGTGAACTTTGATTATGTTTTTTGCTTGTTGATTTCTTGAACAAATTTTGAGTTTTAATGGATGTTTTGGCTTGAGTTTATTTTCATGAATTTGTTATCTCCCTTTTGACATTTAAAGATTTTAGGGTGTAAAAACGAGTTGATCAATAGCTCAAATTGAAATCTCTTTCAAATATGAAATTGTATTTGAGTTGGTTTGATTGTTAAACAAGCCGAGCTCAAATAATTTTTTATCAAGCGAGCCCTAAATGAGAATCGAGTAGTTTGATAATTTTACAAATATTTTGTCAATTTTTGGATTTTGAGTCGAGCTCGAGCCGAGATTCAAAAATTATCAAACGAAAAATAATGTTCAAACTTATTTGATTTATGTGACAAACTGATATTAAACGAGATTTTATCGAGTTAGCTCGAGCAAAATATCGAATAATTTAATTTGATTTTTAGCTTAGATTGATTTGCTCAAATTATTTACATATTCTAGATGTTGGTGGAAATTTTCTATATGTAAGAACCTTGTTGAGGTTAAATATAATTACACTTGGCAAAATAGAGAAAAAAAAATTTTGGACAGTTGGTAACTGTTGCACACAATTTTTTTAGACGATCATCAAAAAATCTATCCAAATTTAATCCATTGATATCAAAATATAAAAAATAAGCTAATTACAAAGATTAGAATAAAACTAAACAAATACTTGCACAAGTGAGATTAATATAAAACTAGAGAAATACTCGCACTAGCTAGAATTGAACTGTTGCATGCATTTTTTTTTTTTTGAGACGGTGAATACATCATTACATTAATCACGACAACGAAAAATCTATTTGAATCTATTTCATTGGTATCAAGGTAGAAAGATAAGCTAATAACAAACATAAGTAAAAAAAATAGATAAATACTCCCACTTGATAGAAATACTTAGTATTTATAGTTCATTTTTTATTTTCAAGTTTTTTTTATGTATTTATGATAACAACATTGGAAATTAGTTCATTAAGTGCGATGCTCGTGCACTTTTTAAATTAATTTTACTAGGAAGAAATGAGATCTTTCATTTTCGTCTTTTATGTGGGTTGGGGCGACGACTAAAATAGTCAAACAAGCTTTGTTGGGGTATCTAAAGAGAGGGCCTAGGGATGAGAGTGTACTAAAGGAGTTCGGTTGTACTTTTACCAACCTCGTTTGGTCATTCATCAATATTTTGCGTTTTGGTCGGTGGAAAAAGCTCGCCACTTCGTATTAACTGCAAACCTCCCGAATGCAAAAATAGTGAATTATTTTGCCACAGGGCGTTATGCTTCGTCGTGTGATATTATTACTATTAATTGTACCTCATTATTACAAATGTGTATAAATCTGAAGCAGCTGTGTTTGCAAATAGGAGAAAGACGAAATTTTGAGAAAGAGATTCTTATTTGCTATTTATCTATCTGAAACAATTGTACTAATCCGTAAAAGTTTTGCCGAAGAAAGATCGAATCGTGCGTCGTATCTTGGGAGAGGATAAAGGGGCTAATCTTCTATTGCTCTTTGTTAATTCAACATTTTCGATGAACTTTTGGGGTTTCACTGGTAATGATAATAACTCTAGTGGGGGTTTTAAAATGGCGGATAATGGTTTGCGTTCATCCAACACCACCACTGGTTCTATCTCAAATCCTGTGCAAATTGTCAATTCAGCTTTTTCTCAACCTATGTGCAGTTCTTCACCCATTCCTCTTGCTCGTGTATGATCTCTCT
The DNA here is from genome assembly GCA_003313485.2 of Penstemon barbatus. Taxonomy (NCBI): domain Eukaryota; kingdom Viridiplantae; phylum Streptophyta; class Magnoliopsida; order Lamiales; family Plantaginaceae; genus Penstemon; species Penstemon barbatus. Next base: position 18,812,685 of record CM064880.1, read on the forward strand.
CTTTCTCTCTATCAACGTGTGAGTGTGTCAAAATATGTGTTTAAGTTCTTTCACTTATGAGATTTTATGTTGTTTAAGGTTTTTTGTGCAAAGTGACTTATTTTGTTGTTTTGGTGTTGCAGCCTAAGATGGAAAATCTCGAGGATATAAATTTGACAAGACAAAGTTATCGTTTAAGTGGAAGGACAGGAGATGATGAGTTGGCAAACCGATATGAAAGTCATAACTTGGAAGCTGCATCGGGGGATGACCAGAATACCTCTGGAAATGGCTTATCCATAAGGAAAAAATGTCATAAACATAGTGCATTCCAAATTCAAGAACTTGAAACGTATTTTTTTTTTATTCTTTTCAATCCTCTGTGATTTTTAGTTTAAATTATTCATGGAATTTAATTACTTAATTTGCTCTTTCTTTTAGTTCTTTCTAGGAGAACCCGCATCCCGATAAGAAACAAAGATCGGAACTTGGCGAGAGATTAGGTTTGGAGATTCGGCAGATCAAATTTTGGTTTCAAAATCGTAGAACTTAGATGAAGGTAACTACTTAGACTTTTTAGGCTAATTCCTCATTTATATGAAAATTTGCTTTTGCGAATGATTATACTGATTTAAATGTAATGATTAAGAAACAATTAGAACGCCATGAGTGAATTGAGAAAAATTGATAAAAATGAGTTACATTAGTTAAAAATGGATTAGGCCTGTAATTGAAAATGATGAACTCAAAAAAATACATGTATAACCGGCAAATCTGGTGAAATCGATTACAAAAAATGGGTTAAATCGGTGAAAACTGGTTTAAATAAAAGAAAATTGGTTAGATGGATATTTCATTGTTAAGGACAAAAAGAATGATGGCGTCCGTTCATTCAAATGGTAGTTTTAGAATAATAATTATGTAGACATATGGTTTTAGTTAGAAATACTTAGTATTTATAGTTCATTTTTTATTCAATTTTTTTTTTTTTTTATGTATTTATGATAAGAACTTTAAATTATTGGTATTAACATGGTAATAATTAAAGTAATTTAGTCAATAATAATTATGTGGTGTGCCATTAATTAGGACCATAGAATAATTAAAGTAATTTAGTCAATAATAATTATGTGGTGTGCCATTAATTAGGACCATAGAATGATGAAAAATTATTATCTTATTCAATTAACATTGGAAATTAGTTCATTAAGTGCGATGCACGTGCACTTTTTAAATTAATTTTGTTAGGAAAAAATGAGATCTTGGGTTGGTTCAACGACTAAAATAGTCAAACAAGCTTTGTTGGTGTATCTAAAGAGAGGGCCTAGGGATTAGACTGTACTAAAGGAGTTCGGTTGTACTTTTACCAACCTTATTTGGTAATTCTTCAATATTTTGCATTTTGGTCGGTGAAAAATGCTCGCCACTTCGTACTAATTGCAAACCTCCCGAATACAGAAATAGTGAATTATTGTGCCACGGGGCGTTAGGCTTCATCATGTGATATTATTACTATTATTTGTATCTCATTATTACAAATATGTATAAATCTGAAGCAGCTGTGTTTGCAAATAGGAGAAAGATGAAATTTTGAGAAAGAGAATCTTATTTGTTACTTATCTATATGAAACAATTGTATTAATTCCTAAAAGTTTTGCCGAATAAAGATCGAATCGTGCGTTGTTTCTTGGGAGAGGATAAAAGGGCTATTCTTCGATTGCTCTTTGTTAATTCAACATCTTCGATGAACTTTTAGGGTTTCACTGGTAAAGACAATAACTCTAGCGGGGGTTTTACAATGGCGGATAATGGTTTGCATTCATCCAACACCTCCGCTGGTTCTATCTCAAATCCTGTGCAAATGGTCAATCCAGCTTTTTCTCAATCTATGTGCAGTATTTCACCTATTTCTCTTGCTCGTGTATGATCTCTCTCTCTCTCTCTCTCTCTCTCTCTCTCTCTCTCTATCTATCTCTCTCTCTCTCTCTCTATCAACGTATGAGTGTGTCAAAATATGTGTTTATGTTCTTTCTCTTATGATATTTCATGTTGTTTAAGGTCTTTTGTGCAAAGTGACTTATTTTGTTGGTTTGGTGTTGCAGCCTAAGATGGAAAATCTTGGGGACATAAATTTGACAGGACAAAGTTATCGTTTACGTGGAAGGACAGGAGATGATTAGTTGGCAAACCGATCTGAAAGTCATAACTTGGAAGCTGCATCAGGGGATGACCAGAATACCTCTGGAAATAGCTCATCCAAAGGGAAAAAATGTCATAAACATAGTGCATTCCAAATTCAAGAACTTGAAGTGTATCTTTTTTATTCTTTTCAATCCTCTGTGATTTTTAATTTAATTTATTCATGAAATTTGACTACTTAATGTGCTCTTTCTTTTAGTTCTTTCAAGGAGAACCCGCAACCCGATGAAAAACAAAGATCGGAACTTGGCGAGAGATTAGGTTTGGAGATTTGGCAGATCAAATTTTGATTTCAAAGTCGAAGAACTCAAATGAAGGTAACTACATAGACTTTTTAGGCTAATTCCTCATTTACATGAAAATTTGCTTTTGCGAATGATTATATTGATTTAAATGTAATGATTAAGAATCAACTGGAGCGTCATGAGAACTTGATCCTAAAAGAAGAGAATGATAAGCTCCGAGTTGAGAACGTTTCAGTGGAAGAAGCAATGAGAAGCCCAGTTTGTAACTATTGTGGTGGTCCAGCGATTCTTGGAGAAGTACCTATTGAGCAGCACCATCTTCTGATTGAGAATGCGCGGTTAAAGGATGAACTTAATCGACTTGGCTTACTAGAAAATAAATTCATGGTTAAAACTATTAATTCAAGCTTCTGAATGGGTTAATTGTATAGAGATCAAAATTTGTTGGGTATTTGAGTCAAGAACGAACCTTTTAAAAACATCCTTATTGAGTGGTATCATAAAAAATGAGGGGTTATGACTTAAATGCCCTGGAATGCAAAGAAAGTTTCGGTGAACTTTGATTATGTTTTTTGCTTGTTGATTTCTTGAACAAATTTTTAGTTTTAATGGATGTTTTGGCTTCTGTTTTAGTTGATTTCTTGAACAAATTTTTAGTTTTAATGGATGTTTTAGCTTGGGTTTATTTTCTTGAAGTTGTTATCTCCCTTTTGACATTGAAAGATTTAGGGGTGTAAAAACAAGTTAATCAATAGCTCGAATTGAAATCTATTTCAATTATGAAATTGTGTTTGAGTTTGGTTTGATTGTTAAACGAGCCGAGCTCAAATAATGTTTTATCAAGGGAGCTCGGAATGAGAATCGAGTAGTTTGATTATTTTACAAATATTTTGTTAATTTTTGGATTTTTGAGTCGAGCTCGAGCCGAGATTCAAAAATTATCAAACGAAAAATTATGTTCAAACTTATTTGATTTATGTGACAAACCGATATCAAACGAGCTTTTATCGAGTGAGCTCGAGCCAAATATCGAATAATTTGATTTGATTTTAGCTTAGATAGATTTGCTCAAATTATTTACATATTCTGGATGTTGGTGGAAATTTTCTATATTTAAGAGCCTTGTTTAGGTTAAATATAATTACACTTGGCCAAATAGTGAAAAAAAAATTTGGACAGTTGGTAACTGTTGCACACAAGCACACAATTTCTTTTAGACGATGAATACATCGATCATCAAAAAATCTATCCAAATTTATTCCACTGATATCAAAATATAAAAAATAAGCTAACTACGAAGATTAGAATAAAACTAGATAAATACTCGCACATGTGAGATTAATATAAAACTAGAGAAATAATCGCACTAGCTAGAATTGAACTATTGCACGCATTTTTTTACTTTTTTTTTGAGACGGTGAATACATCATTACATAAATCACGACAATGAAAAATCAATTTGAATCTATTCATTGGTATCAAGGTATAAAGATAAGCTAGTAACAAATATTAGTAAAAAAATAGATAAATACTCCCACTAGTGAAATTAATATAAAACTATAGAAATACTCGCACTAGTGAGAAATGAACTGTTGCATTCCTTTTTTTTTTAGACGGTGAATACATCATTACATTAAGCAGTGTATCAAAAAATCTATCTGAGTCTATTTCATTGATATCAAAGTATAATTATAAGCTAACTTCAAGTATAAAACTAAATGAAAATGCTCGCACTAGTGAGATTAGTATAAAACTAGACAATTTCTCGCACTAGTGAGAAATGACCTATTGCATGGATTTTTTTGGAAAGAAGCTTTGTTGGGGTTTCTAAAGAGAGGGCGTAGGGATGAGAATGAAATAACGGAGTTCAGTTGTATATTTACCAACCTCGTTTGGTCGGGCATAAATATTTGCGTTTTGGTTGGTGAAAAAAACTCACCACCTTCTATTAATTGCAAAACTCCCAAAGGAAAACCATTGGATTATGGTGCCATGGGTCATTAGGCTATAACGTGTGATATTATTACTATTATTTGTATCTCATTATTACATATGTATATAAATATGAAACAGTTGTGTTTCTAAATGTCAAGGGGAAAGATACATTTTTGAGAAAGAGAATCTTATTTTTATTTTACCTATATCTGAAACAACTGTATTAATCTGTATATATTTATAGGAAGAAAGATTGAATTGTGAGTAAATGGTAAAAAGATGAATGATATCGGCTAAACATGGAATAACAAAAGGGGGGGGGGGGAGGGGACATGAAATATGTGAAAAAATAGGTTAAATCTGTCAAACAAAAAGTAAAGTCTACCACTATTGAGTTAAACTGGAGAGAATTGATGAATTGGTTAACAAATTGGATTAAAAAAAAAGGTGAAATCGATGAAAGAAGCGGTTAAAATAGCAAAAAATAAATTGTAAACTCAATATCAAATCGGATGCAATCGATATTTCTTTGAACAGTTCTTAAGAAATTTTCAATTATTAAAACAATTGAATAAATGCCACATTTATGTTCTATGAATAAAAATAAATTACAATATAGTTAACTATAAACTTATAAATTCGTTAAATTAAAAAAAAAGTCAAAACATATAAATGGTTAAAATTGATGAAAACATGTAAAATTCTAAATAAAATATATGATAAAAATAATAAAATAATGGAAAAATGTGTTAGAGTGAAGAACGAGTTAAGGCAACAAAAATAGTACAATCAATAAAACAACGGGGAATCGGCAAAACACGAAAAAATCGATTGATAAAACATGAGTGATATTGGCTAAACACGGGATAACAAAAAATATGTCAAACTGATAGTTTTAGAATAATAATTATGTAAACATATGGTTTTAGCTAGAAATACTTAGTATTTATAGTTCGTTTTTTATTTTCAAGGCTTTTTTTTATGTATTTATGATAACAACTTTAAATTATTGGTATCAACATGGTAATAATTAAAGTAATTGAGTCAAAAGAATTTATGTGGTGTGCCATTAATTAGGACCATAGAATGATGAAAAATTATTATCTTATTCAATTAGCATTGGAAATTAGTTCATTAAGTTCGATGCACATGCACTTTTTAAATAAATTTTATTAGGAAAAAATGAGATCTTTCATTTTCTTCTTTTATGTGGGTTGGGGCGACGACTAAAATAGTCAAACAAGCTTTGTTGGGGTATCTAAAGAGAGGGCCTAGGGATGAGCGTGTAATAAAGGAGTTCGGTAGAACTTTTACCAACCTTGTTTGGTCATTCTTCAATATTTTGCGTTGGTCGGTGAAAAAAGCTCGCCAACTGGTATTAATTGCAAACCTACCGAATGCAAAAATAGTGAATTGTTGTGCCACGGGGCGTTAGGCTTCTTCATGTGATATTATTACTATTATATGTATCTCATTATTACAAATGTGTATAAATCTGAAGCAGCTGTGTTTGTAAATAGGAGAAAGATGAAATTTTGAGAAAGAGAATCTTATTTGCTATTTATCTATCTGAAACAATTGTACTAATCCGTAAAAGTTTTGCAGAAGAAAGATCGAATCGTACGTCGTTTCTTAGGAGAGGATAAAGGGGCTATTCTTCTATTGCTCTTTGTTAATTCAAATTTTTCAATGAACTTCTGGGGTTTCACTGGTAAAGATAATAACTATAGCGGGGGTTTTAAAATGGCGGATAATGGTTTGCGTTCATCCAACACCACCACTGGTTCTATCTCAAATCCAGTGCAAATGGTCAATTCAGTTTTTTATCAACCTATGTGCAGTTCTTCAACTATTTCTCTTGGTCGTGTATGATCTCTCTCTCTTTCTATCAACGTATGAGTGTGTCAAAATACGTGTTTATGTTCTTTCACTTATGAGATTTTATGTTGTTTAAGGTTTTTTGTGCAAAGTGACTTATTTTGTTGGTTTGGTGTTGCAGCCTAAGATGGAAAATCTTGGGGATATAAATTTGACAAGACAAAGTTATCGTTTAGGTGGAAGGACAGGAGATGATGAGTTGGCAAACCGATCTGAAAGTCATAACTTGGAAGCTGCATCAGGGGATGACCAGAATACCTCTGGAAATAGCTCATCCAAAAGGAAAAAATGTCATAAACATAGTGAATTCCAAATTCAAGAACTTGAAACGTAATTTTTTTTTCTTTTCAATCCTCTGTGATTTTTAGTTTAATTTATTCATGAAATTTAATTACATAATTTCCTCTTTCTTTTAGTTCTTTCAAGGAGAACCCGCATCCCGATGAGAAACAAAGATCGGAACTTGGCAAGAGATTAGGTTTGGAGATTCGGCAGATCAAATTTTGGTTTCAAAATCGAAGAACTCAGATGAAGGTAACTACTTAGACTTTTTAGGCTAATTCTTCGTTCACATGAAAATTTGCTTTTACGAATAATTATACTGATTTAAATGTAATGATTAAGAAACAACTGGAGCGCCATGAGAACTTAATCCTAAAAGAAGAGAATGATAAGCTCCGAGTTGAGAACGTTTCAGTGAAAGAAGCAATGAGAAGCCGGGTTTGTAACTATTGTGGTGGTCCAGCGATTCTTGGAGAAATACATATTGAGCAGCACCATCTTCTGATTGAGAATGCGCGGTTAAAGGATGAACTTAATCGAGTTGGCTTACTAGCAAATAAATTCATGGGTAAAACCATTAATTAAAGCTTCTGAATGGGCTAATTGTATAGAGATCAAAAGTTGTTGGGTATTTGAGTCAGGTATCATAAAAAATGCCCTGGAATTCAAAGAAAGGTCTCGGTGAACTATGATTATGTTTTTTGCTTGTTGATTTCTTGAACAAATTTTGAGTTTTAATGGATTTTTGGCTTGGGTTTATTTTCTTGAAGTTGTTATCTCCCTTTTGACATTGAAAGATTTTAGGGTGTAAAAATGAGTTGATCAATTGCTCAAATTGAAATCTATTTCAATTATGAAATTGTATTTGGGTTTGGTTTGATTGTTAAACTAGCCGAGCTCAAATAATTTTTTATCAAGCGAGCTCGGAATGAGAATTGAGTAGTTTGATTATTTTACAAATATTTTGTTAATTTTTGGATTTTTGAGTCGAGATTCAAAAATTACAAACGAAAAATTATGTTCAAACTTATTTGATTTATGTGACAAATCGATATCAAACGAGCTTTTATCGAGTGAGCTCGAGCTAAATATCGAATAATTTGATTTGATTTTAGCTTAGATAGATTTGCTCAAATTATTTACTTATTCCGGAAGTTGGTGGAGATTTTCTATATTTAAGAACCTTGTTTAGGTTAAATATAATTACACTTGGCCAAATAGTGAAAAAAAAATTTGGACAGTTGGTAACTGTTGCACACAAGCACACAAGCACACAATTTCTTTTAGACGATGAATACATCGATCATCAAAAAATCTTTCCAAATTTATTCCACTGATATCAAAATATAAAAAATAAGCTAACTACGAATATTAGAATAAAACTAGATAAATACTCGCAAAAGTGAGATTAATATAAAACTAGAGAAATAATCTCACTAGCTAGAATTGAACTGTTGCTCGCATTTTTTTTTTTTTTGAGAAGGTGAATACATCATTACATCAATCACGGCAACGAAATCTATTTGAATCTATTTCATTGGTATCAAGGTATAAAGATAAGCTAGTTACAAACATTAGTAAAAAAAAAATAGATAAATACTCCCACTAGTGAAATTAGTATAAAACTATAGAAATACTCGCACAAGTGAGAATTGAACTGTCGCATTCCTTTTTTTTTTAGACGGTGAATACATCATTACATTAATCATTGTATCGAAAAAATCTATCTGAGTCTATTTCCATTGATATCAAAGTATAACTATAAGCTAACTTCAAGTATAAAACTCAAAAAATAGCTCGCACTAGTGAGATTAGTATATAAAACTAGACAATTTCTCGCACAAGTAAGAAATGACCTATTGCATGCATTTTTTTGCAAAGAAGCTTTGTTGGGGTTTCTAAAGAGAGGGCCTAGGGATGAGAGTGTAATAATGGAGTTCGGTTGTATTTTTACCAACCTCGTTTGGTCGTGCATAAATATTTGCATTTTGGTTGGTGAAAAAAGCTCACAACCTCGTATTAATTGCAAAACTCCCTAAGGCAAAAATAGTGGATTATTGTGCCACGGGTCATTAGGCTATAACCTGTGATATTATTACTATTATTTGTATCTCATTATTACATATGTATATAAATATGAAACAGTTGTGTTTCCAAATGTCAAGGAGAAAAATACATTTTTGAGAAAGAGAATCTTATTTTCTTTTACCTATATCTGAAACAACTGTATTAATCTGTATATATTTAGAGGAAGAAAGACTGAATTGTGAGTAAATGGTAAAAGGATGAATGATATCGGCTAAACATGGAATAACAAAAAGGGGGGAACATGATATATGTGTGAAAATAGGTTAAATCAATCAAACAAAAGGTCAAAACATATAAATGGTTAAAATTGGTGAAAACACGTAAAATTCGAATAAAAATATATGATAAAAATAATAAAATAATGGAAAAATGTGTTAGAGTGAAGAACGAGTTAAGGTAACAAAAATTAGTACAATCGGTAAAACAACGGGGAATCGGCAAAACACGAAAAAACAGATTGATAAAACATGAGTGATATTGGCTAAACACGGGATAACAAAAAATATGTCAAACTGATAAAAGAACAAGAATAAAATAAAAATAAGCTAAATTGATTTAAAAAGTTGAGAAATAGTAGAGAGAATAGGTTAAATCGACAAAAGAATAAGCATAATCGACTAAAATTGGATTAAACCGTATATAATGAACAAATTAATTAACAAACGGGATAAACCAAAAACAATGTGCGAAATCGATGAAAGCACGATTTAAAATACATTAGAAAAATGATTAACTTAATGTAAAAGTAGGTGAAAACGATGAAAAAACATGTTAAAAAAAATCAAAAATAAAAATGGTAAACTCAGTGTAGAAGCAGGCTAAATCGATAAAATATCTTTACTCAACAAAATTGAGAAAAATTGGTAAAAATTAGTTAAATTGATTAAAAATGGATTAGTCATGTAATTGAAAATGATGAACTCAGTAAAAGATATGTATAATCGACAAATCTGGTGGAAAGCGATTACAAAAAATTGGTTAAACCGGTGAAACCTGATTTAAATAAAAAAAAATAATTGGTTAGATGGATATTTCAATGTTAAGGACAAAAAGAATGATGGTGTCCGTTCATTCAAATGATAGTTTTAGAATAATAATTGTGTAAACATATGGTTTTTGCTAGAAATACTTAGTGTTTATAGTTCGTTTTTTATTTTCAAGTTTTTTCTCCAATCCTCGATCAAACTTGCGTTCCCTCCTCCTTCTCTTTTAGGATAGGATCGTCGTTGGTTTTATTTTTTTTATGTATTTATGATATCAACTTTAAATTATTGGTATCAACATGGTAATAATTAAAGTAATTTAGTCAAAAAAAATTATGTGGTGTGCCATTAATTAGGACCATAGAATGATGAAAAATTATTATCTTATTCAATTAACATTGGAAATTAGTTCATTAAGTTCGATGCACATGCATTTTTTAAATTAATTTATTAGGAAAAAATGAGATCTTTCATTTTCTTCTTTTATGTGGGTTGGGGCGACGACCAAAATAGTCAAACATGCTTTGTTGGGGTATCTAAAGAGAGGGCCTAGGGATGAGAGTGTAATAAAGGAGTTCGGTTGCACTTTTACCAACCTTGTTTGGTCATTCTTCAATATTTTGTGTTGGTCGGTTAAAAAAGCTCGCCAACTGGTATTAATTGCAAACCTCCCGAATGCAAAAATAGTGAATTATTTGGACAGTTGGTAACTGTTGCACAATAGCACACAATTTCTTTTAGACGATGAATACATCGATCATCAAAAAATCTTTCCAACTTTATTCCACTTATATCAAAATATAAAAAATAAGCTAACAACGAATATTAGAATAAAACTAGATAAATACTCGCACAAGTGTGATTAATATAAAACTAGAGAAATAATCTCACTAGCTAGAATTGAACTATTGCACGCTTTTTTTTTTTTTTTTTGAGACGGTGAATACATCATTACATTAATCACGACAACGAAAAATCTATTTGAATCTATTTCATTTGTATCAAGGTATAAAGAAAAGCTAGTTACAAACATTAGTAAAAAAATAGATAAATACTCCCACTAGTGAAATTAGTATAAAACTATAGAAATACTCGCACTAGTGAGAATTGAACTGTCGCATTCCTTTTTTTTTTTGGACGGTGAATACATCATTACATTAATCATTGTATCGAAAAAAATCTATCTGAGTCTATTTCATTGATATCAAAGTATAACTTTAAGCTAACTTCAAGTATAAAACTCAAAAAAAATCTAGCACTAGTGAGATTAGTATATAAAACTAGACAATTTCTCGCACAAGTAATAAATGACCTATTGCATGTATTTTTACCATCCTCGTATGGTCGTGCATAAATATTTGCGTTTTGGTTAGTGAAAAAAGCTCACCACCTCGTATTAATTGCAAAACTCCCAAAGGCAAAAACGGTGGATTATTGTGCCACGGGTCATTAGGCTATAACGTGTGATATTATTACTATTATTTGTATCTCATTATTATATATGTATATAAATATGAAACAGTTGTGTTTCCAAATGTCAAGGAGAAAGATACATTTTTGAGAAAGAGAATCTTATTTTCTTTTTACCTATATCTGAAACAACTGTATTAATCTGTATATATTTGGAAGAAGAAAGACTGAATTTTGAGTAAATGGTAAAAGGATGAATGATATCGGCTAAACATGGAATAACAAAAAGGGGGGAACATGAAATAATGTGAGAAAATAGGTTAAATCAGTCAAACAAAAGGTAAAATCTACCACAACTGAGTTAAACCGGAGAGAATTGATGAATTGGTTAACAAATTTGATTAAAAAAAAGGTGAAATTGATCAAAGAAGTGGTTAAAATAGCCAAAAATAAATTGTAAACTCAATGTCAAAGCGGATGCAATCGATATTTCTTTGAACAGTTCTTAAGAAATTATAAATTATTAAAAAAATTAAATAAATGCCACATTTATGTTCTATCAATAAAAATAAATTACAATTTAGTTAACTATAAACTTATAATTTCCTTAAGTTAAAAAAAAAAAAAAAAAGTCAAAACATATAAATGGTTAAAATTGGTGAAAACACGTAAAATTCGAATAATAATGTGGATTAAACCGCATAGAATGAACAAATTAAAATACAAAATCGATGAAAGAATAAGCATAATCGACTAAAATTGGATTAAACCGCATAGAATGAACAAATTAATTAACAAACGGGATAAACCACAAACAATGAGCGAAATCGATGAAAGCACGATTTAAAATACATTAGAAAACTGATAAACTTAATGTAAAAGTAGGTGAAAACGATGAAAGAACATGTTAAAAAAAATCAAAAATAAAAATGGTAAACTCAGTGTAGAAGCAGGCTATATCGATAAAATATCTTTACTTAACAAAATTGAGAAAAATTGATAAAAATTAGTTAAATTGATTAAAAATGGATTATGCATGTAATTGAAAATGATGAACTCAGTAAGAGATATGTATAATCGACAAATCTGGTGGAAAGCGATTACAAAAAATTGGTTAAACCGGTGAAACCTGATTTAAATAAAAAAAATTGGTTAGATGGATATTTCAATGTTAAGGACAAAAAGAATGATGGTGTCCGTTCATTCAAATGATAGTTTTAAAATAATAATTATGTAAACATATGGTTTTAGCTAGAAATACTTAGTATTTGTAGTTCGTTTTTTATTTTCAATTTTTTTTTTTTATGTATTTATGATAACAACTTTAAATTATTGGTATCAACATGGTAATAATTAAAGTAATTTAGTCAAAAAAAAATTATGTGGTGTGCCATTAATTAGGACCATAGAATGATGAAAAATTATTATCTTATTCAATTAACATTGGAAATTAGTTCATTAAGTTCGATGCACGTGCACTTTTTAAATTAATTTTATTAGGAAAAAATGAGATCTTTCATTTTCTTCTTTTATGTGGGTTGGGGCGACGACTAAAATAGTCAAACAAGCTTTGTTGGGGTATCCAAAGAGAGGGCCTAGGGATGAGAGTGTAATAAAGGAGTTCGGTTGTACTTTTACCAACCTTGTTTGGTCATTCTTCAATATTTTGCGTTGGTCGGTGAAAAAAGCTCGCCAACTGGTATTAATTGCAAACATCCCGAATGCAAAAATAGTGAATTATTGTGCCACGGGGTATTAGGCTTCTTCATGTGATATTATTACTTTTATATGTATCTCATTATTACAAACGTGTATAAATCTGAAGCAGTTGTGTTTGCAAATAGGAGAAAGATGAAATTTTGAGAATGAGAATCTTATTTGCTATTTATCTATCTGAAACAATTATACTAATCCGTAAAAGTTTTGCAGAAGAAAGATCGAATCGTACGTCGTTTCTTGGGAGAGGATAAAGGGGCTATAATTCTATTGCTCTTTGTTAATTCAACATTTTCAATGAACTTCTGGGGTTTCACTGGTAAAGATAATAACTCTAGCGGGGGTTTTAAAATGGCGGATAATGGTTTGCGTTCATCCAACACCACCACTGGTTCTATCTTCAATCCAGTGCAAATGGTCAATTCAGCTTTTTCTCAACCTATGTGCAGTTCTTCAACCATTTCTCTTGCTCGTGTATGATCTCTCTCTCTCTCTCTATCAACGTATGAGTGTGTCAAAATATGTGTTTATGTTCTTTCACTTATGAGATTTTATGTTGTTTAAGGTTTTTTGTGCAAAGTGACTTATTTTGTTGGTTTGGTGTTGCAGCCTAAGATGGAAAATCTTGGGGATATAAATTTGACAAGACAAAGTTATCGTTTAGGTGGAAGGACATGAGATGATGAGTTGGCAAACCGATCTGAAAGTCAAAACTTGGAAGCTACATCAGGGGATGACCAGAATACCTCTGGAAATAGCTCATCCAAAAGGAAAAAATGTCATAAACATAGTGAATTCCAAATTGGTGAAAACACGTAAAATTCGATTAAAAATATATGATAAAAATAATAAAATAATGGAAAAATGTGTTAGAGTGAAGAACGAGTTAAGGCAACAAAAATTAGTACAATCGGTAAAACAACGGGGAATCGGCAAAACACGAAAAAACCGATTGATAAAACATGAGTGATATTGGCTGAACACGGGATAACAAAAAATATGTCAAATTGATAAAAGAACAAGGATAAAATAAAATGAGCTAAATCGATTTAAAAAGTTGAGAAATAGTAGAGAGAGTAGGTTAAATCGACAAAAGAATAAGCATAATCGACTAAAATTGGATTAAACCGCATAGAATGAACAAATTGATTAACAAACGGGATAAACCACAAACAATGAGCGAAATCGATGAAAGCACGATTTAAAATACATTAGAAAAATGATAAACTTAATGTAAAAGTAGGTGAAAACGATGAAAGAACATCTTAAAAAAAATCAAAAATAAAAATGGTAAACTCAGTGTAGAAGCAGGCTAAATCGATAAACTATCTTTACTCAACAAAATTGACAAAAATTGACAAAAATTAGTTAAATTGATTAAAAATGGATTAGCCGTGTAATTGAAAAGGATGAACTTAGTAAAAGATATGTATAATCAACAAATCTGGTGGAAAGCGATTACAAAAAATTCGTTAAACCGATAAAACCTGATTTAAATAAAAAAAATTGGTTAGATGGATATTTCAATGTTAAGGACAAAAGAATAATGGTTTCCGTTCATTCAAATGATAGTTTCAGAATAATAAATATATAAACATATGGTTTTAGCTAGAAATACTTAGTATTTATAGTTCGTTTTTTATTTTATGTATTTATTATAACAACTTTAAATTATTGGTATCAACATGGTAATTATTAAAGTAATTTAATCAAAAAAAAAATTATGTGGTGTGCCATTAATTAGGACCATAGAATGATGAAAAATTATTATCTTATTAAATTAACATTTGAAATTAGTTCATTAAGTTCGATGCACGTGCACTTTTTACATTAATTTTATTAGGAAAAAATGAGATCTTTCATTTTCTTCTTTTATGTAGGTTGGGGGTGACGACTAAAATAGTCAAACAAGTTTTGTTGGGGTATCTAAAGAGAGGGCCTTGGGATGAGAGTGTAATAAAGGACTTCGGTTGTACTTTTACCAACCTTGTTTGGTCATTCTTCAATATTTTGCGTTGGTCGGTGAAAAAAGCTCGCCAACTGATATTAATTGCAAACCTCCCGAATGCAAAAATAGTGAATTATTGTGCCACGGGGCGTTAGGCTTCTTCATGTGATATTACTACTGTTATATGTATCTCATTATTACAAATGTGTATAAATCTGAAGCAGCTGTGTTTGCAAATAGGAGAAAGATGAAATTTTGAGAAAGAGAATCTTATTTTCTATTTATCTATCTGAAACAATTGTACTAATCCGTAAATGTTTTGCAGAAGAAAGATCCAATCGTACGTTGTTTCTTGGGAGAGGATAAAGGGGCTATTCTTCTATTGCTCTTTCTTAATTCAACATTTTCAATGAACTTCTGGGGTTTCACTCGTAAAGATAATAACTCTAGCGGGGGTTTTAAAATGGCGGATAATGGTTTGCGTTCATCCAACACCACCACTGGTTCTATCTCAAATCCAGTGCAAATGGTCAATTCAGCTTTTTCTCAACTTATGTGCAGTTCTTCAAACATTTCTCTTGCTCGTGTATGATCTCTCTCTCTCTCTCTCTCTCTATCAACGTATGAGTGTGTCAAAATATGTGTTTATGTTCTTTCACTTATGAGATTTTATGTGTTTAAGGTTTTTTGTGCAAAGTGACTTATTTTGTTGGTTTGGTGTTGCAGCCTAAGATGGAAAATCTTGGGATATAAATTTGACAAGACAAAGTTATCGTGTAGGTGGAAGGACAGGAGATGATGAGTTGGCAAACCGATTTATAGTCATAACTTGGAAGCTGCATCAGGGGATGACCAAAATACCTCTGGAAATAGCTCATCCAAAAGGAAAAAATGTCATAAACATAGTGAATTCCAAATTCAAGAACTTGAAATGTATTTTTTTTTATTCTTTTCAATCCTCTGTGATTTTTAATTTAATTTATTCATGAAATTTAATTACTTAATTTGCTCTTTCTTTTAGTTCTTTCAAGGAGAACCCGCATCCCGATGAGAAACAAAGATCGGAACTTGGCAAGAGATTTGGTTTGGAGATTCGGCATATCAAATTTTGGTTTCAAAATCGAAGAACTCAGATGAAGGTAACTACTTAAACTTTTTAGGCTAATTCCTCATTCACATGAAAATTTGCTTTTGCGAATAATTATACTGATTTAAATGTAATGATTAAGAAACAATTGGAGCGCCATGAGAACTTAATCCTAAAATAAGAGAATGATAAGCTCCGAGTTGAGAACGTTTCAGTGAAAGAAGCATTGAGAAGCCCAGTTTGTAACTATTGGGGTGGTCCAGCGATTCTTGGAGAAGTACCTATCGAGCAACACCATCTTCTGATTGAGAATGCGCGGTTAAAGGATGAACTTAATCGAGTTGGTTTACTAGCAAATAAATTCATTGGTAAAACCATTAATTCAAGCTTCTGAATTGGTGAACTTTATAGAGATCAAAAGTTGTTGGGTATTTGAGTCGAGTATCATAAAAAATGCCCTGGAATTCAAAGAAAGGTCTCGGTGAACTTTGATTATGTTTTTGCTTGTTGATTTCTTGAACAAATTTTGAGTTTTAATGGATTTTTGGCTTGGGTTTATTTTCATGAAGTTGTTATCTCTTTGACATTGAAAGATTTTAGGGTGTAAAAACGAGTTGATCAATAGCTCAAATTGAAATCTATTTCAATTATGAAATTGTATTTGAGTTTGATTTGATTGTTAAACTTGCCGAGTTCAAATAATTTTTTATCAAGCGAGCTCGGAATGAGAATCGAGTAGTTTGATTATTTTACAAATATTTTGTTAATTTTTTTATTTTTGAGTCGAGATCGAGCCGAGACTCAAAAATTACAAACGAAAAATTATGTTCAAACTTATTTGATTTATGTGACAAATCGATATCAAACGAGCTTTTATCAAGTGAGCTCGAGCTAAATATCGAATAATTTGATTTGCTTTTAGCTTAGATAGATTTGCTCAAATTATTTACTTATTCTGGATGTTGGTGGAAATTTTCTATATTTAAGAACCTTGTTTAGGTTAAATATAATTACACTTGGCCAAATAGTGAAAAAAAAAATTGGACAGTTGGTAACTGTTGCACACAATTTCTTTTAGAAGATGAATACATCGATCATCAAAATATCTTTCCAAATTTATTCCACTGATATCAAAATATAAAAATAAGCTAACTACGAATATTAGAATAAAACTAGATAAACACTCGCACAAGTGAGATTAATATAAAACTAGAGAAATAATCTCACTAGCTAGAATTGAACTGTAGCACACATTGTTTTTTTTTTTTTTTTTTTTTTTTTTTTTTTTTTTTTTGAGACGGTGAATACATCATTACATTAATCACGACAACGAAAAATCTATTTGAATCTATTTCATTGGTATCAAGGTATAAAGATAAGCTAGTTACAAACATTAGTAAAAAAATAGATAAATACTCCCACTAGTGAAATTAGTATAAAACTATAGATATACTCGCACTAGTGAGAATTGAACTGTCGCATTCCTTTTTTTTTAGACGGTGAATACATCATTACATTAATCATTGTATCAAAAAAATCTATCTGAGTCTATTTCATTGATATCAAAGTATAATTATAAGCTAACTTCAAGTATAAAACTCAAAAAAAAGCTCCCACTAGTGAGATTAGTATATATAACTAGACAATTTCTCGCACAAGTAAGAAATGACCTATTGCATTCATTTTTTTGGAAAGAAGCTTTGTTGGGGTTTCTAAAGAGAGGGCCTTGGGATGAGAGTGTAATAACGGAGTTCGGTTGTATTTTTACCAACCTCGTTTGGTCGTGCATAAATATTTGCGTTTTGGTTGGTGAAAAAAGCTCAACACCTCGTATTAATTGCAAAACTCCCAACGGAAAAAACAGTGGATTATTGTGCCACGGGTCATTTGGTTATAACGTGTGATATTATTACTATTATTTGTATCTCATTATTACATATGTATATAAATACGAAACAATTGTGTTACCAAATGTCAAGGAGAAAAATACATTTTTGAGAAAGAGAATCTTATTTTCTTTTTACCTATATTTGAAACAACTGTATTAATCTGTATATATTTAGAGGAAGAAAGACTGAATTGTGAGTAAATAGTAAAAGGATGAATGATATCGGCTAAACATGGAATAACAAAAAGGGGGGAACATGAAATATGTGAGAAAATAGGTTAAATCAGTCAAACAAAAGGTAAAATCTACCATAATTGAGCTAAACCGGAGAGAATTGATGAATTGGTTAACAAATTTGATTAAAAAAAAAGGTGAAATTGATCAAAGAAGCGGTTAAAATAGCAAAAATAAATTGTAAACTCAATATCAAAGCGGATGCAATCGATATTTCTTTGAACAGTTCTTAAGAAATTATCAATTATTAAAACAATTGAATAAATGCCACATTTATGTTCTATGAATAAAAATAAATTACAATTTAGTAAACTATAAACTTATAATTTCCTTAAGTTAAAAAAAAAAAAAAAAAAAAAAAAAAGGTCAAAACATATAAATGGTTAAAATTGGTGAAAACACGTAAAATTCGAATAAAAATATATGATAAAAATAATAAAATAATGGAAAAATGTGTTAGAGTTAAGAACGAGTTAAGGCAACAAAAATTAGTACAATCGGTAAAACAACGGGAATCGGCAAAACACGAAAAAACCGATTGATAAAACATGAGTGATATTGGCTAAACACGGGATAACAAAAAATATGTCAAACTGATAAAAGAACAAGAATAAAATAAAATGATTTAAATTTATTTAAAAAGTTGAGAAATAGTAGAGAGAATAGGTTAAATCGACAAAAGAATAAGCATAATCGACTAAAATTGGATTAAACCGCATAGAATGAACAAATTAATTAACAAACGGGATAAACCACAAACAATGAGCGAAATCGATGAAAGCACGATTTAAAATACATTAGAAAAATGATAAACTTAATGTAAAAGTAGGTGAAAACGATGAAAGAACATGTTAAAAAAAATCAAAAATAAAAATGGTAAACTCAGTGTAGAAGCAGGCTATATCGATAAAATATCTTTACTCAACAAAATTGAGAAAAATTGATAAAAATTAGTTAAATTGATTAAAAATGGATTAGGCATGTAATTGAAAATGAATTACTCAGTAAAAGATTGGTTAAACCGATGAAACCTGATTTAAATAAAAAAAATTGGTTAGATGGATATTTCAATGTTAAGGACAAAAAGAATGATGGTGTCCGTACATTCAAATGATAGTTTTAGAATAATAATTATGTAAACATATGGTTTTAGATAGAAATACTTAGTATTTATAGTTCGTTTTTTATTTTCAAATTTTTTTTTTTTATGTATTTATGATAACAACTTTAAATTATTGGTATAAACATGGTAATAATTAAAGTAATTTAGTCAAAAAAAAATTATGTGGTGTGCCATTAATTAGGACCATATAATGATGAAAATTTATTATCTTATTCAATTAACATTGGAAATTAGTTCATTAAGTTCGATGCACATGCACTTTTTAAATTAATTTTATTAGAAAAAAATGAGATCTTTCATTTTCTTCTTTTATGTGGGTTGGGGCGACGACTAAAATAGTCAAACAAGCTTTGTTGGGGTATCTAAAGAGAGGGCCTAGGGATGAGAATGTAATAAAGGAGTTCGGTTGAACTTTTACCAACATTGTTTGGTCATTCTCCAATATTTTGCGTTGGTCGGTGAAAAAAGCTTGCCAACTGGTATTAATTGCAAACCTCCCGAATGCAAAAATAGTGAATTATTGTGCCACGGGGCGTTAGGCTTCTTCATGTGATATTATTACTATTATATGTATCTCATTATTACAAATGTGTATAAATCTGAAGCAGCTGTGTTTGCAAATAGGAGAAAGATGAAATTTTGAGAAAGAGAATCTTATTTGCTATTTATCTATCTGAAACAATTGTACTAATCCGTAAAAGTTTTGCAGAAGAAAGATCGAATCGTACGTCGTTTCTTGGGAGAGGATAAACGGGCTTTTTTTTCGATTGCTCTTTGTTAATTCAACATTTTCAATGAACTTCTGGGGTTTCTCTGGTAAAGATAATAACTCTAGCAGGGGTTTTAAAATGGCGGATAATGGTTTGCGTTAATCCAACACCACCACTGGTTCTATCTCAAATCCAGTGCAAATGGTCAATTCAGATTTTTCTCAACCTATGTGCAGTTCTTCAACCATTTCTCTTGCTCATGTATGATATCTCTCTCTCTCTCTATCAACGTATGAGTGTGTCAAAATATGTGTTTATGTTCTTTCACTTATGAGATTTTATGTTGTTTAAGGTTTTTTGTGCATGCAAAGTGACTTATTTTGTTGGTTTGGTGTTGCAGCCTAAGATGGAAAATCTTGGGGATATAAATTTGACAAGACAGAGTTATCGTTTAGGTGGAAGGACAGGAGATGATGAGTTGGCAAACCGATCTGAAAGTCATAACTTGGAAGCTGCATCTGGGGATGACCAGAATACCTCTGGAAATAGCTCATCCAAAAGGAAAAACTGTCATAAACATAGTGAATTCCAAATTCAAGAACTTGAAACGTATTTTTTGTATTCTTTTCAATCCTCTGTGATTTTTAGTTTAATTTATTCATGAAATTTAATTACTTAATTTTCTCTTTCTTTTAGTTCTTTCAAGGAGAACCCGCATCCCGATGAGAAACAAAGATCGGAACTTGGCAAGAGATTAGGTTTGGAGATTCGGCAGATCAAATTTTGGTTTCAAAATCGAAGAACTCAGATGAAGGTAACTACTTAGACTTTTTAGGCTAATTTTTCATTCACATGAAAATTTTCTCTTGCGAATAATTATACTGATTTAAATGTAATGATTAAGAAACAACTGGAGCACCATGAGAACTTAATCCTAAAAGAAGAGAATGTTAAGCTCCGAGTTGAGAACGTTTCAGTGAAAGAAGCAATGAGAAGCCCGGTTTGTAACTATTGTGGTGGTCCAGCGATTCTTGGAGAAGTACTTATTGAGCAGCACCATCTTCTGATTGAGAATGCACGGTTAAAGGATGAACTTAATCGAGTTGGCCTACTAGCAAATAAATTCATGGGTAAAACAATTAATTCAAGATTCTGAATGGGTGAATTGTATAGAGATCAAAAGTTGTTGGGTATTTGAGTCAAGTATCATAAAAAATGCCCTGGAATTCAAAGAAAGGTCTCGGTGAACTTTAATTATGTTTTTTGCTTGTTGATTTCTTGAACAAATTTTGAGTTTTAATGGATGTTTTGGCTTGGGTTTATTTTCATGAAGTTGTTATCTCCCTTTTGACATTGAAAGATTTTAGGATGTAAAAACGAGTTGATCAATAGCTCAAATTGAAATCTATTTCAATTATGAAATTGTATTTGAGTTTGGTATGATTGTTAAACTATTCGAGTTCGAATATTTTTTTATCAAGCGAGCTCGGAATGAGAATCGAGTAGTTTGATTATTTTACAAATATTTTGTTAATTTTTGGATTTTTGAGTCAAGATCGAGCAGAGATTCAAAAATTACAAACAAAAAATTATGTTCAAACTTATTTGATTTATGTAACAAACCGATATCAAACGAGCTCTCGAGCTAAATATCAAATAATTTGATTTGATTTTAGCTTAGATAGATTTGCTCAAATTATTTACTTATTCTGGATGTTGGTGGAAATTTTCTATATTTAAGAACCTTGTTTAGGTTAAATATAATTACACTTTGCCAAATAGTGAAAAAAAAAATTTGGACAGTTGGTAACTGTTGCACACAAGCACACAATTTCTTTTAGACGATGAATACATCGATCATCAAAAAATCTTTCCAAATTTATTCCACAGATATCAAAATATAAAAAATAAGCTAACTACGAATATTAGAATAAAACTAGATAAATACTCGCACATGTGAGATTAATATAAAACTAGAGAAATAATCGCACTAGCTAGAATTGAACTATTGCACGCATTTTTTTTACTTTTTTTTTAGACGGTGAATACATCATTACATAAATCACGACAACGAAAAATCAATTTGAATCTATTCATTGGTATCAAGGTATAAAGATAAGCTAGTAACAAATATTAGTAAAAAAATAGATAAATACTCCCACTAGTGAAATTAATATAAAACTATAGAAATACTCGCACTAGTGAGAAATGAACTGTTGCATTCCTTTTTTTTTAGACGGTGAATACATCATTACATTAAGCAGTGTATCAAAAAAATCTATCTGAGTCTATTTCATTGATATCAAAGTATAATTATAAGCTAACTTCAAGTATAAAACTAAAATAAAATGCTCGCACTAGTGAGATTAGTATAAAACTAGACAATTTCTCGCACTAGTGAGAAATGACCTATTGCATGCATTTTTTTGGAAAGAAGCTTTGTTGGGGTTTCTAAAGAGAAGGCGTAGGGATGAGAGTGAAATAACGGAGTTCAGTTGTATATTTACCAACCTCGTTTGGTCGGGCATAAATATTTGCGTTTTGGTTGGTGAAAAAAACTCACCACCTTCTATTAATTGCAAAACTCCCAAAGGAAAAACATTGGATTATGGTGCCATGGGTCATTAGGCTATAACGTGTGATATTATTACTATTATTTGTATCTCATTACTACATATGTATATAAATATGAAAGAGTTGTGTTTCTAAATGTCAAGGGGAAAGATACATTTTTGAGAAAGAGAATCTTATTTTTATTTTACCTATATCTGAAACAACTGTATTAATCTGTATATATTTATAGGAAGAAAGATTGAATTGTGAGTAAATGGTAAAAAGATGAATGATATCGGCTAAACATGGAATAACAAAAGGGGGGGGGGGACATGAAATATGTGAAAAAATAGGTTAAATCTGTCAAACAAAAAGTAAAGTCTACCACAATTGGGTTTATTTTCATGAAGTTGTTATCTCCCTTTTGACATTGAAAGATTTTAGGATGTAAAAACGAGTTGATCAATAGCTCAAATTGAAATCTATTTCAATTATGAAATTGTATTTGAGTTTGGTATGATTGTTAAACTATTCGAGTTCGAATATTTTTTTATCAAGCGAGCTCGGAATGAGAATCGAGTAGTTTGATTATTTTACAAATATTTTGTTAATTTTTGGATTTTTGAGTCAAGATCGAGCAGAGATTCAAAAATTACAAACGAAAAATTATGTTCAAACTTATTTGATTTATGTAACAAACCGATATCAAACGAGCTCTCGAGCTAAATATCAAATAATTTGATTTGATTATAGCTTAGATAGATTTTCTCAAATTATTTACTTATTCTGGATGTTGGTGGAAATTTTATATATTTAAGAACCTTGTTTAGGTTAAATATAATTACACTTGGCCAAATAGTGAAAAAAAAAATTTGGACAGTTGGTAACTGTTGCACACAAGCACACAATTTCTTTTAGACGATGAATACATCGATCATCAAAAAATCTTTCCAAATTTATTCCACTGATATCAAAATATAAAAAATAAGCTAACTACGAATATTAGAATAAAACTAGATAAATACTCGCACAAATGAGATTAATATAAAACTAGAGAAATAATCTCACTAGCTAGAATTGAACTGTTGCACGCATTTTTTTTTTTTTTTTTGAGACGGTGAATACATCATTACATTAATCACGACAACGAAAAATCTATTTGAATCTATTTCATTGGTATCTAGGTATAAAGATAAGCTAGTTAAAAACATTATTAAAAAAATAGATAAATACTCCCACTAGTGAAATTAGTATAAAACTATAGAAATACTCGCACTAGTGACAATTGAACTGTCACATTCCTTTTTTTTTAGACGGTGAATACATCATTACATTAATCATTGTATGAAAAATATCTATCTGAGTCTATTTCATTGATATCAAAGTATAATTATAAGCTAACTTCAAGTATAAAACTCAAAAAAAAGCACTAGTGAGATTAGTATATAAAACTAGACAATTTCTCGCACAAATAAGAAATGACCTATTGCATGAATATTTTTGGAAAGAAGCTTTGGTGGGGTTTCTAAAGAGAGGGCCTAGGGATGAGAGTGTAATAACGGAGTTCGGTTGTATTTTTACCAACCTCGTTTGGTCGTGCATAAATATTTGCGTTTTGGTTGGTGAAAAAAGCTAACCACCTCGTATTAATTGAAAAACTCCCAAAGGCAAAAACAGTGGATTATTGTGCCACGGGTCATTAGGCTATAACATGTGATATTATTACTATTATTTGTATCTCATTATTACATA
This sequence comes from Penstemon barbatus, assembly GCA_003313485.2. NCBI lineage: Eukaryota > Viridiplantae > Streptophyta > Magnoliopsida > Lamiales > Plantaginaceae > Penstemon > Penstemon barbatus. The sequence continues at coordinate 18,836,695 of CM064880.1, forward strand.
TGTATATAAATATGAAACAGTTATGTTTCCAAATGTCAAGGAGAAAGATACATTTTTAAGAAAGAAGATCTTATTTTCTTTTTACCTATATCTGAAACAACTGTTTTAATCTGTATATATTTAGAGGAAGAAAGATTGAATTGTGAGTAAATGGTAAAAGGATGAATGATATCGGCTAAATATGGAATAACAAAAATGGGGGAACATGAAATATGTGAGAAAATAGGTTAAATCAGTCAAACAAAAGGTAAAATCTACCACAATTGAGTTAAACCGGAGAGAATTGATGAATTTGTAAACAAATTTGATTAAAAAAAAAGGTGAAATTGATCAAAGAAGTTGTTAAAATAGAAAAAAATAAATTGTAAACTCAATATCAATGCGGATGCGATCGATATTTCTTTGAACAGTTCTTAAGAAATTATCAATTATTAAAACAATTGAATAAATGCCACATTTATGTTCTATGAATAAAAATAAATTAAAATTTAGTTAACTATAAACTTATAATTACCCTAAGTTAAAAAAAAAAAAAAAAAAAAAAAAAAAGTCAAAACATATAAATGGTTAAAATTGGTGAAAACACGTAAAATTCGAATAAAATATATGATAAAAATATAAAATAATGGAAAAATGTGTTAGAGTGAAGAACGAGTTAAGGCAACAGAAATTAGTACAATCAGTAAAACAACGGGGAATCGGCAAAACACGAAAAAACCGATTGATAAAACATGAGTGATATTGGCTAAACACGGGATAACAAAATATATGTCAAACTGATAAAAGAACAAGAATAACATAAAATGAGCTAAATTTATTTAAAAAGTTGAGAAATGGTAGAGAGAATAGGTTAAATCGACAAAAGAATATGCATAATCGACTAAAATTGGATTAAACCGCATAGAATGAACAAATTAATTAACAAACGGGATAAACCACAAACAATGAGAGAAATCGATGAAAGCACGATTTAAAATACATTAGAAAAATGATAAACTTAATGTAAAAGTAGGTGAAAACGATGAAAGAACATGTTAAAAAAAATCAAAAATAAAAATGGTAAACTCAGTGTAGAAGCAGGCTAAATCGATAAAATATCTTTATTCAACAAAATTGAGAAAAATTTATAAAAATTAGTTAAATTGATTAAAAAGGGATTAGGCATGTAACTGAAAATGATGAACTCAGTAAAAGATATGTATAATCGACAAATCTGATGGAAAGCGATTACAAAAAATTGGTTAAACCGGTGAAACCTGATTTAAATAAAAAAAAAAATTGGTTAGATGGATATTTCAATGTTAAGGACAAAAAGAATGATGGTGTCCGTTCATTCAAATGATAGTTTTAGAATAATAATTATGTAAACATATGGTTTTAGCTAGAAATACTTAGTATGTATAGTTCGTTTTTTTATTTTCAAGTTTTTTTTTATGTATTTATGATAACAACTTTAAATTATTGGTATCAACATGGTAATAATTAAAGTAATTTAGTCAAAAAAAAATTATGTGGTGTGCCATTAATTAGGACCATATAATGATGAAAAATTATTATCTTATTCAATTAACATTGGAAATTAGTTCATTAAGTTCGATGCACGTGCACTTTTTAAATTAATTTTATTAGGAAAAAATGAGATGTTTCATTTTCTTCTTTTATGTGGGTTGGGGCGACGACTAAAATAGTCAAACAAGCTTTGTTGGGGTATCTAAAGAGAGGTCCTATGGATGAGAGTGTAATAAAGGAGTTCGGTTGTACTTTTACCAACCTTGTTTGGTCAGTCTTCAATATTTTGCGTTGGTCGGTGAAAAAAGCTCGCCAACTGGTATTAATTGCAAACCTCCCGAATGCAAAAATAGTGAATTATTGTGTCACGGGGCGTTAGGCTTCTTCATGTGATATTATTACTATTATATGTATATCATTATTACAAATGTGTATAAATCTGTAGCAGCTGTGTTTGCAAATAGGAGAAAGATGAAATTTTGAGAAAGAGAATCTTATTTGCTATTTATCTATCTGAAACAAATGTACTAATTCGTAAAAGTTTTGCAGAAGAAAGATCGAATCGTACGTCGTTTCGTGGGAGAGGATAAAGGGGCTATTCTTCGATTGCTCTTTGTTAATTCAACATTTGCAATGAACTTCTGGGGTTTCACTGGTAAAGATAATAACTCTAGTGGGGGTTTTAAAATGGCGGATAATTGTTTGCGTTCATCCAACACCACCACTGGTTCTATCTCAAATCCAGTGCAAATGGTCAATTCAGCTTTTTCTCAACCTATGTGCAGTTCTTCAACCATTTCTCTTGCTCGTGTATGATCTCTCTCTCTCTCTCTATCAACGTATGAGTGTGTCAAAATATGTGTTTATGTTCTTTCACTTATGAGATTTTATGTTGTTTAAGGTTTTTTGTGCAAAGTGACTTATTTTGTTGTTTTGTGTTGCAACATAAGATGGAAAATCTTGGGGATATAAATTTGACAAGAATACCTCAGGAAATAGCTCATCCAAAAGGAAAAATGTCATAAACATAGTGCATTCCAAATTCAAGAACTTGAAACGTGTTTTTTTTATTCTTTTCAATCCTCTGTGAATTTTAGTTTAATTTATTCATGAAATTTAATTATTTAATTTGCTCTTTTTAGTTCTTTCGAGGAGAACCCGCATCCCGATGAGAAACAAAGATCGGAACTTGGCAAGAGATTAGGTTTGCAGATTCGGCAGATAAAATTTTGGTTTCAAAATCGAAGAACTCAGATGAAGGTAACTACTTACACTTTTTAGGCTAATTCCTCATTCACATGAAAATTTGCTTTTGCGAATAATTATACTGATTTAAATGTAATGATTAAGAAACAACTGGAGCGCCATGAGAAATTAATGCTAAAAGAAGAGAATGATAAGCTCCGAGTTAAGAACGTTTCAGTGAAAGAAGCAATGAGAAGCCCGGTTTGTAACTATTGTGGTGGTCCAGCGTTTCTTGGAGAAGTACCTATTGAGCAGCACCATCTTCTGATTGAGAAAGCGCGGTTAAAGGATGAACTTAATCGACTTGTCTTACTAGCAAATAAATTCATGTGTAAAACCATTAATTCAAGCTTCTGAATGGTTGAATTGTATAGAGATCAAAAGTTGTTGGGTATTTGAGTCAAGTATCATAAAAAATGCCCTGGAATTCAAAGAAAGGTCTCGATGAACTTTGATTATGTTTTTTGCTTGTTGATTTTTTAACAAATTTTGAGTTTTAATGGATGTTTTGGCTTGGGTTTATTTTCATGAAGTTGTTATCTCCCTTTTGACATTGAAAGATTTTAGGGTGTAAAAACGAGTTGATCAATAGCTCAAATTGAAATCTATTTCAATTATTAAATTGTATTTGAGTTTGGTTTGATTGTTAAACTAGCCGAGCTTAAATAATTTTTTATCAAGCGAGCTCGGTATGAGAATCGAGTAGTTTGATTATTTTACAAATATTTTGTTAATTTTTGGATTTTTGATTCGAGATCGAGCCAAGATTCAAAAATTACAAACGAAAAATTATGTTCAAACTTATTTGATTTATGTGACAAACCGATATCAAAAAAGCTTTTATCGAGTGAGCTCGAACCAAATATTGAATAATTTGATTTGATTTTAGCTTAGATAGATTTGGTCAAATTATTTACATATTCTGGATTTAAGAACCTTGTTTAGGTTAAATATAATTACACTTGGCCAAATAGTGGAAAAAACATTTGGACAGTTGGTAACTGTTGCAGACAAGCACACAATTTCTTTTAGACGATGAATACATCGATCATCAAAAAATCTTTCCAAATTTATTCCACTGATATCAAAATATAAAAAATAAGCTAACTACGAATATTAGAATAAAACTAGATAAATACTCTTACAAGTGAGATTAATATAAAACTAGAGAAATAATCGCACTAGCTAGAATTGAACTGTTGCACGCAATTTTTTTTTTTTTTTTTTTTTTGAGACGGTGAATACATCATTACATTAATCACGACAACGAAAAATCTATTTGAATCTATTTCATTGGTATCAAGGTATAAAGATAAGCTAGTAACAAACATTAGTAAAAAAAATAGATAAATACTCCCACTGTTGAAATTAGTATAAAACTATAGAAATACTCGCACTAGTTAGAATTGAACTGTTGCATTCATTTTTTTTTTTAGTCGATGAATACATCATTACATTAATCATTGTATCAAAAAAATCTATCGGAATCTGTTTCATTGATATCAAAGTATAAATATAAGCTAACTTCAAGTATAAAACTCAAAAAAATGCTTGCACTAGTGAGATTAGTATAAGACTAGACAAATTCTCGCACTATTGAGAAATGACCTATTGCATGCATTTTTTTGGAAAGAAGCTTTGTTGGGGTTTCTAACGAGAGGGCCTAGGGATGAGAGTGTAATAACGGAGTTCGATTGTATTTTATCCAACCTCGTTTGGTCGTGCATAAATATTTGCGTTTTGGTTGGTGAAAAAGCTCACCACCTCGTATTAATTGCAAAACTCCCAAAGGCAAAAACAGTGGATTATTGTGCCACGGGTCATTAGGCTATAACGTGTGATATTATTATTATTATTATTATTATTATTATTATTATTATTATTATTATTATTATTATTATTATATATATATATATATATGAAACAGTTGTGTTTGCTAATGTCAAGGAGAAAGATACATTTTTGAGAAAGAGAATCTTATTTTCTTTTTACCTATATCTGAAACAACTGTATTAATCTGTATATATTTAGAGGAAGAAAGACTGAATCTCGAGTCGTTTCTTGGGAGAGGATAAAAGGGGTTATTCTTCTATTTCTATTTGTTACTTTCTTTTGGGGATAAAAAAAAAGTAAGAATATGAATCTCACAAATTAAAATGGGTGGTTAATTTGTGTATTAAATATGATTCGCTTTTTAAAATTAATTTCAATAGAGAAAATTGATATATTTCATTTTCTTTTTTTATGTGGGTAGGGGTGACGGCTAAAATAGTCAAACCGAATTCTTGGAAATATGTTTCGTTTGGGTTTCTAAAGAGAGGTCCTATGGATGAGAATGTAATAACGGAGTTCTGTTGTATTTCTACCAACCTCGTTTGTCGTTCATATATATTTTTGTTTTGGTTTGTGAATAAAGCTCAACACCTCGTATTAATTGCAAAATTCCCGAAGGCAAAAACAGTGATTATTGTGCCACGCGTCATTAGGCTACAACGTGTGATATTATTACTATTATTTATATATCATTATTACATATGTATAAATCTGAAACAGCTGTGTTTGCAAATTTCAAGACAAAAGATGAATTTTTGAGAAAGAGAATCTTATTTTATATTTACCTATCTGAAACAACTATATCAATCTATATATATTTAGAGGAAGAAAGACTGAATCGTGAGTTGTTTCTTGGGAGAGGATAAAACGGGTTATTCTTCTATTTCTATTTGTTACTTCAACATTTTCAATGAACTTTCGGGGTTTCACCGGTAAAGATAATAACTCTAGCGGGGTGCTAAAATGGCGGCTAATGGTTTGCGTTCATCCAACACCACCGCTGGTTCTATCTCAAGTCCTGTGCATATGGTCAATTCATCTTTTTCCCAACCTATGTGCAGTTCTTCATTCATTTCTCTTGCTCTTATATGCTCTCTCTCTCTCTCTCTCTCTCTCTCTCTCACTGTGTGTGTGTGTTTGAAAATGTGTGTTTACTTTCTTTCACTTCTGAGATGTTTATGTTATTTAAGGTTTTTCGTGCAGAGTAACTTATTTTGTGGATTTGGTGTTGTAGCCTTAGATGGAGAATCTTGGGGATATGAATTTGACAAGACTAAGTTATGGTTTAGGTGGAAGGACAATAGATTATGAGTTGGAAAATCGGTCCGAAAGTGATAACTTGGAAGCTGCATCAGGGGATGACCAGAATACTTCTGGAAATAGATCATCCGAAAGGAAAAAGTATCACTTACATAGTGCATTCCAAATCCAAGAACTTGAAATATTTGTTTTTTATTCTTTTCAAATCTCTGTGATTTTGAGTTTGTTTTATTCATGAAGTTTAATTAATTTGCTCTTTCCTCTAGTTCTTTCAAGGAGAACCCGCATCCCAATGTGAAACAAAGATCGTAACTTGGCGAGAGATTAGGTTTGGAGATTCAACATATCGAATTTTGATTTTAGAGCCGAAGAACTCAGATGAAGGTAACTACTTAGACTTTTTAGGCTAATAGAAATGTGCACTTGCATTGCACGTGACTAACTAATTTATTACGTTAGTTGAATCATCATGTAATAATTTTTCATTATATTATCGTCTTAATGACATTCTACACATTTTTTTTATTAAGTCACATTAATTTATTTTTGTTACCAAAAAATTAAAGTTGAGATTATAAATACCCAAAATCAGGACTTCAAAATTGAAAACGAATGATAATTACTAAGTATTTCTAACCTAAAACTACAAGTTTATATAATTTTATGTACATTTTGTCGACTAAACCTGTTTTTTCACTAATTTCACCCGTTTTTACATTTAGCTTACTATTTCTTTTGTTATTTTAACCCTATTTTTCACCGATTTCACCCGTTTTTACATTGAGTATACTATTTTTTATTATTATTTTAACTCGTTCATCCATTTTTCGTGGTTTATCCCATTTATTAATCAATTCACTTATTCTCTTAACCCAATTTTAGTCATAAAAATTGCGTTGAACTCACTTTTTTTTTATCTAATTATTTTTTCATTGATTTTACAATTTTTTTATAATAGAACTTTCCGAAGAAATATCTATTTCATTCGCTTTTACCCTGAGTTTACCACTTCTTTTTTTTAACCAATTCATTTACCGATTTCACCCATTTTTTTTTTTGTGGTTTATACCATTTGATAATCAATTCACTCATTCTCTATGGTTGAACTCAATTTTAGTCAATTTTATCCCATTTTTAATTTAATTCACCCATTTTCTTTAATTTCATACAATTTTAGTCGATTTTATCCCATTTGTTAATTTATTCACCAATTATCTCCGATTTAATTCAATTTGAAATTATTTTAAGTTTTTTTGTTAACTGAATAGTAGTTTATAACTTCTTTATTAGTAATTGAAAATGTGATTGATGCTTAGAACATATGTATTTTTTTTCCTTTTGCCCATGAGAAGGGGAAATTTAATTTATTTTCCTTTAATGAAGATTTTTTAATGTGTTATAATTTCATATAACTTTCAGAAGGACGATCTTTATTTACTTGGTTTACTATTGACATTTCAATGAGTTACAAAACTGTTGGATAAGGATGAAGATGAAGGCTCTGAAGACAATTTGTAAAGGGAGGTTTTGAAGGATTCCAAAACTTCAAGATTGGCTAAGTATGGAGTAACTTAGCTGATGATCCCTTAGAAGAATTTTTGACTAAGTAATGAAGACATCAGAAGAGTCAAAATTTCAAGGTCCAAGACTTTTGATCTGCTGAAGTAAAGTTATCAGACTGATGAAGATCAGCCGACTCAAATCAGATTTGTTCAAGATTGAGATCAGCCGAGTTCGCCATCAGACGTGTACTTTCGTCAGCTAAGTAAAGAAGATCATGAAGTATTCCCAACGGTAATAAATGCCCCTTGGAGTAATAAATGCTGAAGTACAAGGTTATTAAAGACAAATGATTGAAGAAATGCTTCGCATCAGCTGGGTGCATTTAATGCTGCAGTTAATGCTGCCTGCAGAATAGTACTGTTCATAGTACGGACAGACTGCAAAAGAGCCGTTCGCGGATTTTAAGGACCAGTACTCGAGGAATTTGAATCTTGTCTCTCTTCAACGGACATTTTTCTATCCTCAAGTATAAATAGCTGAAAGAGACGAAGAAGAAACAAGCAACACACTTTCTGAGAGAAATTTCCGAAGCAAAATTCTTTAAGTCTCAAGAACAGCTCACTCATCAGCTGAGTCATTTGTTGACGAAGGCAGAGTTGAAGATTCAAGAAAAATACATCTTCTGAGTGATTTTGTAAACAAGAGTGTTGTGCGGAGTTGTGATCCATCTTTGTGAGTGATCAAACTTCAGAGAATAGGTCTTCTGTGTGATTTCCTATTGCGAACTTGTGGTCGTTTCATTTGTTGTTCGACACAAGCAGAGTATACTGTAAACTTTGTGATTATAGTATAACCCAAGATCTGTGTGACTTGGAAGAGTGGACTAAAGGATATTCAAATCCATATAACCACTATAAAAATTGCTTGTGTTTTTGTTTGCATTTTACTTGCATATTTTCTGTTTGCATAAAACACATTTAAGTTAACTGTTTGAAAAAGAGTTAAAAAGGAGTTTATAAAACTGGGGAAACATTTTTCAAACTACTAAGATTACTTGTGAAAAACACTCTGAAAATCCGCTGCAAGTACTCTAAGTATTAAAACTGATTTTAGCAAAATCAGCTAAGTAATAATCAGATGAGTGGTCAACAAGGCTGTTCAAAGATTTGTTCGCGAACAGAACTGTTAATAACTAATCTGATCAGCTTAGTCTGTTCAGTTAAGAGTAAAAGTTTTAAAGTTAAATTTGAAGAAAATTTTAAAGAGGTTTATTCACCCCCCCCCCTCTAAACCTCTTCTGACCACTTGGGACCAACAAGTGGTATCAGAGCGGGTGGTTCATTTGAATCAGCTGCCTGATCAACGAGCTTGATCCAAGTGTTTTTCAAAGGTTTTCAAACTTTTTCAAAAGAGCATATTTTTGAAAAACCAAAACTTTTTGAAAAATGGATTGTATCAGTCATGTTCCCCACATTGCTGGTATGTCCTTTGAGGACTGGAAGATTAGAATGGAAATCTTTCTAGCAGCCTATAATGACAACATGTACACATATATCATTAAAGGTCCATTCAAATTCACCAAGACCATCATAGTAGGTGAAGCTGAAATGGTGGTGGAAAAAGATCTGACAGAGATGACAGCCGAAGAAATAAAGCTGTTCAATCTGGATAAAATTGGCCGTTTCATCATGACCAAAGCCCTGGATAATGATCGGTTTGACAAGGTCAAACACTGCAAAACTGCAAAGGAGATGTGGGACAAGGTTCGTGACATGAGTGAAGGAAACGACGCCATCAAAGAGCATCAGCTCAGTGTTGCCTTGGAGAAGCTGGACAACTTCAAGATGAAATCTGGAGAGACCATTGATCAGATGGATACCAGGTTTACCAGAACGTTGAATGAAGTCCTTAAGCTGGGAAAGACCTTTACTGACAAGGAGATCACCGTCAGAGTTCTAAAGGCCCTGCCCCCCAAGTTCAATATGAAGGTGACAGCTATGGAAGAATCAAGAGATCTGGGAAAGATTTCTCTTACAGAGCTGTTTTCTGTACTCAAGGCATTCGAGTATAAACTGCCTAGGATGGGTATTGAAGAAACCTCAACTTCAGGACCCACAGCTGCCTTAGTTGCTGCTGAAAACACCAGGAGACCAGCACATAGAAGTCAAGATGTGGACTCATCTGATGAAGCATCACTACTCAACAAGAAGGAGTACACTGCTGGAGATGTAGCATTGTTGATGAACAATTTCAAGAAGTTCTATAAGAGAAAGATGAAAAACAAATACAATCATGCTGCTTCTACTTCTAAACCTAACTCTTCTTCTCAAGAAAAAGATGATTATAAAGCAAAACTAATGTGTTACATGATAACGCCGTGAAAACGTCGTTATTGTATGCCTTCTTAAGCCTAAAACGTCTTGTTTTAATCCGAGTCTTGCTTGCTTTTGCGTGTTTGCGTGGCTTTTCCTTCTTTGGCCCCTTCCTTTGGCCTTTGTTTGTTTTTCGTGCTTTTGTTCTATTTTTGATCGCTTTCTCCGTGGTTTGTAGGTAGTAACATCTTAGAGTGAGTCGGAGTTGCGTATCAATGGTGCGAGTCGCTCTACCCACCCCGCGAGTCAAGCTTGAGCTTCAAAGGAAACCGAACCCGAATCAAATTGTACAAGATTGTAGATAGCTGTTCACTAAAGCATGCACAACTTTATCAAGGATGATCCAAATGAGCTGAATTTTGGATATGTCATAGATGAGTGAGTTAGCTACGCTACGGACTTTACGGATCTGCATTCGGAGTTCGGAATCAAAAGATATGCTGCTCGGAAGGAAGTGCGGCAGAGCTGGAAACTTACTGCCAGACTTACACCGCGGTGTGTGAACCTTACACCGCGGTGTAAGGCCTGTCACACCGCGGTGTATGATATATACACCGCGGTGTACCCCTGTTTTCGCCCCTGTTCTCAGCTGATGTTTATCTGCGGGAAGCAGGGGTGTTTTTGGACAATTCCCCTTGTTTTCCCTTGTAATTAAAACCTCCTTTGGGGACTTTGTAGTCTTTGTTATCATAGTTTTTGGGGTAATTTAGACTTTAGGAGGGTTTACTTTTGCTAGGTTAAAGGGTAGGGAAGTGAAATTCATATCTCAACTTTTACATCTCAGAAAAAAAACCCTCTGGCCGCCTTTTGAAGACTTCACTTTGCTTTCACTTTTGGCTTGAAGAATACAAAAGGCTTGAGAGAAGAGTTGTCTTGGATTTCATCATCTAAGCTTATTTCTTAACCCTTATCTTGTTTACTTTGTACTTATGAATTCCTTTAATGAAATGGAAATTATGTTGATTGATATGAGTAGCTAAGTATTTTATTCCTAGGTTTTTATGAAGCTTATGATTGATCTATGATTGAATGATGAATTAATGATTGATTCTATGCTTACAAATGTTTGATAATCTAGTTTGAGCTTTTGTCAACTTATGGTTAGGCCAACCATAGGATGAAATGCATTGATCTTTAATTGCTAGAAATAGTTGATTAAAGATTAGATTATAAAACTAGGTTGTGATTTGATTTTAGGATAGAAATATACCTAGGTCATTTCATGTTCTAATAAGGTTTGGTAATTAATGCATCACTTAGGCTTAATCCTTTTAGACATAAATTGGATTAGTCTACTTTGGTAGGTTTGTACGCTATCGGAAGATACGTATGAATAATTTACGAAACCTTGAACATCAAACATAAGTATAGTTATCAACTTGTGAATCATTCAAGATAAGATCACTCTAAGTGACATAGAAATCTAGGAACCTTTATTAATCGAATCCAAGTATTGTGTTTTTATTCATTTCGCTTTTAAGTGTTCAAACAAACTACAATCTCACTACTATCGTTCATATAAGTTCTCGTAAGATATTAGAATAGAACTTGATAATTATTCGTTAAATTCCTCGTGGGTTCGACACCCTTTACCACTTTATTACTTGCATACGACCGTATACTTGCGCGATTACGTACTAGTATTTGGAACGTAACAAGTTTTTGGCGCCGTTGCCGGGGATTTGTAACAATTATTGTCAACTTATATTCTTGTGTATCTTTAGCTTGAATTTATTATTTACCTTGTGATCTTTGTATTCATAGGTGCCTTTCTCTTAGTGTATGCCAAGAGCTTCGACATCACCCTTAGCTCCTGTTGATCCGGAGATTGAGAGGACTTTTCGAAAGCGAAGAAAAGCAAGGAAAAAGAAGAGTAAATCTTTACCAATGGAAGATCAAAGAATTGATCCGGCTATGGTGAACCCTATACAAGTTGCTCCCGAAGAACCAAATAATAGGAATCGGCCTATTAATGAGTATGGCACACCTAAGTTGGATGAGCTCGGTTCTTGCATCGTTAGACCTACAATTACGGCAACTAACTTTGAGCTTAAGCCGGTCATGTTCAACATGCTCAATGCCGCGGGCCAATTTGGAGGTCATTCTAGCGAAGACCCTCACGCTCACTTGAAGAAGTTTATGACGATTAGTGATTCATTCATCATAGCGGGTGTAACAAAGGAGGCGTTGAGGTTGATGCTATTTCCATACTCGTTGAGAGACCTCGCAAAAGATTGGTTGGATTCTCTTCAATCCCAATCTATTAATTCGTGGGAAGACCTAACGGGGAAGTTCTTGAGAAAGTTTTTCCCTCCCCCGAAGACTACAAAATTGAGGAATGACATTCTAGGCTTTCGGCAATTAGATCAAGAATCTTTATATGAAGCTTGGGAGAGATTCAAAGAGTTGTTAAAGAAGTGTCAACACCACGGCCTAGCAGAGTATATTTTGATGCAAACATTTTATAATGGTTTGCACGGGCCTACTAGAGCTCTCGTTGATGCCACTGCGGGGGGTGCTATGCTTTCTAAGTCCTACGATGAATCGTGGGAAATTCTTGACACCATGGCTTATAACAATCATTCATGGACGTCCGAGAGAGGAACTTCCGCTAAATCTACTCCGGGAAGGCTCGAATTGGATGCAATTACGGCATTAAGTGCCCAAATGGCGATCTTGAGCAACAAAGTAGACAAGCTTGGCCAAAAGCCGGAAGTGGTACAACAAGTACAATCTATGCCGCCAAGTTGTGTGACATGTGGGGGAGCTCATTCATATGACATGTGTCCCGGAAATCCCGAGGCGGTGAATTACCTTGGGAACAATTATCGAAACAATCAAGGACATGCCCCCTATCAAAACAACAACTACATTCCTCATTGGCAAAAGCACCCAAATTTCTCTTGGAGTAATCCAAACAATGCCCAACAACAACCACCATATCAAGGAGGTCATCAATCCTCCGCTCCCCCCGGATTTCAAGATCGACAAAAGCAACCTGTAGAATCGAAGCATTCGTGGGAAGATGCATTTGGTGATTTCATGAAACATACCACCAAATATATGGTAGCCAATGACTCTAAGTTGCAAGATGTTTTCAAAAATCAACAAGAACATTCGGTAGCTTTGAGAAATCTTCAAACTCAAATGGGGCAAGTCTCACAAGCTTTAAGTGTGAGGCCTCAAGGAGCTTTGCCAAGTACAACCGAGTCACCTAATCAAGGCTCGAATGAACATTGCAAAGCTATTTCTTTGAGGAATGGAAAGAGGTATGAAGGTCCGGCTATGCCTAATGAAAATCCAATGGAAGCCGAGGAGACTCAAAGTGGAAGTAAGGAGTCTTTGGTTGAAGAAGTGGAGTCGGAAAAGGAGGTACCTAAAGAACCAATCATTTCAACCCCAATTCCGGCTAGTATACCTACTCCTCCGTTTCCTCAAAGATTCCAAAAGAAAAAGGATGAAAAGCAATTTGAAAAATTCTTAAATATCTTGAAGCAATTGCATATAAACATCCCTCTAGTGGAAGCTTTCGAACAAATGCCTAAGTACGTCAAGTTTATGAAAGACGTGCTATCAAAGAAAAGAAGATTGGGGGAATTTGAAACGGTTGCACTAACCGAGGAATGTAGTGCTATTTTACAAAACAAATTACCTCCAAAGCTCAAGGATCCGGGGAGTTTCACTATCCCGTGTACTATTGGTGATAAATATTTTGGAAGAGCTCTTTGTGATTTGGGTGCTAGTATTAATCTTATGCCTAAATCTATCTTTCAAAAGCTTGGAATCGGAGAAGCACGACCTACTACGGTCTCTTTGCAACTTGCCGACCGTTCCATCACTTACCCGGAAGGAAAAATCGACGATGTCTTGGTAAGAGTTGATAAATTCATATTTCCCGTCGATTTTATTGTTCTTGATTATGAGGCGGATGTCAATGTACCTATCATTCTTGGGAGACCTTTCCTAGCTACGGGTAGAGCTTTGATAGATGTACAAAAAGGGGAACTCACTATGAGAGTACAAGATGAAGAAGTGAAGTTCGATGTCTTTAATGCTATGAGATACCCGGACGACGAGGAAGAAATCTCTTCTGTTTGTATGCTTGATTCATTGGTGGCTAGTACATTTGAAGATAATTATTACGAGAATCTCATTGAGGGAGCTATCTTGAATAAACTTGATGAAGAAATTGAGGAAATGGCTCAAGTAATCTCACAATTGGAAGCTAATTCGGTTGGGGAGAACTATCGAAAAAGATTTGAATCTCTTGACTTGCCGTTGTCAAACCCCAAGCCGTTGAAATCTTCTATTGAGGAGCCTCCAATCTTGGAGTTGAAACCACTTCCATCTCATTTGAACTATGCTTATTTGGGAGATTCTTCTACCTTGCCGGTTATTATTGCGGCCGACTTGACGGATACTCAAAGGGGGAAATTGTTGAGAGTTCTCAAGTGTCATAAGAAAGCCATCGGGTGGACTATTGCCGACATCAAAGGGATTAGTCCCACCTTTTGTATGCATAAGATCAACTTGGAGGAAAATTTCAAGGAGTCCGTTGAGCACCAAAGAAGATTGAACCCAATTATGAAAGAGGTAGTTAAAAAGGAAATAATCAAATGGTTAGATTCCGGGATTGTTTTTCCTATCTCCGATAGCAAATGGGTGAGTCCGGTTCAATGTGTTCCAAAGAAGAGTGGTATGACGGTGATAACCAATGAAAAGAACGAGTTAATACCTTCTAGAACGGTTACCGGGTGGAGAGTATGCATGGACTACCGAAAACTGAACCAAAATACGAAGAAAGATCATTTTCCGTTGCCTTTCATTGATCAAATGTTGGATAGACTAGCGGGAAGAGCTTTCTATTGCTTTTTGGATGGATATTCGGGTTTTAACCAAATCGTCATCGCCCCCGCGGATCAAGAGAAAACTACGTTCACATGTCCGTATGGGACATTTGCTTTTAGAAGAATGCCTTTCGGCTTATGCAATGCTCCCGCTACTTTTCAAAGGTGTATGATGGCTATCTTCACCGATATGATCGAGAAATTCGTAGAAGTTTTCATGGATGACTTCTCTATCTTTGGGGATTCATTTGATGAATGCTTGGGAAATCTGGAAAAAGTCCTTCAAAGGTGTGAAGAAACGAGCCTAGTATTGAATTGGGAAAAGTGCCACTTTATGGTTAAAGAAGGCATCGTCTTGGGCCATAAGATCTCAAGCAAAGGTATCGAGGTAGACAGAGCAAAAATTGAAGCAATAGAGAAGCTACCTCCACCTATATCCGTAAAGGGAATTCGAAGTTTTCTAGGGCATGCGGGTTTTTATAGGAGGTTTATCAAAAACTTCTCACAAATTTCCAAACCGTTATGCAATTTATTAGAGAAAGACGTTCCCTTTTTCTTCACGGATGAGTGCTTGCAAGCCTTCATAACTTTGAAGCAAATGCTAATCTCGGCACCTATTGTTGTAGCACCGGACTGGAGTTTACCTTTCGAAGTAATGTGCGATGCAAGTGATATAGCGGTTGGGGCTGTTCTGGGACAAAGGCAAAACAGGATTTTCCATTCCATATATTATGCTAGCAAGACTTTGAACGACGCCCAACTGAACTACACAGTTACGGAAAAGGAGCTTTTAGCGGTGGTGTTTGCCTTTGATAAATTCCGAGCTTATTTGGTTGGTACTAAGGTGGTGGTCTATACAGACCATTCGGCCATTAGATACTTAATGGTGAAGAAAGATGCAAAACCCCGACTAATTCGTTGGATCTTATTGCTTCAAGAATTTGATTTGGAGATCAAGGATAGGAAGGGGTCCGAAAATCCAGTTGCCGACCACTTGTCAAGGCTCGAAAATGCAAAAGCTGAGGAAGATCCCGAACTCATCAATGAAGTCTTTCCAGATGAACAACTCTTTGCCCTCGCACTATCTCCAACCCCATGGTACGCCGACTATGTTAACTATCTGGTATGTGGCTTACTACCCCCTGACTTTACTTATCAACAAAAGAAAAGGTTTTTACATTATGTAAAGAGTTTTGTATGGGATGAGCCGTTTCTTTTTAAGATTTGTGCAGACAGGGTCATTAGGCGATGCATTCCCGAGGAGGAAACACACGCAATTCTAAAAGATTGCCACGCCGCACCTTATGGAGGACATTTCAAGGGAGATCGTACGGCAGCAAAAGTGTTGCAATCAGGATTCTATTGGCCTTCCTTATTCAAAGATGCGCACATGTTCGTGTCCCAATGTGATCGGTGTCAAAGGGTAGGAAGCATTTCCCAAAGAAATGAGACACCACTAACGACCATTCTTGAAGTGGAGTTGTTCGATATATGGGGAATTGACTTCATGGGACCTTTTGTTCCTTCCAAAGGGAACCATTACATTTTGGTGGCCGTAGACTATGTTTCCAAGTGGGTCGAGGCGAGTGCATTTCCCACGGACGATTCGAAAGCAGTCATGAGTTTTTTAAAGAAGAATATCTTCAGTCGATTTGGCACACCGAGAGCATTAATAAGTGACGGTGGTTCTCACTTTTGTAACCGTTGGCTCGATGTTCTTTTAGCGAAATATGGAGTGAAGCACAAGGTGACGACTGCTTATCACCCGCAGGCTAATGGGCAAGCTGAGATATCCAACCGTGAAATAAAAAGTATCTTGGAAAAGACGGTAGCTCCTAACAGAAAAGACTGGTCGCTGAGACTTGATGATGCTCTATGGGCTTATCGTACCGCGTACAAGACACCAATTGGGATGTCTCCCTATAAGCTTGTGTTCGGAAAATCTTGCCATCTACCGTTGGAGTTGGAACACAAGGCTTATTGGGCTGTCACGAAGCTAAACATGGATGCAAGTCTAGCCGGAGAAAAGCGGTTGTTCCAACTGAATGAACTTGACGAATTTCGGTTGGAAGCTTATGAGAATGCCAAGCTCTACAAGGAAAAGATGAAAAAATGGCACGATCGACGTATAGTAGAGAGGAAGTTCGAACCAGGCCAACAAGTGCTACTCTTTAATTCGAGGCTTCGATTATTTCCCGGGAAACTCAAGTCACGTTGGTCGGGACCATTTCAAGTTGTTGAAGCATTTCCCTATGGAGCCGTGGAGATTTCCGATCCCTCAACCGGAAACAAATTCAAAGTGAATGGACAGCGCCTCAAACATTACTGGGGCGGAGAATTTGAAAGGAACAGGACTTCTGTGGTCCTATCGTGAAATCATCATGCCGTATCCAAGTCGAGCTCACGACTATAAACAAGCGCTTCTTGGGAGGCAACCCAAGGCTTTTGTTTTTCTTTTTCGTTGTCTTGTTGTTTTTGTTGTTGTCGTGTCGTGTCTTTTGATTTCTCGTTCTTGTGTGTGTTTTGTTTAGGTAATGATCGAGCACAGCAATGTAGAAAAATCGAGCGTGAAAACACAAGTTGGAAATAGTGAAAATGAGCTAATCGAGAATCGACGTAAGTTGTTAAATTTTGTTATTTTGAAATGTTGAAAAAAATTTTGAACACAAAATTATTTTTGAGTCTGTATCCAAAAAAAACATTTTAAAAGAAACTCACTGGAAATAATACACCGCGGTGCAATTTTATATACACCGCGGTGCAAAATTTCCAGTAGCTGCAAAAATTTACACCGCGGCATGAAATTTACACACCGCGGTGTATTTAACGACACACCGCGGTGTACAAATTACACACCGCGGTGTGTGTGAGTGTGCGTGAGCAGAAAAAAATTGAAATACCCGAATGCTCTCTCCTTCACTCTCTCATTTCAAAAACTCCCAAGTCTCACAAGCTACCTCACCTCTCTCTCATGAATCCCTCATCTCAATTTCCTTCATCGATCTCTCACTAACACAATCTCCCAACTCCCACAATCACTCGTTAAATCATCCAAAAATCTTCAATTCTCCCACACACACTAAAACCCGAATTCACCACCCCCAAAGTACCAAAAAGTTGAATTTCTTCGATTTCAATGGAAAATTGTGCAATCAAAAGGTAAGTATAGCTAAACCCTTGATAGTATTGTTCGGTTGGTATTGGTATTGATTGGTATTGCTATTTTTGGGTGGAAATTTTAGAAAAAGTTCTTGAAAAAGAGTAAGTTTGGGGGTGTAGACAAGGTGTTCGACGAATTGTCTAAGTGAGAGGTTTTGGTTGTTAGTGTGAATTCTTTTGTGATTTCGTTTGAGTGTGGTTTGGTAGCAAATTTTGAATTGATAGTTGGATCATTTGGTGGAGTTTAATTACAATTGGTGACGATGCCGATAACTCGAGGTAGGGGTTCACGTCCACCTTCGAAGCGAACTAGGAAAGGGAAAGAACCCATGGTCGAGGAAGAAGACTATGATGCCACCCGGTTCTTATCAAAGGATGCGCAAGATTCGTTTTACGATGATTTGGAAAAGAAGTTCTTGTTCGAGAGGTACATAACCTATGATAGAGCTGCTTATCCACTTCTATATGAGCAAATCGAGGCTCGGGGTTGGAATTTCCTTATTCAAAGACCCGTGCGTGATACATTCCCCGGAGAAATCGCACGTGAGTTCTATGCAAATGCTCACTTTGCCAACGCTAAGAAAGTTGCATGGGTTCGGGGTGTGGAAGTTAGCTATACTCCGGAGGCTATCAATGATTTCTACCACATAGCCTGGCCCGAGGATAAAAGGGATGAAACCGATGATCTTTTCCATCGAGGGGAGATTGAGAAGAGCGACATAGCAAGGATGAAAGCATTTCTCTCGATCAACAATGAGATCACATTTGCGCCACTCCGACAAGGCCAAATGACACGGGAAGCTAAGGCGTGGGCACACGTTATGTGCTCGCACATCACGCCAACCTCTTTTAACACAATATATGGCGATGATCGAGTGCCCCTTCTGTATGCCCTCACCAAAGGCCTAAAGTTCAACCTTGGAAAAGTTATCTACGCGAAGCTCCAGAGCACCATTGATGGCACAGCCACCAAACAAAAGAGTTTTATCTTCCCATATCTAATCTTTGGTCTGTGTAAGAATGCAGGTGTCAATTTTGGTGTTATGCAGGAAGCGTGTCGGTTGGGTTCGAAGATCGGGAATGCTTCTATTTGCACCACTTTGGGCATCACCTATCGGAACTATGCGCCTAAGCCTCTCCCACCAGCAAGAAACTCCCAGCGGGCGCCTCGTGAGCAACAAGGAATGGCAGCTCTTGAAAGAAAATTCATGGTCCACCACGAGTATACGTCAAATTGCATTAACGCTTTGAATGATAAGTTTGACATGGCCCTAAGAGCGATTCTTGGAGATGCAAGATATGACGCCGTACCATGGCCCACCCTTCCACCACGTCCCAACTTTCAAGAGGATCAGGACGATATGCATGTTGATGAGCAAGAGGAGCTTGCTCGAGAAGCACAGGACCAGTAAAAGACGGAAAGCAACCGCAGGATATTTGAACGTCAATTTCAGCAAAAAGGGGCATTTGCTTTACATATTTAATATTCCTGTCGGTTTTTATTGTTCTAAAATGTTGCATCTTTTATTCTGTCTTGTATTGGTATTAATTCATCCCGTTCGGAGATTGGGAAATTGTCTTTGCCTTGTACTGTTAGGTTGAAGATTTGATCGAAACAAAGGTTGTATTTCATTGCTTTGTTATTATATTAGAACTGTGCTCTTTCATTTACCGCTTTCTTTTGTTTTGTTGTTTTGTTTGTGTGCTTGTTTTGTCGTGTCAACCTCACTCCGTTTTTCTAAATTTACACAATGGGGACATTGTGCCATTAAGTTTGGGGGAGAGGTCGCAAGTACTTGCTTACATGATACTAGGTTGACTCGCCAAAAATTTTTCAAATTCTTATTAATACTTGAACATGTTCTACAAAATTTAAGCACGTTGGCTAAAGCTAGGTTGTATTTGAGGTGGATAAAGAACTTTAGTGATAATAGGTTCTAGGACTCCTTTTGTTTAACTTAAGCTCTCTCTAAACTTTAGTTTGAAAACTAAGTGTGAAATGATCTAAATGGCCTAAGTTTGGGGGAGTTAACCCTTTTCAAGAATGAAAAACCTTTGAACACTTAGCTCTCAAAAGAAACGAGTAGAGAAGTTGCTAAAATGTATGCACTTCTATGTGAGAAAAGAAAGGCTAAGCCTTCATTGATGAAATTCCTGAATCATTTTTGTAATTACTCTATTTCGTTGAAATGGTGCTAGTAGCCCAAAAAGTTAAATGTTTAGAAGCACAAACAATCTTCATCATTAGTGCTAGTTTTTATTGTAATATCATTGTAAAGCACAAAGTGCTATGTTATCATTGTAAATCAAAAGAAAAAGCATGGTATGGTGAGAAAGAGCTAGGCACTAAAATTGTTAACTAGTTCAAGAATAGGGACAACGCTCTTAAAATGCCTATAACTTAGCTTCATAATGTGATTTGAACATCAAGTTGGAAATCTACGGTTAGGAGAGAATCTTTGTCAAAACCTTAGGAGTCCACGCAATTAGAATCAATGATTTTGATCTATTGGGACGTATTCACCTAAGGTAGAATCTAGCTAAAGCCATCACCCACACACGTAGAGCTCGTTCAAAGAATAATTTGAAATTGTCAAGTTTTGTGCGTTTTGATTTTAAGCATGCACGTTTTGTACTTGTCTTTTGTTTCCTTTGCTCGGGGACGAGCAAGCGTTTAAGTTTGGGGGTGTTGATAACGCCGTGAAAACGTCGTTATTGTATGCCTTCTTAAGCCTAAAACGTCTTGTTTTAATCCGAGTCTTGCTTGCTTTTGCGTGTTTGCGTGGCTTTTCCTTCTTTGGCCCCTTCCTTTGGCCTTTGTTTGTTTTTCGTGCTTTTGTTCTATTTTTGATCGCTTTCTCCGTGGTTTGTAGGTAGTAACATCTTAGAGTGAGTCGGAGTTGCGTATCAATGGTGCGAGTCGCTCTACCCACCCCGCGAGTCAAGCTTGAGCTTCAAAGGAAACCGAACCCGAATCAAATTGTACAAGATTGTAGATAGCTGTTCACTAAAGCATGCACAACTTTATCAAGGATGATCCAAATGAGCTGAATTTTGGATATGTCATAGATGAGTGAGTTAGCTACGCTACGGACTTTACGGATCTGCATTCGGAGTTCGGAATCAAAAGATATGCTGCTCGGAAGGAAGTGCGGCAGAGCTGGAAACTTACTGCCAGACTTACACCGCGGTGTGTGAACCTTACACCGCGGTGTAAGGCCTGTCACACCGCGGTGTATGATATATACACCGCGGTGTACCCCTGTTTTCGCCCCTGTTCTCAGCTGATGTTTATCTGCGGGAAGCAGGGGTGTTTTTGGACAATTCCCCTTGTTTTCCCTTGTAATTAAAACCTCCTTTGGGGACTTTGTAGTCTTTGTTATCATAGTTTTTGGGGGTAATTTAGACTTTAGGAGGGTTTACTTTTGCTAGGTTAAAGGGTAGGGAAGTGAAATTCATATCTCAACTTTTACATCTCAGAAAAAAACCCTCTGGCCGCCTTTTGAAGACTTCACTTTGCTTTCACTTTTGGCTTGAAGAATACAAAAGGCTTGAGAGAAGAGTTGTCTTGGATTTCATCATCTAAGCTTATTTCTTAACCCTTATCTTGTTTACTTTGTACTTATGAATTCCTTTAATGAAATGGAAATTATGTTGATTGATATGAGTAGCTAAGTATTTTATTCCTAGGTTTTTATGAAGCTTATGATTGATCTATGATTGAATGATGAATTAATGATTGATTCTATGCTTACAAATGTTTGATAATCTAGTTTGAGCTTTTGTCAACTTATGGTTAGGCCAACCATAGGATGAAATGCATTGATCTTTAATTGCTAGAAATAGTTGATTAAAGATTAGATTATAAAACTAGGTTGTGATTTGATTTTAGGATAGAAATATACCTAGGTCATTTCATGTTCTAATAAGGTTTGGTAATTAATGCATCACTTAGGCTTAATCCTTTTAGACATAAATTGGATTAGTCTACTTTGGTAGGTTTGTACGCTATCGGAAGATACGTATGAATAATTTACGAAACCTTGAACATCAAACATAAGTATAGTTATCAACTTGTGAATCATTCAAGATAAGATCACTCTAAGTGACATAGAAATCTAGGAACCTTTATTAATCGAATCCAAGTATTGTGTTTTTATTCATTTCGCTTTTAAGTGTTCAAACAAACTACAATCTCACTACTATCGTTCATATAAGTTCTCGTAAGATATTAGAATAGAACTTGATAATTATTCGTTAAATTCCTCGTGGGTTCGACACCCTTTACCACTTTATTACTTGCATACGACCGTATACTTGCGCGATTACGTACTAGTATTTGGAACGTAACATTACAACTGCAGGAAATTGGGACATTTCATCAGGGACTGTCCATATCCAAAAGCAGAAAAATACACTGAGGAAGAGAAGAGAATCAGAAAGGAAAGAAAGCATCAAAGAGGGAAAGCAATGGTAGCTGAAGCGGAAAAGCTTGCTGCTGTCTACTCATCTGATTCAGATTCAGACACGTCTGATGAAGAATCTTCTGATGAAGAGAAACCTGCTCTCCTTTGCCTGATGGCTAAGGAATCTGATGACTCCGAGGATGAGGTAACTCCTCCAAATAATGAACTGTTTGATTCTCTAGTGCAAATGATGTTAAATAATACTTCTATTGCTGGAGAATTTGTTAAGCTTAAGGAAGAGATGAGCTTGCTAAAAGAGCAAAATAACTCACTGAAACTTAAAGCTGAAAAGCCCAAAGAATCAGCTGAGTATAAACAGCTTGAGCAAGAGCATGAATCTCTGAAAGCTGAATGTGAGGTCTATAAAGGAAAAATCATGGAACTTGAGAAAATTATCGAGTCTCATGATAAGTCAACTGTTGCATCCATGCCTACATCTAGTAAACAGGAGACACATTTAGAAAAGGATAAATTAGAATTGAATCATACTGAAAAATTCATTTCTGCTGACAATAGTAAGGTCATTCTGTATGTTCAAACTTCTAAACCTACCTCATCTGAGAAAGTGGTAAAGGAGAAGAAAACTCCTAAGGCTAAAAAGAGCAAAGAGCCTAGTGTAGAAAAACAGACTAGTAAACCCAAACAGAAGAGTCCTAGGAAGTCTTCTGATAAGGTTAAGACTAATCAGACTAGTGAGAAAACTAAGTCGTCTGTTAATGAGCAAGCTGTTAGTAAACCAAATAAGCATAAGAAAAAGATAAATCAGAATGCTTGGTATGGAAATGAGTCATATTATGTGCAACCTGCTGCATATCATCCTATGTATCATGCACCTCAATTTCCTAGTTACTATGCACCTTATCCTGCTCATCCAATGCATGCATATCCTGCTTATCATGCACCTTACCCTGCTTATGAACATTATTCCTATCATACTGATCATCAACATGACTTATCTGATAATTATGATGAAAATAAAACTGTTCATGCTCCTGTCAAAACTCAGAAACCTAAGAAGCCTAAGAGTTCAACGTCTTGGGTTGTCAAAGGTGGAACTAATCCTTCAGGACCCTCTCAATAAGGGTACCTAAAACAATTTTATTTTTGTTTTGTAGGATAGGATTAGGAGTAGGAGTAAAGTAGAGAAGATTTGGTACTTGGACAGTGGATGTTCAAGACACATGTGTGGAAACATACATGAGCTGACAGATGCAGTTGCTGTGGATGGTCCAAAGGTTACTTTTGGGGACAGCAAAGAAGGCAAGATTAAAGCTAAAGGAAGATTAATCAGAGGGAACATAGAGATATCTGACGTCTCATATGTCAAAGGCCTCAAATATAATCTGCTGAGCATAAGTCAATTTTGTGACAAAGGATATTCAGTCATCTTCTCAACAGATAAGTGCTTTGTTGAACAGATTGGTACAAAGAAGGTAATTTTATCTGGAAGACGACAAGGAAATATCTACATAGTCGATTGGAATTCTGCTGACAAGAATTCAAGTGTTTGTTTGGTGGCATCTGCACCAAGTGAAGTTAGTTGGCTGTGGCACAAAAGGATGAATCATTTAAACTTCAAGACCATCAACAGACTAATCAAGAATGATTTGGTAGAAGGGATTCCTAAAACAGTCATGAGCAAAGATAAGCTCTGTGACGCCTGTCAGAAGGGTAAACAAATCAAGTCATCGTTCAAAAGCAAGAAGCACCAATCTTCTGGAAGAATCTTGGAGCTGCTACACATGGACTTATTTGGACCCATTGATCCAGTCAGCAACGGTGGAAAGAAATACTGCCTAGCTGTTGTGGATGATTATTCAAGATATACTTGGGTGATTTTCATGAAGAAGAAAAGTGAAACCAAGGAACATCTTACTAATCTGATGGAACTGATCCAAAATGAGAAGAGTATCAAAATATTGAAGATCAGATCAGATAGAGGGACAGAGTTCACAAACTCTACTGTTGAAGAGTATTGTAACATCAAAGGAATACATCATGAGTACTCTGCTGCCAGAACCCCTCAACAGAATGGTGTTGCTGAAAGGAGAAACAGAACACTGAAGGAAGCTGTCAGAACCATGATAGCTGAAGCTAAGCTGCCACAAAGATTTTGGGCAGAAGCAACAAATACAGCATGTTTTACCCAAAACAGATGCATGATCAACAAGCACCAAAACAAGACTCCATATGAAGTTTGGAACAACAGGAAACCAAACGTTCATTACTTTAAGATATTTGGTTGTAAATGCTATGTTTTAAATAATGGTAAAAATCACCTTACTGCATTTGTAGAAAAGGCTGATGAAGCTGTCTTTGTAGGATACTCATCTGTTAGTAAGGCTTATAGAGTTTTCAATAAAAGAACATTACTAATAGAAGAATCCATTCATGTAGTATTTGATGAGCCAAGTCAATCTTCTGAAAAGAATCAAAATGTTAATCAAGATCTGTCTACTGATTTACAGAAGATGAATGTTGGAAGGAATGAAGAATATATACCCATCATACTACCTGATCTCAACTCAGCTGATAACTCAAGTGCTGTTCAAAATCACAGAGCTGATTGTCTAACAGACGAGTTGCAAACAGCTGATAGACCAGAGACTGTTCAACAGACGGCAAATGTTCAACAGACTACTACTGTATCTCCAACAGTAGTGTTGCAAGATCAAGACAAAGGACAACATTATGATTTGCAACCTGATCTCAGATGGCTCAGAAATCACCCACCTGAGTTAGTGATTGGTGATCCTTTAGACAGAGTGAAAACAAGAAGAGCTGCTGCACAAGACACTATGTTTGCTAGTTTTCTATCTCAAATTGAGCCTAAACAGATTGAAGAAGCTCTTAGTGACTCCAACTGGATTGAAGCTATGCAGGAGGAGCTAAATCAATTTGAAAGGAATGAAGTCTGGTACTTAGTTCCTAGACCAAGTCATCAAAGAGTCATTGGCACTAAGTGGGTATTCAGGAATAAAATGAATGAAGATGGTGAAGTCACCAGAAACAAAGCAAGACTAGTGGCCAAAGGTTACTGCCAAGAAGAAGGCATTGACGTTGATGAAACTTTTGCACCTGTAGCAAGACTAGAGGCAATCAGACTCTTTCTTGCCTACGCTGCTCACAAGAATTTCACAGTCTATCAGATGGATGTGAAATCAGCTTTTCTCAATGGAGAATTGCAAGAAGAAGTTTATGTTGAACAACCTCCTGGATTTAAGGCTTATCAAGAAGAGGACAAAGTATATCGTCTGAAGAAAGCTCTTTATGGACTGAAACAGGCTCCAAGAGCATGGTATGATACTTTATCTGACTTTCTTTTAATTAAAGGATTTCGAAAAGGTAAAGTTGACAAGACCTTGTTCACTATCGAATGGGAAGAACATATCTTGCTTGTGCAAATTTATGTGGACGATATTATTTTTGGTTCAACTAATCAACAGATGTGTGATAAGTTCTCAAAGCTGATGCAGAACAAGTTTGAAATGAGCATGATGGGAGAACTTAACTATTTTCTTGGTTTGCAAGTCAGACAGTTGCCTGATGGAATTTTCATCAGCCAAGCAAAATACACAAAGGATCTGTTCAAGAAATTTGGTATGGAAAGTAGCTCTACTGCTACAATCCCAATGTCTACAAGTCTTCGTTTGGATAAAGATGAAGATGGCAAATCAGTAGACATAACCAAATACAGAGGCATTATAGGGTCACTGTTATATCTAACAGCCAGCAGACCTGATATCATGTACTCTGTTGGGGTCTGTGCAAGATTCCAATCAAACCTCAAAGAATCTCATCTCTTAGCTGCCAAGAGGATATTGAAATATATTAAGGGCACTCAAGAATTGGGATTATGGTACCCTAGAGAGTCTGGATTTGAGCTTATTGGATATTCAGATTCTGACCTTGCAGGCTGCAAGATTGACAGAAAAAGCACAACAGGTGCCTGTCAGTTCTTAGGTAGTCGTCTGATCTCATGGATGAGTAAGAAACAGACTTCAGTATCCAAATCTACTGCTGAAGCTGAGTATATAGCTGCTGGAGCTTGCTGTGCACAAATCTTATGGTTGAAACATCAACTAGAAGACTACAATATCAAAATCAGTGGAATACCATTCTACTGTGACAATACAAGTGCAATCAGTCTCACTCAGAATACTACAAGTCATTCAAGGACTAAACATATTGAGATCAAACATCATTTTATTAGAGATCATGTGGAGAAAGGAAATGTCATGATAGAATATGTGTTTACTGAAAATCAGATTGCTGACATCTTCACAAAACCTCTAAGTGAGACAAGGTTTTCAACTCTAAGAGCTGAACTGGGATTATTAAAATTAGATGCATAAGCTGAGGGGGAACTCATCAGAAGACTAGAGTTCAACAGCTTACTCATCATACTTATCTTCAAGGAGTAACTTTCAACAGACTAGTTAACTTATGAATTCTTAAACTCAGGGGGAACGTGTAAGACTAGCGGTACTTCTGAATTAAAGATGAAATCTGTTAATGACAGTTAGTTGAAGTTATGTTTTCAACAGAAGACTCAACTATCGAAGATCAAGAGTATTTTATCTGGCTGGATTGACAAACAGCTGAGGAAGGTTATCAGCTATTGGCATTCTCTGATAACAGCTTTGTCATCAGGACAGTAGTCCATCAGATAAGTGTTTATTATACTCATCTGATTACTTAAATAAAAGCGAGCTATTTAAAACGTTTTATTCAAAACACGCTTTTATAAGTAAATGTCGGGCGGTACATATTCCCGCTCTTCATTAAAATGTCTTTTGAATTTGAAAGGTCGTAACAGAAGCCGCACGATCATCACTGACAGAAAAACGGATCTAACGGTTGGCGGATATCACGGAAACCGACATACCCCAACTCTATAAATTCTCATCTGATCAGTCGAGTCGTTCTTTACGCACCCTAAATCTTCAAAAGTACTTGTGAGAATTTTTGAGCAATTTTCTGCAAAAACTCTCTTCGTTTTTCTTCCAAATTCCTACAGATCTGAAATGGCTGCTGAAGGCATGTATCTCGTGTATAGTTCATACTACCAATCCGGTACGGATCTGATGAAAGAGCTGCTCGAAAAGTTCAAAGCTGCTTCGCTGGTGAATTTCATGGAATACCACGAAGGAGTTATCTGGACTGACCAAGTGATGGAGTACTACAACACAGCGAAAGCTGACTACAACTCACTGGAGATCAAGGCTACAGTGGGAGACAAATCTATCACCATCACTCCTGCTGTTCTTCATGAGACGTTTGGGCTCCCTAACCATGGAAGACATGACGTCACTATACTGACGGAGGATAAGCACCAACAGTTCTGGGCGATCTGCGCCAAAGAGGGAGAAGTGTTTTCTGGAAACATAAGGAAGAAGCAACTGAAGGATGAATATCAGCGGATGGCTGATATGGTGTCAAAACTGATTGAAAATTGCACTTTTTCTCTGGATGCTGTTACGATGAAAAGATTCAGCATCATGGCTGCCATTTACTATGGAATGGAAGTCAACTGGTCCATCATAGTATGGTACATCTTAGCTGATTTCCTGGATGACAAGAAAGGAAAAGGTCCTCACACAAATCACAGGATTACGCTCAGTTATCTGCTGTTCAAACTGAGGTGTCCTATGAAGAATGGCAAGGAAATTCACAAGTCTAAGGCCATGAACAAATATCTGCCAGTTCTGAAGAGGAAGGCTGATGAGCCAGAGGAAGCTGATGATGAGGGACAGAAGGAAGTCCCTGCCAAAAGACAACGAAGATTAGTCAAAACAGCTAACCTGGCTGTTGAGACTAAAAAGAAAAAGGCTGCTGATGAGCCTAAAAAGAAAGAAGCTAAGAAGGTGGAGAAAGTGACTTCTGCTGCTGAAGCCACTAAAATTGTAGAGAACATAATTGCTGATGTAAGGACTGGATCCCCTGCATCACCATCAAGAACTCCATCAGCAGAGAAGCCTGCTGAAGGTATCTCTAAAAGAACAAGGAGCCAACAGAGAGATACAGCTGCTTCTAACTACCGTGAAGGAAGAACCAAGAAGTCTGCAAGGAAGCAGATAACCTTCATCGAGAAAGATACTGAGTTGGTGGACTTGGTGAGATCAAGTCCAGAATCTGCTGAAAGACCAGTTGAAGCTGTTGAAGCTTCTACTGCTGACAAAGCTGATGAGCAACAGATTACTCAATCTGCACCAACTGCTGAGGCTGCTCAACCTCAAGAAGATCCAGATGTTCAAATCATACATCCTATAGCTGCTGCTCCCATATCATCTGCTGGACCAGCCCCTGCTGATAAAGGCAAAAGAAAAATAGTGCTAAGGAAAAAGAAGATTTCCAAAGCTGACAAGAAAGCTAGGGAGGAAGCTGAACAAAGGAAGCAGGATGAATTGGAAGAAAAGAAAGCACTTGAGCTAAGCAAGGTTCAAGAAGCTAAGGATGAGGCCAGGAGAAGAATGTCTGAAGCAGAGAGAAAAGCTGCTGAGGATGCTGAACTGGCTATGGTGATTGAAAAGAGCAAGACAGATGCCTATGGACCTGTCCATGGAGGTGGCATCAAGATTGGAGAGGGCAAGGATGAAGAAGAAGACAAGAAAAGAATATTACTGCCTGCCCCCAAAATCAAGTCCAAGGACAAATTTGAAGTTAGAAAAGCCTTTGAAATAGTGTATGCTGATAAGGAGCTTTTCAAGAAATTTGAGAAGTCCTTAGCTTACTATGATCAAAAGCTAATGTTGAGGACTCTGTTCAACCAGGAGAAACCAAGGTACATCAGTTGGAGAGACAACAGGTTGAATAAGTCAATAACAGAACTTCAAAGCATGAAGGAGTTAGCTGATGAAGAACGTTGGGTTCTGACTTGGCTGAAAACAAACTCCATTCAAAAGGCCCTAGATCCCAGCTATGTAAGAGATGTCATGCATAGTTATGCAAAAGGCTTTGCATTGGAGGAGGCCAAGAAGATTAAAAGCACCCTGCCTGATAAGAAGAAAAAGTCTGAAGATGCTGAGGAAAGAGCAATTAAATTTGCTGTTATGGCTGCCCTGAAGAGATGGGCTAAAAAGTCAAAGTATCAGCAAGGCTGTTCAAGTGACTTGCCACTGCTGCCAAGTATCCAGCAAATCATTTTTGGCAAGGAAGTGCAACCGTTCTATGAAGTGCCAAAGGGGAATAATGCTTTTGTTAACCCCTGGATCATTGTGAGGCAAATCAGACAAACCACTTGCTTCAATGAGGATGGCACTATCACCAACTTGGTATATGATGATGTTACTGATGAACCTAAAGCTGCGGACAAGCCTGAAGTCAAGTCTGCTGATCAGATTGAAGACAAACCTGCTGATCAAACTGCTGACCAGCCTGCTGATCAAATTGCTGACCAGCCTGCTGATCAAACTGCTGATAAGTCTGCTGATCAGACTGAAGACAAGTCTGCTGAAAAGGCTGCTGATGAACCCCTAGCTATTGAGTGGAATGCTAAGGATTCTGGAGATCATCAAGACGAAAAGATGGAAGATATTCCTGTCCACCAGGAAAATGAAGAAAGGGATGAAGCTGCTGCTTCTGCTTCATCAGGTGATGAACACTCATCACTGATGGAAGCTTTCCAGATGTTGATGGAAAACTCTATAAAGGACTTGGAAGAGAAGCATCAACAGCAGCTGCTGAAGGTTAAAGAGGAGCTGAAGACAGAGCTTAAGGAAGAATTGACAGAATCAAATAGACTTCAGCTGGAAACTGTGCAACAGTCTACAGAAAAGATCATCAAGACTGAAATCACAAGTATTCCTATTCCTCAAGATCATTCCTTGCAGTTAGTGAACAGCTTAAATGAAATGAACAGAAATGTGGAGGATGTGAAGAGTGATGTTAATCATCTTCATGCTACACTTACAAGAGCTGAACACAAGATCGCTGATCTGACTGCAACCTTCATTAAAGTCAGTGAAGAGGAGAAGGAAGTCAACTTAGGGATGTTGCATGAAGTATCAGCTGTTGTACAGGCCGTCCAAGATGAAATTGCAACTGTAAACCTGAATATTGACTACTTCAATGAAAAGACTGACATCATCAGCACTGATATTCATCATCTTACAGCCAGTCACGATGTTGTCAATCAGAATCTAAAGGCTTTGTGTGCTGGAGTGAAGATTCCAACAGTTGCCCTCAACCCTACTGTTACACCTTCTAATGTCATCAAAGCTGATGATGACAAAAAGGGGGAAGATAAAAGGGAAGAAACAGCTAAGGAAACTGCTGAAGCAACTATTGAAGCCATGGAAACTGAAGACACTGCTGACAAGACTGAAGAAAAACTTGGAAAGGTAGAAGAAGATGAAAAGATTGAAAAAGAAACTACCAAGTACAAGGAGACTGATTCTGCCAAGAAAGCAATGGAGCTGATTAAAGAGCAACAACTCAAAGAGAAGATGGAAGCTGCCAAAGCAATCTTGGAAGAAGAAGCTGATGAAGACGAAGATGACGAAGAGTCATCTTATGAGTATGTAGAAGAGCTTGAAGGATCAGATGAAGAAGCTGATAGTTAGAAATTATAAATTCATTGTAAACAGTTTACTTCTATCTATTCTTCAGAAATCTCATCTGATGAACTTGTACCTTGTAACTCTTTTTCAATATTAATGAAAAGTCAAGTTCAATCCAATTAACTTTTTCTATCTCAGAAAATTTGAGGATTACATTCTTTAGCTTAGGTATTTAACAGGTACTTAGCTGAAGTTTTGTCATCATCAAAAAGGGGGAAATTGTTGGATAAGGATGAAGATGAAGGCTCTGAAGACAATTTGTAAAGGGAGGTTTTGAAGGATTCCAAAACTTCAAGATTGGCTAAGTATGGAGTAACTTAGCTGATGATCCCTTAGAAGAATTTTTGACTAAGTAATGAAAACATCAGAAGAGTCAAAATTTCAAGGTCCAAGACTTTTGATCTGCTGAAGTAAAGTTATCAGACTGATGAAGATCAGCCGACTCAAATCAGATTTGTTCAAGATTGAGATCAGCCGAGTTCGCCATCAGACGTGTACTTTCGTCAGCTAAGTAAAGAAGATCATGAAGTGTTCCCAACGGTAATAAATGCCCCTTGGAGTAATAAATGCTGAAGTACAAGGTTATTAAAGACAAATGATTGAAGAAATGCTTCGCATCAGCTGGGTGCATTTAATGCTGCATTTAATGCTGCCTGCAGAATAGTACTGTTCATAGTACGGACAGACTGCAAAAGAGCCGTTCGCGGATTTTAAGGACCAGTACTCGAGGAATTTGAATCTTGTCTCTCTTCAACGGACATTTTTCTATCCTCAAGTATAAATAGCTGAAAGAGACGAAGAAGAAACAAGCAACACACTTTCTGAGAGAAATTTCCGAAGCAAAATTCTTTAAGTCTCAAGAACAGCTCACTCATCAGCTGAGTCATTTGTTGACGAAAGCAGAGTTGAAGATTCAAGAAAAATACATCTTCTGAGTGATTTTGTAAACAAGAGTGTTGTGCGGAGTTGTGATCCATCTTTGTGAGTGATCAAACTTCAGAGAATAGGTCTTCTGTGTGATTTCCTATTGCGAACTTGTGGTCGTTTCATTTGTTGTTCGACACAAGCAGAGTATACTGTAAACTTTGTGATTATAGTATAACCCAAGATCTGTGTGACTTGGAAGAGTGGACTAAAGGATATTCAAATCCATATAACCACTATAAAAATTGCTTGTGTTTTTGTTTGCATTTTACTTGCATATTTTCTGTTTGCATAAAACACATTTAAGTTAACTGTTTGAAAAAGAGTTAAAAAGGAGTTTATAAAACTGGGGAAACATTTTTCAAACTACTAAGATTACTTGTGAAAAACACTCTGAAAATCCGCTGCAAGTACTCTAAGTATTAAAACTGATTTTAGCAAAATCAGCTAAGTAATAATCAGACGAGTGGTCAACAAGGCTGTTCAAAGATTTGTTCGCGAACAGAACTGTTAATAACTAATCTGATCAGCTTAGTCTGTTCAGTTAAGAGTAAAAGTTTTAAAGTTAAATTTGAAGAAAATTTTAAAGAGGTTTATTCACCCCCCCCCCCCCCCTCTAAACCTCTTCTGACCACTTGGGACCAACAAAAACTTAAAAATAATATAAACCTTTTGCCCATGAAAAGGGGAAATTTGATTTATTTTCCTTTTATGAAGATTTTTTAATGTGTTATAATTTCGTATGACTTTCAGAAGGACGATTTTTATTTATTTGGTTTACTATTGACATTTCAATGAGTTACAAAACTTAAAAATAATATAAAATTTGATGTAGAAGAGATCTTTTGTGTAATTATACTTCTTGAATCTTATTCTTTTATTTTTTTTTCCATTACATTATATATCGCAATGAGTTGTAAGACTTATAAATTATTATAAGAGATGAGATGTTCCCTATTGGATTAGAACCAAGGGAGGAATGAATCAAATAAAGCCTAAAGCACACAAATGAGCTAGTGATTAGCTTAGTTGGTATTTGGGTGACCAATAATAAATTATATGAATATCAACTCCATAATTTTTTCTGGGGGTGACCCTCTCTCGTCTACAAGACGCTCCGCCACTGCTGCTGGGTATTTGAGTCAAGAACGAAACTTTTAAAAAACATCCTCATTGAGTAGTATCATCAAATTTTTTGCTTTGATTACGTTTTTTGCTTGTTGATTTCTTTAACAAATTTTTAGTTTTAATGGATGCTTTGGTTTGGGTTTATTTTGATTAAGTTGTTATCTCCCTTTTGACATTGAAAGATTTAGGGTTGTAAAAACAAATTGATCAGTAGCTCAGATTGAATTCTATTTCAATCTTAAAATTGTATTTGAGTTTGGTTTAATTGTTAAACTAGTCGAGCTCAAACGAATTTTTACTAAACAAGCTTGAATTCGAGAATCGAGTTGTTTGATAAATTTAAAAAAAAAAATTGTCAATTTTTTTATTTTTGAGTCGAACTCGAGCCGAGCTTGTAAAATTATCAAACAAAAAATTATTTGATTTATATGACAAACCGAGCTCAAACGAGCTTTTATCGGACTGACTGAAATTTTCTATATGTTCTTACCTTGTTTAGTTTAAATATAATTACACTTGGCCAAATATAGAAAAAAATGTTGTAGATAATTGGTGGGTTTTTTGCACTTTGCACCCCCAAAACATGGGAAATAGGCACTTTGCACCCTAAAAAGTTAGATTTAGCACTTTGCACCCTTGAAATATGAAAAATGAAGCACTTTGCACCCTCTTTTATTTTCAGGCAAAATGTTGATTTAAAAAAATAAATAAAAAAAATTGGTTAGATGGATATTTCAATGTTAAGGACAAAGAGAATGATGGTGTCCGTTCATTCAAATGGTAGTTTTAGAATAATAAATATGTAAACATATGGTTTTAGTTAGAAATACTTAGTATTTATAGTTCGCTTTTTATTTTCAAGTTTTTTTTTATGTATTTATGATAACAACTTTAAATTATTGGTATCAACATGGTAATAATTAAAGTAATTTAGTCAAAAAAAAATTATGTGGTGTGCCATTAATTAGAACCATAGAATGATGAAAAATTATTATCTTATTCAATTAACATTGGAAATTAGTTCATTAAGTGCGATGCACGTGCACTTTTTAAATTAATTTTATTAGGAAAAAATTAGATCTTTCATTTTCTTCTTTTATGTGGGTTTGGGCGACGACTAAAATAGGCAAATAAGCTTTGTTTGGGTATCTAAAGAGAGGGCCTAGGGATGAGAGTGTACATTTACCAACCTTGTTTGGTCATTCTTCAATATTTTGCCTTGGTCGGTGAAAAAAGCTCGCCAACTGGTATAAATTGCAAACCTCCCGAATGCAAAAATAGTGAATTACTGTGCCACGGGGCTTTAGGCTTCTTCATGTGATATTATTACTATTACATGTATCTCATTATTACAAATGTGTATAAATCTGAAGCAGCTGTGTTTGCAAATAGGAGAAAGATGAAATTTTGAGAAAGAGAATCTTATTTGCTATTTATCTATCTGAAACAATTGTATTAATCCGTAAAAGTTTTGCAGAAGAAAGATCGACTCGTACGTCGTTTCTTGGGAGAGGATAAAGGGGCTATTCTTCTATTGCTCTTTATTAATTCAACATTTTCAATGAACTTTTGGGGTTTCACTGGTAAAGATAATAAATCTAGCAGGGGTTTTAAAATAGCGGATAATGGTTTGCGTTCATCCAACACCACCACTAGTTCTATCTCAAATCCTGTGCAAATGGTCAATTCAGCTTTTTCTCAACCTATGTGCAGTTCTTCACCCATTTCTCTTGCTCGTGTATGATCTCTCTCTCTCTCTCTCTATCAACGTATGAGTGTGTCAAAATATGTGTTTATGTTCTTTCACTTATGAGATTTTATGTTGTTTAAGGTTTTTTGTGCAAAGTGACTTATTTTTTTGGTTTGGTGTTGCAGCCTAAGATGGAAAATCTTGGGGATATAAATTTGACAAGACAAAGTTATCGTTTAGGTGGAAGGACAGGAGATGATGAGTTGGCAAACCGATCTGAAAGTCATAACTTGGAAGCTGCATCAGGGGATGACCAGAATACCTTTGGAAATAGCTCATCCAAAAGGAAAAAAATGTCATAAACAAGGTGCATTCCAAATTCAGGAACTTGAAACGTATTTTTTTATTCTTTTCAATCCTCTGTGATTTTTAGTTTAATTTATTCATGAAATTTAATTACTTAATTTGCTCTTTCTTTTAGTTCTTTCAAGGAGAACCCGCATCCCGATGAGAAACAAAGATCGGAACTTGGCAAGAGATTAGGTTTGGAGATTCGGCAGATCAAATTTAGATTTCAAAATCAAAGAACTCAGATGAAGGTAACTACTTAGACTTTTTAGGCTAATTCCTCATTCACATGAAAATTTGCTTTTGCGAATAATTATACTGATTTAAATGTAATGATTAAGAAACAACTGGAGTGCCATGAGAAATTAATCCTAAAAGAAGAGAATGATAATCTCCGAGTTGAGAACATTTCAGTGAAAGAAGCAATGAGAAGCCCGGTTTGTAACTATTGTGGTGGTCCAGTGATTCTTGGAGAAGTACCTATTGAGCAGCACCATCTTCTGATTGAGAATGCGCGGTTAAAGGATGAACTTAATCGACTTGGCTTACTAGCAAATAAATTCATGGGTAAAACCATTAATTCAAGCTTCTGAATGGGTGAATTGTATAGAGATCAAAATTTGTTGGGTATTTGAGTCAAGTATCATAAAAAATGCCCTGGAATTCAAAGAAAGGTCTCGTTGAACTTTGTTTATGTTTTTTGCTTGTTGATTTCTTGAACAAATTTTGAGTTTTAATGGATGTTTTGGCTTGGGTTTATTTTCATGAAGTTCTTATCTCCCTTTTGACATTGAAAGATTTTAGGGTGTAAAAACGAGTTGATCAATAGCTCAAATTGAAATCTATTTCAATTATGAAATTCTATTTGAGTTTGGTTTGATTGTTAAACTATCCGAGCTCAAATAATTTTTTATCAAGCGAGCTCGGAATGAGACTCGAGTAGTTTGATTATTTTACAAATATTTTGATAATTTTTTGATTTTTGATTCGAGATCGAGCCGAGATTCAAAAATTACAAACGAAAAATTATGTTCAAACTTATTTGATTTATGTGACAAACCGATATCAAACAAGCTTTTATCGAGTGAGCTCGAGCCAAATATCGAATAATTTGATTTCATTTTAGCTTAGATAGATTTGGTCAAATTATTTACATATTCTGGATGTTGGTGGAAATTTTCTAAATTTAAGAACCTTCTTTAGGTTAAATATAATTACACTTACAAACCGATATCAAACAAGCTTTTATCGAGTGAGCTCGAGCCAAATATCGAATAATTTGATTTGATTTTAGCTTAGATAGATTTGGTCAAATTATTTACATATTCTGGATGTTTGTGGAAATTTTCTAAATTTAAGAACCTTCTTTAGGTTAAATATAATTACACTTGGCGAAATAGTGAAAAAAAAAATTGGACTGTTGGTAACTGTTGCACACAAGCACACAATTTCTTTTAGACGATGAATATATCGATCATCAAAAAATCTTTCCAAATTTATTCCACTGATATCAGGATATAAAAAATAAGCTAACTACGAATATTAGAATAAAACTAGATAAATACTCACACAAGTGAGATTTTAATATAAAACTAGAGAAATAATCGCACTAGCTAGAATTGAACTGTTGCATAAATGTGAATACACCATTACATTAATCACGACAACGAAAAATCTATTTGAATCTATTTCATTGGTATCAAGGTATAAAGATAAGCTAGTAACAAACATTAGTAAAAAAAAATAGATAAATACTCCCACTAGTGAAATTAGAATAAAACTATAGAAATACTCGCACTAGTGAGAATTGAACTATTGCATTCCTTTTATTTTAGACGGTGAATACATCATTACATTAATCATTGTATCAAAAAAATCTATCTGAGTCTATTTCATTGATATCAAAGTATAATTATAAGCTAACTTCAAGTATAAAACTCAAAAAAAAGCTCGCACTAGTGAGATTAGTATATAAAACTTGACAATTTCTCGCACTAGTAAGAAACGACCTATTGCATGCATTTTTTTGGAAAGAAGCTTTGTTGGGGTTTCTAAAGAGAGGGCCTTGGGATGAGAGTGTAATAACGGAGTTCGGTTGTATTTTTACCAACCTCGTTTGGTCGTGCATAAATATATGCGTTTAGGTTGGTGAAAAAAGCTCACCACTTCGTATTAATTGCAAAACTCCCAAAGGCAAAAACAGTGGATTATTGTGCCACGGGTTATTAGGCTATAACATGTGATATTATTACTATTATTTTGTATCTTATTATTACATATGTATATAAATATGAAACAGTTGTGTTTCCGAATGTCAATGAGAAATATACATTTTTGAGAAAGAGAATCTTATTTTCTTTTTACCTATATCTGAAACATCTGTATTAATCTGTAAATATTTAGAGGAAGAAAGACTGAATTGTGAGTAAATGGTAAAAAGATGAATGATATCGGCTAAACATGGAATAACAAAAGGGGGGAACATGAAATATGTGAGAAAATAGGTTAAATCAGTCAAACAAAAAGTAAAATCTACCACAATTGAGTTAAACCGGAGAGAATTGATGAATTGGTTAACAAATTGGATTAAAAAAAAAAGGTGAAATCGATGAAAGAAGCGGTTAAAATAGCAAAAAATAAACTGTAAACTCAATATCAAAGCGGATGCAATCGATATTTCTTTGAACAGTTCTTAAGAAATTATCAATTATTAAAATAATTGAATAAATGCCACATTTATGTTCTATGAATAAAAATAAATTACAATTTAGTTAACTATAAACTTATAAATTCCTTAAGTTTAAAAAAAAAGTCAAAACATATAAATGGTTAAAA
Source organism: Penstemon barbatus (assembly GCA_003313485.2). Lineage (NCBI taxonomy): Eukaryota > Viridiplantae > Streptophyta > Magnoliopsida > Lamiales > Plantaginaceae > Penstemon > Penstemon barbatus. The sequence continues at coordinate 18,874,375 of CM064880.1, forward strand.
TTGGTGAAAACACGTAAAATTCGAATAAAATATATGATAAAAATAATAAAATAATGGAAAAATGTTTTAGAGTGAAGAACGAGGTAAGGCAACAAAAAATAATTCAATCGATAAAACAACGGGGAATCGGCAAAACATGAAAAAATTGATTGATAAAACATGAGTGATATTGGCTAAACACGGGATAACAAAAAATATGTCAAATTGATAAAAGAACAAGAATAAAATAAAATGAGCTAAATTGACTTAAAATTTGAGAAATAGTAGAGAAAATAGGTTAAATCGACAAAAGAATAAGCATAATCTACTAAAATTGGATTAAACCGCATAGAATGAACAAATTAATTAACAAACGGGATAAACAACAAACAATGAGCGAAATCGATGAAAGCACGATTTAAAATACATTAGAAAAATGATAAACTTAATGTAAAAGTAGGTGAAAACGATGAAAGAACATGTTTAAAAAAAATCAAAAATAAAAATGGTAAACTCAATGTAGAAGCAGGCTAAATCGATAAAATATCTTTACTCAACAAAATCGATAAAAATGTGTGTTTCCGTTCTTTCACTTCTGAGATGTTTTTGTTATTTAAGGTTTTCCGTGCAAAGTAACTTGTTTTGTGGGTTTGGTGTTGTAGCCTTAGATGGAGAATCTTGGGGATATGAATTTGGCAAGACAAAGTTATGGTTTAGGTGGAAGGACAATAGATTATGAGTTGGAAAATCGGCCCGGAAGTTATAACTTGGAAGCTGCATCAGGGGATGACCAGAATACCTCTGGAAATAGATCATCCGAAAGGAAAAAGTATCACTAACATAGTGCATTCCAAATCCAAGAACTTGAAACATATGTTTTTTATTCTTTTCAATTCACTGTGATTTTGAGTTTGTTTTATTCATGAAGTTAATTAATTTGCTCTTTCCTTTAGTTCTTTCAAGGAGAACCCGCATCCCAATGAGAAACAAAGATCGTAACTTGGCGAGAGATTAGGTTTGGAGATTCAGCAGATCAAATTTTGATTTCAGAACTGAAGAACTCAGATGAAGGTAACTACTTAGACTTTTTAGGCTACTAGATACGTGCACGTGCATTGCACGTGACTAAGTAATTAATTACGTTAGTTGAATCATCATGTAATAATTTTCATTATATTATCGTCTTAATGACATTCTACACATTTTTTTAATTAAGTCACATTAATTAATTTTTGTTACCAAAAAATTAAAGTTGAGATTATAAATACCCAAAATCAGGACTTCAAAATTGAAAACGAATGATAATTACTAAGTGTTTCTAACCTAAAACTACATGTTTACATAATTTTATGTACCTTTTGTCGACTAAACCTGTTTTTTCACTGATTTCACCCGTTTTTACATTTAGCTTACTATTTCTTTTGTTATTTTAAACCTATTTTTCACCGATTTCACCCGTTTTTACATTGAGTACACTAATTTTTTTTTTTTATTATTTTAACTAGTTCATCCATATAGTTCATCCATTTCGTGGTTTATCCCATTTATTAATCAATTCACTTATTCTCTTAACCCAATTTTAGTCATAAAAATTGCGTTGAACTCACTTTTTTTTTATCTAATTATTTTTTCATTGATTTTACAATTTTTTTATAATAGAACTTTCCGAAGAAATATCTATTTCATTCGCTTTTACTCTGAGTTTACCACTTCTTTTTTTTAACAAATTCATTTACCGATTTCACCCTTTTTTTTTGCGTTTTATACCATTTGATGATCAATTCACTCATTCTCTATGGTTAAACTCAATTTTAGTCAAATTTATCCCATTTTTAATTAATTCACCCATTTTCTTTATAAGAGATGAGAAAATGTTCCCTATGGGATTAGAACCAAGGGAGGAAAAATCAAACAAAGCCTAAAGCACACAAATGAGCTAGTGATCAGCTTAGTTGGTATTTGGGTGACCAATAATAAATTATATGAATATCAACTCCATAATTTTTTTGGGGGGTGACCCTCTCTCGTCTACAAGATGCTCCGCCACTGCTGCTGGGTATTTGAGTCAAGAACGAAACTTTTAAAAAACATCCTCATTGAGTAGTATCATCAAATTTTTTGCTTTGATTACGTTTTTTGCTTGTTGATTTCTTATAAAAAAATTTAGTTTTAATGGATGCTTTGGTTTGGGTTTATTTTGATTAAGTTGTTATCTCCCTTTTGACATTGAAAGATTTAGGGTTGTAAAAACAAATTGATCAGTAGCTCGGATTGAATTCTATTTCAATCTTAAAATTATATTTGAGTTTGGTTTAATTGTTAAACTAGTCGAGCTCAAATGAATTTTTACTAAACAAGCTCGAATTCGAGAAACGAGTAGTTTGATAAAACACATTTAGTCCTTTAGTCCACTCTTCCAAGCCCACTCTTCCAAGTCACAAAGATCTTGGGTTATACTAAGAACACTCAGTAATTAGTACACTCCACTTACGCCAAAACAACAAATGAATCTGGTCGTAAGCTCGCAAAAGGAAATCACAAAGAAGTCCTATTCTACAGAGACTTATCACTCACAACGACGGATAAGTACTCCTCACAACACTCTAACACATTTCACTCAGAAAAATGTATCTTTCTTTGATATTCAGCTTCAGCTTGAGTCAACAAATGACAAGGCTGATGAGTGGGCTGTTCTTGAGCTTTTGAGACTTAGAAAATATTTTGCTTCGAATTCAATCTCTCATTTGTTGTGTATTTTCTTCTCTTCGGCTCTTGAACTATTTATACTCACAGATTCAAAATGTGTCCGTTCAAGAGAGACACATTTCAAATTTCTTGATATCTGGTCCTTAATTTCCGCGAACGGCTCTCTGCACAGTGACAGTACTACATACTGTACTTTCTGTCAGGCAGCATTAAATGCACCGAGCTTATATGAGGTATTTCTTCAATCATTTGCCATTAATATCCTCGGACTTCAGCATTTATTACTCCAGTGGCATTTATTACCGTTGGGACGACTTCTTGATCTTTTCCACTTGGCTGATGAGAGTACAAGTCTGATGATGAACAGAGCTGATCTCAAACTTGAACAAATCTGATTTGAGTCGGCTGATTTACACCAGTCTGATTTCTTCTCTTCAGCAGATCAGTAGTCTTCTGGACCTTGAATATTTGACCCTTCTGATTTGTCTTCATACTTGGTCAAAATTCTTCCAAGGGATTTAAACTAAGTTTTCCTTACTTAGTTGATCTTGATGAGTTTTGGAAATCATCAAAACCTCCCTTAATTTCTCTAACTTCAGTGCACTCTTATCTTCATCTTTATCCTACAATTTCCCCATTTTTGATGATGACAAAACTTCAACTAAGTACCTGTTACCTAAACTAAAGTTTTAATCCTCAAAATTTCTGAGATAGAAATGTATGTTGGAGTAAAAACTTGAACTTTTATATATATTGAAAATGATTACAAGTTACAAGTTTTTCATCAGATGAGATAACTGAGGAAAATAAAGAAAACTGATTACAATGGTTTGATCTAATCTAGTCATCAGCTTCTTCACTTTCTCCTTCAAGTTCCTCATAATACTCTTAAGAAGATTCTTCATCATCATCTTCTTCATCTTCTTCTTCATCAGCAGCATTATCTATGACTAGATTGGACTTGACAGCTTCCATTTTCTGTTTGATTTCTTGTTATCTTTTCAACTCTTTTTCTGCCTCCTCCATCCTTCTCTTTATCCTCTCTTCATCCTTGTACTTGGCGAATGGCCTCTCTTGTTCTTCAGGAGTATCCTCGGATGCAGCCAGTTCTTTATCAGACTTGGCTTGTTCCTTGGGTTCTTCTTCAGACTTTTCCTTGCCATCAGCCTTTCCAACTTCTTCAGCAGCAGCCTTTTCATCTTCCTTATCATCGGTCTCCTTGTCTTTGGCAGCATCAGTTTCCTCAGTCTTTTCTTCAAGTGCTTGATTTTCAGTAGCAGCAGCTTGAATAGTTGTCTATTTCCCTTTATCTTCCCCCTTTTTGTCATCATCAGGGTTGATAGGAGGATTGAGGGCAACATGTTGGATCCTGACAGGAGCACATAATGATTTGATGTTCTGATTGATTAGGTCATGGCTTGCATTGAGGTGGTTGAGAGTGGTAGTGATTTGATCAACTTGATCATTGATGCAGTCAATGTAAAGTTGTAGAGTGGAGATTTTTGTATCAACTCTGGTGGCAGCTTTATGAACTTGTTCTACCAACAGGTGATTCTTTGTTGTCTCCTCCTCAGCTACTTTGATGAATGTATTTGTGAGATGAGCAATAAGGTCTTCATTCCTCTTTAAGGCAGTATGAAGATGATTCATGTCAGCTTTGACATCTTCAATATTCTTGTTCATATCTAAGACACTATGTGTCATCCTTAGAGTATTATCCTCAGGCAGAGGGAAGTTGTTAATGGCATCCTTCACCATTATTGCAGTATTCTTCTGCATTTGTTCCAACTGCAGCTTGTTCTTTTCTTCCATGTCTTTCTGCATTTTCTCCAGTTGCAGTTTGTTCCTCTCTTCCATTTCTCTTAAGGGATTCTCCAGCATCATTTGAAAGGCTTCCATCAGCGATGAGTGCATATCAGCTGTTGGAATTTGAGGTGATGCAGTTTGATCTTCTTCCTGTTGAACATGAGTGTTTTTCAGATCAGCTTCGTCTTTAGCTTTTTCCTTATCAATACATTCAATGGCTAAGGGTTCTTTAGCAGCATCAGGCTGATTCGTGACGTCTTCAAAGATCTTGTTAACAATTTTGCCGTCATCAGTGAAAACTGTTGTCTGACGAATCATCCTCACAACAGGCAGACTATTAGGAGCAGTTTTCTTCACTTTAGGCAATTCTTGATAACTTTTTATTTCCTTGCCAAATGTGATATGATGGACACCAGGCATAGCAGGCAGATCACTTGGAGAACCTTGTTCATATCTTGACTTGGCAGCCAAATTCTCCAAGGCTGTTAGAGTAGCAATTTGCACAGCTCTTTCTATGGGATCACATTGCTTCCTTCTTTTGGCTGGCAAAGAGTTAAAGATAATCTTTGCTTCTTCAGTAGCAAGGTCCATTGCATACTTATGCATTCTATCTCTAACGAAATTTGGATCTAGTGCTCTGGTGATGGAAGTAGTCTTCAGCCAATCAAGAACCCACTTCTCTTCATTAGCAAACTCTTCCCAGTTCTGGATCTCTTCAACAGATTTGTTCACCCTGTATTCTCTCCATTTTATGTATCTTTTATTTTCATGAGTGAACAAGGTCTTAAGCATCAGCTTCTTGTCAAAGTAAGCCAGTGCCTTTTCGAACCTGTTGAAAACAGAAGAGTCAGAATTCACAATATCAAAAGCTCTTCTTACTTCAAACTTCTTCTTCGTTTGAACCATGCCAGCAGGCATCTTCTTCTTAGCATTTAAAGATTCACCAATCTTTATGCCTCCGGCAATGTTAGGACCATGAGCATCCTTTTTACTGAGCTCAAGAACAAGAGCTAACTTAGCATCCTCAGCAGCTTTATGTTCTGCTTCAGACATATTTCTTCTCTGCTCTTCTTTTTCAGCTTCTTTCTTGCTGAGCTGAAGGACCCTTTGTTCTTCTTGGTCATCCCTTTTTCTCTGCTCTGCCTATTCCCTCTTCTTCTTGTCAGCAGCTGATACTTTCTTTCTTTTGATAAGTATCTTCCTCTTTCCTTTCTTTTTGTCAGCTGGCTGATCTTCTTGAATACTGGCAGGTGCAGGGCCAGCAGATGCAAGTGGTGCAGCTACTATGGGATTGATGATCTGCACTTCAGGATCATCATGAGGTTGAGCAACCTCAGCTGTTGGTTCTGTTGAAGTAATCTGTGGGGCAGTTTGATCATCAGCTTGCTTTTCCTTAGCAGATTCTTCTTCAGTTCCAGCAGGCCTCTCTGCTGATGGAGGACTTTCTCTGACTAAGTCAGACAGTTCAGTAGGAGATTCAATGAAGGTCATTTTCTTTCTGATTGTTTTCTTTGGTCTTCTTCCTTGAACAGGTTGGGAAGCTCCTGTATCCCTAAGTTGACTTCTTGTCCTGCGAGCAACATGCTCATCAGGATGTTCAGCAGATATTGTCCTTGAAGGTGAGGCAGGAGACATGTTCCTTATCTCCTCAGTTGTCTTATTGATGATATTGTCAGCAACTTCCTTCGCAGCAGGCTCATCTACTCTGGCTTGAACAGCTGGCTCAGCTGTTTGAGCAGATGCATTCTTCAATTTCTTAGGAGCCACTTCTTTTGGCTCATCAACCTTCTTCTTTTTCTCAGCCTTTGCCTGAGCAACAGGCTGGGCTGTTTTGGTACCTTTCTTCTGCTTCTTGGTAGGAACCTTTTCCTTAGGTTCCTCATCTTCTTCTTCTTCCTCTTCTTCATTCTTCCTCTTTGTTCCTCCCTTCACAGTTTGATAAGTAGTTATTGTTTTGGAACTGTGGATTTCCTTCCCATAGGTCATCCCACAACCCAAATTGAAAAACAGGTAACTTAAGGTTATCCTGTGATTTGATTGCTTCTTCAGGTGGAAATTGGCCAAGATGTACCAGATCACTACCGACCAGTTTACTTCAATGCCAAAATAAACAGCAACCATTATGCAGTACCTCTTCATGGTGATTGCATCCAAAGAGAAAATGCAGTTCTCTATCAGCTTTGACACCATGTCAGCCATGCGCTGAAACTCGTCCTTCAACTGTTTCTTTTTCAAGTTTCCAGTCATTACTTCATTATCCTTGGCACAGATTGCCCAGAACTCACGGATTTTATCCTCTGCCATAGTGGTAACATCTTGTCTCCCTTGATTTGAAAGTCCAAACTGCTCGTGCAACAGAGCAGGGGTGATGACGATTGTAGTTCCGCCAACGGTGGCCTTGATTTCCTTTTTGTCAAAATCAACAGCCTTCTCAGTGTTGTAGTACTCCATCACCTGGTCCTTCCAAACCATCTCAGCATGCGATTCCATGAATTTAACCAGCGTAGCAGCTTTGAATTTTTCCAAAATCTCCTTCATGATGGGCGTGTCGGACTGATGATGAGCATCATACACTAGGTACATGCCTTCAACCTTGGCTTCTTGTTGAGGATTCATCTTTGATTCTGTGAAGAGTTAGTGAAAACAGAGAATTTGCAGAAATTGAAGGCAGAAAAATTCTCACAAGTGCGTTTGAAACTATTTGGGTACGTAAAGAGTCACGAGTCTGATCAGATCTGGATTTATAGAGTTAGGGTATTTCGGTTTCCGTGATACCTGCCAACCGTTAGATCCGTTTCTGTCAGTTCTGATCGTGGGGCGATAGTTACGCGATTTGAATTTCAAAGCGCATTAAATGATGGGCGGGAATATGAACCGCCTTAGTTGTACTTGTAAAAGCGTGTTTTATATAAAACATTTTTAAACAGAAGGCTCTTACACTACTGATCAGACGAGTAACTAAAGTACTTATCGGATGGACTAGTGTCCTGATGACAGGCTGTTATCAGTGAAAGCCAATAACTGATAACCTTCATCGGCTGTTTGTCAATCCAGCTAGGTGAATAATCTTTAATCTTCAAACCTTGATGTTCTGATGAAAACATAACTTCAACTAACTTTCATCTACATATTTCATCTTTTAATTAGAAGTACCGCTAGTCTTACACGTTCCCCCTGACTTTAAGAATCCATAAGTCAACTAGTCTGTTGAGAGTTAACTTTTGAAGATAATAAGATGTGTAAGCTGATGAACTTCAGTCTTCTGTTGAGTTCCCCTTCAGCTTATGCATCCAACTTTAGTAGGCCTAGTTCAGCTCTTAGAGTTGAAAACCTTGTCTCACTTAGAGGTTTTGTGAAAATGTCAGCGATCTGATTTTCAGTAAAAACATATTCTATCATGACATTTCCTTTCTCCACATGATCTCTAATGAAGTGATGTTTGATCTCAATATGTTTAGTCCTTGAATGACTTGTAGTATTCTGAGTAAGTGGGATTGCACTTGTATTGTCACAGTAGATAGGTATCCTACTGATTTTAATGTTGTAGTCTTTTAGTTGATGTTTCAACCATAATATATGTGCACAGCAAGCTCCAACAGCTATGTATTCAGCTTCAGCAGTGGATATGGATACTGAAGTATGTTTCTTACTCATCCAATAGATCAGGCGACTACCCAAGAATTGACAGGCACCTGTGGTGCTTTTCCTATCAATCTTGCAGCCAGCAAGGTCAGAATCTCTGTATCCAATAAGCTCAAATCCAGATTCTCTAGGGTACCACAATCCCAATTCTTCAGTGCCTTTAAGATATTTGAGTATTCTTTTGGCAGCTAAGAGATGAGATTCCTTAGGATTTGATTGATATCTCGCACAAACCCCAACATAGTACATGATATCAGGTCTGCTAGCTGTTAAGTATAACAGTGACCCAATAATTCCTCTGTACTTGGTTATGTCCACTGATTTGACATCTTCATCTTTATCCAAACGAACACTAGTAGACATTGGAACATTTGCAGTAGAGCTAGTTTCCATACCAAATTTCTTGAACAGATCCTTTGTGTATTTTGCTTTATTGAAGAATATACCATCAGACAATTGTCTTACTCGCAAACCAAGAAAATAATTAAGTTCTCCCATCATGCTCATTTCAAACTTGTTCTGCATCAGCTTTGAGAACTTATCTCACATCTGTTGATTTGTTGAACCGAAAATAATATCGTCCACATATATTTGCACAAGCAATATATGATTTTCCCATTCAATAGTGAACAAGGTCTTGTCTAGCTTACCTTTACGAAATCCTTTAATTAAAAGAAAATCAGATAGGGTATCATACCATGCTCTTGGAGCCTGTTTCAGTCCATGGAGAGCTTTCTTCAGACGATACACCTTGTCTTCTTCTTGATAAGCTTCAAATCCAGGTGGTTGTTCAACATAAACTTCTTCTTGCAATTCTCCATTGAGATAAGCTGATTTCACATCCATTTGATAGACTGTAAAATTCTTATGAGCAGCATAGGCAAGAAAGAGTCTGATTGCCTCTAGTCTTGCTACTGGTGCAAAAGTTTCATCAAAGTCAATACCTTCTTCTTGGCAATATCCCTTGGCAACTAATCTAGCTGTATTTCTGGTGACCATACCATCTTCATTCATTTTATTCCTGAATACCCATTTAGTGCCAATTACCCTTTGATGACTTGGTCTAGGAACTAAGTACCAGACTTCATTCCTTTCAAATTGATTCAGCTCTTCTTGCATAGCTTCAATCCAGTTTGAATCGTTGAGAGCTTCTTCAATCTGTTTAGGCTCTATTTGAGATAGGAAGCTGACAAACATGGCATCACTTGCAGCAGCTCTCCTTGTCTTTACTCTATCCAAAGGATCACCAATCACCGGCTCTGGTGGGTGATTCTTGAGCCATCCAAGATCAGGTTGCAAATCTGAATGTTGTCCTCTGTTTTGATCTTGCAACACTACTGTTGGAGTTCCAGTAGTAGTCTGTTGAACAGCAGTTGTCTATTGAACGGTCTCAGGTCAGTCAGCTGTTTGCAACTCTTCTGTTAGACAATCAGCAGTGTGATTTTGAACAGCACTTGAGTTAGCAGCTAAGTTGAGATCAGGTAGTATGATGGGTATATACTCTTCATTTCTTTCAACACTCAATTTCTGAAAATCAGTAGACAGGATTTGATCAGTACTTTGATTCTTTTCATAAGATTGATTTGGTTCATCAAATACTACATGAATGGATTGTTCTACAAGTAAAGTTCTTTTGTTAAAAACTCTATAAGTTTTACTAACAGTAGTGTATCCTACAAATACTGCTTCATCAGCCTTTTCTGCAAAAGCAGTAAGGTGATTTTTCCCATTATTTAAGACAAAGCATTTACAACCAAAAATTCTAAAGTAATGAATGTTTGGCTTCCTATTGTTCCTAACTTCATATGGAGTCTTGTTTTGGTGCTTGTTGATCATGCATCTGTTTTGGGTAAAGCATGTTGTATTTGTTGATTCCGTCCAAAATCTTTAAGGCAGCTTAGCTTCAGCTATCATGGTTCTGGTAGCTTCTTTCAAAGTTCTATTTATCCTTTCAGCAACTCCGTTCTGTTGAGGGGTTCTAGCAGCAGAGTACTCATGACTGATTCCTCTGGCATTACAATACTCTTCAACTGTAGAGTTTGTAAATTCAGTCCCTCTGTATGATCTGATCTTCAGTATTTTCATACTCTTTTTGTTCTGAATTAGCTCCATCAGATTTGTAAGATGCTCTTTGGTTTCACTTTTCTTCTTCATGAAAATCACCCTAGTGTATCTTGAATAATCATCCACAACATCTAGGCAGTACTTCTTTCCACCATTGCTGATTGGATCAATGGGTCCAAATAAGTCCATATGTAGAAGCTCCAAGATCCTTCCAGATGATTGGTGTTTCTTGCTTTTGAATGATGACTTGATTTGTTTACCCTTCTGACATGCGTCACAAAGCTTGTCCTTGCTCATAATTGTCTTTGGAATTCCTTCTACCATATCATTCTTGATAAGTCTGTTGATGGTCTTGAAATTCACATGATTCATTCTTTTGTGCCACAGCCAACTGATTTCACTTGTTGTTGATGCTACCAAGCAAATACTTGAATTCTTGTCAACAGAATTCCAGTCCACTATGTAGACATTCCCTTGTCATCTTCCAGATAAAATAATCTTCTTTGTACCAATCTGTTCAACGTAGCACTTATCTGTTGAGAAGATGACTGAATATCCTTTGTCAAAAAATTGACTTATGCTCAGCAAATTGTATTTGAGGCCTTTAACATAAGAAACGTCAGATATTTCAATGTTGCCTTTGATCAGCTTTCCACTTGCTACAATCTTACCTTCCTTGTTGTCTCCAAAAGTGACTTTCGAACCATCCACAGCAACAGCATCAGTCAGCTCATGTATGTTTCCACACATGTGTCTTGAACAGCCACTGTCCAAGTACCAAGTCGTCTCTACTTTATTCCTACTCCTAATCCTAACCTACAAAACAAAATAAAAATTGTTTTAGGTACCCTTATTGAGAGGGTCCTGAAGGATTAGTTCCACCTTTGACAACCCAAGATGTTGAAGTCTTAGGCTTCTTAGGCTTCTGATTTTTGGCAGGAGCATGAAAAGTTTTATCTTCATCACGTTCATAAGATTTGCTATGTTGTTGATGATCAGCATGATAAGGATAATGTTCATAAGCAGAGTAAGATGCATGATAAGTAGGATATGCATGCATTGGATGAGCAGGATATGGTGCATAGTAAGTTGGAAATTGAGGTGCATGATACATAGGAGGATATGCAGCATGTTGCACATAATAAGACTCATTTCCATACCAAGCATTTTGATTTCTCTTGTTCTTATGCTTCTTTGGTTTACTAGATGCTTGCTCATTAATAGACGACTTAGTTTTACTAGTCTGATTGGTTTTAGCCTTATCAGAAGACTTCCTAGGACTCTTCTGTTTGGACTTACCAGTCTGTTTTCCTACACTAAGCTTTTTGTTGTTTTTAGCCTTAGGAGTTTTCGTCTCCTTTAATACTTTCTCAGGTGAAGCAGGTTTAGTAGTCTGAACTTACAAAATGACCTTACTATTGTCAGCTGATACAAATTTTTCAATATGGTTCAGTTCTAACTTATCCTGTTCTAAAGGTGTCTTCTATTTACTAGAGATAATAGTGGATGCAACAGATGACTTTTCATGAGACTCAATTAATTTTTCAAGTTTCATGATTTTTTCTTTATGGACTTCACATTCAGCTTTCAGAGATTCATTCTCTTGCTCAAGCAGTTTATACTCAGCTGATTCTTTTGGCTTTCATCTTTAAGTTTCAGTGAGCTGTTTTGCTCTCTTAGCAATATCATCTCTTCCTTAAGCTTACTAAATGTTTCTGCAATAGTAGTATTGTTAAGCATCATTTGTTCAAATGAATAAAACAATTCATTGTCAGGAGGAGTTACCTCATCATCCTCAGAGTCATCAGATTCCTTGGCCATCAGGCAGAGAAGTGCAGGACTCTCTTCTTCAGAAGACTCTTCATCAGAAGTGTCTGAATCCGAATCTGATGAGTAGATAGTAGCTAGCTTTTCAGCTTCTGCTAACAGCACCTTGTCTTTCTGATGCTTTCTTTCTTTTCTGATTCTCTTTTCCTCTTATGTATACTTCTCAGCTTTAGGATATGGGCAGTCTATGATGAAATGACCCAATATCCTGCAATTATAGCACATCATTTTGGATTTATAAGAATCCTTATCTTGAGAAGAAGAAGTAGGGTTAGAAGTAGAAGTATTATTGTATTTGTTCTTCATTTTTCTTTTGTAGAACTTCTTGAAGTTGTTCATCAGCAATGCAACGTCTCCAGCTGTGTACTCCTTTTTGTTGAGTATTGTGGCTTCATCAGATGAGTCCACTTCTTTACTTTTGTAGGCTGGTCTTCTGGGATTTTGAGCAGCAACTAGGGCGGTTGTGGGACTTGAAGTTGAGGTTTCTTCAATACCCATTCTTGGCAGTTTATACTCATACGCCTTGGGTACTGAGAACAGCTCGGTGAGTAAGATATTTCCCAAATCTCTTGACTCTTCCATGGCTGTCACCTTCATGTTGAACTTTGGAGGTAGAGCCTTCAGCACTCTGACGGTTATCTCCTTGTCTGTGAAGGTTTTTCCAAGCTTTAGAACTTCATTCAGTGTCCTTGTAAACCTTGTATCCATCTGATCAATGGTTTCAGTAGACTTCATCTTGAAGTTATCCAGCTTTTCCAGAGCAACACTCAGTTGATGCTCTTTGATGGCGTCGTTTCCTTCGCTCATATCACGAACCTTGTCCCACATTTCTTTGGCAGTCTTGCAATGCTTGACTTTGTCAAATCTGTCATTGTCTAGGGCTTTGGTCATGATGAAACGGCCAACTTTGTCCAGGTTGAACAGCTTTATTTCATCAGCTGTCATCTCATGTAAATCTTTCTCTACCACAATATCAACTTCATCAACTTGATAGTCTTGGTGAATTTGAAAGGACCTTTGATGATACAAGTGTACATGTTATCATTGTAGGCAGTTAAGAAGATCTCCATCCTGATCTTCCAATCCTCAAAACTCATACCAGCAATGTGGGGAACATGGCTGATACAGTCCATTTTCAAAAAAAAAAAAAATTTCAAAAATATGCTCTTTTGAAAAAGTTTGAAAACCTTTGAAAAACACTAGGATCAAGCTCGTTGATCAGGCAGATGATTCTAATGAACTACCTGCTCTGATACCACTTGTTGGTCCCAAGTGGTCAGATGAGGTCTAGAGGGGGGGTGAATTGACCTCTGAAAATTTTACTCAAATTTTAACTTTAAAACTTTTGCTTAACAGAAAGCAGACTAAGCTGTTACAGAACAGTAAGCTTACAATGCTGATCGTGAATAATTCTTTGAACAGCTTTGTTGACCACTAGTCTGATAGTTACTTAGCTTATTTTAGTCAAAATCAGTTTTAATACCAGAATACTTGCAGCGGATGTTTTAAGTGTTTTTCACAAGTATACTTAGTAGTTTGAAAAATTGTATCCCCAGTTTTGTAAAAACTCCTTTAAGTCTTTTTCAAACAGTTTAATGAAGTGTTTTATGTAGTCAGAAAATATATGCATGCAAAATGCAATGTAAAACAAAAAGATTTTTATAGTGGTTATATGGATGTAAATATCCTTTAGTCCACTCTTCCAAGTCACAAAGATCTTGGGTTATACTAAGAACACTCAATAATTAGTACACTCCACTTACGCCAAAACAACAAATGAATCTGGCCGTAAGCTCGCAACATGAAATCACAAAGAAGTCCTATACTACAGAAATTTATCACTCACAAAGACGGATAAGTACTCCTCACAACACTCTAACAGATTTCACTCAGGAAAATGTATCTTTCTTTGATCTTCAGCTTCAGCTTGAGTCAACAAATGACAAGGCTGATGAGTGAGCTGTTCTTGAGCTTTTGAGACTTAGAAAATATTTTGCTTCGAATTCAATCTCTCAGTTTTTGTGTATTTTCTTCTCTTCGGCTCTTGAACTAGTTATACTCACAGATTCAAAATGTGTCAGTTGAAGAGAGACACATTTCAAATTTCTTGGTTTCTGGTCCTTAATTTCCGCAAACGGCTCTCTGCACAGTGACAGTACTAAAGACTATACTTTCTATCAGGCAGCATTAACTGCACCGAGCTAATATGAGGTATTTCTTCAATCATTTGCCATTAATATCCTCGGACTTCAACATTTATTACTCAAGTGGCATTTATTACCGTTGGGACGACTTCTTGATCCTTTCCACTTGGCTGATGAGAGTACAAGTCTGATGATGAACAGAGCTGATCTCAAACTTGAACAAATCTGATTTGAGTCGGCTGATTAACACCAGTCTGATTTCTTCTCTTCAGCAGATCAGTAGTCTTCTGGACCTTGAATATTTGAACCTTCTGATTTGTCTTCATACTTGGTCAAAATTCTTCCAAGGGATTTAAACTAAGTTTTCCATACTTAGCTGATCTTGATGAGTTTTGGAAATCATCAAAACCTCGCTTAATTTCTCTAACTTCAATGCACTATTATCTTCATCTTTATCCAACAATAATTACACTTGGCCAAATATAGAAAAAAATGTTGTGGATAATTGGTGGGTTTTTTGCACTTTGCACCCCCAAAACATGGGAAATAGGCACTTTGCACCCTAAAAAATTAGATTTAGCACTTTGCACCCTCGAATTATGAAAAATGCAGCACTTTGCACCCACTTTTATTTTAAGGCAAAATGTTGATTTAAATAAATAAATAAATAAATTGGTTAGATGGATATTTCAATGTTAAGGACAAAAAGAATTATGGTGTCCGTTCATTCAAATGGTAGTTTTAGAATAATAATTATGTAAACATATGGTTTTAGTTAGAAATACTTAGTATTTATAGTTCGCTTTTTATTTTCAAGTTTTTTTTTTATGTATATATGATAACAACTTTAAATTATTGGTATCAACATGGTAATAATTAAAGTAATTTAGTCAAAAAAAAATTATGTGGTGTGCCATTAATTAGGACCATAGAATGATGAAAAATTATTATCTTATTCAATTAACATTGGAAATTAGTTTATTAAGTGCGATGCACGTGCACTTTTTAGATTAATTTTATTAGGAAAAAATGAGATCTTTCATTTTCTTCTTTTATGTGGGTTGGGGCGACGACTAAAATAGTCAAACAAACTTTGTTGGGGTAAATAAAGAGAGGACCTAGGGATGAGAGTGTAATAAAGGAGTTCGGTTGTACATTAACCAACCTTGTTTGGTCATTCTTCAATATTTTGCGTTGGTCGGTGAAAAAAGCTCGCCAACTGGTATTAATTGCAAACCTCCCGAATGCAAAAATAGTGAATTATTGTGCCACGGGGCGTTAGGCTTCTTCATGTGACATTATTACTATTACATGTATCTCATTATTACAAATGTGTATAAATCTGAAGCAGCTGTGTTTCCAAATAGGAGAAAGATGAAATTTTGAGAAAGAGAATCTTATTTGCTATTTATCTATCTGAAACAATTGTATTAATCCGTAAAAGTTTTGCAGAAGAAAGATCGAATCTTACGTCGTTTCTTGGGAGAGGATAAAGAGGCTATTCTTCTATTGCTCTTTATTAATTCAACATTTTCAATGAACTTTTGGGGTTTCACTGGTAAAGATAATAACTCTAGCGGGGGTTTTAAAATAGCGGATAATGGTTTGCGTTCATCCAACACCACCACTGGTTCGATCTCAAATCCAGTGCAAATGGTCAATTGAGCTTTTTCTCAACCTATGTGCAGTTCCTCACCCATTTCTCTTGCTCGTGTATGATCTCTCTCTCTCTCTCTCTATCAACGTATGAGTGTGTCAAAATATGTGTTTATGTTTTTTCACTTATGAGATTTTATGTTGTTTAAGATTTTTTGTGCAAAGTGACTTATTTTGTTGGTTTGGTGTTGCAGCCTAAGATGGAAAATCTTGGGGATATAAATTTGACAAGACAAAGTTATCGTTTAGGTGGAAGGACAGGAGATGATGAGTTGGCAAACCGATCTGAAAGTCAAAAGTTGTTGGGTATTTGAGTCAAGTATCATAAAAAATGCCCTGGAATTCAAAGAAAGGTCTCGGTGAACTTTGATTAGGTTTTTTTCTTGTTGATTCTTGAACAAATTTTGAGTTTTAATGGATGTTTTGGCTTGGGTTTATTTTCATGAAGTAGTTATCTCCCTTTTGACATTGAAAGATTTTAGGGTGGAAAAACGAGTTGATCAATAGCTCAAATTGAAATCTATTTCAATTATGAAATTGTATTTGAGTTTGATTTAATTGTTAAACTATCTTAGCTCAAATAATTTTTTATCAAGCGAGCTCGGAATGAGAATCGAGTAGTTTGATTATTTTACAAATATTTTGTTAATTTTTGGATTTTTGATTAGAGATTCAAAAATTACAAACGAAAAATTATGTTCAAACTTATTTGATTTATGTGACAAACCGATATCAAACAAGCTTTTATCGAGTGAGCTCGAGCCAAATATCGAATAATTTGATTTGATTTTAGCTTAGATAGATTTGGTCAAATTATTAACATATTCTGGATGTTGGTGGAAATTTTCTATATTTAAGAACCTTGTTTAGGTTAAATATAATTACACTTGGCCAAATAGTGAAAAAAGGAATTGGACTGTTGGTAACTGTTGCACACAAGCACAAAATTTCTTTTAGACGATGAATACATCGATCATCGAAAAATCTTTCCAAATTTATTCCACTGATACCAAAATATAAAAAATAAGCTAACTACGAATATTAGAATAAAACTAGATAAATACTCGCACAAGTGAGATTAATATAAAACTAGAGAAATAATCGCACTAGCTAGAATTGAACTGTTGCACGCATTTTTTTTAAGACGGTGAATACATCATTACATTAATCACGACAACGAAAAATTTATTTGAATCTATTTCATTGGTATCAAGGTATAAAGATAAGCTAGTAACAAACATTAGTAAAAAAAATAGATAAATACTCCTACACGTGAAATTAGTATAAAACTATAGAAATACTCGCACTAGTGAGAATTGAACTGTTGCATTCCTTTTTTTTTAGACGGTGAATACATCATTACATTAATCATTGTATCAAAAAAATCTATCTGAGTCTATTTCAATGATATCAAAGTATAATTATAAGCTAACTTCAAGTATAAACTCAAAAAAAAGCTCGTACTAGTGAGATTAGTATATAAAACTAGACAATTTCTCGCACTAGTAAGAAACGACCTATTGCATGCATTTTTTGGGAAAGAAGCTTTGTTGGGGTTTCTAAAGAGAGGGCCTAGGGATGAGAGTGTAATAACGGAGTTCGGTTGTATTTTTACAAACCTCGTTTGGTCGTGCATAAATATTTGCGTTTTGGTTGGTGAAAAAAGCTCACCACCTCGTATTAATTGCAAAACTCCAAAAGGCAAAAACAGTGGATTATTGTGCCACGGGTCATTAGGCTATAACGTGTGATATTATTACTATTATTTGTATCTCATTATTACATATGTATATAAATATGAAACAGTTGTGTTTCCAAATGTCAAGGAGAAAGATACATTTTTGAGAAAGAGAATCTTATTTTCTTTTTACCTATATCTGAAACATATGTATTAATCTGTATATATTTAGAAGAAGAAAGACTGAATTGTGAGTAAATGGTAAAAAGATGAATGATATCGGCTAAACATGGAATAACAAAAGGGGGGAACATGAAATATGTGAGAAAATAGGTTAAATCAGTCAAACAAAAAGTAAAATCTACCACAATTGAGTTAAACCGGAGAGAATTGATGAATTGGTTAACAAATTGGATTAAAAAAAAAGTGAAATCGATGAAAGAAGCGTTTAAAATAGCAAAAAATAAACTGTAAACTCAATATCAAAGCGGATGCAATCGATATTTCTTTGAACAGTTCTTAAGAAATTATCAATTATTAAAACAGTTTAATAAATGCCACATTTATGTTCTATGAATAAAAATAAATTACAATTTAGTTAACTATAAACTTATAAATTCCTTAAGTTAAAAAAAAAGTCAAAACATATAAATGGTTAAAATTGGTGAAAACACGTAAAATTCGAATAAAATATATGATAAAAATAATAAAATAATGGAAAAATGTTTTAGAGTGAAGAACGAGTTAAGGCAACAAAAAATAGTACAATCGATAAAACAACGGGGAATCGGGAAAACATGAAAAAATCGATTGATAAAACATGAGTGATATTGGCTAAACACGGGATAACAAACAATATGTCAAATTGATAAAAGAACAAGAATAAAATAAAATGAGCTAAATTGACTTAAAAAGTTGAGAAATAGTAGAGAAAATAGGTTAAATCGACAAAAGAATAAGCATAATCACCTAAAATTGGATTAAACCGCATAGAATGAACAAATTAATTAACAAACGGGATAAACCACAAACAATGAGCGAAATCGATGAAAGCACGATTTAAAATACATTAGAAAAATGATAAACTTAATGTCAAAGTAGGTGAAAACGATGAAAGAACATGTTAAAAAAATCAAAAATAAAAATGGTAAACTCAGTGTAGAAGCAGGCTAAATCGATAAAATATATTTACTCGACAAAATTGAGAAAAATTGATAAAAATGAGTTAAATTTATTAAAATGGATTAGGCATGTAATTGAAAATGATGAACCCAGAAAAAGACATGTATAGTCGACAAATCTGGTGGAAATCAATTACAAAAAATTCGTTAAACCGGTGAACACTGATATAAATAAAAAAAATATTGGTTAGATGGATATTTCAATGTTAAGGATAAAAAGAATGATGGTGTCCGTTCATTCAAATGGTAGTGTTAGAATAATAATTATGTAAACATATGGTTTTAGTTAGAAATACTTAGTATTTATAGATCGTTTTTTTATTTTCAAGTTTTCTTTTATGTATTTATGATAACAACTTTAAATTATTGGTATCAACATGGTAATAATTAAAGTAATTTAGTCAAAAAAAATTATGTGGTGTGCCATTAATTAGGACCATAGAATGATGAAAAATTATTATCTTATTCAATTAACATTGGAAATTAGTTCATTAAGTGCGATGCACGTGCACTTTTTAAATTAATTTTATTAGGAAAAAATGAGATCTTTCATTTTCTTCTTTTATGTGGGTTGGGGCGACGACTAAAATAGTCAAACAAGCTTTGTTGGGGTATCTAAAGAGAGGGCCTAGGGATGAGAGTGTAATAAAGGAGTTCGGTTGTACTTTTACCAACCTTGTTTGGTCATTCTTCAATATTTTGCGTTGGTCGGTGAAAAAAGCTAGCCAACTAGTATTAATTGCAAACCTCCCGAATGCAAAAATAGTGAATTATTGTGCCACGGGGCGTTAGGCTTCTTCATGTGATATTATTATTATTATTATATGTATCTCATAATTACAAATGTGTATAAATCTGAAGCAGCTGTGTTTGCAAATAAGAGAAAGATGAAATTTGAGAAAGAGAATCTTATTTGCTATTTATCTATCTGAAACAATTGTATTAATCCGTAAAAGTTTTGTAGAAGAAAGATCGAATCGTACGTCGTTTCTTGGGAGAGGATAATGGGACTATTCTTCTATTGCTCTTTGTTAATTCAACATTTTCAATGAACTTCTGGGGTTTCACTGGTAAAGATAATAACTCTAGCGGGGGTTTTAAAATGGCGGATAATGGTTTGCGTTCATCCAACACCACCACTGGTTCTATCTCAAATCCAGTGCAAACGAGCTTTTAACGAGTGAGCTCGAGCCAAATATCGAATAATTTGATTTGATTTTAGCTTAGATAGATTTGCTCAAATTATTTACATATTCTGGATGTTGGTGGAAATTTTCTATATTTAAGAACCTTGTTTATGTTAAATATAATTACACTTGGCCAAATAGAGAAAAAAAAATTGGACAGTTGGTAACTGTTGCACACAATTTCTTTTAGACGATGAATACATCAATCATAAAAAAATCTATCCAAATTTATTACACTGGTTTCAAAATATAAAAAATAAGCTAACTACGAATATTAGAATAAAACTAGATAAATACTCGCACAAGTGAGATTAATATATAACTAGAGAAATAATCGCACTAGCTAGAATTGAACTGTTGCACGCAATTTTTTTTTTTTTTTTAGACGGTAAATACATCATTACATTAATCACGACAACGAAAAATCTCTTTGAATCTATTTCATTGGTATCAAGGTATAAAGATAAGCTAGTAACAAACATTAGTTAAAAAAATAGATAAATACTCCTACACGTGAAATTAGTATAAAACTATAGAAATACTCGCACTAGTGAGAATTGAACTGTTGCATTCCTTTTTTTTTAGACGGTGAATACATCATTACATTAATCATTGTATCAAAAAAATCTATCTTAGTCTATTTCATTGATATCAAAGTATAATTATAAGCTAACTTAAAGTATAAAACTCAAAAAAAAAGCTCGCACTAGTGAGATTAGTATATAAAACTAGAAAATTTCTCGCACTAGTAAGAAATGACCTATTGCATGCATTTTTTTGGAACGAAGCTTTGTCGGGGTTTCTAAAGAGAGGGCCTAGGGATGAGAGTGTAATAACGGAGTTCGGTTGTATTTTTTACCAACCTCGTTTGGTCGTGCATAAATATTTACTTTTTAGTTGGTGAAAAAAGCTCACCACCTCGTATTAATTGCAAAACTCCCAAAGGCAAAAACAGTGGATTTTTGTGCCATGGGTCATTAGGCTATAACGTGTGATATTATTACTATTATTTGTATCTCATTATTACATATGTATATAAATATGAAACAGTTGTGTTTCCAAATGTCAAGGAGAAAGATACATTTTTTAGAAAGAGAATCTTATTTTCTTTTCCCTATATCTGAAACAACTATATTAATCTGTATATATTTAGAGAAAAAAGACTGAATCTTGAGTCGTTTCTTGGGAGAGGATAAAAGGGGTTATTCTTCTATTTCTATTTGTTACTTTTTTTGTGGGATAAAAAAAATGTAAGAATATGAATCTGACAAATTAAAATTGGTGGTTAATTTGTGTATTTAATATGATTCACTTTTTAAAATTAATTTTAATAGAAAAAATTGATATATTTCATTTTCTTTTTTTATGTGGGTAGGGGTGACGGCTAAAATAGTCAAACTGAATTCTTGGAAATATGCTTTGTTTGGGTTTCTAAAGAGAGGGCCTATGGATGAGAATGTAATAACGGAGTTTGGTCGTTCATATATATTTGTGTTTTGGTTGGTGAATAAAGCTCACCACCTCGTATCAATTGCAAAATTCCCGAAGGCAAAAACAGTGAATTATTGTGCCACGCGTCATTAGGCTACAACGTGTGATATTATTACTATTATTTATATCTCATTATTACATATGTATAAATCTGAAACAGCTGTGTTTGCAAATGTCAAGACGAAAGATGAATTTTTGAGAAAGAGAATCTTATTTTATATTTACCTATCTGAAACAATTGTATCAATCTATATATATTTAGAGGAAGAAAGACTCAATCGTGAGTTGTTTCTTGGGAGAGGATAAAACGGGTTATTCTTCTATTTCTATTTGTTACTTCAACATTTTCAATGAACTTTCTGGGTTTCACCGGTAAAAATAATAACTCTAGCGGGGTGCTAAAATGGCGGCTAATGGTTTGCGTTCATCCAATACCACCGCTGGTTCTATCTCAAGTCCTGTGCAAATGGTCAATTCAGCTTTTTCCCAACCTATGTGCAGTTCTTCATCCATTTCTCTCTCTCTCTCTCTCTCTCTCTCTCTCTCTCTCTCTCTCTCTCTCTCTCTCTCTCTCTCTCTCTCTCTCTCTCTCTCAGTGTGTGTGTGTGTGTCAAAATGTGTGTTTACGTTCTTTCACTTCTGAGATGTTTTTGTTATTTAAGGTTTTTCGTGCAAAGTAACTTATTTTGTGGGTTTGGTGTTGTAGCCTTAGATGGAGAATCTTGGGGATATGAATTTGACAAGACAAAGTTATGGTTTAGGTGGAAGGACAATAGATTATGAGTTGGAAAATCGGTCCGAAAGTTATAACTTGGAAGCTGCATCAGGGGATGACCAGAATACCTCTGGAAATAGATCATCCGAAAGGAAAAAGTATCACTTACATAGTGCATTCCAAATCCAAGAACTTGAAATATATGTTTTTTATTCTTTTCAATTCTCTGTGATTTTGAGTTTGTTTTATTCATGAAGTTTAATTAATTTGCTCTTTCCTTCAGTTCTTTCAAGGAGAACCCACATCCCAATGAGAAACAAAGATCGTAACTTGGCGAGAGATTAGGTTTGGAGATTCAGCAGATCAAATTTTGATTTCAGAACCGAAGAACTCAGATGAAGGTAACTACTTAGACTTTTTAGGCTACTAGAAACGTGCACGTGCATTGCACGTGACTAAATAATTAATTACGTTAGTTGAATCATCATGTAATAATTTTTAATTATAATATCGTCTTAATGACATTCTACACATTTTTTTTATTAAGTCACATTAATTAATTTTTGTTACCAAAAAATTAAATTGAGATTATAAATACCCAAAATCAGGACTTAAAAATTGAAAACGAATGATAATTACTAAGTATTTCTAACCTAAAACTACATGTTTACATAATTTTATGTACATTTTGTCGACTAAACCTGTTTTTTCACTGATTTCACCCGTTTTTACATTGAGTATACTATTTTTTTTATTATTATTTTAACTCGTTCATCCATTTTTCGTGGTTTATCCCATTTATTAATCAATTCACTTATTCTCTTAACCCAATTTTAGTCATAAAAATTGCGTTGAACTCACTTTTTTTTTATCTAATTATTTTTTCATTGATTTTACAATTTTTTTATAATAGAACTTTCCGAAGAAATATCTATTTCATTCGCTTTTACCCTGAGTTTACCACTTCTTTTTTTAACCAATTCATTTACCGATTTCACCCATTTTTTTGTGGTTTATACCATTTGATAATCAATTTACTCATTCTCTATGGTTGAACTCAATTTTAGTCAATTTTATCCCATTTTTAATTAATTCACCCATTTTCTTTAATTTCATACAATTTAAGTCGATTTTATCCCATTTGTTAATTTATTCACCAATTATCTCCGATTTAATCCAATTTTAAATGATTTTTAAGTTTTTTTGTTAACTGAATAGTAGTTTATAGCTTCTTTATTAGTAATTGAAAATGTGATTGATGCTTAGAACATATGTATTTTTTTTCCTTTTGCCCATGAGAAGGGGAAATTTAATTTATTTTCCTTTTATGAAGATTTTTGAATGTGTTATAATTTCATATAACTTTCAGAAGGACGATCTTTATTTATTTGGTTTACTATTGACATTTCAATGAGTTACAAAACTTAAAAATAATATAAACCTTTTGCCTATGAGAAGGGGAAATTTGATTTATTTTCCTTTTATGAAGATTTTTTAATGTGTTATAATTTCGTATGACTTTCATAAGGACGATTTTTATTTATTTGGTTTATTATTGACATTTCAATGAGTTACAAAACTTAAAAATAATATAAAATTTGATGTAGTAGAGATCTTTTGTGTAATTGTACTTCTTGAATTTTATTTTTTTATTTTTTTTTCCATTACATTATATATCGCAATGAGTTGTAAGACTTATAAATTATTATAAGAGATGAGAAAATTATTGGGATTCGGTAAGATAAACAGCCCTAGGCACAGCGGAATATAAAATTTTTAGGACCTCTTACGGAATCTTGTCAGGATACTACTCTAGGTGTATATATATAAATATTAATTAAAACGATAGTATAAGTAGTTTACACGTTATACCTATCTCCTTGCAAATCCAAGTTGGCAGTCGAGATCAAGTTTCTCCTCCAGCTAAATCGATCCAAGCTTTTGTAGTAGCGCCCCACGTGTTGCGCCTCTACGAGTTGATACACCACAATATCACGAAAATTAATATAACCTAATCGACTAGAGCATAGGGTATATTAATATCTAGGATTTAGGAACGATTAGGAACAAAAATTGAAGACGAAAAATTCTTCCAAACACTGGAAGGGTTCGGCCGATCTGGATGGGAGAGGGAGAGAGAATTTTGCTCTTGCTCAATTTTTGCTTAGAGGTGTGTGTGAAAAAAAACTACAAGTTACCTACTTATAGTTATCTCCCTAATCTAGTCCTATTAGGACTAGGACTTTATTCTCCTACATGGGTCATGGCCCTCTTTAATTAGAAGACTAAGTCTTCCAATTAATTCATGGCCCAGTTAATTAATTTGACCAGGCTTTATTTAATCTTCCAATTAAATAACCCAATTAATTAACTAGTCTCCCAATTAATTAAATCAGACTCTAAGTCTATTTAATTAAATCCTTTCTATAATTAATTAAATCCAACTTAATTAATTAATTCACAAATTAAATTCCAATTTAATTTATGATCCTGATCCAATTAATTGGATCCTATTTTGTTCCAACTGGGTCGACCCACCATTCATAATCGACCCAGTCGATTACTCACCTAGTCGACCCAGTCGACTCGGTCATTCTTATTTCCTCGCCTTCGCTTCATGTGTATTGTGTATGCCCCCGTAGGTTCACCACATAATTGGCCGTGAGTTATAATTAAATATTATTTAATTATTCGAGTAAGACATACTCTTAATCAATCGAACACTCTGTCGACTGATCATTCCAAAATTAGCACCCCTACCAATTTGGGAATTCTCTCACAATCCACGGTCGATGTCCAGCCACAAGCCCATGGAGCCCAATCACTGGTGAATTAATTCAGTGAACATTTTATCATTTACAATTTCCATATACGACATAATCTCTTCATCGATCAATCTCCCAGTCGAGACTTAAGGGTATGGTCTTTCATCGGTTTCCCTTTTTATTTTGTCTTGACCTTATGTATTCTGGTCTCGAAATAAATTCTCTTTGAATTAATCTTTATGAGCTACTTACATAAAGTCGTCAGATACCTTGGCCAAGGATTTCATCAGAATTAATTTCTCACAGAAATCCATAGGAGAATTTCTCAACCTATCAAGTCGGGTCAGTGGATCCTTTGTTGATGATATGAATCTGCATACGAGTTCCTCTATACTCAATATGAGTCCACAGAGACTTTATGGTGATCCCCAGTCAGTCGGAACTCATATCAAAGCATAGACGTTCTCGCACCAGATAAACCCTGTCATCTCAAGTAGTTAGGGATCGTTCCTCGTATATTATTGCAAATTGGAATAACTTCAACCCCGATATGCGACTACCGCTTCCATGGTGAGTTATTTCCTAATTGGGGTATTCAGTGCGCTTGTCATCCCTACAAGCCACCCACTTATGTGTATCGACTATCCCAGTCACGCTCGTGGACCCCAGCGTTCTCCAGTTCATCGGAGTATACACAATTGTGAGAGTCTAACCGAATCCAACGATGTCCTATCTCGATTGAATTCTACGACTCTTGAATATGTTCTAGATCACGGCCTTGGAGATCAGTCCACGGGTTGTCCCATAGCCCTGTGATCTAAGGACTTCTATCCTTATGCGTAGATATTTATTACATAAGATAAAGATGACCATTTAATAAAGTGCATTTATTAATCAAAATTGAATAGTTCCTTATTTATTACAAATAAATGCTCGCCATACAGCTGGCTTGCAGGACACTATTTCTATCAATCTCCCACTTGTCCTAAAGCCAGTCTTTTATGTTCTTGAGTCCCATCTTATGCAGATGTTTCTCAAATGCCTTTTGAGGCAGAGGCTTCGTTAGCGGGTCCGCAGTATTATCTTCTGAGTCGACACGTTCCATCTTAATGTCTCATCTACCAATGATATCTCTTATCACGTGGTATCGTCTTTGTACGTGCTTGGATTTCTGATGAGATCTCGGCTCCTTTGCTTGCGCTATTGCCCCATTGTTATCACAGAAGATAGTAATGGGCTCAGCGATGCTAGGTATCACATCCAATTCCTGGATGAAGTTCCTCATCCAAACACCTTCCTTTGCTGCGTCACTCGCGGCAATGTATTCTGCTTCGGTGGTTGAATCCACGGTTGTTTCTGGCTTGGAGCTCTTCCAGCTAACCGCACCACCATTGAGGCAGAACACGTATCCTGATGTCTACTTGAAGTCGTCTACGTCACATTGGAAGCTCGAGTCTGTATAGCATTCCAATTTCAATTCTCCTCCACCGTATACCAAGAACAATTTCTTAGTCCTTCTCAGGTACTTCATAATTGCCTTTACGGCTATCCAGTGCTGCTCTCCTGGATCAGACTGGTAGCGGCTTGTTACGCTTAGAGCGTACGCTACGTCTGGTCTAGTACATAACATACCATACATTATGCTTCCTATCGCGGATGCATATGGTACTCGAGACATATTGCTTCTCTCTTCAGGCGTCTTTGGGGCCATAGACTTAGAGAGTGCAATACCATGTCTCATTGGAAGCAATCCTCTCTTGGATTTTTCCATATTAAATATTTTCAAACATGTATTCACGAGCTAGGCCATCATCCAGTTTCCATTTGGTGATGCTTTTGCGGAGCTCATCAGGAACATCATGTGAAATAGTAATGGGTGGTGGCACAGACAAAACATATGATATGTTTTCAGCTTCAAATAATCCATTCAAATGATGCGTCCAGAAATGCAAGTTGGGTCCAGTTAAAATATTACGTTCAAGTGATGAGATGGACAAATCTCTAAGTGCTCTAAGCTCTTTTGACATCATATCTATAAAATGACGATAGAAAAAAATAAATACGCGAAAGATTAATTTAAAATGCACAATTTACAAACATGGGTTTTATTTGTAAATTACTCCCACTATTTTAATCAAAATCTTATGCCCCCGCATAAGTTTCGGGATTTAAAATATCCTAGCGGGCTTAAGGCCCAAATGCAATCTCCTAGTACCCACGACTCGTTGGCCCTACTATTTGATTCACTTGGTGGTCGACTACGTCGACGGTTAACCATCTCAGCTAACCCTTAAGTTTATTTAGCCTCGTTTTTCGATATGGACCCACGACTCATGAGACATCCATACTTACTAGAGTTAAATCATGTCCAATACTCGTGGAGAGAAATAGTTCAATCCTAGACACCCCACAACTCGTGAGACAGCGCCTAAAACCTTGCTATCCCCTCCCTTGGCACTAACTCTTGCATCGAGGCAGTAGACATATCATCTTCCTATAGCTCGACCCACGACTCGTGAGACATCGAGATATATTCGTACAATATGCCTAAGACCTAGTAATTGGATAGGCTCGGACCATAGAGACTATTCATATGCGCCCTGAGGTTCGATTTAATATTCTAATTGAATTTTAATGTTCAATTGGAGGTTTTAAGTTTTCTTGTGCGAGGTCTCATCAGATTATGCTTTATCTTGTTTACGTGATCAATTCTAAGCATGCAAGACATACATCAAAGAATATAAGTAAACATACATCACCTAGCACGATATGATTGATCGATTGCCCATCCTATGCGATTCATCACGAGCCATGTGATGAATCAATTGGTCAGTCCAGGGTGGAAATTAAATGTCCTAACTATTACAATTTTCAAACCCATACATCATGGGCCTTCTTGTAATATCCAGCTTGATTGGGCCTCCATGTAATGAATTGTGCCTCCATGTCCTCCAAGGTTATGGGCCTCCATGTGGATCTCCAAGTCTTCATGAGGTCTTCTCGATTTCAAGCCTAATCTAAGCCTAGCTTACAAATTTAAATGGTCCTATTCTATTACATTTGTTTGCGCAAGCAAGGGCACCAATAGGCCCATTTAATTACAACCCATAAAATAAATAAATCAAAAACTACACAGGGCTTAAGGCCAAAATCGACCAATCCACATATTCACTCAAGAACATGCATAAATTCACATAAGGGCATAAATGTAAATTTACGGGCTCCTTTAATTTTAATTCACAAAATTTATCCAAGTTAATTAATTTTGAATTAACAATTAACATTTAATATTAATTAGCTCTTACTTGAGCTCTAAGTAATCTACAAACCATATCTTGATTAAAATTGGTTAATTAAGGTAGACTAAATCTCTAAGATTCCTACCTTATCCAAAACTCCAAGTTTCCCAAATATTCCCAATCTCCAAGATTTTCAAGATAATCCTATTTTGACTAGATTAGTTAATTAAGGTAGTGTTTAAGTCTAACAAAATAACTACCTTTTATCCAAAAACTCCAAGTTTCCTAATCATCCAAAATTCTAAAATTTCCAGAATTTTCAAAATAGGCAGAATTAGAGTCCAACCAAAAATCAACCAGTCGAGGCCAATCACGAACTGCCACGTGGACAGCCCACGCACGGCCACGAAGTCCGCGCGTGTGCTGCCCGCGGCAGCAGCCGCTGCGCGTGGCTGCGTGCGGCAGCAGGCTGCCGCACGCAGCATGTGCGGCTAGCATGCTGCTCGCACGCTGTCGTAGGCAACGGTGGCCGCCTAGCCGCGGTGCGCTGTCTGCGCACCGCCGCGTGCCACCGCGAGTTGGATACAAAAAAATTTTTTTTGTTTTGATTACTCGTTGATTTAATTAAACAAATCCAGTCAATTAAATCCCAATCCAAAATAAAATAAACGTGATAAAATTTTCCCAATCCAAAATTAAACATTAACTCTTAAGTTAACAGATCTACGTTCTAAAACATGCAAAGTTAAAGAACTAGCCACATAAATCAAACATATGATTTGATTCACAGAATTTGCAAATTTATATATATACAAAGCCTAGAGTTGGCTCTGATACCACTGTTGGGATTCAGGTCTAGGCACAGCGGAATATAAAATTTTTAGGACCTCTTACGGAATCTTGCCAGGATACTACTCTAGGTGTATATATATAAATATTAATTAAAACGATAGTATAAGTAGTTTACACGTTATACTTATCTCCTTGCAAATCCAAGTTGGCAGTCGAGATCAAGTTTCTCCTCCAGCTAAATCGATCCAAGCTTTTGTAGTAGCGCCCCACGTGTTGCGCCTCTACGAGTTGATACACCACAATATCACGAAAATTAATATAACCTAATCGACTAGAGCATAGGGTATATTAATATCTAGGATTTAGGAACGATTAGGAACAAAAATTGAAGACGAAAAATTCTTCCAAACACTGGAAGGGTTCGGCCGATCTGGATGGGAGAGGGAGAGAGAATTTTGCTCTTGCTCAATTTTTGCTTAGAGGTGTGTGT
This sequence comes from Penstemon barbatus, assembly GCA_003313485.2. Lineage (NCBI taxonomy): Eukaryota > Viridiplantae > Streptophyta > Magnoliopsida > Lamiales > Plantaginaceae > Penstemon > Penstemon barbatus. Next base: position 18,903,737 of record CM064880.1, read on the forward strand.
GAAAAAAAACTACAAGTTACCTACTTATAGTTATCTCCCTAACCTAGTCCTATTAGGACTAGGACTTTATTCTTCTACAGGGGTCATGGCCCTCTTTAATTAGAAGACTAAGTCTTCCAATTAATTCATGGCCCAGTTAATTAATTTGACCAGGCTTTATTTAATCTTCCAATTAAATAGCCCAATTAATTAACTAGTCTCCCAATTAATTAAATCAGACTCTAAGTCTATTTAATTAAATCATTTCTATAATTAATTAAATCCAACTTAATTAATTAATTCACAAATTAAATTCCAATTTAATTTATGATCCTGATCCAATTCCAATTGGATCCTATTTTGTTCCAACTGGGTCGACCCAGTCGACCCACCATTCATAATCGACCCAGTCGATTACTCACCTAGTCGACCCAGTCGACTCGGTCATTTTTATTTCCTCGCCTTCGCTTCATGTGTATTGTGTATGCCCCCGTAGGTTCACCACATAATTGATTGTGGGTTATAATTAAATATTATTTAATTATTCGAGTAAGACATACTCTAAATCAATCGAACACTCTGTCGACTGATCATTGCAAAATTAGCACCCCTGCCAATTTGGGAATTCTCTCACACTCCACGGTCGATGTCCAGCCACAAGCCCATGGAGCCCAATCACTGGTGAATTAATTCAGTGAACCTTTTATCATTTACAATTTCCATATACGACATAATATCTCCATCGATCAATCTCCCAGTCGAGACTTAAGGGTATGGTCTTTTATCGGTTTCCATTTTTATTTTGTCTTGACCTTATGTATTCTGGTCTCGAAATAAATTCTATTTGACTTAATCTTTATGAGCTACTTACATAAAGTCGTCAGATACCTTGGCCAAGGATTTCATCAGAATTAATTTCTCACAGAAATCTATAGGAGAATTTCCAAACTTATCAAGTCGGGTCAATGGATCATTTGTTGATGATATGAATCTGCATACGAGTTCCTCTATACCCAATATGAGTCCACAGAGACTTTCTAGCGATCCCCAGTCAGTCGGAACACATATCAAAGCATAGACGTTCTCGCACCAGATAAACCCTATCATCTCAAGTAGTTAGGGACCGTTCCTCGTATACTATTGCAAATTGGAATAACTTCAACCCCGATATGCGACTACCGCTTCCATTGTGATTTATTTCCTAATTGTGGTATTCAGTGCGCTTGTCATCCCTGCAAGCCACCCACTTATGTGTATCGACTATCCCAGTCACGCTCGTGGACCCCAGCGTTCTCCAGTTCATCGGAGTATACACAATAGTGAGAGTCTAACCGAATCCAACGATGTCCTATCTCGATTGGATTCTACGACTCTTGAATATGTTCAAGATCACGGCCTTCGAGATCAGTCCACGGGTTGTCCCATAGCCCTGTGATCTAAGGACTTATATCCTTATGCGTAGATATTTATTACATAAGATAAAGATGACCATTTAATAAAGTGCATTTATTAATCAAAATTGAATAGTTCCTTATTTATTACAAATAAATGCTCGCCATACAGCTGGCTTGCAGGACATTATTTCTATCAAAAATGTTCCCTATGGGATTAGAACCAAGGGAGGAACGAATCAAACAAAGCCTAAAGCACACAAATGAGCTAGTGATCAGCTTAGTTGGTATTTGGGTGACCAATAATAAATTATATGAATATCAACTCCATAATTTTTTTAGGGGGTGACCCTCTCTCGTCTACAAGACGCTCCGCCACTGCTGCTGGGTATTTGAGTCAAGAACGAAACTTTTAAAAAACATCCTCATTGAGTAGTATCATCAAATTTTTTGCTTTGATTACGTTTTTTGCTTGTTAATTTCTTGAACAATTTTTTAGTTTTAATGGATGCTTTGGTTTCGATTTATTTTGATTAAGTTGTTATCTCCCTTTTGACATTGAAAGATTTAGGGGTGTAAAAACAAGTTGATCAGTCACTCGGATTGAATTCTATTTCAATCTTAAAATTGTATTTGAGTTTGGTTTAATTGTTAAACAAGTCGAGCTCAAATGAATTTTTACTAAACAAGCTCGAATTCGAGAATTGAGTAGTTTGATAAATTTTAAAAAAAAATTGTCAATTTTTTTTATTTTTGAGTCGAACTCGAGCCGAGCTTCTAAAATTATCAAACGAAATATGTTCAAATTTATTTAATTTATATGACAAATCGAGCTCAAACGAGCTTTTATCGAACTGACTGAAATTTTCTATATGTTCTTACCTTGTTTAGGTTAAATATAATTATACTTGGCCAAATAGAGAAAAAAATATTGTGGATAATTGGTAGTTGTTGCACGCAATTTTTTTATAAACTATGAATTCATCGTTACATCAATCATCGAAAAATCTATTCGAATTTATTTTATTCATATCAAAGTATAAAAATAAGCTAACTACAATGATTATTATAAAACTAGAGAAATACTCGCACTAGTGAGATTAATATAAAACTAGATTAATACTTGCACTAGTGGAGTTGAACTGCTGCATACATAATTTTTTTTTTTTTTAGACTATGAATATATCATTACATTAATCACTGTATCAGAAAATCTATATGAATCTATTTCATGGGTATCAAAGTATAGAGAGAAGTTAACTACAAAGATTAGTGCAAAATTAGAGAAATACTTGCAGTAGTGAGATTAGTATAAAACTAGATAAATACTCGCACGAGTGAGAGTTGTTGCACGCAAATTTTTTTTTTTTTACGATGAATACATCATTACATTAATCACTATATCAAAAAATATTTATGAATCTATTTCATTGATATCAAGGTATAAATATAAGCTAACTACAAAGATTAGTATAAAAGTAGAGAAGTACTCGCACTAATGTCCGTCCGTGTTTGTGCCGTGTTTTGTAAATCTTAAAAATTAGTGTTGTTGTGTTAGTGTCCGTGTAACATTAGCGAACATGTGATGTTATTGGTCTAATGGAAGGGACTAATAACCTCAATTGACGACTCGAGTTCGAATCCATATTGAAAGTAGTTTCTAAATAATATATGTCCGACGTTCTTGGCTGCTTTTGCAGCTTCACTTTCTGATCCAGGTTCATAGCAAAGTGAAGTTGGGATCCTGACCGTCAATCGGTAACCAGTATTATATGTAATGTCACAAGGATAACTATGAAAAATATAAAAATGCAATTCTCATAATTAAATATTAATATTTTACCGATATCTTAATAACAAAAAAAAATTTATATTTTTGTGACATAGGCCCGTTTTAAATTTCGCCTAAGGTCCATAATAGTGTAGGGCCGACCCTTTCTATCGAATAATGAGTAACGAAATAAATGGCTAATTTTTCGGATCCAAATTAGATCCTAAACAAAGGCAAAAGTATTCAATTCGGCCGTGAAGCCCATATGTTCAACTTCACTTATGTAATTCTGTGATTCTGCCCAAGTAAATAACCAAAAATTACGTTCGCATCCACAAGGTTATTTTAAACTACATTAAGGCCCACATACTTCTTCTAATTTCCACCATCGCCCCCATCAACCTTCTCCTCTAAAACCTACGCTAAAAAACCAGAAGCAAAACCCTAACCCCCAAAATGAGAGCTTTCATTTCATACACTAAAAAGCTCCTCACCTCCAAATTTCTAACCCGACCCATGTCACAATCCACATCCATACCCAAAAAGCAAATCAGAGTCCGAGACCACGGCTACGACAATTACATGGAAATCGATAAGAAAGTACGCAAAATCCTTAAATTCCAAGAACTTTTCCTCTCACAAACCAACAACATGCTACCCGTATCACGCCTCGACAGTCTCTCACGTCGAATCGGATTCAAACAATTCGAAGCGGGTCGTTTCATTCTCAAGTACCCTCACGTTTTCGAGGTGTTCGAACACCCGGTGCAGCGAATCCTCTATTGTCGGTTGACCCGGAAAGCACTTTCCCAGATTGAGCAAGAAAATGAAGCTCTTTTGCGTCAGATACCCGATGCGGTGACCCGGGTCAGGAAATTGCTGATGTTGACGAATACGGGTCGGGTTAGGTTAGAACACGTGCGCATTGCGCGGAAAGAGTTCGGATTGCCGGACGATTTTGAGTACTCTGTAATACTAAAGCACCCACAGTTTTTCCGATTGTTTGATGCTGATGACACTAGGAATAAGTATATTGAAATGGTGGAGAAAGATAGCAGCTTAGGTGTTTGTGAAATTGAGCGAGTGAGGGAACAAGAGTATAGAGAAAAGGGCGTTGATGCTGAAGACATACGGTTTTCGTTTATCGTGAATTTTCCACCCGGGTTCAAAATCGGCAAGTATTACAAGATTGCAGTTTGGAAATGGCAAAGGCTTCCTTATTGGTCCCCGTATGAGAACATTTCTGGGTACGATTTGAGGTCATTGGAGGCGCAAAAGAGGATGGAGAAGAGGGGGGTGGCAATGATTCACGAGCTCTTAACTTTAACCGTGGAGAAGAAGATGACTTTAGAGAGGATTGCGCATTTCAGAATGGCCATGGATTTGCCTAAGAAGTTGAAGGAGTTCTTGTTACAACATCAAGGGATATTTTACATTTCGACTAGGGGTAATCATGGGAAATTGCATACGGTTTTTCTGAGGGAGGCATATAGGAAGGGCGACTTGGTCGAGCCAAATGAGTTGTATTTGGCGAGGAGGAAGTTGGCTGGATTGGCATTGATGAGTCCGAGGAAAGCGAGAGTGGATAACGAGTTGGTTAATTATAGGAGGGGTGGAGATGAGGATGATATGAAAGGTGGTGTAAGAGACTATGTTGAAGATGATTTTGAAGTTATAGGGAATGGTAGACGAGGTAATAGGGAGATTGGGAAAGAATCAAATGGTGGCGGTTCTGATTACTCGGATGAGAGCGATGACGATAGTTCTCTCGAAAACGATGAGGATGGGTCCTCCGCGACAGAGTAATTGAGCTGGTAATGGTTTTATCTGATCCAGTTGACTAGGATCTTTAAGAATCCGATTGATGTAATCTGACTAAGAAGATTTGTAATTCGAAAATATAGATTGAATGTGTGTCTATGTCGATCCAATCTGTAAAAGATCTGACTGACACTTGGACATGAGATTTTGAAAACCAGATTAGGTTCCGACTGACATAAATGGATGTAGATCCGGATTTAGGTTAGTCCAGTTTGAATCCAACCCCATCAACAACCCTATATATTACCATTCAATTATTTTGCTTACGTCTACCGGCCCTTACCCTCCAACGGTCATTAGACTCAAATGAGAATTTCTCATGAGCAAGTTTTGGACCATGAATTTGTTATCTCGTGACAATCGAAAGGAAAACATTGTTGGACTAAATTCTTGAGATAAAGATTGTGAAGATGGTTTACAATGGGTTAAGGCAACTGTTAAATATACAAGCTTGTTTGAGCTCGGTTCAGATATGAACTCGAACCAAGTAGAAAGTTCGCGGAGCAAGTTCATTGGTGTGTGGTGCTGATTATATCATTCAAGACTGAAAGTAGGAATTATTTGACCATTAGGTAGTATGAATAATTCTGTGTAAACTATTTCAGATATTTTGCACCTGTAAATTATGCTTCTTTAACATTGAAGTCATTGATTGAGACATATGAAGAAGATGATGTCCTAATTCATGTACTTATATACAATTGTCAATTTTAAATTGGTTAAGTTAGAAAATTTGAGATATTTTTGTGTGAGTTATTGACTGATTGCATTTTTTTTCTTCTTCTATTGGATACTTATTACAATCCTGAGTTGAAAAAATAATGGGTCGTATGATGTCACCTTCTTTTGGTATCAAATGATCTCAAACGAGGAAAACAAATATTTTGCAGTAAAATATTAAATTAGGTTTAGGTAATGGATTTGATTAGTATTATTTTTTCTTGGTTTTATCGGTTTGGTTCAAATTAAAATTGTGTTCAAGTTTGAATTAAACAAAATTTTAGATCGAGTTAATAGGTTTGTAAGTGTGACTTCATTTACCTTTGTATTCAACTTTTAAGATTTTTTAATTTACATTTAAATTGAAATTTTAATAGTATATTTTATAGACTTTAATTGTAATTGAGATTTATCTTGTTAGACTAATTGTAAAGTATTTCAAAGTAGCGCGTTAGAGGTTGAAACGATTTTGTAGGGGTATAATGTTTCGATACATTGTTTGATGAATTATAAGCATGGATCAAAGTTTTCATTTTTTTTGGTAAAAAAAATTTGAAAATTTTTCTTTTTCGAAACGATAAGGTGTAATTCCAAACTATTTGTTTGCCATGAAACTTTCTTATTTTCTGAATTTACTAATCTTTATTTACAACTTTTCCTAATATTTTCGAAAAGTTCTTAGTTTTTTTTTAATATTTAAATATTTAGCTGATCAAAACATACACTCGAAATAAAATTTTGATCCATCATTATAAATTCTAGCTATTGGAGTTTTTCCAAAATATGGTTTATTTTGTTAGTTGCTCTCAAGTATGCTATATTTTATTAATTGTAAATTGATATTAGAGAGATTAACTGTACATTAGAGTACCAAAAATCATGACTTATAAAATTCAATTACAATAATTGGAAGTTCTATCAAACTTTTTATGTATTTGTTTACAATTAATTTTAAGCTTACCAATAAATTGACATCATAACTACTAATTTGATTGCAACATATTATTATTATTATCTTATTATCAAAGATCAAGAAATGAAATAAACCTCTCTGCATCCAAATCATCTGGCAACAGCATCTCTAAACAGTTTTTCGATTTAAATTTAAATTGTGTACTTGCCTGCACGAATAAAATATACTTATATCTTAATCTAAAATAGTATTATATAAGTAGGTGTAGATTGTTGTATCTTATCATCCTAAGCACTCCATTAATAATCTATTCGACACAAGTCTCTTTCATGATCTGAGATTCATCTAATATTATTATTCAATGAAGATTAATTACGTATAGTTGTTATTGTGCTAACAAGTCTTTTTTTATCCTAATTTGGGGTATCTGAAATTCGTTGAAGAAATCTTTTAATGTTCTAGGTCATCTACCTTAAAAACAAAAGTGTCATTGAAGGAATGTTAAGATAGGCTGAACAATTCAATTATATTTTCAAAAGTATTTTTTAATGTAAGTCTTATTAATTTTATTGATGTGTCAAGAAAATGATGAGGGCAAAACTAGAAGTTTGAATCGAGTCATCTTCGCAATCGCCTTTTGTCCACGTATGAAATTATAGAGACTTGACATGTACACAACAAAACGAGTATAAAAGTTGGGGATTTTAGGCTCAAGTCAATAGATGAAATCAGACATAATAGCGATTGTTTTGCAGACAAGTTTGAAGAATAGAAATAAATTTCAAGGAAGAACAAAATATGATTGCCCAGAAATCGAAATATTCTCTAGTTAAAATCGAAATATCATATGTTCTTACATCAGTCGCCCTGTATTATTTCTGTTAAGTGATATTTATTAAATGATTCCTCTCTCTAAAAGCTTAAGCTTTTAGATGAGTTGAAGTGGGCCACCTCCTTCCGTGATGGGCTCTTCCTTGCGCGCATGATGGGATTTATTCTTCACCCACACATTTCCCCCAGATAACAAAGGCCTGGGTTGTCCTTCTTCGTCCAGTTTACAAAGTCCTGGACGGTCATTATTCGTGTGTTGGGGCCCACATGTCACAATCTGCAAGGTTGGGCTTTAATATGTCAAGTGTTGGGCTTGTTTCACCCACACATTCAGCCCGCCCACACGTGAAGGGGGAGTATTGAGACTAATTGTCCCACATTGGTGGAAAACAATAGTTAAGTCCACCTTATAAGGTCTTGGGCAATACTCACCTTACAAGCTAGCTTTTGAGGTTAAGTTAGACCCAAGCCAAGTAAGTGGACTTAGCTCAATCCATGTGGTGAATTCTAATAATTTCATTAAGTCCACAAAATGGAGTTTATAGCCAAAAGTCGAAAAAACAATTTTTATTGATAAATGAATTATCATTAGAATACTAAGATGCACCCAAAAATTGCCCCAATTAGAAATATAACACAATTATTTCTTACACGTATGTCGATCTATCAACTCATTATATCTTAACAATATCAATGTGCAATCTGACAGTTCAACAATATTTATCTCCGATGTTCTTGCATCAGTCATCATGTACTAGAAGAAGCTCGTCCACAAGTTCACGATAGTATCCATAAAACAATCGCGTGCAGCCAAACGTGGATCAATAAGGTTGAAAATCATCAATCATTAAATCTTGAACACTATGCATCAATAAGGTTGTTAGATAGCTCAAGTAAGGGTAGTAGAATTGTAATAGGAGAGAACTAACATTGTGTTCGAATGAAAATCGTAGTTAACTACCAATCAATGGTCCAGATGGTGTAGTAATGATGGTCATAAATCAAGAAGACGCCACAAGCTTGGTTGGTTGGATTATCCGAGTGCATATAATTGCTCTCTAAAATGACAAACAAATAAGTTTTTTCTTTTAGAGAGAAGCTTATCCAAAAGTCTCTCTCTTAGTTAAAAAAAATAATCTCACTTTAAGAAAATATCTCTTATTTCTGAAAAATATTAAGAAACACTCTACTTTAATTTGACACAAGGTAACTTTTGTCTTTCTAAAATAAGATTTTATGGAACATAAGTGTATATGAGATATCGCATCTCAATCACTAAAAAAATCATCAACAAATCTGAACTACAATTTATGGTCAAAATGTCCAATGATGACGTGACATCGGACATTAAAAAAAGTAAATATATGTTAAATTACATATTAACCCTTTAATTAACATATTTAAAAATACTCTCTAATCTCTAATTAATTTCAGATCTCTTTTCCAAAAAAAGTCGAGGGAATTACACTTTTCACACCAATTTTTTGCCTACTTTATACATTTCATACCAAAATTTTCAAAAAGACACCATTTGTATAGAAGTTGGACAACTTTTTTAACAGTTCACTCGACCATTAGTTTTTGGATGGAAAAGGTCACGTGTCTCTTTCAGGGATATTTGCAATTGGTCAAAAATACCTATAAAGTTAAAAATTGGGAGGGGATAATTGTAATTATTGCCGCCCCCGATTCCTCTCCCTTCACCTCCGGCACCACAACCACCGCCCAACCCTTCTCCACCTGAAAACAGATCTTTTCATGAGCTAAGTAGATGGACATGTAAGAAGTGTTGTGACTAACTTTAAAAATTCATGTGAGGGGCACATGTATATTTTTCGTTGAACAAAAAATAAATAAAATTATTTGAGGTGGTAAAGTATTTAATTAGTACATATGGTATGTAACTTTGGGGGATAAGATTTTTGTCGACTTTTTAAAGTGGATTTCATAAATCATATGAAAGTTTTTGTCAAATTTTTTTTTTTAAAAAAATAGGGGCTTTATTGCAATTTAAAGCTACGAGGGTTATTGGTAATCTTTTAAGTTAAGGGGATGTTTTTTCATCATTTGATGGGGTAAAATTATCATTTTGAATTGAGAGGGATATTTTTGGTAATAATAAAAAAGAAAGTACAAGGTTTTTTTGCTAATAAAAATAATACAATTTTTTTTAGTTAGGCAAGACCCAAGGGGTTTATTGAATTTCACTCATTAAAAAGAGTAAATTTGTCTTGAATAAAATAAATTATTTTAACTTAGATTTTGTAGAGACACGTGTTATCAAGATAAATGTTATATCATGTCATTTTTCCATAATCTCGGGGAGGGGGGGGGGGGGAGAGAGAAATCATACAAGTTTCCAAAGAAAACCTACTATTTGTTTCATTTCTAACAATCAAAATAATTTATTTTTTTCAAATACCCAAAAATCGAAAATGCCTAAATAATTCTTTAATATTACTCTCTCAAATTCAAACAAACAACATTTGTTTTGGTTATGTTACGTACCTTACAAGTTTATTTATTAATACTAGTTTAATATTAATAAGAACAAAAGTAATTTCTAAGTTATAATTTATGCAAATTTACCCGCATAGTATTTATTTTGTTTTTTCTTTCGATTTTTGTTTGAAACCAAAAGTTTTATTGAACTGAATTATCAAAGATAATTTTTCAAGCATCTCTTTTCATTTTTTGTAATGCGAAATTCATCTCCATTAATTTTCATAATGATTAATTTTAATGGACCATACCCACGATTTATTTATTTATTTTTTATTTTTTTCTGAGTCCATACACACGAATGTTTGGTAGGACCAATTGAGAAAAATGGGCAAAATCTGAAGCAGATGGAGACTCCCACTTCTATGGCTCTGTGTTTTGTCTTGTCCCATTGCTCTCATGAGCATAACATATGAAATATAAAATATTAATTTATTATATAATTTAATAATTGGTGCAGCCTTTATATTTTTCTAACTTTTATTTAAAGCAACAGCCTGAATTTTCTTATTATATGCTCTGTCCCGCACACACCTAATTCTTTAACGTAGAATGTAGTTTTAAATTATTTGATGTACAAAAAACTTATGATGAATATAATACTCGTATCTTCGATCCAAATAGAATTGTCTCTTGGTATGTAGATAAAATATTAACATATACACTAACATTTTGGAGTGATTAATTTCCTATTATAGATGCTTTAAGATTTTTATTTTTTATTTTTCAGAGAAGATGCATTAAGATTCGAGAGATATATATTATACATTTTTCTCAAGTACATCGTTGTAAATAATTGTATGACATATTTGATGTATTAAATCAAATTTTTTTGAGTTGGCTAAATTGGATTTAATAATGATTTTATCAATATAACTATTTTCCAACTTCAATTATGTCGTGACGTGATGATGGAATAAGGACTTGATCTATCAAATCGTTTTTAGCACGAATTAGATTCTTTCGATGTAAATTTAATTTTTGACTTGCTCAAGCGGATCTCTGCTCGATCTAATTGATCGTCTGGCAACACATATTTGCTCCAATAAACAACTCGGGACCTTGTGACCGATCAGCTTGAAGAGGGGCTACGTTGACGTGACAAGAAAAGGTTAGGCTATGGATTGGACGTATGTCAATTCCTTAACGATTGGGCTGGTCGCATCCCCAAAATACTTCATTACGTCTTAGTCGTTCAATCAATATGTCACTTGATTGCACACTTTTTATCAAACCAACCGTATGGCGATCATTAGAGTTGTCCTTGTTCAACTCGGACAGATCTAAGTAATTTTTGGTTGAACGGGTCAACCCGATAACTTTCCTAAGTATAAATAGAATTGAATTTGTTGCTGACAATAAACATTAATTACACATTGGAGCTCAAAGTCATGGTGAAAGTGTTACATCTTAGTCATCCTAGAGTGTCTTGGTCGAGTTTAATTGAGATTTTCATGGAGTGTTGACCAGATCCCACACCTTTGAAATTTCAAGAATAACTCGAGGAAGTTCACATTGATTTATTCATATCTTTGAAATATTTGACCCAACATGTCATCCAACTGATTTAAATGAAAGATATCATCTCTCTAAAAAAAATTCCAATTTACAAATATAAAATTGTATTTAAAATGTTTTTGAAAGTCAATACATAAAATATACTCCATACAAGATAAAACACTTCCTATTCTAAACACTTCTAGTATAAAAAATAGTTTTTTCTTTGTCAAAATCTTCGAGACATGATCACTACTACTATTTAACAAAAAACTTCTAAGATATAGGACTTTCTTAAAACTTCTATTTAGAACATTTAGGCCATTCTCAAGAACAAATTTTTAAATTTGGTCTCTTATCTTGAAATTGAATGATGGATAGTGTTATGGAATATCATTTTTTACTTTGCACTCCAGCAGCTATTATATATTTTAAGAAATTACTTTTAAAATAATCGCACCAATTCACTCTGAAGGCTCGTTTATATTTTGACAAACTACTTTAAATTATTATTTTTATATAAATAATATGATGTATATTATATTTATTTATTAATAATAATAAATACTTTTTATAAAAAAAAAATTATTCTGGGAAATTGTATGAATTTATATTAAAAAACCGTATACTATATTCTGTGATTCGTGCAATTTTTCATTATCACGATACTATTACAATTTATTCGACTTAAATCCCACATTTTTTACCTCTTTCAAACTACAGTTTAACTAGGTATCGGGCGTGTGCTTATGAAGTCTTTCTTCTAGTTATGTTTGATTTATACATACAAGAGAAAGTAAATTAAAGGGAAAGAAAAGTGATAAGAAAAGAAAAAAAAAAGGGAAATTAACCTTAAATTAAAAGACATTTAAGGCTTATGCAGGAAGTATAAAAAGTGTGTACTTTACTGTAGAAACCAAAATTTGCTCTTAGTTATTAAAAATAAAAAAAATCTCACTTTAGATTTGGACTCTCAAGTTTGAGAGCTCTCTATTTAAGGTATAAGATAATTGAAAAGTTATCTGCAAGAGACAATATATAACTCAAATTATAAAAAAAAACATAACTGTTAAAAAAAAAATTAAAATTTAAGAGAGCTCTTACATATTAAAACCCAACAAAATTTATAAGTTGCACCTCTTAAATGCAAGAGGCCAAACTGAGAATTTAAAACTTTTCCTATAGAAAATTAAAAAATATATATTAAAATAGTAATTCATATAATTTCTCCAAAATAATAATATTTTTATTTCATATTACTTTGAAGAAATACTTAATTTAATTCATAAAACATGATAATTTAATTTCTCGAAATAAGTATATTTTAAAAAGTGTTTTTATTTTTATATTAAATAAATATTTTTTAAATAACAATTAAAAATAATTTGTTAAAATATAAACGAATTATTGAAGTGAAGTGATGTGGTTGTTTAAAAGTAAAATTTTAAAATATGAACTAGTTGTTGGAGTATAGAGTAAAATGTGAAAATGTATAACACTATTAATCCTTCTAATTTTAATACTATAAACATGTCATAATTTAAGAGAATGGTTGAAAATGACCTTATTACATCAATTTTTGCATAAGCTTATGGGCCTATTTGTTTGGCATTTCTCAAAATTATTCCGTGCTTGGAAAATGTCAAATAAACATGTTTTCTACATTCTGAAATAAATTCTCCACCTCTCAAAAAGCCAGACAAACAACAATTTTTATATCTCTAAACGAAACATATACAAACTCTACTCTGATTTGACGTAAAGTAACATATCTCTTATACACAATTTATCTTACATAATAAACATGATTTAACATAGAGTTTTACACATCTTACACTTACAACATAACTCTTTAAAAAAACCTACACGTACTAATTAATTTCTCAAATCACTTTCTCAGAACTCAAACAAACAACATTACACAAATCGAAATTATTTTACAAATCTTCACTACATTCTCAAATACCAAACAAATTTTTCTAAAATTCTGACATTTAGAAGCTTTCTTGTAAATACTAGTAATTTGGGCCCATGAGTATTTCGAGTGTAATTTGTCTTTTCTTCTGACCTCTGATAATTGAAGAATATTAAGATAATTATCGCATGATCATTAGTGTATTACAGTTGGTATTATATTAAAATTACGACTGAAGATTCTTTAATCAGTCTCAGAGTTTGATGTACTTTCAGGTGTGCATAGGGAGTAGTTTCATTAGTTAATATCTGATTGAATTAATTGTAGCAAACTGCACAGCACAGCACAGCACCGAAAGTCTGCCAGGAGGTAGGGTTAATTTTCTACCTGATTTTAAGACAACCACACACAAAAAGTCTCACGTTTGGTTGGTCTTCTCACATTTCCACCGGGCCTAGGGAGTAGAAGTGGGTAGGGGGCTGTGGGGACAACTATTATTAACAAAAGGGTAAAATTGGTATAAAAGAATTAATTTTTTTTTCATTGAACTCTTAAAACGATAAATAAAAGTAAATAAATTTTTTATGCTAAAGCGACAAATAAAAAACAAAGGAAGTAAATTTTGACTCCATTTTTTGTGTTGAGAAAATAACTTAGATGATTCTTTTGAAATTCAGTTTGTATTGAGTTTAAATGTTGATTTTATGATTTTGAAAAAGTTAAATACTATTTGAGTAAGTTTAAGAGCTGGTAGAATAATTTCTCAATATGGCACGCAACTAATATTTGCATAATCAATTAGGAAGAATAGTATTCAATTTTGTGAAATTAAAATTCACCTAATCTGGCCTTTTTTTTTGTTTGGATTTTCTGAAAATTTTTAAATTTTTAAATATGGGTGTGAGTAGACTAAAAGCTAGAAGTTTAGATGCTACACGTCGTGTATTGCACGAGTGCATTATCCTAATCGATTTTGCTTAAGTTTGATGTCGAAAAATAATTTGGGTGATCATTCTTTTGAAATTCAGTTTGATTTGAGTTTCTATGTTGGTTTCTTGGTTTTAAAAATGTAAAAATACTATATGAAATTGAGTTTGAAAGTGAGGTATGGAGGAAAAAAATATGTAATGTGTTAAATCAATATACTTTAATAGAAAATAATGAGTGCTACGTCAAATATTTGTCTTCTACATATTTGAAAAGATTTATTAAGTTTACATATGTATACAAATTGAAACTTGAGTTTCGCGAAATGTGTGTTAAGGCTTCATTTTAAATTATTCTGGCTCAGTTTCACGAAATCGCGATTATATCTTTATAATTTACATTCTATTTACTTGAGATTTGAAGCCTACTTAAAAAAACAGAGTCTATTAAAACTCAAGCGAAACACATTTTTCGAAAGTAGTTAAACTTTTCACAAATCAACTAATTACATTATAGTACATTTTATAGATTTTTAATCACCTCATTTTCATTTTGGAATATATTTTTTCAAAAGCCAATCACTCTTGGTATTATATACCAACTTGACATTAAATTACATTTAATAACAGAGATTTTTATCACTCTTCATGTTGGATTTATATATGCATACCTGGTTAGAGCAATAACCTTTTTTTTTTTTTTTTAAATAATATGATCAATAATTAGTATATATAATGCTAAATCCGAGTGAAATGACTAAAATATTACCCTAATGAGAAATTAATAACGGGAAATGAGCAATTATTAATCCAGTCTCCATTATTAAACTCCACCTAGTTGCTTACCCAAAAAACAACTACACTATTATTAGGGTGTAAACTAATCGAGTAATACTCAACAATACAAAGTTTAAGTTTGAAATTTTGATATAACTTTGTTTATTTTTTAATGAACCAAGCTAAAAAAAAATTAATGAAATCAAATTGCTCGAGTAGATTCATATTCTTACCTATATTTTGCCACTTTAATAAATACAATGAATCGAGCTTAATCAACTTTTACTGAACGAGTATGAATTAAATATCGAGTATTTTGATTTGATTTGTAATTCCAATTTAATTCAAATAATAATATTTCAATGCCCAAAACCCTTACGAAAAGAAAGGAATAAAACAAGCCCAAAAAGACAAATGCAAGAGTAGATAATCAATATAAATAAGAAATTCACAAGAATATCCAAGTTTTCTATAACAAGATAAAACAAAAAAAATTAAATAAAAAATTCATAAAAATAGAAAAGGGGAAAAATGAGGCAATAAAGTTGGCATCCATTTCTCCTCCACTTTTGCTTTCTCAAAGCAAGACATCTTTGAAAAAATTAAGAAGAATACACCCACAAAAATCCCAAACTCCTCCTAAAAAAATAATCTGCAAATGTGCTTTCAATAAAGTAATTTATCAAGTGCTTTTAGCAATTTTGTCAGTGCTCTAAAATGGTCTTCTATCTCTCTCTCTAAAAACAACTCTCACTCAGTGTATATAATCAAGAAAATTCACAGTATATTTGGGAAATTTGTTTAACGACAGTTGACCTAATCACCTTTCTTTATACACAAACTCCCCAACTTCTAACACACCCCCGTAAATAAATCCGTAAAAACATATATACAATCTATATAAAGATTTAGAGAGAGAGAAAAGAAAGAAAATTTGGAGGAAAAAAAAAAGAAATGGGGAATTCATTTGGGTGCTCTGCATCAGGTGAGAGATTGGTATCAGCGGCAAGAGATGGAGATTTTGTAGAGGCGAAAATGCTTTTGGATTGCAATCCATGTCTTGCTAAATATTCAACTTTTGGTGGTTTGAATTCTCCTCTTCACTTTGCTTCTGCTAAAGGCCACAATGAGGTAAACAGAAAAAAAAAAAAAAAAATCTTTTTTTTTTTCATTTTTCAATTGTTTCTTGAAAATCCCAGTTAATTTTTTAGTTTTTTGTTAATTTCTTTTGTGTGTGTGTGATTTATGGCCAATTATTTGTGGGTTTTGTTTGTGGTGGTGTTTTAATAATGTTTGGATTATTAGATTGTGGCATTGTTGCTGGAGAATGGAGCTGATGTAAATTCAAGAAATTATTGTGGGCAGGTACCAGAATTTTTCTAATTTGGTTCTCTGCTTTTTGAATTTTTCTATTTTTAAGGAATTAGTGGTGTTCTTTTGTTCAATTCTTGCTATTTAATGGAAAGATCAACTCAGTTGTAATTTTGATTTATCTCTTTTTTTTTTTTAATTAAAAAAATATTGTGAAGTAGAATTGTTGGAATTGTTTCTTTGATAAACAGATCTTTGTTAGATCAAAGTCTTTAATTTTGTTGTTAATGATTTATACAGACAGCATTGATGCAAGCTTGTCGATATGGGCACTGGGAAGTTGTTCAAACTCTTCTTCTCTTTAGATGCAATGTGAGTTTTTTTTGAGAATTTGTAATTTATTACATCAATTGATCTTCACATTAAAAAGGCAATTTGATTTTTGTAAATATCCTTAAAAGGGTCTCATTTTTTTTGGTGTTTTTCAGGTAATTAGAGCAGATTATCTTAGTGGGAGAACTGCTCTCCATTTCGCAGCAGTCAATGGACATGTAAGATGTATGAGATTAGTCGTTGCTGATTTTGTACCAAGTGCTCCATTTGAATCTGTCAATGATCGAACAATTAGCGATAGAAGCGATGGTACTTCTAGTACTAAAACCAAGCAAGAACATAGGTTTGTGATTTTGTTTTTCGGATTAGATTTTGACCCTCGTTTGCATCTTTATTTTGAATAATTTCCCACCAAGACTCTATAACAATTATATCTTTCTCTGCAGTGCTCTTTCGAAATTTGTAAATAAGGCTGCAGATGGTGGTATTACTGCTCTTCATATGGCTGCTTTAAATGGATATTTCGACTGTGTACAGCTCCTACTTGACCTTCGTGCGAATGTATTAGCCGCCACATTTCATTACGGGACATCAATGGATTTAATCGGTATATATTATATATAAAATTCGAATAATATCTCTTCAATTAAACCTCTTTTATTATGATATCTCAGATTTGTACTTTTATAGGTGCTGGAAGCACTCCTTTGCATTATGCTGCTTGTGGAGGAAATTTAAAATGTTGCCAGGTAAACACTAGTTCATTTTCGGTTTACATTTTATTTACCTAGAAGCTAATGCAGAAAAGAAGTACAAGTAGATTGACCTATGTCAAAGAATAATTATGTGTTTGCCCTTAAGTCTTACGCGGCTAAAGTAGTCCCAAAGAACATGTTAAAACCAAATCTGAGTAGTATTTAGAATCCTAAACAACCTCCAATTTACCGAAGAGTAAATCGGACTTTCCTACATAAAGTTATGAACGTCCTAATAATTAGGACATAAGCATAAAATGGAGTCAAATGCAAAATTACCCCCTATCTATTGCCTAATTGGCAAAACCCCTTTGTTACTTTTAGTAGCAAAAACCCCATGTTTTATTTTGTATTAACAAAATAACCCTCTCAAGCCGGAGAACATTTTTCCAAGAAAATGACAATTATACCCCCACCGTAAAACGTGAAAACACCCCTATTCACCTAAACATTTGACAATAATTGTTAACCTCCCCATTGACTTACAAGGGTATTTCAAATGGGGGAAATTAACTAAAAAAATGTCGATACAGGGGGGCTTTTAATAAAAATATCATTTTTTTTGGGGGGGGTGGGGGGTGATTTTCCAATTAGGCTAAGCACAATTTATATTTTGCAATTAGCTCGTCGAAAATGCCTGTCTGATAGCCCAAATGGTGTCGGGTTTTAAATTCCGTCTATCTTTGATCCTTTGCCCATTTAGCTTCAGAATGGGTCAGGCTCGAGTGAAAACTCCATCACCATCCAGACTAATAGAGAAGAAATTATTTCAAGACTTCAACCATTTTGCCCTTTCATCATTATCAGTCAATTGCCTACTGTAGTTTTTTCAGTTTAGAATTGGGATTAAAATTGTTTATAGTGACACTTGCTACTTTTTCAGATTCTTCTTGCAAGAGGTGCTAGTCGTTTATCATTAAACTGCAGCGGGTAATGGACATTTTAGATGTAATCATCTTCTAAACTTCTATAACGCAGTATTTTGGTATTCATGACTTGATGAAAGCGTACACTTACACTCTTTTTCAGATGGCTTCCTCTCGATGTTGCAAGGATGTGGGGCCGCCATTGGCTCGAGCCATTGTTGATACCTACTTCTGAGTTACCGATCCCTATCTTTCCACCTTCTAACTATTTATCATTGCCGCTCATGAGCGTGCTAAATATAGCAAGGTAAGATACAAAGAAAAATGTTATTTTCTAACTGTTGTGATTATTAGAGCTAAATGCAAAATATCCCCTGTGCTTTGCCTAATTGTCAACCCTCCCCCACCCTTGTATTATTTTTATTAGCAGAAACCTCCGTGTGTTCTTTTTTTATTAGCTAAAATTCCATTTGAAATTCCGTACGTCATACATTAATAGTGAGGTTACTGCCAATTCTTTAAGTGAACGGGGGGGTTATTGCTAATTTTCAAAGTTAGCAGGGGGATTATAGTCAATTTCTTAGGTGAATGGGGGTGTTTTCACATTTTTTTCGGTGGGGGTATAATTGTCATTTTTCCTGCACAATATGTAGGAGAGAGTTTATTGCTAATTAAAAATAGCACAAGGGAGGTTTTCGATAATAAAAATAACACAGGCTTTTTTGCTAATTAGACAAAGCATAGGGGATATTAAGTTGCATATATGAATTCATTTGTGCCCGTAGTAATTTTACGGTTGAGTTGAGAAGAAAGTTCATTCTTTTTTTTGCAGAGACTGTGGGTTGCAATTTTCAGCTACTGCTACTGATGATGCTGAAATATGTGCTGTTTGTCTAGAAAGAGCATGTACTGTAGCTGCTGAAGGTACGCTGTTTCTTTCTTCCCGAACATGAAATGACCATTATACCCATTTTTGCATGTATTTTGATGTGATTAATCAAAGATTCCATATTTCGCGTAATAAAATTTTATATCATGTCATTCATTGTATTCTTTCAGGGTGCGAACACGAGCTCTGCGTAAGATGTGCTCTATACCTTTGCTCAACAAGCAACTTCCCTTCCGAATCATCGATCCCCCCTGGTTCCATCCCGTGTCCTTTATGCCGACATGGCATCGTATCCTTCACCAAATTACCTGGATCTTCAACAAAGGAAATCAAATTACCTTTATCACTTAGCTTCTGCACGCCCTGCATTCTTCACCCAAGAGAACAACAAGATACATCAGAGGCCGCTACTCGTTCACCGGACATGAGAAAGAATCGTGTGGCCTCCGTTTCCTCGGACATGTTCTGTCCCATCACTTGTAGTCCCTTCCCTTCTGTCGTTATCCCTTTATGCACGTGTAACGAAGGACCTTGTCCGAATTTCGATTCCGGAGAACGGGACCCCGATGAAGATTCTCCTAATCGGTCGCAATCGGGGGAGGAAAAAGTGGAGGGAGTAAGATTGGGGAAGACTACGTGTTCGAGTATGTTTTGGGGTAGAAGAAGTTGCAGTAGGGAGAATCAGTGTAATGCTGAAATAAATGCATGATAATGATTAGTTTAGTGGAAGGGGTTAAATTGTTATTATTTTCTTGGACTGAATATTGATTTAGTTGAAAATTTTAGGCCTACAAAAGTGGATTTGGTTGCTTCTGCTTCCCTTGCTCCAGATTTGATGATTGAAATCTGGGATTGAGTAATTCTTGGCTTGTTTTAAGGTTGGTTTAGGTATCTGAAAAAGTTTGTAAAAATTTGTACTGTAATGAAAATTATTGGTTATAGCAACCCTAGCAGTTTTCTCCTCTATATAATATAAGATGGTGTTTGCTAGAAGCCTAGATTTCTAGCAATTAATGTTTGGAATGAAGTGTATGCTTAATGCTTGTCTCGAGTTCTAGAAAGTGATTCTAGGAATAAATTGAGGTTTAAAAAAAAAAAAAATGGCTTACCGACATGTGCTTGGTCTAGTGGAAGAGAATAGTTATTACAAGATAGGGAACTCAACTTCGAATTCTTGTTATAAGAGGTTTTCACATTATATGTCCAATATGCCTCGAAAGGGATTAACAAAAAAAAAATAAAAGTGGTTTTGTTATCTTGTTTGAGAGTATTTTTTGTAGATCGAGAGAGTAAAAAAATATTGTTTATTTGAATTTTCATAGAGCACTGAAATGCTTCTGTAAGGTTTGAGATAGATTCGTCGCACAAAATAAATAAATTCAAACATCATTTTTTCATTTGTTAACTAAGCAAATTTATGTAAAAATATGCCTCGAAAGGGATTAACAAAAAAAAAATAAAAGTGGTTTTGTTATCTTGTTTGAGAGTATTTTTTGTAGATCGAGAGAGTAAAAAAATATTGTTTATTTGAATTTTCATAGAGCACTGAAATGCTTCTGTAAGGTTTGAGATAGATTCGTCGCACAAAATAAATAAATTCAAACATCATTTTTTCATTTGTTAACTTTTGAGCTCGACTGCTAAATAATAAGCAAATTTATGTAAAAATATTAAGTTACTCGACACTCGATTTGACTTCGATTCGTTTAAAAATGAAACCAAGCTTAAATACAATTTCAAACTCGATAAAATATTTCGAACCAAATTTGAAGTTTTGAACAGTGTATTTGTTCGACCGTAACCGGCTCGTCAACATAATTACCTTTAATTACCATAGTAAAGTATGAAAATTACCTTTAAGTCCAACATACTAAAACCAGAAAAAAAAAAAAAAATAGTTGAGAAATACTTTTCAAATTAAAAGAAGCATTAAAAATCACCTAAATCTCCATAGGCAAAAAGTAGCAGTAAAAAGTGATATATAAAACAATTAATGAAATATTGAAAAGTCTATATGTGTTGCTCGTTAAATATAATTTCATTAATCATTACAATTAAATTCTTTATACTGAAAGGAATATTTACCTACACAACTGCCCATATTTGACATGATTATATTTAATACGAACATTTCAAACATCTCATAATGTGATTTCTTTATATTTAAACAACTTACGTGGAATGAATTTTTATAGTTTTATAAAAATAAAAAATAAAAATAGTTTTTTTTGTTTTTTTAAAGTTCAACTTTAAACTAGAATATTAAATGATATGAGAAGCCTTAAGATGGGTTGGAGTATTGAACAAAAATTTTCCCCTTTATTAATGGGCTGAAGTAGTTCAATCTGACCGTATACTTAAATCTTTATACAGAAAGTATGAATTCATACTAAAATAAAAAAAATAAAAAAAAAATTAAAAAATGGAAACCAAATTGAACAGATATGGGCAAATGGCCCTGTTTAAATATATTTTCAAATTTCGTTGGCTCTTGTAGAGTGGTTTTAATCGGTCTTAACACACGTTAAATAAAATAATCTTTCAATCATACAATATAATATCGATTAACATAACTTTAAAAAAAAATTAATTTGAGACCTACATAATCTACATTTTCTCCCTACAACTTCAACTTCCAAAATACATATAAATTACAATATATATTTCTACTCAACCCACCACTTAATTAATATTAATATGTTATATTCTAAATATTCTAACCAAATACATTCAATTTTTTTATACATGTCTGAAAAAAATCTTCAAAATATGGTCTCTGGGAGAGAATTGGAGATTTGCATAAGAGTAAAAGACAAAAATACCCTCTATGCACGGTCTAACTCCCAAAATCCCTTCTGTGTTATTTTAACTATAAAAAAATCTCTTATTTTTTATTTTAAATACCACACTCGACCCAAGTAGTATATACTTATAATTTTATTTTTGACTTTTGGTGGAATGACAAGATTACCCCTATGTGTTTGTTTTTTTTTTAAACTTATTTATTCTTTTTGAAAAATAAGTATATACTACTTGGGTCAAGTGTGGTTTATAAAATCAAACATATGGGGGTTTTGGGGATTTAAAATGACACATAGGGGTGTTTTTGTCTTTCGATGTCACGGGTAAAATTGTCATATCAAAAGCAAAATGTGAACAAATACTTGCAATTTTGGCGTTTGAAACACAATTTCTTTTTTGGGGGTGTATTTGACACTTATTTGAAATCACAGGGGGTCTTTTGGAGTTAAAATAACACAGGGGGTCTTTGGGAGTTAGGCAAAGCATATGGGGTATTTTTGTCTTTTGCTCTTTGCAAAATAACCTCGATTTGCACAATGTTGTTTGTTTGAATTTTAGAAAAGTGGTTTTTTAGAAATAAAGTAGGTGTATGTTATTTGTACTCCCTTTGTCCCAAATTATTTGTCATTTTACATTTTTCACACATATTAAAGTACTTACTAAATAGCCTCAATTTTAGGGGAATAATAAAGTATATATCTAAATATGTTATTTACATGTTATTCAAGTTTCACACTCTCTCTCTTACATACCTAAAATATGTAATTAATAGTGTATTGAAATCTTAAAGTGACAAATAATTTGGGTTATTTTTTTTCACTAAAACGACAGATAGTTTGGGACAGAGGGAGTAAGAGTTTAAGTTGTAGGTGTAAAATGTATAAGATTTTATGCCAATCATGTTTGTTATGTTAGATAATTTGTGTAAGAGATAAATTACTTTATGTCAAATCTAAGTAGAGTTTATATATGTTTTTCATAGATAAAAAAATTGTTATTTATTGACATTTGAAAGAATAATTTGAGAAAATTAAAATTATAATTTATTTCAAAAAATAAAAAATATATTTATTTAATTTTTTTTTTCAAACACGAAATAATTTTAATCTACAATGGTCCATTTTCAGTCTTATAAAAGTCCAAAAGGCCCAATAAGAAACTGTGTAGAGAATCTTCCAGTTTCTGTCAGTGGTTATCCAGTTTTTCCTCAAGTGGGTTTTGAATCAGATATGGTGTCAGCCCAATTAATTAAATAAATATTGGGAAAGTGCCAACTATCAGATTAATGATCAGTTGCCATCACGAGATCAAGAATAGAGAAAATAAACTTTCTTTGAGCCCTACTAAAAATTCCAAAAATAGAATTATTTTTTTATTGAAAATGCATTCTCACACGAAATAATAATTTGACATCAGTGGGCTTGTTTGTTTGGTGTTTTTCAAAAAAAATTCGTATTTGAGAAATGTTAAACAAATACGTTTTTTATTTTCTCAAACTACTCTCTCAAAACGTAAACAAACAACAATTTTCTTATCTCTAAACTAAACAAAACATATATAAGCTCTACTCTGATTTGACATAAAGTAACATATTTCTTACACAATTTATCTCACAATAAATATGATTTGACATAAAGTCTTAAATATCTTACACCTACAACCTAACTCTTCCAAAAAAACCTACACCTACTTTATTTCTCAAACCACTCTCTCAAAATTCAAACAAACAACATTACGCAAATCGAAATTATTTCACAAACCTCCACTACTCTCCCAAACTACTTTCTCAAATACCAAACAAACATGCCCAGTAACTCTCAACCATTATTTTTAATGACTTTTTTAACTTTTATCTAAAATTTCAAGGTTTTTTGCACTTTGCACCCCCGAAATATAGGAAATAGGCACTTTGCACCCTCGAAACTTAAATTTAGCACTTTGCACCCTCAAAATATGAAAAATGCAGCACTTTGCACCCTCTTTTATTTTCAAGCAAAAACTCAAGGGCAAAATAGGTAATTCTATTGTAAATCTTTGACACTTTGCACCCCCAAAATAAAATTAGCACTTAACACTCCCTAATTAAAAAAAATCAACAACTTGCACCCCGAAACATAATAAATGAACACTTTGCACCCCAAAACACAAAATTAACACTTAACACCCTCAACTTAGAAAAGAAAGAAAAAACTCAAACCCCTTATTTTTTCTGGCAAAGATGACCATTAAGGTGAAAAAAATTTAATAGGTAATAATTTATGGGTCTTTGATATTTTGAAGTAGACAATGAGTCTTCGAGAGTCTTCAAGAAGTTTACTTGTATTTTATTTAGTTATTTATGGTTATATTGTTGAAAAGAAAGATGGATAGAGAAATGAGTATTCGAGTATTTATAATTGTATTTTGCAAAATTTAAGGAAAAAAAATGAAATACCTATTTTGCCTTAGATTTTTTTCACTCCAACGGTCAACTTTGGCGAAAAAAATGAGAGGTTTGAGTTTTTTTAATTTGAGGGTGTTAAGTGTTAATTTTGTATTTTGGGATGCAAATTGCCCATTTATTGTGTTTCGGCGGTGGAAGTTGCTTATTTGTTCTTAATTAGAGGGTGTTAAGTGATAATTCTATTTTGGGAGTACAAAGTGCGAAATTCTCAAGTTTTGAGGGTGCAAAGTGCCAATACTATTGAATTACCTATTTTGCCCTTGAATTTTTGCTTGAAAATAAAAGAGGGTGCAAAGTGCTACATTTTTTATATTTCGAGGGTGCAAAGTGCTAAATCTAAGTTTCGGGGGTGCAAAGTGCCTATTTCCCATGTTTCGGGGGTGCAAAGTGCAAAAAACCCAAAATTTCACGTCAAAAGTAAAAGGAGAAGAAAAAGGGACCAAGGGAGTACAAAGGTTTTTTTTTACACATGGTAAAATTATTTAATATTTGGGTTACTTGATAAAATTTTGTTTGACAAAAGGAGCTCATAGTGTCAAATTAATCTAAAACTCAAAATAGAGTCTATGAAGAAAAAAGAAAATCTAACATTTTGAATAATTTATATTCTCAAATTTGCAATTTTGGAATTAAACAACTTATAAATATTTAATTTTCTTGATATGGTGGTGTACAGAAATCACCAATGAACAACTCTCTGAGAGTGACGACATATAATTAACAGCTTTATTCAATTTAATTAAATGAATATACATATATTCGTATGATCACAATCTTTTTCCAGTTTCTACTATTGGTATTGTAATCGAGTAGTACTATCATAAATTTTGCCAGTTGTTGCTTTCCCCAAAACCAAGCGTACACGTTTTATTTTGTTTGAATCGGGCTTTTAATGCCACTAAAAAATCTAAATACCAAATCCCTTTATTTATTGCTATCTCAAAATTATACTTTATTAATAGTACTATTAATTTTGATGTAGTCAACTCAAATTTAATTTACTTATTTTCATATAATTTCCTGTTTAAGATTACATTTTTTAGTCTGGTAAGTGAAAATCTATTTCTTGTGATTTGAAAAATAACAATTTATCACTCTATAATTTTTCAACGGAACAATTTATCTCTTTAAGTTCGAAAGTGTATTTCACTAGCTCAAATATGAAAGTATGCGTGAAATATATTGTTTAACATGATAAAATTGCCCTTTAGTGGATAAAATGGTCTACATAAAAGGAGGTGTTATTATCAATTCATTTTTTTTTTTTCTGAAGACTTAAGGAAATAGTGTGAATCATTTTTAAAATTACATGGGAGTTATTTTTTAAGTTACACGCGGAATAAATTATCATTATCCTTTTTTGAAATTAATTTCAAATGATTATGGAGTCTAAACGATGACAAAAAATCAAGAAAAATATAGGGCATGTTTGTTTGGTGTTTGAGAAAGTAGTTTGGGAGAGTAGTGGAAGTTTGTGAAATAATCTCGATTTGCGTAATGTTGTTTGTTTGGATTTTGAGAGAGTGGTTTGAGAAATAAAGTGGGTATAGGTTTTTTTTTTGAAGAGTTGGGTTATAGGTGTAAGATGTATAAGATTTTATGTCAAATCATGTTTGTTGTGAGATAAATTGTGTAAGCGATATGTTACTTTATGTCAAATTATAGTAGAGTTTGTATATATTTTGTTTAGAGATAAAAAAAATTGTTGTTTGTTTGGATTTTGAGATAATAGTTTGAAAAAATTAAGAGATGAAAATTTATTTCAAAAAATAGAAAACATGTTTGTTTGGCATTTTCCAAACACGAAATTTTTTTGAAAAACGCCAAACAAACAGGCTCATACATTTCGTTGCACATGGAATTTAAGGTAAGTTTTATTTTATGCAATTCAATAATTATCAGTATGTTAGATACTCAAGTATGTTTTCTGTAGAAGAAGACAAAAATCTTTATCCATTTTATTTTGTCAAATGATTAGTTAATTCTGTCATTAACTGATTTTGTTTGACTCTGATGGTCAAACTAATAGTTTGTCAGTGTACTAAATTTTTGTACAAATAATCAAATCCTATTTTTATAATTTGAAGTACTCATTAGAACTTACACAATTAAGAAATTTCTAAATTGATTAGACTTGACTTTAATTTAATTAAAAATCCTATTTTTTTTCAAGGATCAAAATCGAATACATACAGTAAGTTTGAAATATTTAAATAATGGAAAAACTACCTTCTGAAAATCAAGAACCTTCACCAGTAAATTATTCTAGAAAATACAGTAAAAGAACCTTTATTATTTTTGATTGAACATTGTGTAGGATATAGCCAAAAATCAAAATATTTAGGAAAATTTCTAGCGCTGTCAATACTTTCAACACTTTATTCTCATATTTGTTTATTGATAATTTTCATCTTAAGATATGTGCATATGTTACAATTTTCAAAATTCAATAATTAAATTATTGTGATTGTAAGCATAGATCAAAATTTCCATCTTTTCCGTCGAAAACATCGAAAAGTTTCCGTTTTTGAGTCAAGCGAAACGAAAACAAGATGTAATTTCGAAACCATTTGTTTGTCTTAAACTCTGTTATTTTTCTAAATTTAGTAACTCTTTTTACCATTTTTCTTTAGTATTTCCGAAACATTTCCAAAAAATCTCGAAAAGTTTCCAATATTTGGCTAACCGAAACATACTCTCAAAACGAAATTTTTATCCATGATTGTAAGACAATGAAACCATTACCACTAGAATTATACATATGCCCAAGTTAATTTATGGTGTTTTTTAAGAAACATAATAGGTTAAATATATTTCAACAATATAAAATAACACATGTCAAAAAATTGATAAAACACAAGATAAAATGATACATCAAAATTATTTGTAGCTGGCGAAAAAAAAGAATCAACAAAATTTAAAAAATTACTAAATAATTTCACACTCTATTTTCTATATCGATTATTGAAAAATAATTGCTCATCTCTAACTCCTTGTTTTTCAAGAAAAATAAAATTGAACAACTATGTACTATGAAGAATCAAAACACATAGAAAAGACAAATACTAAACCTTAATAAAACAACATAAAAAGCATAATCATGTTTAGTATTTCACCAAAAACACAACCAAAAGTGCTAATCACAAATCATAGTTCCCTTTTTGGCAACTGAAATTCAATTATTTCACTTAGATTTTTTTTTTTTTTTAAATATTAGTAGTTTGTTTCCTTTTTAAGAGACAGCTGAAATTTGGGGCTCTTTTCCGGCCAATGGTCCCCCCCTCACCATTCCTATCACTTCTATTATTCTCGAGTCCCATCCAAAATATCTCTCCCTTTTCACAAGTTATCTAATTCCATTGCAATGACCAAAAAGCCCTTGTTTTTGTTTTATTGACATCATAGACAATATCATTTCTAAGATAAAGTAAAATTTTATTTTTATGATATATTTCGATCAATTAATAAGTTTTTTCGAAATATTTCATAGGTTTTTCAATAATATTGAAACAAATTGTAAATCAAAGTAACACATAAAAACTACTTTATATTTTATTTTGATTAATTAAAATTCAGAAACTTCTAGGTATTTTAAATAAGAACTTATTATAATTTTGATCTATTAATTTTGTACTACTACGGATTTGTAAGGACAAAAATTGCATGGGTTTGGACCATCTCGTGGTTTACAATATTTTACTTTTTTTTTTAAAAATATTTTACATTTTTTATCCTGCAAATTAAAATTGTAATTTTGATCTTATTTTTATGTATACATATTTATACTCTCAGTTCTATATAATTGTCTATTTTTAGAATTTTATTAATAAGATTGTCTCAATTTTGTACTTATTGTTTCAAAGGAGACGATGAGACGAAAAATATAAAATATTCAATTTTTTAAAAGTGAAAGTACAAATTTGTAAAGTTCAAGAATAAAATGTAGAGGATCTAGTCATGTGAAACTAAGAAACGCACTATTTTTTGATTTAAAGTGAAGATTAATTTATAAATTAACGTCTCTCAAGATTTTTGAGAATTTGATTTAATTTATATTATCACTTACTTTTAGCCTTGTGATTTCTAAATTACTTATGATTACTCATATGTAACTTTGCTTACGTAAATATCTTCCTTAAAACTTTTGTAAATATCTTAAAATTAAAGTTAGACTTCATAAACAAACATAATAAATGCATGATCATGAACTTAACCGTCTCCTTTAAATAACAATATTCTCTAAGAAAAAATAATCATATAAACTTCACACTTTTCTATCAATATAAGAACAAAATAAATATGGCATATATTCATAACAACATGTATTTTATATTAGTTAACCATGTATCAATTTCAAAACTAATGAAAACTAAGTGAACCTACAAATAAAGAAAATAATAATAACTATAAATTATGTTAGACAAAGCCAAAAACTCCCTATTACAAAGATTATATTTCTACAAACATATTCGAGAGAACTTTATCTATAAGAGCATCACCAGTGGTGTACCCAAATATTGGACCCAAATTCTTCATTTGCACCCCGCTACAGTGTTTTACACTCTCTGAAAAAGTTTTTTTCTGCAGTTATAGACATCAAAAGTATGAACTCATTTTTAAAATCAATTTAAATTAAATTTATTTCACTAACTTAAAATTAAAGTCTATTTAAAAATACAATCAAAAGTAATTTTGGATTAAAGAAAAAATAAATAAAATTCAAAATATTTGTAATTTTTTAATAATTATTAATTGTAGACAATTAACTCATTGATGGTGTCTTCATTATTTTTATCAAGTGCGGATTTATATTTTATGTAATTATTATTCTATCTTTGATATGCTTTTTTATCCATTTGAATCGAAATTTGATATTATATTATGAAAAGTTTTGTGATAATATTTTTATCTACGTGTCAGTTTATGATTAAATACTGAGATTTCAGATAAGATTTTTTTATTGAAATTTCTTATCAGATTTCTTTCCCACATCGTATACGCGTCAATTTATGATTGGATGTTGAAAATGAGTTCAGCAATTTTGAGGGCTCAAATTTGGGTTCAATTGAAAGTAAATGGGTCTTGGGTGCATTTTGCACTTCCCTTTAGGTCCTCCATTGTGAGGTGTTTTTTGCAAAATTTGAACCTAAATTAATTTGAACTTCTAGATGGACACACCACTGGTAATACTATGGAGTAATAAATTATGCAGAAACTAATATTCATAAATTATATTAAACCTTATCAGTATATGTGTTCAATAAGTGCAAGGGGCATTTTGGTCAAACCACACCACATGCTTCTGAACCCCAAAGAATCATTATCATGACAAAATTGAAAACTGAAAAGACTGACCAGGTAAGTAGAGTCTGACAACTTCTAAAACCCTTTTCGTATCCTTTTGGATATTAAGGGGTCCCCTCCTCAAAACGACGTCGTTGATCCACGGTTCAAATTCCTCACTGCATGTTCCACTTCGCCACAAACACCAAAAAAGTGGCCAATTTCGCAAATAAATCATTACTAATTTATAGGATTTCTGCACATCAACCCCGAAAGTTTTCAGTTTTTGCGCTTTATCAACCCTATAGTGAAAAATTATGCTCGTGCGTCCTATAATTAGATAAATTAGTGCAATAATTAAAAAAATTTGGATGACTATGTTTCAAGATATGAACAATTTTAACAAATTAAATATAAAATAAAATGCAAAGATGTCTACCTAGTCGTACACAAACTTTAAATTTTATTAATTCTTTCAACGAAACTTTCACACTTTACCTAAATTACATTTCTTATAAGCTTTGAAAAACTGTATTTTAAAACACACTTCATCTATTAATAATTTGTTAATAAACAGATTGCTGGAATAATAAATTAAAATAGCACATAACGCAGAGTAAGCATAAAAATTATATTAAATCGATTTAGAGTTGTATCATACAAAATATACGTAAACTTGTTGAAGTATCCCGATTATAAATACTTTTTTTTCCTTTTCTTTTTTATAATTTTTGGACAAATTATAAATCACATTATGCCATTTTAACTTTTGCACTTGACCCCCCTTAATTTTTGAATGTTGCACTAAACTCAAATTGACACATCTACCCTTTAAAATTCATTAAAAATCAACCATAATGCAAAATGCACTAACTTATAGAGGACATGGACTTGTTTTTTCAATTATAGAGAGAAAATTGCAAAAATGTGAAAACTCTGGGGGGGGTGATTTGCAAAAATCCCTCAAAATAAAATAAATTAAAACCTTTCGAATTTTGACCATATATCAATCGCCACCCTCTTCATGTTCCCAACAAACTCTGTACTTCCTTCCTTCCCCTCTCTCTCCACACTCATTACACTTCGGTTCTTCAAATTCTCAAGAAATGTAAATAACCCTCTTTCAAATCTCCAAAAATTTCCTCTTTAATCCTTAAAAAACTTTCCCCATTTCCTAATTCCACCTAAAAATGGCGTTCACGTTCCTGCATTGCGTTTTCCTCGCGTTTTACCTCTCTTTCCTTCACTCAAACGCCATTACAGAGCCTAATAACTCAGATATGCATACTTTGCTCTCATTCAAGAACTCTCTCGAAAATTCTAAAGCTCTTCTTTCGTGGAGCGCTTCAATTCCACACTGCAAATGGACTGGTGTTTCCTGCACAGGAGACCGAGTCACCACCCTCCTTCTACCAACTCAGCAGCTCAAAGGTAATTTCTCCAGTTCGCCTTTGTTCTCTCTCGCTAAGCTCACTGTTCTAGATCTTTCAAATAATCAGTTGTATGGTGAAATCCCACAAGGAATATCTTCTCTTAAATGGTTAAGAGTATTGAATTTGGGGGCTAATCAATTGAGTGGTGAGTTACCGAGTCAACTCGGGGGTTTGACTCGTTTGGAAGTGTTGAGTCTCGGGCCTAATTTGTTAACTGGAAAGATACCGTTTGAGCTTGGGAAAATGGTGAATTTGATATCCTTGGACCTTTCCGGAAATGGGTTTGTGGGTAATGTTCCGACCCAGTTGGGGAACTTGACCCGGTTGGAGGTTTTGGCTCTTGGGAATAATTTGTTGACTGGGTCTTTGCCTTTTGATGCTTTTACTGAGCTTAAATATTTATCTTCATTGGATGTTTCGAATAACTCTCTTTCGGGTATAATTTCGCCTGAGATTGGGAAACTGGTTAATTTGAGGGAGATTTATATAGGGAATAATCATTTCTCAGGTGAGGTTCCGGTGGAGATTGGTTTTTTAACCAAACTTGAAATTATCTCTGCTCCTTCTTGTTCTTTGAGTGGCCCTTTACCTGAAACCTTTTCAAAGTTGAAATCTTTGACAAAATTGGACCTTTCTTACAACCATTTGCAGAGTTGTATTCCTAAAGCTATAGGTGAGTTGCAGAATTTGACTATATTGAACCTTGTTTATGCTGAGGTTAATGGTAGTATACCTTCTGAGATTGGGAAATGTAAAAGTTTGGAGACTTTGTTGCTTTCTTTTAATTCAATTTCTGGTGTTTTACCTGATGAGTTATCTGAGCTGCCATTGATAACATTATCTGCTGAAATGAATCAACTTTCGGGCCCTTTACCTTCTTGGCTCGGCAAATTGACTCGGGCGGACTCGATTTTGCTTTCGAACAATAAGTTCTTGGGTAAAATTCCACCCGAGATTGGGAATTGTTCGATGCTGAGTCATATTACTTTGGGTAGTAATTTGCTTACTGGTGAGATTCCGAAAGATTTATGCAATGCTCCTTTGCTTTCTGGTGTTGAGCTCAATCATAATTTTCTCACGGGGAGTATTGAAGAGACGTTTTTGGAGTGTGGTAATTTGACAGAGTTGTCGTTAATGGATAATCAGATTTTTGGTTCGATTCCAAGTTATTTTTCCGAGCTACCTTTGATGTCTCTTGAATTGGATTCTAATAACTTTACTGGCTCGATTCCAGTTAGTCTTTGGAGTTCATTGAATATGATCGAGTTTACCGCCTCAAATAATCGGTTAGAGGGTTCTATTCCTATGGAAATCGGAAATGCTGCTTTATTACAGAATCTTGTTCTTTCGAGCAATTACTTAACTGGTAGCATCCCTGAAGGTATCGGGAAATTGAGTTCACTATCAGTGTTGAATCTAAACTCCAATTTTCTCGAAGGGAATATTCCATCTGAGCTCGGGAACTGCACTTCACTTACGACATTGGATTTGGGTAATAATCGTTTTAATGGTTCTATCCCGGAAAAGCTCGTGGAATTGCCTCAGTTACAATGTTTAGTTCTTTCATATAATAATCTCTCTGGTACCATTCCTGCCAAGAATTCGAATTACTTTCAACAGGTCTCAGTTACACCAGATGCTAGCTATGTTCAGCATCGTGGGGTCTACGATCTTTCTTACAACAATTTGAGTGGCTCGATTCCAGAAGAGTTGGGGTACTGTGTGGTTGTGGCTAATCTCTTACTCAACAATAATAAGTTTACAGGAGATATCCCGACATCCTTATCAAATTTATCTAATCTCTTGACTTTAGATTTATCTCAAAACTCGCTTACGGGGAATATTCCTTTTCAATTTGGTGATTCTGTTAAATTACAAGGGCTATATCTCGGGAATAACAAGCTTACAGGTCCAATACCTGAAAGTCTTGGTAAATTACGTGGCTTGGTGAAACTGAATTTGACTTCTAACATGTTATCTGGCTCGATTCCATCGAGCTTTCGTAACTTGAATGGGCTTTCACATTTGGATTTGAGCTCTAATATGCTATGTGGCGAGCTTCCTTCACTTTCGGGAATGGTGAAACTTGTTGGCCTTTATGCTCAGGAAAATCAGCTTTCTGGCTGTTTAGACAAGCTTTTCCAGAACTCTTTTACGTGGAGAGTTGAGATTTTGAACTTAAGTAGCAATGCTTTTTCTGGGAATTTGCCACGGTCATTGGGCAATACGTCATACTTGACAACCTTGGATCTTCATAGAAATGATCTTACGGGTGATGTGCCGTATGAGCTTGGAAATCTTGCACAGCTTGAGTATCTTGATGTGTCGGAAAATAAACTAGGAGGAGAAATTCCTACTGAAGTTTGCAGTATTTCCAATCTATTGTTCTTGAATTTTTCGGAGAATAAGCTTGTGGGGCCCATTCCAAGAAACGGGATTTGTAGCAATCTGACAAAAGCTTCTTTATTGGGCAACAAGGATCTATGTGGTGGAATCGTGGGGTTAAAATGCCCGTTAAAGAAGTTAAGCAGAAAGTCGCCTTTGTTAAACGTTTGGGGACTTGCTTCGGTTGCTGTCGGAACTATTTTGATAACTCTTACGGTGATTATATTGCTAAGGATCTGGTTTAACAGAAACCAGAAAAACGACCCTGAAGATATTACAGAAAGCAAATTGAATACTAACTCGGACGATCAAAATCTCTATTTCTTGAGCAGTAGCAGATCAAAGGAGCCACTAAGTATCAACATTGCAATGTTCGAACAGCCTCTTCTCAAATTAACCTTAGTAGACATTCTCGAGGGTACTGACAATTTTTCCAAAGCCAACATAATCGGAGATGGAGGCTTTGGGACAGTGTACAAAGCCACTTTACCCGACGGGAAAACAGTTGCGGTCAAGAAACTAAGTCAAACGAAAAGTCAAGGTCAACGCGAGTTCTTAGCTGAAATGGAAACTCTAGGCAAGGTAAAACACAGAAACCTTGTTCCTTTACTCGGGTACTGCTCTTACGGAGAAGAGAAGGTTCTCGTTTACGAGTACATGGTCAATGGTAGCTTGGACCATTGGCTTAGGTACCGTAGTAATACTCTTTTGAGTTGGGCTAAACGTTTCAAAATCGCTGTGGGGTCAGCACGTGGGATAGCTTTTCTTCACCATGGATTCATCCCACATATTATTCACCGTGATATTAAGGCGAGCAATATACTTTTGAACGAGGATTTCGAGCCTAAAGTCGCGGATTTTGGGCTAGCGAGATTGATTAGTGCTTGTGAGACTCACGTGAGTACAGATATTGCTGGCACTTTCGGGTATATTCCGCCCGAATATGGGCAGAGTTGGAAGGCTACGACTAGGGGTGACGTGTATAGTTTTGGTGTGATTTTGCTGGAGTTATTAACCGGGAAAGAACCAACTGGGCCCGATTTTAAGGATATCGAAGGTGGGAACTTGGTCGGGTGGGTTTTCTGGAAGATTAAAAACGGGCGGGCTGTGGATGTGTTGGATCCGAGTATTCTTGATGCGGATTCGAAACAGGTTATGCTTCAGACTTTGCAGATTGCTGTTATTTGTTTGTCTGAGAATCCTGTTAATAGGCCTACTATGCTTCATGTTCTTAAGTTCTTGAAAGGGATAGCTAATGTTGTTATTTAAATAAATTAATATTAATATTGTGGTTTTATTTATGGGAAGAAGCTTATTAATTAGTTGTAGCAAGTTTGGTAATGTAATGTGGTGTAAATTTAATTCTGCTTATGTATCAGAATTAATATGCTCTACTGCTGATCAATTAATTTTGCAGTTTCCATTTGTTCTCATAAAGGAGTTTTAACTTTAAATACACAACATTTTCTTATTACATATGCTTTGAACATCAATTTTTTAGTTTTAAAAGATATAAAAATGTAATGTATTGATAATTCTTTTTTAGTTTAAAAGAAATTATGAATATAGTTATACAAAATTATGTCAAGTTTGAAGAGTGAATTTTTGTTAAATTTCATATTGCTACATAAGTACTTAATTAGAGAGGTAAAATTATTTATACAAAAATATACAATCTCAAAATTTGGCAGAGTTGTTTACGAATCAAAGAAACTAAAATTAAATAGACATGTTTCAAATCAGCAAAAAATCGTAATTGGTCAGATAATTTGGGGCTCTTTGTACAAATTTCTAAACAGAAGGGGCTTGGAAATATCAATATGATTCCTCATGTCTATGATATTAATTATCTTTTAGACATACATCAATTATATACACAATAAGTTTTGTACTGTAATGGGCCAAAAATAGTTAATCATCTCTTTTGTATGTTAAATGGAAAATTCCACTTTCTCTCCTAATCTTTGATTATTTTTTCACGTTGTCCCCTAATCTTTGTGAGTTTCCACTTAACCCCTTCAACTATTAAAAATATTTCAGATCACTACCTATGGACGTTTGCTAACAAAATTTGTTCGATGCTCTAGTGGCAAAGTGTGAAAAATTTCAAAGGTTTGGTGACAAAATGGAAAAAAGTTCAAATATTAGGTGGCAAAACTGAAAAACATTAAAAATCACGTTGGACTGAATATTATGTTAGATTCTAACTTTTGGCATCTTAATTAGGGGGCTCCTAAAATATATTTAATAGTTGAGGGGGTTAGGAGAAAAGTCGTAAAGATAAGGTGATAAAATGAGAAAATGTTCATAAATTAGAGGGCAAGGTGAAATTTTCCCTATACTAATTTTTAAACCTTAATTCCTCCATTATACAAATGGGTTTTGACAGGGGTTAAATTATTTTCATAGCTCCCAAAATTTTGGTTCCGGCTCTTAATTATAGGCTGGTTAACTAAGACTTAATTATCACACTGATTGATTATCTTTTATATAGCTTATAGCCTTATATGCTAAAATTGAAATAAAAAATATGAAAATTAATATTCCGAATAGGTTACACTATTATATACTTCAAAAATAGCTCAAAATATACATTATCCTTTTCTGGTTAAATTCATTAAAATTAACTCACGATAAAATATGTTGAATAGTCCATACACATAAAACAATAATGTTTGGAAATAGTTTAACTAGTTAAGAGGATGCTAGTTCTAATTTCTAAATATATTTGAATTAGAGTGGACTTCCAGCATTAAAATATTAGGGGTTCAATTATATTATACAAAAGTGGGCAGCCCTAAGGCACAACTTGATGTGTACATTGAATGATAATATGTTATACTCCCTCCGTCCGAATTTTCTTGTTCCCTTTACATTTTACACAATTTACATTTTACACAATGTTTATGCAATGTCATATTTCTCTCATTTTTCCTTTTTTGCCCTCCTATAATTCCTTTTTTATTTCATTGTTTGTTCATTGTGGGGCTCATTGTTAAAAACATTAATTTGTGGAAAAATAGCTAGTCAAATATAAAAATAGAGCCATATTTTGGGACGTCCCAAAATAGAAATGAGAGCACGAAAAGTGGGACGGAAGGAGTATAACATATATAAATAGAAGATTTTTTCATACATTTGGATACAACAAAACAATGAATTGAAGTAGCACTATAACCTCGAGTATTGATGATTACGAAACCCCTGAGATAAAGTTAAATTATAAAAATCTCCCTCGTATATTGAGAATAATGATACCTTTCCTGCGGTTTGTCACCATTTTACAATTGACCTTTTACCACTAAAAAATTTCAACTTTACCCTTACGGGTTATCTATAATGTCTTAAAAAATTAAAACTTCGGTGCTAATTTTATATCTCATAAATATAAAATTGATAGTTATATATTTGCCACTAAAAAATTAAAAAAATTAAAAAACTGTATAAGTTTCCAAAAATACTAAAAAAACTATTATTTACATATTTATTAACAATTTAATTTTTAAAATAGTAATTAAAGAAAATTTAATAAATAATTTATAAATAAAATAAATTATTTACAGATTTAATTAAATTAATTATTTTTATACTGTATTAATAAATTTAATATTTTAAAAAATAATAAGAAATTTGAAAATATAATATAATTTTTTAATTTACTTTTTATGTTTATAATAATAATATTTATTAAATTTTACATATAAAAATAATTTATTTAATTAAATGTGTAAATAAAATTGATAAAATTTTCTTTATTTTTTAATTAAAAAAAATTAAATTCTTAAATCTGTTAAAACAATTTTATCAATTTTTTGGTGGTAAATATATAATTATCAATTTTATAATTTATAAGATATTACAATTAATTAACCCCTATGTTTTATTTTTTAAGATGTTACAAATAACCTTATATTGGCAAAATTGAAACTTTTCAGAGATAAGAGGTCAATTGTAAGATAATGACAAACCTCATGAAAATTATTGTAATACCCAATACGTACGTGAAGAGAATTTTCATAATTAATTGTGTAAAAACTCCATGGGAAATACTCCATCTTTTCTGAACTGTGTACATTTAATTTCCTGCAGACTAATGTGATATAATTGACCAAAAGTTTAGGGAAAAATATGAGGAAGGATTGTTTCATCATTAAGAGCAACAAAATCTCAACTGTTTTATTTACCAAAAAAAAATGGATATTTTCAACTGTTTTGAGTCACTTCAAATATATTAATTACATAAATTGTAATAATAACCAGCAACAGGGGTCCATAGCTCAGTGGTAGAGCAATTGACTGCAGATCAATAGGTCACCGGTTCGAACCCGGTTGGGCCCTTTACAGTTGAATTTTTTTTTTCCCTTAATTTGTTTTGCTTTTGCAGGAGATTGATACCAATAGGAAGGTCATCTCTTAATGAGTTTTCGGAGTTGCCATTCCACATCTTCATATATAGTCTTGTCTGCCTAATTGGACCAATTAAATTATGGAATATCAAAGTTTCGTCTACTATGTATGTTTTAGTCAGTTGAATATTAAAATTTATTAAAAAATTCTCGGAAATGATTCAGAAAAATTATAAAAAAGTTACTAAATTATGAGAAAATGAAAATTTCAATGAAAATATAAAGTCTCGGAAATACACTAGCCCCGGTTGAACAATTGTGACCACTCTTCAAGTCCTCGAACCACAAACTTCCATTGTCATCTGAACAAAAAAGAAACATATATTATAAAATTATTTAAATAATAAAAAATAATTTTTAATTTTTTTTAACTAAAAATGGACAAGTTTATTTATAAACTGTGTAAGATTTAATTTTTTAAATATTTAAACAAAACGTATAAATATTTAAAATTTGATTTTTCTTATTTATATTTAATTTGATAACATTGTAGTATAAACGTGGGTAGTTTAAATTTTATAATTTTAAGTGTACAATTTAGACAGAACGTATAAATACGATTTTTGCATTATCTATTTTGTCCCTAAATTTTTTGAGAAAAATGAAATAGGCAACAAAGTGTTGAATTGTTCATATTTCGAGGATGCAAAGTGCTAAATGTATGTTTCGAGAGTGCAAAATACCTATTCCCATGTTTTGGGGTGCATCAAAGTGTTAAATTTCCCAGTTACATCATAATGTAGGATCATATTAAAAATAACTGCATAATTACAGTAATGTGACAAATTTGGGTACAACTCTAATTGCTTCTTTTTCAATCAGTTTATAATGAATGATACTCTCTGGTAGGGGTGCACATGGTTTTTAAAACCGTACCGGACCGTCCCGTACCGTACCGAACCGTACCGAATGTTAGGTTTTTTTTTCTCAAAACCGAAGGTCTTGGTATGAATGAAAACCGTACCGGGTATTTTGGTATGGTTTTGGTTTTAGACTTCTCATACCGTAAAAAACCGTACCGTACCGAAATTGAAAAGAAACACGAATTAACTATTCTTTTTTTTAAATTTACAACTAAATTTTATAAATTTATAATTCAAATATTATTGAATACTATATTATTTATAAATTATATTATAGTCCATCATAGTTTATAATTACTATATTGTTATCGTTCAATTAAAAAAAGATATGCTCAAATTTAGCACAAATTAAACTTGTTATATG
This sequence comes from Penstemon barbatus, assembly GCA_003313485.2. NCBI lineage: Eukaryota > Viridiplantae > Streptophyta > Magnoliopsida > Lamiales > Plantaginaceae > Penstemon > Penstemon barbatus. The sequence goes on from CM064880.1 coordinate 18,942,913, forward strand.
TTGAAAACATAAAATGCAAAAATTCTAGACAACAAATACCAAATAATAAGTTTCTTCACATAATAAAAACAATGATCAAATAATTAATCAATTAATTTTATTCAATTAGGTCAAACTATAGCGTCAAATTTGTGAACATTTTCTTTTCCAATGCTTTATTTAATGTAAAAAAATAATTTATAAGATATTACATTATTAATTTCTTATATAATTGTCAACTATGTGATCAGTTATATATGAAAAATTGCACGAAAAAGTTTGTTCAAAAAACCGCAAAACCGTACCGTACCGTACCGGGACCGCACAAAACCGAGTTTGTTGGTATGGTTCATAAAACTCTAGTTTGGTTTTGAGTTTTTAAAAACCGCACTAATTGGTACGGTACAAATTTTGTTAAAAATATCGCAGAACCGTACCATGTGCACCCCTACTCTCTGGGTAGCCATCAGCTGTCATGTTAGATTATTTTTAGTGACAATTTTGTATAAAAAATGTCCCTAAAATCCCCCTAACATGACGGATGGTGGCTACCTCAGAGGGTAGCCACAAATATTATCATATTTCTCAATATTGGGTACAACTCCCATTGCTCCTTTTTCAATTAGTTTATAATGGATGATCATATACTTTCATTAATATTAATTAGATATAATTACAATTCAATCCATTATTCTGGGAGTTATATCCAATCACAAAATAAGTGTATTACATTTGTCATGTAGTTACTTTGGGTTCGGTCAAACCCGATCCGAGTAAGAATTTTCCCAAAACAAAGGTATCCATTATTAATCGCACCCGGGATTTGAACAACCTCCCGACTCAAGCAATATTCCGGTCCATTTATATGATTAACGAGAAAATTCAAATAATTATAATGCAATGAGTTGATAAATGGAAGACAAATCTTTTGAATAAGTTTAACGTATGGAAGTCTTTGGTAATAGTTAATACTAACTTGTTATAAAACTAAGCTAAAAGAAACAACAAAGCTAAGCAACTAGTAGAATGTAAAAAACAATGTAGAATGGAGGGAGAGAATATTATATTATTCATTCTTGTTTTCATCAAATACATAACAATGTCCTCTATTTATAGGACTACATGACTAATACAAAAACCAAGAATTTAGACATGAGAGTTACTAATTATCTTCAATGGTGGTGGTTACAATTGTAGGAGTTACAAGTCTCATGGGAGTTACAAATCTTCCATCATGAACATCCACCAAAATATGACTATATTCATAACACTCCCCCTTGAATGTTCATAATTTTATGGAATATGCCTCGTTAAAAACCTTGTCAGAAAAACCCCATGGGAAAAATCCGAACAAGGAAAAAAGAGTACATATCCATATGGGGTTAATAAGCGTGTAATGCTGTCTCATTAAAACCTTGCCAAGAAAACCCATTGGGACAAAACTTGGGCGAAGGAAAAAGAGTACAGTGCGTAGATTATTATTGATGACATGCTCCCCCTGATGTTGGCACAAGGTCCACAAGTTGACGCATACAATGAGGTGGACCATTTATATGAATGATGTAGTCGACAATGCTTTGACTTAATTTGACGAACGTCAATATCACCATTAATCTGAAGCTCGTGGGTGAAGAATACTTAGGTGATATGTGTTTATATCATCTCCGATATAGTCAACATTATTTTCAAATAATAATTGATGTATTCCTTGTGGAAGGCAACTCACATCATTCTAAAATATATTAAATCGTAGATCTCAACCATAAACATTCACGACATTATTCGTGCAATGCTAAAATTTCATAGTGGTAGGAATAAGTGGATGCTAAAATTAGTTACATATATCGTCATGATATCGTAGCACCACCCCAAGTAAATACATACATACTTTGAGATCTACTTTTATTCGGATCAGAAAGATAAACAACATATGTATTAACCACCACTTGTGGATTGGAACCTTGCAAGCAAATTAACTGAGAATGCTATATCATGCCTTGTACATTTTACAAGATATATTAAGGCTCCAACTGCACTTAGATGCGGTACTTCAGGACCAATTAGTTCTTTAAATGACGAAAATAATTTATCTTTATATCTAAAAATCGAACAATCATGGGACTGCTCAATTGATGATCTTTATCAATATAAAATTTCAATTGATGGACAAAGATTCTATCTGATAAATGCTCGATCTGCAGGCCGAGAAAATATATTATTTTTTCAAGATTTTCCATCTCAAACTCTTTCATTAAATGATTTGCGGTCATTGTGAGTCTTTCATAATTTCCCATGAGATTTAACTTGTCCACGTGTACCGTAATGATAGAAAGTGTATTTTCAAATCGTTTGATAAAAATACATGGAAAACTTGGATTATCCATGAGTCATTTATTTAAAAGGTAATAATTGAGCTGATTATATCACATCCCGTCAGACTGTTTTAACCCGTACAAGGAACATTGCAGTTCTAATAAAATATAATCCACGAGACATTTGCTTTTGTGCTATACAAATCTTAAATACCTCATGAATTTTCATATAAATGTCACTATCAAGTGATCCATACAAATATACGGTAACTACATCTATTATACGCATGTCTAGTCTTTTAGAGACTACAAAGCTAATTAAATACCGCAACGTGATTATGTCGATCACGGGGGAATATGTCTCAACATAATAGTTACAAGTCTTTGTGAGAAATCTTGTGCAACAAGTCCTACCTTGTCTCCCACATTTTTGTTTTCCTCATTTTGTTTTCATACAGGTACTCATTGTACTCAATCGATTTTCACGACTTCAGGCGTGTGGACTACTAGTCCAAATACTATACGATTTCAAAATGATCGATTTTCACGACTTCAGGCGTGCGGACTTCTAGTCCATAGCGATCTGATATCGCATCTTTCTATATTGGCCAATTATTTTATGTCGACATTCATTCAACCGATCGATCAATGTTCAGGATCCTGAAAAAATATTTTCTATAAAAAATTTCTTTATATCCCAGTTTTCAAGAGTTTTGAAATAACTCAAAGAGATCTATTCATTTGTTCTGTTTCATGTGCCTCTTCATGCATGGGCATCTCTTGAGTTGGACTGATCAGTCATATTTTATTCTATAGCGCTTTGTTTTGAAACAGTTTCCTCTTCCGGAGGAATACGTACTTAAAGTACCATTTTCTCTTATCTTTTGCACCATCGTAAATCTTCTCTTTAAATGCAGTTATAATGTGCTAACATATTATCCTTCAATCCATGTTGGTGCAATTTTCAAATCTTGCTCATATTATTATTTGCGTGTGGGTCCAGATGAGATAAATATTGTACATTCACGTCGTTCAATATGAACCGACATCAATTCTCCCCCTAACGACGGGAAAACTGTCTCATCAAAATGATTATCACCATATCTTGATTTAACCATATCGCCTCGTCAGGCGCTCAAGATATATGATACAGACGGGGAATAAAAATCAACCAACACATCTGTATGGACCCATATTTGTTCTAGTGGTGGAGAAACTAGAAAATAATTCGCACAATCATAAAATTCAGTTGAAAATATTAGGCTTTGAGTCTGACAAAATTTGCAACGTTGCTATCAATCTTATAATTTGAGCAAGAATTTCAGCAAAAGCCATACGAGTTGACAGTAGGCATACATTAGACCATAAGAAAATGCGTATAACATGACCAAAATGGTCCATAAAGTGGATATAAGTCTACATATATCCCATTAAAACCATCGTAAATATGTTTGGAATTCATGACCAATTTTCACAGGAGATGATCTTACAAATTAATTTCTTTGTGAGCAATCAACACACATAATCATATATAAAGAATCATATGGTTCTTTAAAAGATGCCCGTAACCATTTGGCGCATTGTAATTATCTCTGGATAGTCAATTTCATCATGCCATTTGAATCAATGAACTGCTGGTTCAACACAAATTTTGATATTATATTGTTATGGTCGCATATTTCATTTTTTATGAGAAAACTGGGATATATTTATCAATATTTGTCTGGCATGGAATGTTGGATGTAGTACATGTATATTCATATTCCCCTTATTTATAATTTTATATTAAAACTCGACAATACCTTCATCAAGACGTATGCCTTTGGAAATTCAACAAATTCATGTTGGATTGTAAAGTGTACAAAACCTCTTTCACATAAAATATTTGTTCATCCAGACAATATTATATTTATCCGCTCTTCTGGAGCTTTTATAGTATCTTGTGGTACTAATATTTACTTTTGCTAATTTGAATTTTAAGAATATTTTCTATCTTAAATAATCGTGTGTGTTGACCCACTGTCAACCAAATAAATATTTCCACCATTCATCTACAGTGCTCACCTTTTCCATGCATCTTCGGGATGCTCACATAATTTTATCATCTAAAATGATGCTTATATTATTGTGCATCTTCATGATGCTCATATCAATATCATTATCCAATATATATAACCAAGTGAATAAAGTTTAGAAAATAATAATTTTTACCAAATTGTTTCTTTATTTGATTCAAATAAGACCTCCCAGACACTACTAGAAAAACTGTTTTTAGCGACGGAATTTAGAGGCGGAAAGTAAATCCGTCGCTAATTTTTACTAAATTAGCGACGGAAACACTATTCCGTCGCTAAATTCCGTCGCTAAAATACTCCGTCGCTAATTCCGTCGCTAAATCGGACCAAAACAGCGACGGGTCATTTATTCATCGCTAATTCCATCGCTAAAAATTCCAGTCCCTAGATCCCTCGCTATTTCCGTCGCTACGGAACTGTTTAATTAAAAAATTAAAAAAAAAATTAATTCAGCGACGGAAACGTAATTCCGTCGCTGACATATAACTTTCAGCGACGGAAGTTTTATTTCCGTCGCTGGTTTGATAAAAATTTGGTGTTATTTGCGACGGAAATTGATTTTCCGTCGCTGGTTTAAAGATTTAGCGACGGAATTTATTTTCCGTCGCTAAATTACCATACATTTAGCGACGGAAAATCAATTTTCGTCGCTGAATTACCATATATTTAGCGACGGAAATTTAAATCCGTCGCTAAGATGAATATTTTTTTTTTCTTTTCAAAAATGACTTTGATTTGTTTCTAATATAATTGCGAACAACCTCAATATACATATCCAATATATAAGCAATAATTTTAGCGCATATGTAGTAAACAATTTCGAATTTTCGAGTCAAGTTAGCTTCCCATTTGGATCTTGATTGACAAAATTTCGAAATAATTTCCCCAAAACTTTGATTTATGAAGGGGTTAGTTGTCCTGAACAAGTTAGTCTTCCGTTTTGATTCGATCGATGAAATTTTCAAATAATTTTCCTTAAACTTTGATTTACGGAGGGGGTATATAGTGGTCATGTACAAGTTAATTAGTCTCCCGTATGTTTTGATCTTCGATTGATGAAATTTTGAAATATTTTCCTCTAAACTTTAATTTACGGAAGGATTAGTGGTCATGTATAAAGTATACACGTAACTACCATTAATTAGATTATGAATTCACTAACTAGATAAATTTGTCAGGATTATAAATTCAAAACTATTATGAAATTCACTAACTAGAAAAGATAATTATCTCTAAACCGATGACCAAAACATAAATGGCATTATTATAAGTTAAATAGTAATATTCCCCTGATGTCATATGATAAGATTGTTTAAGTTAATTTCTTCAAGTGATCAAACATATGTATACCTTTTATATAAAATAAGGGATTAATTGAAATAAAAAGTAAAAGTTTCTGACGGATTATTTTCCCATTGGAAATAACTAAAAAAATTAAAAAACTAATTATTTTCCGACGGATTATTTCCGTTGGAAAATAATTAAAAAATTAAAATTAAATTATAAATTATTTTTCAAAAGATTAAATCATCGGAAAAAATAAATGAAAATGACCTTCTTCGACTTAACCAGTTTTTCACAAATTTCATGAGTTGAGAAAATGATACATCAAATAGATAATTTGAATTATTTAGATATTCAAGTAAGTTCAAAACGTAATGTAACATAAACTTACCATCAAACATATAATCATAGGGAATTTTTTATTTTTTTTAGTATTATCTACACTTGTCTTAATAAAATAAATCACTCATGTTGTGTTAGTGATTTCAAATGATTCAATTTTATCACCAAAATCATTCTTGACATCGATGAATTAAGATCATTTTCTTTACATAATAGATGTTTATAAAATACCCAGAAAGTGCATTTGTATTCGACAAGTTCAAGTCCAATGTCATTTACTTCACATCTTCATAAGTGTTATCAATTTATGCACATTTATTTTTCTTTTGCTTACCACAGTAGCCGTTTCACTTCGAGTGGTAGTAATGCAATCATTCTATGAAATGGCATAATATCAATTTTACTATGACTAAAACATGTCATATATATTGTTAATCACATTCTCTTCTGGGAATGTATTATTTTCATTTACTTCTGGAAATGAATAATTTATATCAACATTGCTTTCACTTTAGGTAATGCAATTATGATTTTAGAGTTCATTGTTCAACAACAAAATAGATTAGTTGAGAAATTGAGAGTATTCTTAAAACCTCTCATTCGATATTGCTTCTTCAAGAGCATTTTAGAATCATAAAATATGACACTTAATCTCCATATATCTCAATTGAGATTTAATTTTATTAAAAAAGATGTGAAGTATTTAAAAATTTTTTAACTTCGAGTGCAAATATTTGTAGTGAACAATTTGCAAGTATTATTCACATATAGTGGTTGGGTTGCTCTTTCGAAATATGATACAACTTCAAGTTTCACCACTCATGTATTACCATCACTTTATCTTTCGTTTGGCCAATTTTTCATTGCATGATAAAATTTTCAAGGCCTTATTTTTCATTCAAATTGATTTCAACATCAATAATCCATTTCATATCATTTTCAAATATGTCAAGAGCAATTCAAGCTTGGTGAAATTTGTTATATTTCTAAAGCACAAAATAAACATAGTACTTTAGACTCAAATCTTCGGGATTGAGATGATCACCTAGGCCTCTTTTTTAAGCCGAAAATAAGCTTGTTAAAATATACTCAAATATTCGAGTTTGAGTTGATCACATGAACTTCAAGTCTAATAGAACTCGAATCTTCTAGTTTGAGTTTCCACCAAGGCTTCAAGCCTAACATAAATATGTACTCAAATCTTGAAGTTTGAGATTATTATGTAGGCTTCGGGCCTAATATAATATATTTCATTTGTTAGAACTTCAAGTTCTTGATATAACAAAAATTCAAAATGATTAATAATTCATTTAAACACAAGATCTTCCTATAAATCATACTTTTCATTTAGTAAATTACATAAACACAATATAAAAATCTTGAAGCTAGATCCTGAGTACTAATCTGGTAAAAGCATTTTTATTTTCCCTTATAAGTATTTGTATTCGCTTTTTTTAACCTTAACAAAGGTATCACAGTATCATTAACTATATAATAAAATATATTAACTTAAGCTCTTAGAAGCATCAAAATGACAATGAGACATATGACTATAAATTAAATCACATTGGAATAGTATAAGTAAACAATGGAATAAAATAATCATATATACCTCCAAAGCATTACTTACACATTCTTATTGAATGAGTGAATTCATTTTTAGCAGTGTACCACACAAATCTGTCAAAAGCTTTTCATATTGGTCATCTCTTTGTTGATCCGATTACCTAGTTTAGAATCAAAAGATGGAGCAAATTCGTGCTGATAATGTGTTATAAAACTAAGCTAAAAGGAACAACAAAGCTAAGCAACTAGTAGAATGTAAAAAACAATGTAGAATGGAGGGAGAGAATATTATATTATTCATTTTTGTTTTCATCAAATACATAACAATGTCCTCGATTTATAGGACTACATGACTAATACAAAAACCAAGAATTTAGACATGAGAGTTAATAATTATCTTCAATGGTGGTGGTTACAATTGTAGGAGTTACAAGTCTCATGGGAGTTACAAAACTTCCATCATGAACATCCACCAAAATATGACTATATTCATAACGTAGGCAAGTTTTTGCAACTCTTTCTCTAGCTATTTGTATGTTCATATGTTAAAAGAATTTTAGGGACAGAATTACAAAACAAATGTCGACATTAATGAATAGGTAAGTATTGTTTTAATGCAGATATATTTCAATTGGCATGGTTATCTTAATTGCATGTACAGAAATAATATATCTTAATTTCCCAATATTTCGTGTTCAATTCTCTCACAATTTACCTAGCTATGGTTATATTTTTCCGAAGAATGTGGTTTTATTCAAAGAACTTTTGAAAATTAATATGGAATTAAAACTTGTTAAATTAACAAAACATCCAAAACAAGATGACAAGAATATCGGTTACGATTTCTTGGTCTTATACTCTATATATTCAAAACTATGATTACCAATTATTTCCTCCACCAAATATATATATATAATAAATGGATAATCATTCATTTATATTGTTAAAAACATCAAGAACCCTAATAATTATTCAACATAAATCAAGAACCCTTATTAACAAACCCTAATTAATTTTGCAATCAGTCCTCTTCGACACCTTCATGCGCCCACGCGTACTCCTTCCTTATCTTCTCCTCCTCTTCGGGCGAATTACAGCTTTGGAGATTGTAATTTTTAATTACCCAGTTCACGCATTTGTTCATCGTATCGACGATCTTTACACTAATAAGGTTCGAAAGAGATTTAACGTCGAGGTAGCTAGCGGCGTCAGCGAGGTTGAAGAGATCGTTCAACTCCTTTCCCGCGATAAACTCATCGTTACAACTTTTTTTCTTGTCATCATCATCACCGCACTCAACATGCTTGTTGAGAAAGGTGATGACATCGGCTAGGGTTTTGCTGTCGACATCGGTGAGTGGGAATACGCTCGAAGAATCGTGTTCCTCCACCATGGCTTTGATTTTTTCGGATAATGTGGCGGCCTTTTTGGAGATGAGGAATTCTTGGCCGTCAGAGCTCTTTAGGGTAATAGTGTTTTCTTCTGCCATTGATGAAAAACAAGTGTACGTTTGAATTTTAGGGTTTATGATGATTATCAATATTAAGATTAGATTAGTAGCAGAGAATAGAGGAGGGGATGTAATTATTATGAATGAAATTGGGGTACATATATATAGTAGGGTTTGATGATTTTGAAGTTGGTTCGAACTCTTTAGGTCCTATTAGGAAAACAAATCTATGTCATTGGTATACATAGTTTTATATTGATTTTAGGAATTTACGTACAAGATGCTACTAAAATGAGCTCTTAGAAAATCTATACAAATTGGCAAATTTATAATTTTGACTTACTAAATATTTTTAATTTAGAGTTCTTGTCCTTAATTTTAGGAAATCAAATCAATTTCGTTGATATTATTTCTATAAAAAGTTTTATATTGAATTTAGGAACTAAATACATAATGTTATTAATCTATAATATATGAATATATTGTAGGATAGGAGTGGTATTAACAGCAATTCTATTATTTTGATTGAATTCGCAATACAAAATTGTTCGGAAAATAAATCAATTTGGTTATTATTATAAAGATATACACCTCACCTCATCATAAATGTATTTGATTCCATTAATTTCTTATTTGACTTATTAATTTAGTTTTAACATTCCCTTTTCGTAGGATTTAAGTTAAAGATAAATTGATTTTAGAAGATTACCAAAAATATAATTTTTTTAGAATAAAAAAAATTCAAAATTCTAGAAAATTAGGATTTTGGTCAAAACAACTAATTGGAGTCAATACACACCCTTCAAATATATATATAATATATATATATATATATATATATATATATATATATATATATATATATATATATATATATATATATATATATTAGAGCAATTGTAACAATACCCAGCAACAGGGGTCCATAGCTCAGTGGTAGAGCAATTGACTGCAGATCAATAGGTCACCGGTTCGAACCTGGTTGGGCCCTTTGAAGTAGAATTTTTTTTTTCTTAATTTGTTTTGCTTTTGCACTACTTAATAAATGGGTGTTTGCAAATGTTTTTAGAAAGTACTTTTTTGCTTTTTTTTCTGCTTAAAACACTTTGATAGCTAGTGTTTGCAAGTAAATGCTTCTGCTATTGCTTCTTTAACTGAAAAGCAGGTAAAAGCAGGTTGGCAGAAAGCAGCTAAGGGGGTACTTTTTCTATTGCTTCAAGGTGGCATTTTTATAATAAATAAAATTGCTTTTTTTTACATATTTGCAAACACCCAATGCTTTTGAATAAAAATACTTATTTTTTACTTTTACTTTAAGCAACTGCTTTTGGGTTTTCAAAAGCATTTGCAAACACCCCCCTGAGCCTTGGACCAGTTAAATCATGGAAGATCAAAGTTTCGTCTTTGATGTATGTTTCATTCAGCTGAATATTGAAAACTTTTCGAAAAATTTTCGGAAACAATTCAGAAAAATTATGAAAAGTTACCAAATTATGAGAAAAAGAAAATTTCATGAAAATATAAAGTTTCGAAAATACACCAACCTTGGTTGAACAATTGTGACCACTCTTCAAGTCCCAGAACCATAAACTTCCATTGTCACCTGAAGAAAAAAGAAACATATTTTTTAAAATTATTTAAATAAAAAAATAATTTTCATTTTTTTTAACTATAAAAGGACAATTTAATTTATAAACTGTGTATGATTTAATTTTTAAATATTTAAACAAAACTCATAAATATTTAAAATTTGATTTTTCTTATTTATATTTAATTTAACAATATTGTAGTATAAACGTGGGTAGTTTAAATTTTATAATTTTAAATGTACAATTTAGACAGAACGTATTAATACGATCTCTACATTACCTATTTTGTCCCTAAATTTTTGAGAAAAATGAAAGAGGCAACAAAGTGCTAAATTGTTCATATTTCGAGGGTGCAAAGTGTTAAATGTATGTTTTGAGAGTGCAAAGTACCTATTTACCATGTTTTGGGGTGCATCAAAGTGTTAAGTTTCCCAGTTACATCAAATTTTGTCACTACTAACAAATAATAGCAATAAACTCAAGAACACAAGAAGAATTGATGGATGTTTTGATTTTCCAAAAATATTTGATTATAACACCAAACAGTCATAATGTAGGATCATATTAAAAATAACTGCATATAGTAATGTGAACAAATCTTCAATTTTGGGTACAACTCTAATGGCTTCTTTTTCAATTTTTCATTTATAAACTAATTGAAAAAGGAGCAATGACAGTTGTACCCAAAATTGAGAAATATGATAATATCTTATTACTAGTATATGCAATTACTTTTTTAGTGTATGATCATTCATTATAAACTGATTGAAAAAGAAGCCATTAGATCAGTTGTACCCAAAATTGAAAATTTGTTCACATTACTATATGCAGTTATTTTTAATATGATCCTACATTTTGACCGTTTGGTGGTATAATCAAATATTTTTGGAAAATCAAACATCCATCAATTCTTCTTTTGTTCTTGAGTTTATTGCTATTATTTGTTAGTAGTGACAAAATTTGATGTAACTGGGAAACTTAACACTTTGATGCACCCTAAAACATGGGAAATAGGTACTTTGCACTCTCAAAATATACATTTAGCACTTTGCACCCTCGAAATATGAACAATTCAGCTCTTTGTTGTCTCTTTCATTTTTCTCAAAAATTTAGGGACAAAATAGGTAATGTAGAGATCGTATTAATACGTTCTGTCTAAATTGTACATTTAAAATTATAAAATTTAAACTACCCACGTTTATACTACAATATTGTTAAATTAAATATAAATAAGAAAAATCAAATTTTAAATATTTATAAGTTTTGTTTAAATATTTAAAAATTAAATCTTACACAGTTTATAAATTAAATTGTCCTTTTTTAGTCCAAAAAAAATTAAATTTTTTTTTATTTAAATAATTTTAAAAAATATGTTTATTTTTTCTTCAGGTGACAATGGAAGTTTATGGTTCTGGGACTTGAAGAGTGGTCACAATTGTTCAACCAAGGCTGGTGTATTTTCGAAACTTTATATTTTCATTGAAATTTTCTTTTTCTCATAATTTGGTAACTTTTTCATAATTTTTCTAAATTGTTTCCGAAAACTTTTCGAAAAGTTTTCAATATTCAGCTGAACGAAACATACATCGAAGACGAAACTTTGATCTTCCATGATTTAACTGGTCCAAGGCTCAGGGGGTGTTTGCAAATGCTTTTGGAAACCCAAAAACAGTTGCTTAAAGTAAAAGTTAAAAATAAGTATTTTTATTCAAAAGCAGTGGGTGTTTGCAAATATGTAAAAAAAGCAATTTTAATTATTATAAAAATGTCAACTTGAATCAATAGAAAAAATACCCCCTTAGCTGCTTCCTGCCAACCTGCTTTTACATGTTTTTCAGTTAAAGAAGCAATAGCAGAAGCACTTACTTGCAAACACTAGCTATCAAAGTGCTTTAAGCAAAAAAAAAGCAAAAAATTACTTTCTAAAAAAATTTGCAAACACCCATTTATTAAGCAGTGCAAAAGCAAAACAAATTAAGAAAAAGAAAAGTTCAACTTTAAAGGGCCCAACCGGGTTCGAACCGGTGACCTATTGATCTGCAGTCAATTGCTCTACCACTGAGCTATGGACCCCTATTGCTAGGTATTGTTACAATTGCTCTAATCTAATACATATATATATATATATATATATATATATATATATATATATATATATATATATATATATATATATATATATATATATATATATATATATTTGAAGGGTGTCTTTTGACCCCAATTAATTACTCAAATTTGACCAAATACTATTTTTTCAGAATTTTGAATTTCTTTTATTCCTTTAAAATTTAATTTTGAGCCTTTCCTTATTTGAAAAATATAACCTACTCATTAAATAAGGAATATGTTAATTGAGATTGATTGATTTGCATAAAAGGAGCAATTATATCAATTAAGAACCTCAACCTCCCCCAAAATTTAGGACATTTCAAAATATTGAATTTGATTACACTTTTATGAAATATATACATATATACACACATATATTCTCTTCATTCTTTTTCATATTTCATACAGTGGTGCCCATGGAGATTTTGGCACCCTCTTCCATTGTTTTGTCAATAGCTTTTATTTATTTTAAAAATTTTAAGTTGCACACCTTAATTTTCTTTTCTGATTGCGACTTTCATATAAGTGTATCAATAAGGTAATTTATATTTATTTGTAACTTTTCTCTTATATTACTTATTTCGGTTCATATATATGATTTTTAGTTTCTACTTTCTAATATACAATTTTTCATTAATTTCATGTTTGTAATTTATATTATTTAATTTATATTTATTTGTAACTTTTCTCTTATATTACTTATTTCGGTTCTTATATATGATTTTTAGTTTCTACTTTCTAGTATACAATTTTTTCATTAATTTCATGCATTTTTCTTTTAACTTATTATTTATGTCTATGTTTGTATTAATATATATTTTTTTACTCACTTCTACATGGACTGAATTTGGCTTATGTTTTTCGAATATTTCAGAATTGACGTTATAAACATTTTATTAACCTTTTCATTTGATTTTCTTAAATAGTTTTTGTTTAATTTTTTAATTTTTCAAATGGCACGCCTATATTTTTTTTTTATTCGTATTAGAAGGATGTTATCAATATTGTACAATATATTATTTCATTTATAATATTTAGTCATTTTATTTTTTGTTGACAAACGTTCTTTGGTTTCATATGATTCTTAATTTTTACTCAATTAAACAACAACTTTTATTTTTTTCATTATTACCATATGGTTAATTTGACCAAAATCCAGTACAATATATTATTTAATTTATGATTTGTAGTCATTTTTATTTTTTGTTGACTAATATTCTTTGGTTTCATATGATTTTTAATTTTTACTCAATTAAATAACATTTTTTATTTTTCTCATTTTTACCCATATGGTTAATTTGACCAACATCCTAATTTTTTAGAGTTTTGATTTTTTTTAATCATATAGAATTTTATTATTTGTCATCTCTAAATATTAATGTAATAAAGTCTATTACTATATAAATTGTGGAAAATTCTAGGGTGCCGCTACGTTAGGTGACGCTAGTTATAACCAATAGAAATAAGACATGTCTATAATAATATTACCACAATAAGTGGTACTATACCACAACAAATGATACTATACTATATATATAGTAACATCAAATAGTAAATTATTAATTTTCTTATAAATTATTATGAAAATAAATAAATGAATGTTACAATAATATTTTAAAATAAATAGTATGTAATTTTTTTTTGAATAATTAATATTAACTTTGGAAAAATTGCATAAATCACCTAATATAGAAATAAATACTTCATGACGTGAGATCATATTAAATATATGGGGTTAATACTACGTAATGTGTCCTCGTACTATCAAATGTTAATTATACCATAGAATGTGATACACATTTCATTGTAATACCACATAATATGTAATAAATACTTCATAATGAGGGGTCATACTAAATATATGGATTAATACTATGTATGTGAACATGTACTGTCACATGTGAGTTACAGCATCGAATGTGATACAAATTACATGGTACCACTTAATGTGGAATACATACTACATGATGTGTGTTTATATTGAATATATGAGGTTGATACTATGTATTGTGAGCCCGTACTGTCATATATAATTTATACCAAAGAATGTGATACACATTACGTGGTAATACCACCTAATTTGGAATAAATACTACATGATGTGGGGTCATACTAAATATATGAGGTTAATACTAATTTGGAATAAATACTACATGATGTGAGATCATACTAAATATATGGGGATAATACTATGTAATGTGAGTATGTACCGTCACATGTGAGTTACACCATACAATGTGATACACATTGTGTGGTAATACTACCTAATGTGATAATTAGCGGCACATAACGCAACGACACCCTAAAATCCCATAAATTGTATATATACTCACGTAATTTAAGTAAGGATGTAACTAATGATCATTAATTAGGCTAGAGTTGTTATAAACGGACCTAATTAGGTCAAAATGTTATTTCAGTTTAAAAATTTTAAATTCCTAAAAATCAGCCTGATAAATTCATTAATTGTTCCCTTTAAATTTAGCTATTACTTACCATAAGTCTTAATGAATGGCTGATTAATAAAATAGGGTTCTTCTATTAATTGTTCCCTCATATTTTACAAAACTTAGAGTATTAATTTGAATAGTCCATGTTGAATTTTTTTATTTCTATTGATTCAATTGTTTAAATTAAAAATCTAACATTGTTTGTTCTACATCTTCATTGCAGGGCGACTATGAAGTTGTTTTGAACTTCATATTCGATGATCTTTCTACATCAAATCCCATTTTTATATTTATTGGTTTATTTTTATTTATTTATGTTTTTTAATAATTTTTAAACTTAAGTTGAATATGATTTTTCCTAACATAACTACTTTATGGCTATTAGACGACGTCCTATTTGTTTTATTACATGTCCATATAGTTTTTATTTTATATATGTTTATTCTTTTTTCATATTCTATGAATTTTTCTCTTAGTATAAATATTTCAAATATTTGGCTCATCTTGATTTTTTTTGTTATTATTATTTTTAACTTTTATATTTAATGTTTTTAGGGTTTGAGAATTGTATCTGTCTGGCCTAATGATTTTAATGGTTACTTATTCATAATTCTTCTGCCAATTTAATTTTCAAAATTAATATACGTAGTGTTTATATACTTTACATATGAATATGCTCTTACTTAAAAATATTAGCTTTTCTTTTCTTTTTTTTTTTTGTTTAGTTGTTAGGTTTCATTTATACTTAATTCAAATATTTAATGTTTGATTTCGTCAAAATTCTTAATTTGGTTTAATTTTATTAATATTTGGTGCTTCTTTGCTGTCTAATATTTTTTTTTATGTTTTTGAGAAATACAATTTTGAAGTCATAATTTTCAATTTTATGTTATTACAAAAGCTTTGAATTAGTTTATTTTGTCATTGTAACTTTAACGCATTTATTGACTTTTTAATTAGATAATAATACTTGAGACTGAAGTAGGAAAATTCAAAACTTAGAGTTTGTTATTTTTAATTAATTTGAACATGTATCACTATCATTTAATTTTTATAATCATGATCAAATAAATCAAATTTATATATTTTATGAAATGTTATCGGATTTTGTAATTTGAAATACGTAGAGGTTTATAAAACAAATATTTTATTGTCTCTGAAGTGAACCCTTCACAATGTGGTGAACTCAAATTCGTATATCCGTACGAAGAGGTTCTCATATAATATGTTCAATATGTCTCGAAATTTCTTAAGTGATATAATCTATTGCAATAGCTAATACTTTTATATGATTAATTTTTTTTTATAGAAAAGTCCAATTAAAGTTTTCCGCAGTTCTATATTTTTTTATTTTTTGGTCTTCAGAACTGATCAAAGTCTTATCATAGTAGATTTTTTTTGAGAGAATACCATTGTACTTTAGAATTACAAAACATGTAACATTTTGCGCCTTTTGTTGTTATGGATTGAGTGTGGTAAATTAATCGCCTTGATTTCTATATATAAATAATAAAAGTCAATAATTATTAACTAATTACTGTTAACTTTATTTTAATTAAAATATAATTTTAAATTATTGTGTATAAACCGTGCATAGCACGGGGCAAATGCTAGTATATATATATATAGGAGAATGATCTTTTGATCAAAATCATGCAATTTGGACTTAATTCTTTTTTCTTAGAATTTAGAATTTTTTTTATTGTCAAGGAAATAAATGACTGGTTAATTACATATCTATAATTAAGTTTGGAATCTTTTAAAATTTAAAATGAATTCTCTCTACAAGCAAATATCTTAAAACATGCCGCAAAAATAGCTATGAATATAAATGTAAAACCGTCAAAATTCATTTAGCTACTCAATATCTTAATTAATTAATTGACCAACTAAAATCATGGCCCCCAAAATTTGCTATTCATAGTGGGTAAAGTACGTAGAATAGTAAATTTTGGACATAACTAAATATATGTAAGCTTTTGCATCATACATTCTTTTGTTGAAGAGTCATGAAAGTTATTAGTTCATCTCTCTATCACCTTTGTTTGAGTTTGTTAATTTGTGAACCTTTTATTCAGCATAGTGAATACATTAATTGACTCAAACTTAAAGGCTTGTTCTTGCAAACATGCCCAATATTTTATGCTTCCCAACCATAATATGGAAATTTCTTTGTATTAATACCAGAAAAAACATTTTAAATTTCATGTGTCTCGGCATAGGAGAAATATTTAAGTGTAGAACATATACTTACTTTTTACCACTAATAATTATTAAGAGAACAAAAAGAACTATATATATATTTATACTACACCATAAATTAAAAGTACTTCTTGAAGGAGGAATGTTTTATTCGTCCACAAATCACTCACTCTGTCTTACAGGCCAATGAGATAGGTTGAGAAAGTAATTAAAATATTAATCAGCAAAAAGAAATGGAAGTAGAAGAAGGCTTGTTAAACGATTTGGGTTTTAATTGGAAGAGAAGATGTAAAAGGTAGGAACACTTCAATTAAAAATTTTAAATATAACAAACGGTTTTTGGGAAATTTATAGGCACGACTAAGCTAATTCACATAAGTAATTTCGGAGAAATAGTTTTTGTTCCAACTTCCCCCTCTAGTTTTACTTTTATGGGTTCGAGGAATAATTAATTGAATTTCTCCTTTAAAGAATAGTAACGTGGAGATGTATAAAATTAGCTTGATAACGAATGATAGTAATGGTATTTCCAAGATTTATATTAAGGATAAATAGGTATTTTCACTAAATCGTGTTAATACCGCTAAATTTAAACTGTTAAGGGTGTGTTTGCAAACTCTAGTAAATAAGTCGAGACATAAGATTATGAATTAAATTTAATATAAGCAGAATCATCTCAAAAAAGAGCTTACAACTTTTGAGTTAAAGATAGCACTGTGAAGGGTGTGTTTGTAAACTCTAGCAAATATGTTGAGGCAGGAAATTGTGAGTTAAATTCAGTATAAGTAGAAGCATCTCAAGAGAAGCTTACAACTTATGATTTTAAAAAAATAGCTTATTTTGAGAGAAGTTGAAGTTGAAGCTGATTTTGCAAACTTCAGATTATTGCGTTCAAGATAAGAGTTGATAAAATACTAGCAAGAGAGTTGGGCATTTCTAATGTGAGATACTTTGATTCAAGCCTCCTTGAGATAACTTGTCAGAAAGTGACACGTGACTTAATTTAATTTAATTTTTAATAGTTTAATATGTGAATTACAAGTTTACGCTTATTAATAAACAAATGTATCTAGTTTTAATTCATATAGTTCCCACGATCGGTTCTCAACTCTCTCTCTCTCTACTGATACTGAAAATTGACTAATCGAGAGTTTTTGTGCTAAAATTAAACACGCCGCCGGAGTAAGATCTGCCGGAGACAAAAAGAACTGACCATTTTATTATGCAATTGATTGGCATAAGAGTGGGTGGTTGATCTATTTTGAAGGATTCGGGTGGTTGGGAGAAAAAGATTGTGGAGAGGAACAGGAGATTGTTTTGAAGAAAAATTAGTTTTATGCTAATATTTTTTTCTTTTATATAAGGGTATTATCGTCATTGTGAATGTACAACATTTTATTGTACATGTGCAAAATTATCATAATTATTTGTATAGTTTAACAAATATTAACGATTTCGATCTACTTTTTTTAAATTTAAAGGCTCAGATTGACATATCTCAAGAAAGGTCACATATAATGGAATCTTATTTTAGAATTGGGGAAAAGAGTTTGCAAACGACTCACATTTGATACTTCATAAACTATAGTGGTACACTGTTAAACTGCATTGAAACCTTATTCAATAATAATCTTAAGAATATCTCTATAAAATATTTCTTATTTTAGTTTGAACCCACATGTACATTTTTTTAATATTACAAGATTTTCATCTATACTAAAATATTTTAAAATAAGGATATTTGTGCTTGTTTTATTATAACATCATAAAATATATTGCAATTTGATTTTTTTAGATGATAAACACATCGTTACATCAAACACTATCTCGAATCGAATCTATTATCATGTATATTAGAAAAAATACCCACACAAATAGGAGTTGAACTCATATATACTCTTATATTCTTCTACAAATAATGATGGGTAGAATTAGAAATAGTATTGTAACTTTGGGGTAATTTCAAACCATTTTTTCGGTAATAGCTAGGATCAAATTTGTAGCTGAAGGACGAAACTGAAACTTATTGAAAGTTAGAGAATAAAGTTTGTTATGTAAAGGATTAATTGAAATTGGGTGAAAATCCAAGGGTTAAATGTGTGTTCAATCATCAATGTAGTTACAAAACTATTTTTGAAATGATTCCAAAGTTACATAACCAGGTATTTTTTGATTTTATCATAAACAATTATATAAGATTGCAGAATTCCTCCCAAACTAATTATAAGTTTTGATTTTTCTTCCCAAAATATATCAAGAAGCCAACTTCCGTCCCGTATTGAAATGATATGGGAAAAAAATTTGTTCCAAACTAATTATAAATATTTATATTTATTAATACAAAAAAAATGCATAAATTTTTCCTAATGAACTGAGATAACATTTTTTTCTCAAAAGTGCACATGAATTTCAAAATTAATACTAATTTTCTTTTAAAAAAATTTAATGGCACTTTACTTCCAATTCATATATTCATTTTACCTTAAATTGTTTCTTTTCAAATTATAGGAGGTAAATTGAACATTATGAATATCATAGGGGATAAATAGTCATTAGTCCCTTAAAAAAGTAAAAGATGAATCGTCATTAAATTCATGCCAAATGACAAATTGTGAAACAAAATTCGACGAATTAATATAGTTTGGGACGAAAAACCAGAATTTATAATTAGTTTGAGACGAATTCTGCAATCTTATATAATTGTTCATGTTAAAATTTATTAAGTATTGATTTTCTCATTGAGTTTGAAAATGTACTTAAGTTTAATTGAGTTTTTTAAAAACTAAACTCAAATTAGTTGCGATTATACTTTTTTTTTAAAGTAATTTGTTGGCTTGTCAGGCGTAACTCAAAATAAAAATTTAGACTATATGAAAACTAAATTGCAAGAAATTAAGGGGATGCGTGTTACAACAAATAATAAATAATAAGAAAGAATGTATCTTGATTTCTATGGTCATATATAAACACACACTAGGCATCACCGCCCTATATAAAAATTAAGTACTAATATAGTATTTGATTGTGTATGCTAATATATATGATTTTGTCATCACATGCAAATATTATTCACCATATATTATATGGAATTAACATATCATCCATTAATCCAATATGTTCTCTTTATATTAATCTTCATCATTTGCAAATAGATTAGTTCTCTCATATATATATATGTTTATATTAATCCCATATATTGTATGGAATTGACCTAACACCCAATTTTGTAAATTTAATTATTTCAGCTATCTTAATAAAAAATTTAAATCATTTGAATTTCTTTCTTTTTGAAATATAAATGAGAATAGCTTAAATATATATTTAATTGGAAAAATAGATTCTTCTAATGGAGTCCAGTCGGATTCAACATTCAAATATTTTGATACTTAATATTTTAACAAACGTCTTAAATAGTCCTAAGCGCGTTGCAAGAAGATAACAATAGATAAAATAGATAAATTTTGATTAATTCTTCAAAATAGAAGCACTTTTAAGCCCACTTCTTCCCTATAGTACGAGTGAAAGGGAAAATGTAATGACTACCATTGAAGCAAACGAGTGAGAATTAATTATCCATTATTCCTTACTAATAATAGTAAATTTATTGAACAATATTTACTAATAACAATTACACAATATAATTATATCTCGAATTCGATAATTTATTGATTAGTATAGATACTCCAGCACTTACTTTTTTAGTTTGAAATAATAGTCATCCAAAACTGATGAAGTAATGGCTGAATCCAAAGACTCTGCTGCTGATCAATCAGAGCCGTTAACCAAGTACAAGAATACAGAATCAGCTAGAAAGGCGATGGAACTTCTGAGAGAGCAGCAACTTAAAGAGAAAATGGAAGCTGCCAAAGAAGTTATCCTTCAAGGTGAAGAAGCTGATGAAGATGAATAAGAAGATGATGAAGAGTCATCTTATGAATACGAATAAGTGCTTGAAGAATCTGATGAAGAAGCTGATAGTTAGAAATTATAAAATCTTTGTAATCAATTTACTTTATCCATTCTTCAGACATCTCATCTGATGAACTTGTACTTGTAATTCTTTTTCAATATCAATAAAAAGACAAATTCAATCCAATACACATTTTCTATCTCAGAAAATTTTGAGGATTACAATCTTTAGCTTAAGTTTTAACAGGTACTT
This sequence comes from Penstemon barbatus, assembly GCA_003313485.2. Taxonomy (NCBI): domain Eukaryota; kingdom Viridiplantae; phylum Streptophyta; class Magnoliopsida; order Lamiales; family Plantaginaceae; genus Penstemon; species Penstemon barbatus. The sequence continues at coordinate 18,964,436 of CM064880.1, forward strand.
GGCTGAAGTTTTGTCATCATCAAAAAGGGGGAAATTGTTGGATAAGGATGAAGATGAAGGCACTGAAGACAAATTTAGAAGGGAGGTTTTGATGCATTCCAAAACTTCAAAATCTGCTAAGTATGGAGTAACTTAGCTGATGATCCATTTGGAAGGAATTTTGACTAAGTATAAGAAGACATCAGAAGAGTCAAAATTTCAAGGTCTAAGACTTCTGATCTGCTGAAGGAAAGTTATCAGACTGATGAAGATCAGCCGACTCAAATCAGATTTGTTCAAGTTTGAGATCAGCTTAGTTCGCCATCAGACTTGCACTTCCGTCAGCCAAGTGGAAATGATCATAAAGTCTTCCCAACGGTAATAAATGCCCCTGGAAGTAATAAATGCTGAAGTACAAGGATATTAAAGACAAATGATTGAGGAATTGCTTCGCATCAGCTGGGTGCATTTAATGCTGCATTTAATGCTGCCTGCAGAATAGTACTATTGACAGTACGGACAGACTGCAAAAGAGCCGTTCGCGGATTTTAAGGACCAGTACTCGAGGAATTTGAATCTTGTCTCTCTTCAACGGACATTTTTCAAACCTCAAGTATAAATAGCTGAAAGAGACGAAGAGAATAGAAGCAACACAATCTCTGAGAAATTTTCGAAGCAAAATTCTTTAAGTCTCAAGAACAGCTCACTCATTAGCTTAGTCATCTGTTGACGAAAAGCGAAGTTGAAGAACAAAGCTAAACACATCTTCTGAGTGAATTTGTAAAAATATAGTGTTGTGAGAAGTAGATATCCATCTAAGTGAGTGATATTACTTCAGAGAGTAGGATTTCTTTGTGATTTCTTACTGCGCACTTACGGCCTGTTCATTTGTTGATCGGCGTAAGCAGAGTGTACTGGTTACTTTGTGTTTCTAGTATAACCCAAGATCTTTGTGACTTGGACGAGTGGATTAAAGGATATTTACATCCATATAACCACTATAAAAATTACTTGTGTTTTTTATTTGCATTTTTGCTTGCATATTTAAAGATTGCATAAAACACCTTACTTAACTGTTTGAAAAGGATTTAAAGGAGTTTATAAAACTGGAGAAACATTTTTCAAACAGCTGAGAATACTTGTGAAAAACACTTTGAAAATCCGCTGCAAGTACACTAAGTATTAAAACTGATTTTAACAAAATCAGCTAAGTAATAATCAGACGAGTGGTCATCAAACCTGTTCAAAGATTTGTTCGCGAACAGACTTGTAACTTACTACTCTGATCAGCTTAGTCTGCTCACTGTTAGAGAAAAGTTTTAAAGTTAAAATTGGAAGAAAATTTTAAAGAGGTTTTTTCACCCTCCCTCTAAATCTCATCTGACCACTTGGGACCAACACCAATAGAATATAAATTCTCAAATTCGATTAAGTAATTGATTTGACATTTTACCTCTTACTTCTTTTTGATGAAAATCATATGATCTCTACAAATTTTTTTTTTTTTAAATCTCATCTAAACAATAATATTGTATCTCAAATTTGATGAAGTTACTATCACTTACTTTTTTTTGTTTAAAAAAAGGTCATGTCAACAATTATGCAGAAAAATATTGTATATCAAATTGGATTAAGTTATTGTCTATGCACCCTAACAGTAATTTTTTTTAAATAATAATCATCTCGACAATTACACAAGGTTATATCTCAAATTGAAAAAAAAAAAAAACCAATTTCATAGTTTCATTTTGTTGAGACCAGGTTAGGCCAATCATGAAATAAAGTTCGAAGTTTAATCCAAATTCACGTCTCAGTGTAATATATTATGTTTAACTTAAATCAATTATAAAATTTTATCAATATCTCAACTATTAGGCATAAAATATAATATTATATCTCAAATTCGATAAAGTTAGTGATTATACACTCTATCTCTTTTTTCTTTTTGCTTAAAGAACATGAGTCCTCTCAACCAGTGTTTTAAAAATGGGATCAGACCGATCAGTTTGATCGATTTAACCGATAATCAGTAACTGACTGTCAATTCGATTTAATTAACCCTCCAAAATTAACTTTGTTCCTGACCAGTTCGAACTGAAAAAACCAGTCAAATCCCGGTAAAACTAGTAAATCAATGAACCAATTGAACCACTGGTCCACTTATAATTAAAAAAAAAAGTTTACTTAGTGGATTTTTGGCTTGATCCCACTTTACACCCTACAAATAGGAGCATTATTCACTTTGCACCCTACAAAAAAATTTATCCCACTTTGCACCCTATAAACCACTCTTTCATTTCAAATTGCACCCTCAACCATTTTCAACCCATTTAAGTTGTTGAAGTAAGGGTAAATTCGTCCATTCATGACCCCAATTTCCCTCCAAAAATATTATAAGAGCAAAATTGACATATCAACATAATAACTTAAAAAAAAAAAACCTGAAAATTATCTTTTCACCACTGTAGTAGATTATGCGGAAATCAAATACATAAATATTCACCACTTTTGTATATATAAGCAACTACATCATGCTCATTATTGCATCCAAACAAAAGAAGTTGCTCATTACTTCATTGAAACAAAACAAAATACATTATCCAATTAAACCATTAAAATGAAACTTAAAATTGCACCCAAATTGTATCCAGGTTAAATATTATAACAAAAGCATACTCCAAATTAGTATAACACAAGTTTACTCGACTACACCAGTAGACGAACAAAAGCAAAATATTAGTCTAATGTCATCAAACATCATATATTTAAGTCTTCACACGAGCCAAAAAAAAAAATGCAGTATCTGGAGTCTAATGTCCTAGTACAACAACAAAGTGCAGTCAAGCAACAACAAAATGCTCTTCCACTCTAAACACTCGTGACAACATATTCAAATGGCCCTGTATCACCCTGTCATTATTCATCAAATACCTCATCAAATTAATATGAAAAATAATACTAAAAATCCACCCAAATCAAAAATATATATGATCATACCTGTAAATCAATTGTAGTCCCTGTTTCAGTTGCTTCCTTGGATTTTTTGGACTTGTTTTGGTTCTATATATAAAAGTTAAAAGTTAGGATATATTTCATGATAAACTATATAAAACTAAAATTGCATAATTTATACATACTTTAGGCTTTTTTGAAGAGGTTGCACTTGATTCAGCCTTGCAACTTTTTTTGTTATGTCCTTGTAATCCACAATTAGAACAAAAGTACTTCTAGCCATTTCTTTTCAAATTTTTTCCATTTTCTTTCTCTTCAATCAACTCATTTGGATCTTTTCTTCTTGCATATTTCTTTGGTCTTCCAGCCTTTTTAGATTTCTCAGGCCATGACACTAATGGTAGAATTTCAGATTTTGGGCACTCATCATTTCCTTTGATTGGCTTCAACATATGATTCTATGCTTTAATGTAAGTGGATTTTTTGTACCAATGGGACACAAATTATTTTCATAAACTTACCATAAATCGGACCCAATTCATTCTCTTTTCTTAGCACCCAACCCATTTTTCTTCAAACATAAAAAAGAATAAGACGGCAATGGAGAGGACTTGAAGAAGAAATAGGAGAATTTGAAATATGGTAAACCCTAAGACCCCGTTTTGTTTTCTATTTTCCAGATTTTTTTAAGTTATTATGTTGATATGTCAATTTTGCCCTTACAATATTTCTGGAGGGAATGGGGTGATGAATGGACGAATTTACCCTTACTCTAACAACTTAAATGGGTTGAAAATGGTTGAGGGTGCAATCTGAAATGAAAGAGTGGTTTGTAGGGTGTAAAGTGGGATAATTATTTTTATAGGGTGCAAAGTGAAAAATGCTCCTATTTGTAGGGTGCAAAGTGGGATTAAGCCGTGGATTTTTACTTTTCTTCGGCGGTCTTTTAAACTTCAAATATATTATCACATCTCTTACTCTATTTTTCACTTTGAATCAAACATAATCAACAACAAAGAAAAAATCTTTTATATAATAAGTTATAGAAATATATTTAAGTATCAATTTCATTAGAAAACTCATTTCTTCCCCAACTTCAAGTATTTCATTTTTTTTAATATAAATATTTTGGTGACCAAATTCATTAATATTTTCTCTCTTTTCCATAGGTGATTAGTAATAAAATTATTATTTTTGATATGATGTTTATTATACTTGTAATTTTGTTGCTAATTCATTATCAACTGAAGATTCGTTGGAAAATCAATTGGTCATGAGATAACATTTAGTTTATGGAAATAAATTTGAGAAAATGAATTTTTTTTAAATAGTGGATTACATACATGAGTCTTTCTAAGTGTATATGAGATACCCCATTTCAACCACTAAAAAAGTCAACAATAAATTTGAACCACAATTTATGGTCAAAATGTCCAATGATGATGTGGCATCGCACATTTAAAAAAAATAAACATATGTTAAATTACATACTCACCCTTTAATTAATATATTTAAAAAAACTCTATAATCTCTAATTAATTTCAGATCTCTTTAAAAAATAAATAGAGAGAATTACACTTTTCATACCAAACTTTTGCCTACTTTATACATTTCATACCAAACTTTTAAAAGAGACAAATTTCGTACAAATGTTGGACAACTTTTTTTACATTTTATTCGGCCGTTAGTTTTTGGATGAAAAATGTCACGCGTCAAGCACATGTCCATTTACTCATTTAGTCACCATATTTAATTTATCTCTCTAGGGGATATTTGCAATTGGGGAAAACATACCTAAAAAGGTAAAAAATGAGAGGGGGTAATTGCAATTATTGCCGTCACAAATTCCTCTCTCTTCACCTCCGGCACCACAACTACCGCACAACCCTTCCCCACCTGAAAACAGATCTGTACATGAGCGAAGTAGTTGGATTTGTAAGAAGTGTTGTGACTAACTTTGAAAATTCATGTGAGGGACACATGTATATTTTCCGTCGAACAAAAATTAAATAAAAATTATTTGAGGCGGTAAAGTGCTTAATTTGTACATATGGGTGGTAAAGTGCCACAATATGTAACTTTGGGGGACAAGATTTTTGTCGATCTTTTAAAGTGGATTTTATGAATCATTTGAAAGTTTTTGTCAATTTTTTTTTTTAAAAAAAACAGGGGGTTTATTGCTAAATATTAAAGCTACGAGGGGTTATTGGTATTCTTTAAGTTAAGGGGATTTTTTTCATCCTTTAATTGTAAAATTGTCATTTCGAATTGAGAGGGATGTTTTTTGATAATAATAAAAAAAAGTACCGGGACTTTTTGCTAATAAAAACAACACAATTTTTTTTTTTAGTTAGGCAAGATTCAAGGGGTGTTGTTGAATTTCACTCATTAAAAAGGGTAAATTTGTCTTGAAGAAAATAAATTATTTTAACTTAAATTTTAAAGGGACACGTGTCACCAAGATAAATGCTATCTCATATGCTCTCCATCCCTCATAATCTTATTTTAGACGAACCCTACATACATTAAAACTTAAATTAAATTATTACTTTCGTAATGACGTCCCACCGGTTGAACCAGTGGTTAAAACGATTAAACCGATATAACCAGTAACCAATAAGATTACCGCCGATTCGATCTCCGGTCCGATTTTTAAGACATTGCTCTCAACAGTTACGCAATATAAGATTTTGAGATATACAAATACCGATTATAACACTTACCTTTTTTTTTGTTTAAAAGATAAATAGTCACCCCAACAATTACGCAGTATAATATTATATCTCGAAATTGAATAAGTTACTAATCATACACTCTACCATCTTTTTTTCCTAAAAGAATAGTCATCTCAACAATTACGCAATATAATATTATATCTACAATTCAATTAAGTTATTGATATACATTCTACCACTTTCTTTTTATGTTTGAAAAAATAGTCATCTCAACAATTACACAATATAATATTATGACTCAAATTCAATAAAGTTATTGATTATAAACTCTATCGCTTACTTTTTTTTGTTAAAAGAATAGACATCTCAACAATTACGTAATATTATTATATCTCAAATTCAATTAAATTATTGACTACACACTCTACCATTTACTTTATTTTGTCCAAAAAATTAGACACTTCAATAATTACACCACATAACTTAATATTATATCTTAGACTACTGATTACACATTCTATCACTTACTTTTTTTGTTTAAAGAAATAACCAGCCTAAACAATTACGCAATATAATATTATAGTATAGAATTATTGAATACACAGTCTTTTTTTTTTTTTTTTGGTAGAGATTACACCATCTATCAATTTTTTTTTTTTTGTTTGTTTTGTTTATAAAAGAAGTAATTCAGTGTGTTTCGATTTCATAGGCATCCGCTAGTAACCTTTTAAAAATTGGGAAACATATGATTTTGATCATTAATTATAACTCGAGTGGAGCTTTTTACGTTTCACTCTTTCCTTTACACAAGTGTTAAGTGTAAGTGTATCTTTCCTATTTCTTGATGCATTCTCTAATTATTTTTTCCCTTGTTAATTATTATAATATTTTACTTTTTGGGTCTCATACATAGTACACTCAGCATGGCAGCTACTGATCCTGAGATTCTTATGGGGAAAGAGTTCAGCTATGAAGACTTGCAACATTTTACGGACAAATTCAGTGAGGAAAATTTGATTGGAGGGACTCATTTTGGAATGTTGTATAGGGGAAAGATTCCGCAAGGCTGGAAAGATCAATTAGATGAGAAATATGTGACCGTTAAGATGTGGGAAAATAAGGAGTATTTGGGAAACGATAACTGGGGGCGTGTTCTACCACAATATCTACTTGATAGAGTGAAGGTTAGCATATTCCTTAATTGTCATATGAAATGATACAAGGACTTTCATTTGTAATTCATGTTCCTTTTTTTTTTCCCCCCCCAGGATGAGATAAGATTCTTGGGTTTACCGTTCCTCGAGAGCAACAAAAATGTAGCAAAGGTTTTGGGTCATTGCTTTGAAGATGACAAATTGGGTGTTGTGTATGATCTCAAGCCTTTGGATACACTTCGCAACCTTATGTCTGACAAAGGTAGAGCACCATTCCTTCTTTTGCATTTGGCAAATATGGGGGCATTACCTGATAAGATTGAAATCATATTTTCTCAACTACTTTTGTTTTTCAGAGAAATTGGGATGGCGTAATAGGATCAAGGTAGCGATTGGATTGGCTCGTGTTGTTAAATTCATTCATAATAACGAACCACAATATCTTATTCGCAACCTCTCTGCTGCACATGTCGTAGTTGACCAGGTAAATTTATATGAGAGTTGCTTACATGTCGCATCTTCTTTTTTCTTCTTCTTTGCATTCATTCAAAAATCTTTATTTCTTGTTTTCTTACATGTGTATGTGTATAGGAATTCAACCCTATTATAGTTGATTTTGCTATGGTTCTCGGTGGGGATATTGGTGATGCGCAAGATGCTAGAGTAATAACCTATGGTTGTCATGGCTACGTTGATCCTTATATCTGGTTAACAGGTAGTTATTCTCTCTCTCGGAATATTCGGTTAACTAATTCGTAGAGCGGGTACGGGTGCAATAGCGAGAGCTATGAGAGTGTCTTTAAAATAATTAAAAAAACATATACTTAGAATACTTAATATTAAAATGTTAGAAGTTAAAAACTATATAGAGAAATAAGTTATAAATCTTCTAAAAAACAAATATCAATAAATTGCAACTAAATATTACTATATGTGAGATCCAAAAGATTTAATTAGAAAAAAGCTATACTATATGCTGTTTAAATGCAATATACTCATGTTGTAAATTGTAATATGAAGTTTTGATATCTAAATAAGCACTCATAATTCTTTAGATAATTCAATACTTTAAAGTTTAAATACTCTATATATGTCCCAAATATGAGGAGTACGTGCAAGTGAGACCATGGCGTTTTTGTAAATTTTTTTTTTTTTGAATAATTTTCTTGTTTCTGCAGGTAATTGGATGGAGAGAATTGATGTTTTTACATTTGGGATTATATTGTTGGAGCTTATACTGAAGCAAATTGAGATTGGGATTCAACTTTCATATAGAGTATTATCATATTATTACAAAAATGGAGATTTTAATTTACTTGTTCCCAAAAGTCTCCAGGGCGATCCTGATTTTGATAGTGATGATGGAACTGTACTTACCATGATTGCCGTGAGTTGTGTTGAAAAGAATCCATATAAGCGACCGAATATGGACCAAGTTGTTAGTAATCTGGAAAAGCTGCATATTCTAAATGATTAGTCTAAAGATAACTAAAACTTCTATACATATATGATACTGATATACCATTTATTAGTCACTACAAAGTAGCGGACTCAGGTTCGAATCCCTGTTGGGAGAGGTTCCCACATTATGTGCCCGACGCGCCTCGAAAGGGATTAAACCCTTGGGAAACAAAAAAAAAAAGATATACCATTTATTAGAATATGTCTCTCTTTGAATTTTGATTGAATCAATCCAATTTATCATTGATTAAGAAGGGGCTCCTGGGATTGTTATCACATTTGTAGACTTCGTTCTAGAGATGTAAAAAACAAGCTTGATAATGAACGATATTAATGGTATTTCCTGATTTATATTGAGGGCAAATTGATATTTTCAGCGATCCGTTAAATTTAAATGATTGAGGTCATGGATGAAGGGACTAAAGTGTCACAATCGATACGTCAAGAGCTATAGCGGTGCATGATTACTATTTTAGGGTACTAAAGTTCATTGAACTCCTAATTCAAAAATAATCCTAAGAAATTCAATAGTGGTAAAAATGAATTTTAAATTGTGCTTAATAGCTATTAATTATAATTATATTACAATTTAAAACTGATGTTATTATCATAAACTACTTGAGACGTATGTTTAATAACAAACTAGTTACAACACAAATGGTCACAATACTCATGCTATGCACAACATAGCATTATACCTTAACTATTAAAAGTTTAAAATTAGTAAACTTGGTTTCTAGGTATAAGCAAAACGGAGTATGATAATTTATCCCTATAAGATCTGAATAATGTTCAATCTTCTGAGCAAAAGTTTAGTTTAAGTTGTTCATATTTATAATGAACTTATCTCTATTCAAATATTAATTTCCGTAATTAAGGATAACTATTTTGGGGGCAAGATTTTAGCATATCAATTTAGAATCAGTTAATATATATTTAAACTAAAATTGACTTCAAATTTGAAAATCCTTCAATCTTGTAACGTGCATTCTTATAGTGAATGAATTAAATTTCTATTCCAATTATGTTTCCTTCTTAAAGTAAACTATTTTGGTGGCATAATTTTAGCTTATCATTTAATAAGTTATAAGTAGGGCTGAGCCCGGTTCGGTTATCCGACAGAACGGTACCGGACCGATTTTCCGGTTCGGAAAATCGGTCCGGTAATCGGTTTCAGCCCCAGAACCGACCCTTGGTAAGTGTCGGTTTTTGGTAAAATCGGTCGGTTCCCCAAACCGAACCGGTTGAACCGAAACCCATTTCATTTTTTTTTCCTAATTTTACTATTACTATTCCTAATTAAAACCCAACCCGTACTCACTGTCCTAGCTGTATACATTTCAAAACAATTTCCCTCACTTCACTACTCACTACTCAGCGCTGCCGTAAGCCAGTCGCCGGCCGGCCGCCCTATTCTCCATTCTCCAGCCATAGGCCCGCCGACTCCGGTTCCTCCTCCGTCCGTCGGCGCTAACACCGACACCCGACAGCAACAAGCCAGCAAGGGATATAGGTAATATTTTCCCCTTTGATTAAATGTTGATAAACATCCAAACCTTCAATTAAATGTTCATTAAATATTGATGCCACTCTCCAGCCGCCGACTCCGGTTTGTTCCGCCTCCTCATCCGTCCGCCGGCGCCGACAGCACAACAACCTTGGAAGCTAATATTTTCCCCTTTGTAATTTGTCTCTGTTTTTGTTGTTTCTTAATGGATTGTGAAATTGATGGAGAATGGAGTGATAAATCTGGAGTTATTGTGTACAAATGGAATGAGAAAGATAAAAGGCCTAACACTGGCAGCAAGAACTGGAAGAAAAAATGGAGTTGTTGCGCTGAATATGATGAAAATTGAAGGATATTGACCATTCCCGGTACAAATGGACCGAACCGGAACCGAACCGGACCGGTCGGTATTTGTATCGAACCGGACCGACTCTTTCGGTCCGGTATTCGGTCCACATTTTTTTGAGACCGAACCGGGCCATAACCGAACTTCGGTTCGGTTCGGTCCGTTTGTTCAGCCCTAGTTATAAGATAATTTTAAACTAAAATCGATTTAAATCTGAAAAACTTTCAAATTTTAGATAAGAGATTACACAATCATTAATTTTTTGACAGTAAAAAAAATTCTAAATTATAAGAAAAAATAATTGAGTCAAAATTATATGATTTGTGTCAAAAGACCATTCTCATATATATATATATATATATATATATATATATATATATAAAAGATATAAGATAAGATAAGATTTTTGTTGGTTAATATTGGAGAAGGTTTTGAAGATGATAAAAAGGTCATAATGGTTTTGAAGATTAAAAGGTTAAAAGAGTTGTCATCAACTAAGAACTAAAAAGCTTAGTGAAACCTATCTCACGGTCTGGAAGCTATGTGACTGAATCAGCCGAGTGGGATATCAGATCAGTGAAGATCAGATTGGTTATCATCAACCGAGTCAAGATAGATGTGTTCATTCTTGAATTAGCTGAGTAGCCATCAGCCGAGTGATCATCAGTAGAGTGATCATCAGCAGAGTACTCCCAACAGTAAAGTGAAGACGGTCAGTAAGCTTATCAACGGTAACAAGCTAGGTGCATTAAATGCGACTGACAGAAAGTACAACAGACTGTTCTGTAGCAGTTGCAGAGAGCTGTTCCAGAAATTGGGGACCAGTACTCGAGGACTGTAGATTTCTGTCTCATCTTCAACGGGCAGAAATTCAAATCCGCGAAGTATAAATAGAAAACAAACTAAAGATCGAAAAGAGACTTGCACAAATCAAGATCATATCCTTAGAGCAAGATCCATCAGTTGAATCGTCTGATCACAAGCAAAGTCATCTGTTGGTGGAGCTAAAATTGTTGAAGAACAAAGATCAAACCTTTGTCTGTCTGAGTGATTTTCAACTGAAAAGAGAAGGAGTTTATATCCATCTTTGTGAGTGATATAACTCCGTAGTATAGGTCTTCTGAGTGATTTCCTATACTGAGTGTTGCGAGAAGTGTAGATTCATCTTTGTGAGTAATCTAGCTTCGGAGAGTAGGATTTCTGTGTGATTTCCTACTACGCACTTGTGGCCATTTCATTTGTTGTTTGGCGCAATCATTATATACTGATTACTTTGTGTTTTCTAGTATAACCCAAGATCTAAGTGACTTGGAAGAGTGGACTAAATAATTTTTATCCATATAACCACTATAAAAATTCCTTGTGCTTGATTACTTGTTTTTAACTAGCATATTTTCATAAGTGAACAAACATTTTTAAAAGAAGAGTCTTTTAAATTGATGAATTTGCAAAACTGGGGTAAAACTTTGAAGAGGAACTTGTTTGAAAAACATACTTGATAAAATCCGCTGCATACAAGTTTTGAAGCTCTAAGTATCTATGAATCAGCTTAGTGAAATCAGATGAGTGGTCAACTCTGCTGTTCAAAGCTTTGTGCGTGATCAGCTTAGTAATCTTACGAATCAGATCAGCTTAGTCTATTGACAGAAAAGTTTTTAAAGTTTATGAGATCTATTCACCCCCCTCTAGATCTCATCTGACCACTTTTGGGACCAACAATCTTATCAATGAAAACGCCAATCTCACGGATTTATACAATGACAACCCTCATTTATTAATTTAGGGGGTCATACTTTTTTTTAAAATCTACTAACTTGTATTTTTATAGCTCGAAACGAATAGCATATTGAATATATATAGGTCTTACATAAGCAACATTTTTCGAATTTCGAATTATGAAATTTCACAAAGACCAAACATTTCTGCAATACATGCAACAAATTTCTCGGAGTAACGATAAAAAAGAAAAATAAGGAACAAGTTACACCATAGTTGAGCATGTATAAATTCTTTGTATATAAATATTATATATAATTTTAAATATATCTTTTATCAAAGTCATCTCTTACAGAGTACATGATAAGCACACCAAGATTCAAATAGCCTAACTGGAATTTGTTCACTACAATTAGCTAGATGAGGAAGCATCTCTCCTTGAAATTTCTAGTTCTCTGTTGTTTCGATGGTTATGAAGCAAGAAAAGAATAAAAACATGTTTGAGGTGTAAATAGATGGAATATTTGTAGGCTCGTTTATCGATGAATGGAGAATAACAAGAGAGTATTTTCGACGACATTAAGGTCATCTTCAATAGTCTGGGGATGAGTTGGAGATGCCCGGGGGAGGAAAATGGTCGACTCCAATTGATCGGGGATGGGTGGGGAGGGCGCCTGCAGGGTGACCTGGGAAAAAACTGTATTTTCGTCCGAAATGGGAAATACCAACCCAAATGCTACCCCTGATTTGATATGAAGTTTTACACATCTCACACCTACAACCTAATTCTTCGGAAAATACATACACATACTTTATTTCTCAAACTACTCATTCAAAACTCAAAAATAAACAATATTACACAAATTAAGATTATTTCACAAGTATCAACTTTTCTCCCAAACAAAGCAAACAACACCCAAATTTACAAATTAAATTACATAGCATAACTGACCCCTTCCCCGAGAGAGAGAGAGTTGGTGTCCTTTTTTTCTACTATTATATTAACGGATAAATTACAAAAATTTCCTTGAAGTAATGTCTAGTTACGAAAATCCTCGCCACATATTGAATATTGAATATTATGAAAATCTCCTTGGACTTTGTAACCACCTTACAATTAACCATTTATTCTTTAAAAGTTTCAACTTTGCCATAATTTCTAATATCTTAAAAAAAAACCCATATGTACGTAAATTGTAATATCACATAAATTCTAAAATTGATAATTATGTATTTACCAAAAAAAATTGATAAAAATTGTATAATTAACCATAAGTTTAAATTTTTTTTATTTTTTTACATTTTTCTTAACAATATAATTTTTATTATAAAAACATTAACAAAATTTTATTAATTATATTTAATAAATATAAAAAATTATTTACACATTTACTTGAATAAATTAGTTTTTATGTTTATAATAATGAGTTAATAAATTTTATTATTATAAATATAAAAATTGTATTGTATTTCTAAAATAATAAATTTATTAACACATTACAAAAATAATTAATTTAATTAAATGTGTAAATAAAATTCTTTTATTAATAAAATTTTGTTAATTTATTACTATAAAAATTAAATTATTAATAAATATGTAAAAATAAGGTTCTTTTAGTATTTTTGGAAACTTATATGCAATTATACAATTTTTCAATTTTTTGGTGATAAATATGTAATTATCAATTTTATAAATTATGAGATAATACAATTAGCACCCACACTTAATTTTTTTTAAGATATTTGGCAAAGTTAGAAGTTTTCAATAATAAGTGGTTAATAATCTTGGAATTTTTGTAATACCCAATACATGTGGAGAATTTTTGTAATTAGATATTACCTCAAGATAAATATTCATAATTTACCTTATATTAATTCATTCAGCCTTTATCTTCTTCGGAGACGAGATTTATTAATTTGTTGGTTAGTAGCAGCTCTTTCCTCTGTATTTGCGGTGGATTGTTTAATTTGGTAATTAATTGCTGATTTTACTGGTACCAGAAAAACTTAAATGAGATCTGATCAGATCGAGCTTTATGAATTAATCGTCAAAAGAAAAATTATGATGAGTCCAGATCCTAATTAGTTTCTGGTTTGTTCAGTTTGGGCAATGGCGTAATTTTCACTGATTTTTATCTTCCTAATTCGTAATTTGCTACTTTTGATTGGCTTATTACATAGTTACTTCAAAGAAAAAAAAATTATTTGTATTATCTTTTGTTCAATGGTTTGGTGCTGTCAGAAAAAAATCAACTGTTCTAGGCCGTGTTTTCTTTTCTGTCTAGATCTTCACAGTTTTAATACCTATCTAAAAAATTATATATATACTATTTTTATACATAAATTTTACGTATCAATATAAGTAATTGATTTGTATATGAAGTAATTGATGGTAATTCACTGATTAAAATCTTCTTAATTTCGATGTTATAATTAGCTCACTTTTAGCATATTTTCTTTTAGAAAAAATTGGATTACACTAGAAGCATAATCTTTTGTTTGGATTGTCAGATAATTGGAAAGTAGTAGAACATATTGATCTGCATTTTCAATGACTTAGGCCCTGTGTTGATCTGCTATACATGCTGCTCATAGATTGAGGCTAATTTGTGTCGCGATAAATTAAACACTTAAGTTTAATAATCAGCTTGCATATCTCACTTAATATCTACTGAGATATGTTCATAATTTTTTTATTTTCGAAAGTTGTTCGTACTTTGATTCACTTTTTGCTTCTTAAGTTTTTCCAAGACTTCATTTATTGGTGGCCACTCAAAATACTCTGTAACTTTAGGAATAGAAAATTCTCCCTCTTCCCGTTGTGGCAAATTGGTAATAGCATTCTTCATCATTTCATTTGCTATTGGATCTCAATATCAGATGATTGAGTTATGTCTATCGCCAAAAGCGAAATGTTTTTAGCCTCAATCTTATTGCAACCTTTAAGAGTATTATGCATAATTGATTTGTGTTCAATGAACAAATCTCGTGCAATTTCGGCAATATGTAAGATATCTGGTCCCGAACTGGCGTTCTCTGTTGGTCTGTCACGCTTCATGATTAGTTGAAGCATGATAACACCGAAGGCGTAAACATCATTGCCTTGTTCCGCTATACTTCCTGCTCATAGAAATTAATGTAGTTTGAATTTATTTAGAGGTAAAAATTGTATAATTTTTTTTTTTTTTATTAATCCATCCCTATCATCACTGTAATGAGTATTATCAGAAATAGTTTTACCACTTTTTGAAGATTCTAAATCACCATAACCACGTGTACGCGCTACTTGAACGCCATCCTCTTTAAGTTCACATTTAGACATACAGGTGCCGAAGTCACATAACTTGGGTTCCATTGTCTATATTACAAAAAAAAAAATTATCACTGGATAAATGGTACATATCAGTTTACAACAATTATAATGAATAATAATTATTATATAATAAATTACATACCTCCGCGAGTAGAACGTTATCAGGTTTGATATCTCCGTGAATATATTCCCCTGGTAAACTATGAATGTAATAGATTGCACTTCCTAGTTTCAGAAGGATGTTTCTTACTTCTTCCCACTCAAGACCTGCTAAAGAACATACTACATTATGTATTATCACACAGAGTTAATTAAAATTATAATAGGGAAATAAAGGAATATTGACTTTGTATCCATCCGGTGAGACTCCCTCTACTACCATACTCTAAAACCAAATATTTTGTTTGATCGGTGAAGCAGTATCCGATCAAGCGTATAATGTTTTCATGATTTGTTGGTAAAATTTTTGTCAGAAATTTGAGTTCATTCTGCAAAATGAACAAGTGAATTGGGTATTAGATTGAAACACACATTTATATGATTGTTTATGTATAATGGGTGTGCATAATAATGAAGTCTATCAACTACATGGACATAATAGGTAATTAATTATTGTTTTATAATGTGGAGATTTTGGAAAGCTAGCGTTAGTAGGCTAAGAAATGCATTTGTCAAATAACAAATAAAACCAACAAAACTTACATCAAATTGACGTTGACCTTGCTCTTTTGCCTTTTTTATGGCAACAATTTGTGTTTTCAGTCCATGGTTATTGTTTGATGGAATGATGCCCTTATATACATCTGCAAAACCACCTTGGCCTATACGATTTTGTTCAGAAAAGTCGTTTGTGTACTCGACCAAATCACCATAACTAAACCGAATCGTTTTGGCCATTTTGAAACTACGTTAAAGGTGAATATGTATTAATAACATGCTAAAATCCAAATTAGACATGCAGATATTTCACACACATTTTATGCATCCATAATTCATAGTGAATACATTCATTGACTCAAACTTAAAGGCTTGTTCTTGCAAACATGCCCAATATTTTATGCATCCCAACCATAATATGGAGATTTTTTTGTATTAATACCAGAAAGCATAGGAGAAATATTTAAGTGTAGAACATATACTTACTTTTTACCACTAATAATTAAGAGAACAAAAAGAACTATATATTTATACTACACCAGAAATTAAAAGTACTTCTTGAAGGAGGAATGTTTTATTCGTCCACAAATCACTCCCTCTGTCTTACAGGCCAATGAGATAGGTTGAGAAAGTAAATTAAAATATTAATCAGCAAAAAGAAATGGAAGTAGAAGAAGGCTTGTTAAACGATTTGGGTTTTAATTGGAAGAGAAGATGTAAAAGGTAGGAACACTTCAATTAAAAATTTTAAATATAACAAACGGTTTTTGGGAAATTTATAGGCACGACTAAGCTAATTCACATAAGTAATTTCGGAGAAATAGTTTTAGTTTTATTTTTATGGGTTCGAGGAATAATTAATTGAATTTCTCCTTTAAATGGAGGGGTAATGTGGAGATGTATAAAATTAGCTTGATAACGAATTATAGTAATGGTATTTCCAAGATTTATATTAAGGATAAATAGGTATTTTCACTTAATCGTGTTAACACCGCTAAATTTAAACTGTTAAGGGTGTGTTTGCAAACTCTAGTAAATAAGTCGAGACAGGAAATTATGAATTAAATTCAATATAAGCAGAATCATCTCAAAAAAGAGCTTACAACTTTTGAGTAAAAAATATATAGCACTGTTAAGTACGTGTTCTTACAACTTTTGAGTTAAAAATATATAGCACTGTTAAGGGCGTGTTCTTACAACTTTTGAGTTAAAAATATATAGCACTGTTTGCAAATTCTAGCAAATATGTTGAGGCAAGAGATTGTGAGTTAAATTCAGTATAAGTTGATAGAATAGAATAAAATCAATGATCTTGTAATCTAATCATATCATTACTGTATATAGATATAGGATTCTCTTGCATTCTTTAGATATAGTTGTAGTCTATATATACACATAGGGGCCGTTTGGTAGGACCTAATAGGGGGTATTAGGTCATATTATATGAGTTAATATGGGCTAATACATCGTTTGGTGGCATTGCTCTAATACCGGGTCAAATGGATTAAATCCTTACGACCCGGTATTAAGACTAGATTATAATCCACCCACTCATGGGTGGATTAGTTAATCCGGGTGAATATGTATAAGGTAAAATATCACTAATAACCTAAAACTTGCATATTTTCCTTTTATCATATCATAAATTATTCTCAAATCTCTAAAATGGAAACACATTATACATAAATAAATCACAAATTAAAATATATATCAATTCACAATTAACATGGAAGCATTCAATCAAGTCTACCAAACATATTCTTAATATGGCCTTCAATCCGACTCCAATCTAATCCACCTTAATCCCATACACCCTACCAAACGGCCCCATATTGTAATTGTTCTTATATATAATGAGAATATCTTTCTGTACATGGTATCAGTAGACTCTTTCTCTATCACGCTTCACTCTTGTTGCTGCCATGGCTTCCTCCACCTCTTCAACATTATCCTCCTCCTCTTCAGCATCCACAACCTCTGTTACACCACAAAAACACTCATCACACCCTACCTTGAATATTTCCAATGTCAAAAACTATGTTTCCATTATCCTTGACTTCACTAATTATCTACTATGGAGGGAATTATTCCTTCCTGTTTTCAGAGGCCATCGAGTGTATGACCATATAGATGGCTCCAATTTGTGTCCATCACCAACTATAACAGAAGAAAATGGTGATAAAATTCCGAATCCTGAATTCACCGAATGGCAACAGGTGGATTCTATTGTTTTATCATGGATTCAGGCTACGGTTTCGACTGAAATCTTACTTGCTATTATTCGCCCAAATAAGTCCCTTTCCGCTCGCGAAGCATGGCTTCAAATCGAGAAACTCTTCCATGACCAAGTTAACTCTCGCACGCTGCAACTAAAAATGCAGTTCCATAATCTCAAGAAAGCCAACTTATCAATTAATGATTATGCTCATCGTCTCAAAGCCATTGCGGATGCTCTTTCCTCTGTAGGTAATACAATTAGTGATGTTGATCTTGTTCTACAATTGATTGCTGGTCTTCCTGCTGAATATCTCCCTGTCACTACATCCATTTCTACCAAAATTCCGCTTCCCTCCTTTATTGAAGCACGCTCACTTCTATTTATCCACGAAACACATCTTCAAACTCTTTCCCCTCAAACTTTTGAAAATAACTCTACTGCTCTTTTCAGCAACAGAAATCAAAACTCCAACAATTCTTCAAGAAATCATGGGCGTGGAAAACCCAATGCTGGTCGCAATGAGTCCTTCCGTGGCCGAGGTCGAGGCCGCTCAAATCAGTCATATCAGCGACACTTTTCACCCCAAATCAGTCCTATCAGCGAAACTATTCGCCATCGAACGCAAATTTCAACCAGAGAGGCTCTAGTCAATCCATCTTAGGTCCTCATCCGCTACAATATTTCCCAAACTCTCCTAACCATATCTCGCATCTTATATGTCAAATTTGCTTGCAACCAAATCACACAGCCCGTGAATGCCCCCAAATTGCCAACAAAGCATTTTTTTCCGATGCTAACTCTCATGTCTCTCATATTCCTCCAACTCCATCTATTCCATATGATCCCAATTGGTATCCTGACACTGGAGCTTCTTCTCACATGACTCCCGATCCAGGTAATTTAAATTCAATTAAATCATACACTGGGCATGATAATGTTTTGGTAGGTAATGGAGATCTTTTACCAATCACTCATACAGGTCATACATCTTTTTCTTCTCCTACTAATTCATTTTTCATGTCTAATGTTTTAGTTGTTCCATCTCTTCAAAAAAATCTTTTATCAATTCGTCAATTTACTAATGATAATAATTGTTCTGTTGAATTTGACTCTTGTGGTTTCTCTATTAAGGATTTACAGACGAAGAAAACACTACTTCGGTGCAATAGTCGTGGTCCTCTCTACAAATTTCCCCTTAGTTCCATCTCAAGATTTTCTCCAAAGTATGCTTTAATTGCTGCTCGTTCTTCACCTCAAATATGGCATCAACGACTCGGTCACCCTGGTCATGGCATATTACGTAGTCTTTTAAGTTCTAATAAAATTTCTAGCACTGGTTATAGGATTACTCATAATATTTGTACTGCTTGTCACTTAGGCAAGCACACTAGGTCCTTTTTTTATGATTCAATATCCAAAACAACTTCTCCATTTGAGATTATCCATAGTGATATTTGGACTTCACCAGTTTACTCTTTTCAAGGTTTTAAGTATTATGTTTTATTTCATGATGATTTCTCTAAATTCACTTGGATTTTTCCTCTTAAAAATAAATCTGATGTGTTTGATAAGTTTACTCATTTTCATTCTTATGTTCAAACACACTTTTCAGTTCCAATTAAATATTTTCAGTGTGATGGGGGTGCAGAATTTGTGAAAAGCAATAAATTTACATCATTTCTTGATTCTAAAGGTATACAGCTTAGAATTTCATGTCCATACACCCCCGAACAAAATGGAAAAGCTGAACGGATGCAACGAACAATTGGTAATATGCTCCGTACTCTTCTTTACCAAGCCAATCTACCTCTTTCCTTTTGGGTTGAAGCTTTACATGCAAGTGTGCATTTGATTAATATTTTACCATCTTCTAAAATTGACTTTAAAACTCCTTTTGAAATTTTATATAAAAAGATCCCTTCATATGATCACTTAAAAGTTTTTGGTTGTTCTTGTTTTCCAAATCTAAATTCTAATCAAGTCATAAGTTAAGTTCTAGATCTGTACATTGCATATTCTTAGGATATCCACCTAATTACAA
Source organism: Penstemon barbatus (assembly GCA_003313485.2). NCBI lineage: Eukaryota > Viridiplantae > Streptophyta > Magnoliopsida > Lamiales > Plantaginaceae > Penstemon > Penstemon barbatus. The sequence continues at coordinate 18,984,455 of CM064880.1, forward strand.
AGGATATAAGTGTTATGATCCAGTTAACAAGAAAATTTATATATCTAGGCATGTAAAATTTCATGAAACATCTTTTCCTTACCTATCACTTACGTCTTCTCATCTAAATTCTAGTCCCGGATCCTCCAAGCTTTTCACATCTCCTACACGATTTATTACATCTTCTTCTCCAAAAATAATTCCGGTATCTCTTTCGAATCCTTCAATCACTCCTACGGAGATCCAAACACCAGCAGCACCATCCCATGACTTTTCTCCAGTCTCTACACCAATTTCTCTTCAACGAGCTCCCTCAAATACATATGTAAATAACAGAAACTCATCACCATATTCCTTCACATCCCATGAACACTCGTAATCAAGATGGTACCCGAAAAATAAAAGTCATCCCATCTCTTGCCAGTCAAGTTATTTCACAATCTTCTCCATCTAAAAACTTACCAACTGAACCAAATTCATTCACCCAAGCCTCCAAGAACCCCAATTGGCAGCAAGCAATGGCTCTTGAGTATAATGCTCTATTATCGAATAAAACATGGGATCTTGTCCCAGCTCCCCCATACGTCAATATTATTGGTTCAAAGTGGGTGTACAAAATAAAACAAAAATCTGATGGTAGTCTTGAGAGGTATAAAGCAAGACTCGTAGCTAAAGGTTATAATCAGCAAAAAGGGGTAGACTTTCAAGAAACCTTTAGCCCAGTTGTAAAACTAACTACTATCCGCATTATCCTAACAATAGCCTCTTCTCGAGGCTGGCACGAACAAGGTCTTACGGCACGATCACTATATCTTTTCTTTTTCTTTCCTCTATGGAAAGAGGGGATGATACGTGGCGTGGTATACCTGATCGTTTAGTCAACGAGACGCACGTAAGTCGACATAGCTCCATGTATATGTTCTTTGGAGCTAGAACCAATCAATAGAACGAAATGAAATAATGGTATAGGGCGACGAACATGGCTCAAGAGTGTCTATACAAAGCCCTTCTCTTCTTCACTCAAAGAGGCAATGCACCCTTTGTTTGAATGGTACTTGATTCATAAAGAATGAATCTTTTGAAGTTATGTTATACGGACTTTCTAAAAAAAAATGCTACGCTCCGCGTGTCACGAGATATGGAGCGTTCTAATCGAAGAGTCATACCTCTCGGACTTATTACAGTAAGGCCAATGCACCAGTCAGCCAGTGTGGTGGTGAACACGCTGTGCTGTAAGCTAAGCTGTTCACCTTGTAGACGTAGAAGATATAGAAAGTGTGCCGTGCGTGATTCATAAGATTCTATAGTCTATTATTTCACTTAGCCCGCCTCTCCCATGACTTTCCGGACCAACCAACCCGGATCTGCCCTCGCAAGTCTTCTCTGCATTTTGGGAGCAGAGCATGCAGCAAAATCGAGCAATGGATCTTAGAAGAATTCCACTTTAAAGCACGACTCTTTCTATTTCTGCGCTGGCATTTGAATTGTCTCCCTTCCTCTTTCAATCGAAAGACTCTATGCAGATAGCTCTGGTGGCCCCCGCTTCTGCCTCTATCAGGCGGCGACAGAACCCACCTCCACAGCCACAGTATGGAGGAGCTGCTCCTTAATCCGCACTACAACAAATAAAAATTTTCTCCAGATCGATATATGATGCTAAACCGAGACCGAGATAGAGAGAGGGCTTCCCCTTTGTTGTCTCGAACAGCCAAAAGGCTTTGTTCATCCATACTTCCCTCACTATGTCTGTCAACTGAACAAAGCACTATATGGCTTAAAACAAGCACCTCGTGCATGGTTCAAACAATTTACGTCATTTCTACTTCAACATAATTTTTCTTGCAGCAAAGCTGACCCGTCCATGTTCGTACTTCGACAAGGTTCTGAAATAGCCATTCTACTATTATATGTCGATGACATACTCCTCACCACTTCTAGTACTAAACTTATGCATTACATAACTCGACAGTTACATACTTCCTTTGCTATGACTGATCTTGGAACAGTAAACTATTTTCTTGGTGTCTCTATTACTTCTCACAATGGTGGTTGGTTCCTTAATCAATCTAAATATGCCTCATAATTACTAGAGCATAGTGGCATGCTTAATTGTAAACCGGTTTCTACACCTCTTGCACCCCGATCACAACTTACCTTAGACGATAGTCCTCCTTTCAATGACACCACACTTTATCGAAGTATAGTTGGGGGTCTTCAATATCTCACTTTCACAAGACCCGACATTTCCTTTGCCGTTAACCAAGTTTGCCAATTTATGCATGCTCCAACCGAAACACATTTCTCCACTGTTAAACGAATTCTACGATACATTAAAGGCACCTTGAATTATGGTCTTTCTCTCCCCAAAAGTCCCCTTGATTATTTATGTGCTTATAGTGACGCATATTGGGCTGGTTGTCCTGACACTCGGCGTAGCACATCAGGATATTGTATATTTCTTGGATCCAGTCCTATCTCATGGTCAGCGAAGAAACAAACTACAGTGTCTCGCTCTAGTGCCGAAGCCGAATATAGATCTGTTGCTCATGCTGTGGCTGAAACTTGTTGGATTCGCTCACTCCTTCAAGATTTACATATATGTGTGCCTCCTAAAACAACACTGTTTTGTGATAATATTAGCACCACATACATGGCTGCTAATCCAGTACAACATGCTCGGACAAAGCATATTGAAATTGATATTCACTTTGTACGCGAGAAAGTGGCTGCTGGTCTTCTTGATGTTTTGTTTATTCCTTCTATAGACCAGGTTGCCGATATCTTCACCAAAGGTCTTGCCTCTAATAGGTTTTCTAATCTACGTTCCAATCTTTGCGTGGTTCAAGACCCCGCTTCGATTGCGGGGGGATGATAGAATAGAATAAAATCAATGATCTTGTAATCTAATCATATCATTACTGTATATAGATATAGGATTCTCTTGCATTCTTTAGATATAGTTGTAGTCTCTATAAACACATATTGTAATTGTTCTTATATATAATGAGAATATCTTTCTGTACATAAGTAGAAGCATCTCAAGAGAAGCTTACAACTTATAAGTTAAAAAATAGCTTATTTTGAGAGAAGTTGAAGCTGAAGCTGATTTTGAAAACTTCAGATTGTTGCGTTCGAGATAAAAGTTGATAAACTACTAGCAAGAGAGTTTGCAAACGACTCACATTTGATACTTCATAAACTATACTGGTACATATATTGTTCATATATTAGGATAATAAACTGCATTGAAACCTTATTCAAAAGTAATCTTAAGAATATCTCTATAAAATATTTCTTATTTTAGTTTGAACCCACACAATTTTTTAAAATTACAAGATTTTCATCTATGCTAAAATATTTTAAAATAAGGATATTTGTGCTTGTTTTATAATAACAGCATAAAATATATTGCAATTTGATTTTTTTTAGATAGTAAATACATCGTTACACCAAATACTATATCGAATCGAATTTATTATCATCTATTTTAGAGAAAATACTCACACAAGTAGAAGTTGAACTCAAATATACTTGTATATTCTTCTGCAAATAATGATGGGTAGAATTAAAAAATAGTATTGTAACTTTGGGGTCATTTCAAACCATTTTTTCGGTAATAGGTAGGATCAAATTTGTAGCTAAAGGACGAAACTAAAACATATAAAAAGTTAGAGGACAAAATTTGAAGTTTGTTATGTATATGATTAAAATTGAAATTGGGTGAAAATCCAAGAATTAAACGTGTGTTCAATCATCAATGTAGTTACAAAACTATTTTTGAAATGATTCCAAAGTCACATGACCATGTTTAAATTTTTTCCAATGATGATGCTTGATTATAGGGATTTTTGCACATCACCCCCCAATTATTTTCAAGCATATCCCCGTTCCAAAATGCATTAAATGAGTCTGTGCTCCCCTTGGTTTTGAGTAAGTTGTGCACTTAACCCCAATAAAAAATATAATAATCTAAAAACAACTAAATAATGTTTTACGTGTTTTATTTTTTGTTGCATCTTCATGCCATTTTTTTTAAAAGAGTTTCCACATTCAGATGAGAACACAAGAAATCAGTTTAGCAAGGAAGCTGGTGGGAAGTTTCGTGGCTACCCTCTGAGATAGCCACAATCCGTCATGTTAGAGGGGTTTTAGGGACACTTTTTACTAAAAATGACATAACATGACAGATGGTGGCTACCCAGAGGGTAGCCACGAATATTCCTAAGCTGATGTTTCATCCTTGGGGAATTTTCGTGGCTACCCTCTGAGGTAGCCACCATCCGCCATGTTAGGGGGTTTTAAGGACATTTTTTATGCAAAAGTGTCCCTAAAAGTGACCTAACATGACAGATGGTGGCTACTCAGAGGGTAGGTACGAATATTCTCATCCTCGGCAAATCAAAGATTGGACTTTGTCAAAACAGGACCTGTATGAAGATTTTGTTTTATTTCCTCGAATTAAGGCAAAATTGCAAAAAATGTCCCAAACTAATTAATAATTTTGGATTTTCGTCCAAGCTATGTCACTTACCCTAATTAGTCCGTGATTTTATATTTTTTTGGGATATCGTTCCACTTGCGACATGGATGCTTACGTGTCACGACGTGACAAATTTTATCATAAACAATTGTATAAGACTGCAAAATTCGTTCCAAACTAATTATAAATTTTAATTTTTCGTCTCAAACTATATCAATAAGACGACTTCCATCCCGTAATTAAAATGACATGGGAATTTTTTTTGTTACAAACTAATTATAAATATTTTATTATTTATTAATACAAAAAATTTGTATAAATTTTTCCTAATGAACTGCGATAACATTTTTTTCTCAAAAGTGCACATGAATTTAAAAAATTAATAGAAATTTTCATTTTAAAAAAAAATTAATGGCAATTTACTTCCATGCAATATTCATAATATTCATTTATTTGCATCATTATGTTCAATAAAAAGAATGAGGGAAGCTCCAATAGAAAAATATTGGAAGGGAAAAATACTTCGGGTTATATGGGATAAATATTTAATAAGCTAGCAAGGTAAAAATTATAGGAGTTAAATTGAACATTATGAATATCATAGGGGATAAATTGCCATTAGTCCCTTAAAAAATAAAGATGAATTGTCATTTTCATTAAATTAGAAATTAGTAATGAATTAAATTCATGCCAAATGACAAATTGTGAGACGAAATTCGACGAACTAATATAGTTTGGAACGAAAAACCAAAATTTATAATTAATTTGGGACGAATTTTGTAATCTTATATAATTGTTCATGCTAAAATTTATCACGTCTTGATTGTCTCATTGAGTTTGAAAATGTACTTAGATTTGATTGAGCTTTTTAAAAATTAAACTCAAATTAATTGAGACTAATACGAGGCTTATTCGAATAGCTTAAGTTTTATACTTTTTTTTAAAGCCATTTGTTGGCCTGTTAGGCATAACTCAAAATCAAAATTTAGAATATATGAATACTACATTGCAAGAAATTAATGGGATGCGTGTTAGAATAAATAATAAATAATAAGAAAGAATTGTCCTAACACCCAATTTGATTGTGTGTGGAATCATACTAGGCATCACCGCCCTATATAAAAATTAAGTACTAAAATAGTATTTGATTGTGTGTGGAATTGTCCTAACACCCAATTTTTGTATATTTAATTATTTCAACTATCTTAAAAAAAAGTTTTAAATCATTTGAATTTCTTTCTTTTTGAAATATAAATATGAGAATAACTTAAATATCTATTTAATTGAAAAAATAGATTCTTCGAATGGAGTCCATTCAGATTCAACATTCAAATATTTTGATTCTTAATATTTTAACAAACGTCTTAATAGTCCAAAGCGTTTAAAACACATAAAATAAATTAGCTTAGCTTCCTTCTATCGAGACCAGGTGAAGCCTTAAGTAAATGAAATGAGGTTTAATCCAAACCTCATGTCTCAATATAATATAGTACTATTATTTATAACTTAAATCGTTTTTGAAATCGTAACAATATCTCAACAATTATGTAATATAAAATTATATCTCAATTAGGTATTTTATTGATTATACACTTTATCAAAAAAATTTGTTTAAAAGAATAGTTATCTCAAAATTAGACAATCATATATATATATATATATATCTAAAATTCGGTAAAATTACTTACTATACACTACACCGCTTTTTTTTTTTTTTTTTTCATCTCAACAGTTACGTAACATAATATTATTAAAATTTTATAAAGTTACCTATATGCATACGCTTTATCAGTACTTCTTTTGTTTAAAAAAATAGTCATCTTAACAATTACAAATACAATATAATATCTCAAATTCGATAATATTATTAATTATACACTTTACCACTTACTTTTTTAATTTAAAAGAATAGTCATTTCAACAAACGCAACATTATATTGTATTTCAAATTTGATAAAGTTATAGTCATATCAACAATTACACAACATAATATTGTATCTCAAATTTGATAAAGCTACTTATAATACACAATACAATTTACTTTTTTTTTTTTTTTTTTTTAAGAATAGACATCGAAACAATTAAACAATATAATTATATTTCGAATTCGATATATTTATTGATTAGTATAGACACTCTACAACTTACTTTTTTAGTTTGAAATAATAGTCACCTAAACCATTACGCAATACGCAATAGAATATTAAATCTCAAATTCGATTAAGTAATTGATTTGACACTTTACCTCTTACTTCTTTTTGTTGAAAATCATATCATCTCAACAAATTCTTTTTTTTTGAAAATCTCACCTAAACAATAATATTGTATCTCAAATTTGATGAAGTTACTATCATTTACTTTTTTTTGTTTAAAAAAAAGGTCATGTCAACAATTATGCAGAAAAATATTGTATATCAAATTGGATTAAGTTATTGTCTATGCACCCTAACAGTAATTTCATTTTTAAATAATAATCAACAGTTACACAATATTACATCTCAAATTGAAAAAAAAAAAAACAATTTCATAGTTTCATTTTGTTTAGACTAGGTTAGACCTATAATGAGATAAAGTTTGAAGTTTAATCCAAGCTTCATGTCTCGGTGTAATATATTATGTTTAACTTAAATCAATTTTAAAATTTTATCAATATCTCAACTATTATGCATACAATATAATATTGTATCTCAAATTCGATAAAACTACTGATTAGACACTCTATCTCTTTTTTCTTTTGTTTAAAGGACATGAGTCCTCTCAACCAATGTTTTAAAAATCGGATCGGATCGGTTAGTTTGACCGATTTAACCGGTAATCAGTAACTGACTGTCAATCCGATTTAATTAATCCTCCAAAATCAACTTTGTTCCTGACCAGTTCGAACTGAAAAAAATCGGTCAAATTCGGGTCAAATCAGTGAACCAATGAACCAATTGAACCACTGGTCCACATATAAAAAGAGAAAGTTTACTCAATGGATTTTTACTTCTCTTCCGCGTTCCGCGGGCTTTAAACTTCAAAAATATTTTCACATCTCTTATTCTATTTTTCACTTTGAATCAAACAAAATCAACAAGAAACAAAAAATCTTTTATATAATAAGTTATAGAAATATATTTAAGCATCAATTTCATTAGAAAACTCATTTCTTCCCCAACTTCAAGTATTTCATTTTTTTAGTATAAATATTTCGGTAACAAAATTTATTAATATTTTCTCTTTTCCGTAGGTGATTAGTAATAAAATTATTATTTTTTATATGATGTTTATCATACTTGTAATTTTGTTGCTAATTCATTATCAACTCAAGATTTGTAGGAAAATCAATTGGCCATGAGATAACATTTAATTTATGGAAATAAATTAGGGAAAATGGATTTTTTTTTTTTAAATAGTTGATTACATACATTAAAACTTAAATTAAATTATCATTTTCGTAATGACGTCCCACCGGTTGAACCAGTGGTTAAAACGATTAAACCGATATAACTAATAACCAATAAGACTATCGGTACGATCTCCGATCTGATTTTTAAAACATTGCTCTCAACAATTACCCAATATAATATTTTTAGATTTACAAATACCGATTATAACACTTACCTTTTACTTTTTTGTTATTGATTATAAACTCTATTACTTACTTTTTTTGTTAAAAGAATAGACATCTCAACAATTACGTAATATTTTTATATCTCAAACTCAATTAAATTATTTACTACACACACTACCATTTACTTTTATTTTTCTTTTTGGGAAAAATTAGACACTTCAATAATTACACCACATAACATAATATTATATCTTAGACTACTGATTACACATTCTATCACTTACTTTTTTTGTTTAAAGAAATAACCAGCCTAAACAATTACGCAATTTGTTTATAAAAGAAGTAATTCAGTGTGTTTCGATTTCATAGGCATCCGCTAGTAACCTTTTAAAAATTGGGAAACATTTGATTTTGATCATTAATTATAACTCGAGTGGAGCTTTTTACGTTTCACTCTTTCCTTTACACAAGTGTTAAGTGTAAGTGTATCTTTCCTATTTCTTGATGCATTCTCTAATTCTTTTTTCCCTTGTTAATTATTATAATATTTTACTTTTTGGGTCTCATACAGAGTACACTCAGAATGGCAGCTACTGATCCTGAGATTCTTATGGGGAAAGAGTTCAGCTATGAAGACATGCAACATTTTACCGACAATTTCAGTGAGGAAAATTTGATTGGAAGGACTCATTTTGGAATGTTGTATAGGGGAAAGATTCCGCAAGGCTGGAAAGATCAATTAGATGAGAAATATGTGACCGTTAAGATGTGGGAAAACAAGGAGTATTTGGGAAACGATAACTGGGGGCGTGTTCTACCACAATATCTACTTGATAGAGTAAAGGTTAGCATATGATTAATTGTCCTTGCACGAAATGATACAAGGACTTTCATTTTTAATTCATTTTCCTCCCCCCCCCCCCCCCCCCCTCAGGATGAGATAAGATTCTTGGGTTTACCGTTCCTCGAGAGCAACAAAAATGTAGCAAAGGTTTTGGGTCATTGCTTTGAAGATGACAAATTGGGTGTTGTGTATGATCTCAAGCCTTTGGATACACTTCGCAACCTTATTAGTGACAAAGGTAGAGCACCATTCCTTCTTTTGCATTTGGCAAATATGGGGGCATTACCTGATAAGATTGAAATCATATTTCTCAACTACGTACTTTGTTTTTTAGAGAAATTGGGATGGCGTAATAGGATCAAGGTAGCGATTGGATTGGCTCGTGTTGCTAAATTCATTCATAATAACGAACCACGTTATCTTATTCGCAACCTCTCTGTTGCACATGTAGTAGTTGACCAGGTAATTATATGAGTGATGCTTACATGTTGCATCTTTTTTTCTTTTTTTTCCTTTTTCTTTGTATTCATTCATAATTCTTTATTTCTAGTTTTCTTACATGTGAATGTATATAGGAATTCAATCCTGTTATAGTCGATTTTGCTATGATTCTCGGTGGGGATATTGGTGATGCGGAAACTGATAGAGTAATAACTTTTGGTTGCCATGACTACCTTGATCCTTATATCTGGTTTACAGGTAGGTTATCTCTCTTTCTTGGAATATTCAGTTACTAATTTGTAGAGCGGGTACGGTTGCGATAGCGAGAGCATGAGATTACAAATTGTAATATCACTACAAAAAATTTTAATTTTAGTAGCAAAATAGTAAATAACAAAGTGACAAGAATTTAATTGTCACTAAAGTAATGTATATTGACACACTAGTGATAAGAAATGTGAAAAAGTTATCACTATTGACTTTTAGTGATACCCCAAAAGTGACAACTAAAAAGTTATCACTAAATCATAGTGATAATATTTATTGTCAATAGGTTGTCACTGAAAGGGTGTCACTAATTGTCAATAGTGACAACTTAAAGTTCCATAAACTTGTCACTAATAGCCATTGATGACAACTTAAAAATATATTTTGTCACTATTGCACTTGTCACTATTATTATTGTGACAAAACTACAAAACTAATATTTTAATCACTAAAGGTATGCAAAAAGTGACAATTTCAACAATGTCACTTGATATTTTGTCATTAAAATCAATTTTTCTTATATGAAAGTGCCTTTAAAATAATTTGCTTAAAATATTTAATATTGAAATGCTAGAAGTTAAAAACTATAGAGAGAAATAAGTTACAAATCTTCTAAATAACAAATAACAACAAAATACAACTAAATATTACTATATGTGAGATCCAAATATTTAATTAGAAAAAAGCTATACTACATGCTGTTTAAATGCTATATACACATGTAAATAGTAATATGAAGTTTTGATAAGTAAATAAGCACTCATGGTTCTTTAGATAATTCAATACTTTAAAAACTCTCTGTGTTCCAAATATGAGGAGTACGTGCAAGTGAGAACATTGCGTTTTGGCCATTTTTTTTGAATAATTTTCTTGTTTCTGCAGCTGATTGGACGGAGAGAACTGATGTTTTTACATTTGGGATTATATTGCTGGAGCTTATACTTAAGCAAATTGGGATTGGGATGCATCTTTCGTATAAAATATTATCATATTATTACAAAAATGGAAATTTTAATTTATTTGTTCCCAAAGGTCTCCGGGGAGATCCTGATTTTGATAGTGAAGATGGAACTGAACTTACCATGATTGCCGTGAGTTGTGTGGAAGAGGAGCCGTACAAGCGACCGAATATGGACCAAGTTGTTAGTAAGCTGGAGAAGCTGCGTATTATAAATGATCAGTTTAAAGATAACTAGAACTTATATACATATATGATATTGATATGCCATTTATTAGAATATGTCTCTTTTCTTTTGATTGAATCAAACCAATTTATCTCTTTATTTGTTCCTTTCATGGTTTGTGAAGTAAGGCTTAATATCACCGATGTTTTTACTTTCGTGTCATGTATTGGTGTCACATTTGTGCACCTCTTTCTCAATAGAGATGTAAAAACCAAGCTTGATAATGAAAGATATTACCTGATTTATATTGACGGCAAATTGATATTTTCAGTGAACATGTTAGGGCCGTTAAATTTAAACAACTGAGGTCATGGACGAAGGGACTAAAGTGTGACAATTGATAATTCAAGAGCTATAATGGTACATGATTACTATTTTAGAGTCATAAACTGCATTGAACTCCTAATTCAATAATAATCCTAAAAAATTCAATAGCGATCAAAATTATTTTAAAGTGTGCTTAATAGCTATTAGTGATAATTGTATTACAATTTTCAACTAGGACTGTCAATGGAACCTTGTGAACCGAGATTTAAATAGCTCGAACTCAAATATTGTCGAGCTTTATAATTATAGGCTCAAATTCGGCTCATTGGGCTCAAACTCGTCCCATATAATTTTTTGGGTTTCGGCTTTGAAAATATAGGCAAAAATAACTTGACATATAAAATATTTAGATTACCAAAATACATATGAATAGATTATTATTTAATACACGAGTATATATCATTAACTAATATTTTAATTGAAAGATCGAGTTATTTGTCCATAATTTTTAAGATATGTTGATCTATATGAACAGATTGTTGAGTTGTAAAGTCTCAAGACTCCTCTTTATTGACATTTTGTGTTAAGTTTTTTCTTTTTTATTTTTAAGTTTAATTAAACTTTTTTCGTTTGAGTTTGGCTCATATATGTAAGTTTACATTATAACTTTGTGTAAAGTTGACTTATTTTCAAAATAAAAACAGTATTTAATAACTATAACTATAGTACAAATGATTAATCGTAATATTAAAAATAATTATATGTTCGGGTTTTATTCGAGTTGAGTCTTGTTAGACTTAACTCAACTTATAAATTGATCGGGTTTAATATAATGGATCAAACTCGGTTCGACTCACAAATATTCGGGCTCAAGTTAGTTTTAATCGGGTTGAACCATCGGACATCGGATAGACCCGACTCAATTGACAGTCCTATTTACGACTGATGTTGTTTACAACTTACAACACAAATGGTCACAACACTCAAAGATAATAATGCTTAATTGCTATATCCGAGCGAATATATATTATTTAGCAATGAAAAACGGAAAATTCTTATCCAGACCGGGCTTGGTCAAACCCAAAGCAACTACATGGCAAGTGTAATACACTTTCTTTGGGATTGGATGTAACTCCCAGGAGAGTGACCAATCACAAAGTAAGTGCAATACACTTGCTTTGTGGTTGGATGAGTTTGGCCAAGTCAGGCTTGGACAAGAATTTTCCATGATAAACGCTAATCTCACATATTTGTACAATGACAACATGAAGAGGGTGTAAAGTGCTGAACTGACCTAATTTTAAGGTACAAAGTGAAATTAAACTTGTTGATTCTAATTAAAAATACACAACTTCTACATCTTTCTAAGTACTTTCCCATATATGATGATTCGGATCCAATGTACCTAACACAATCCAATGCAATCATTGTAAAATCAGTTTCATCTTCAGCACTAAAATCTGGATCGCCCCGAAGAAGTTTGTGAACATATAAACATTTCACATCTCCATCCTTTGCCTTGGAAAATAATACTCCATAAGATTTGCGTGCATGGAAATCAATAAACTTGTTTGGGTGTGACCCAGATTATTTAGTGCAACCGCTGCACCACATCGTCAAGTATACGTGGTGCAGTCCACTAATATACTTGGGACATGTGGAGAGATAATCCATATCACCCCATATTCTGGCCATGTTCATAAAAAATAGGGTTTTAAAAAATTATGTTCACGTTGCCAGAACATGAGTGATGTGGATTATTACTCCACATGTCCCAAATGTATTGATGGGTTGCACCACGTGTATTTAATGACCTAATGCAGCGATTATACTAAATAATTTCTCGTGACGATGTGCTTTGACTAGGACTGTCAATTGAGCCGGGCCTACCCGAAGCCCGATGGCTCAGCCCGATTAAATATGACCCGAACCCGAATAATTGTGAGACGGGCCGATTTTGAGCCATTATATTAAACTCGATCAATTTATGAGCCGATTTTGAGCCTAATAAGGCTCAGCCCGAATAAAGCCCGACCGAATAGTACTACTATTTATTTATATCAAAATTATTATGTACCAAATATCAAAATCAATTACATATAATTGTACAAGCCAAGTGGAAAACATAAAGGAAAAAGATAAAAGAAAGTGATCAAGATTGAGAATTTGGAAGTCTTGGAACACTAAAATTCTACTTACCTGGAGTAAGAAAAAACACATATCAATAATTCTATTTTTAGGAAGATGAAAAGTTTTTATCTAATACAGTAATACAATTTAATCAATCATCAGAAGACTTTTCATTAAAAGATATTACTTTTTATGTAATATGGGTACTTGTCGAAAAAAATAGATTTTGATGAGTATATTATAACATCTGTGACTTGATCTTTAATTTTAAATTTTATTTAATGTTTAATATTATGAAGAACAAGTGTGGAATTTACATATTCTTGTCTCGTGTGTATAAAGTAAGAGTGGTTTATTCATATTAGTGCATAATTTTTTTATTTATGGTGTAACATTTGCTAGTATTAATAAACCCGACATAAGCCCGATATAAACCCGAAGCCCGAAACGTTACATGAGCTGAGTTTGAGCCGAAACAATTAAAAAATTTATGAGCCAAGCTTGAGCCTATAACTATGAAGCCCGATATGATGGTATTTGAGTTTGAGCTATTCAAAGCTCGGCTCACAAGGCCCGATTAACAGTCCTAGCTTTGACATAAGCACCAAAAAATATACCAAAATTATACAAGAGTATTTGCTGAAGAGGTACAGTGGTTATACTGTATAATTTCTTCTCTAGTATTCTCTAGGAGAGACATTTAAATAATCAAATTAAATTACATAATTGACCCATTCCCCAAGAGGGAGAGAGAGTTGGTGTCCTTTTATCTAGGCTAGCGATATTGCCAGAGCAGCAATTGTTGTTGCCAGAGCAAAATTATCATATTTCCAGAATTGCCCTCTTCATTAAATGTTCCTTAATTGCTATGTTTTAAATGACAATGCACTAATTAATTGGTTGTTTTTATCAACACTGTTGCTTCTCCCTTCTCCTAAATACGTAATGGTCACCATCCCACCATTATATAGTGTACTAAATTCTTCCACCCATCTTAACACTTCACTCATCAAGCCAACTGGAAAAAAAAAAGCTACTTCATTTTTAAATTTCACTTTATACTGTTTTTGATATATGAGTACAAGCAATGGTTCAGCATCTCTTGAACGAAGGGGGCAGAGGAGAGGGGGAAAAATTGCTGTTAATTAAGATTGGAAAAAATGTTCTCGAGTTCTTTAATGCTAAATAATTTAGAAAAAATTCTGAACTAAAGAATAAAATTAGTTTACAAAATGTTGTGGAAAGGAGAAATTTTATATGATGAAGATTGAATCTTGATTTTACTAGAGTTCATAACTCTTCCGATCGATAAAGACATTAACTCAAACTCAACTCAGTCAGTTATCATTGAATCTTAAATTATAGTTCAATTCCTTAAATATTCAACATGTAAAAGTTTTTCTTTTCTGGAAAACCCAAATCATACTTTTCAGTTTTCAATTTAATTTTTAATTGTTTTCTTTTTCTCCTTTTTCTTTTGATTCCCATTCCCTCAAGGCTTAAAGTTTTAGGTTTTTTATTTGCTGTTTAACTCTTATGACCAGGGGCGGACCTAGACTACTTTCGTTGGGGGGGCCAAAGATTTTTTGGTAACAAAACCTTGATATTTTTTCAATATTTTGATAAAATAACAAAAATTAACTTATGATAAAGTAATACTATAATTTTATTCAAGAACAAGTGAAAAAATATACTTTCAATATTTCAAGAATATGAATTTTTAAACACTCAAAACAGATGTCTAAGATGCAATCTAGCTGAATTAAAAATAAATAAATGTTGTTTAATCAAGACATAGAATGTCCCACTAATATGTTTAATATACTGTTAAAATTATACTATGACTTCCGTAATTATAGTATAATTATGATCTCATAATTCAATAAAATTATATGTTCTAAGGAATTTGAAGCCTACACAAAGGTAAAATTCATGTGAAACATCAAATAATGAATACTTTAAAAAGGAAAAACTAGATAAATTTTAGGATAATATGAAAAAATAAATACATTAGTACATGAATGGATGAATTTATGTCAACTAAATATTTCTAAATATATATATATATATATATATATATATATATATATATATATATATATATATATATATCAAAAAGAGATAAAAAAAAAAGTTAATCACTGAGCCAAAAAAAAACAATAAATCTCCATAAAGAGGTAAAAAAGTTGGCCAAAATAGAAGAATCAATTAAATCTTCATGAAATAGAAAGAAAGTTACTAGGCTAAAAAAACAATTAATTATCAACAAAGAAGTAGAAAGAAAGTTACTAGACTAAAAAAGCATTTAATTATCAACAGACAACAAATAAGTTAAAACATATAGCATAAAAGTTCTTCAAAGGAGTCGAACTCCCGACCTCTAGATTCGCCATGTAGTGCCCAACCACTTCACCATTTATACGTTCTTGTTAATATTCTTCATATATCTAGTATAAATATAATTTTTTTCTGGGGGACCATGGCCCCCCCCCCCCAGTCCCGCTTGAGGTCCGCCCCTGCTTATGACAAAGATGAAAGAAGCCAAACAAAGTAAATTTAAAAACGATCCTTAAACTAGATTCCACAACAATTGTTTAATTACCAGTTAATTAAGTGCTAATATTGGTGGAGAGCTACAGTATTAATTGGTATGGTGACATATAGAGTGTGATTTCAAAAGAAAAAATTATGGTGAAGGAGAGGATCGAGATGCAGGATTTTTTTTAGCAGAAGATGCAATTGCTTTGTTTAAAAAGATTAATTATAGGTACACACTTAGTTAAGCACTATCATTTAAAATTTAGCAAACATAAATATTTAAGAACATTTAATGAGAAGGGCATTTTTGGAAATATATTAAACTTGCTCTGGCAGCAACAATTGCTGCTCTGGCAATATCACTAGCCTTTTATCTACTACTATATGTTAAGAGCATATCGCAGTTTTATTCCTCATGGATCAATAAACTTGTTTGGGTGTGACCCTGATTTTTTAGTGCAATCGCTGCACCACGTCGTCAAATACACGTGATGCAGTCCACTAATATATTTGGGACATGTGGAGAGATAATCCATATCACCCCATATTCTGGCCATGTTCATAAAAAATAGGGTTTTAAAAAATTATATTCACGTTGCCAGAACATGAGTGATGTGGATTATTACTCCACATGTCCCAAATATATTGATGAGTTACACCACATGTACTTAATGACATGATGCAGCGATTATACTAAATAATTTCTAGTGAAGATGTGCTTTTACATAAGCACCAAAAAATATACCAAAATTATACAAGAGTATTTGTTGAAGAGGTACAGTGGTTATACTGTATAATTTCTTCTCTAGTATTCTCTAGGAGAGACATTTAAATAATTAAATTAAACTACATAATTGACCCATTCCCCAAGAGGAAGAGAGAGTTGGTGTCCTTTTATCCACTACTACATGTCAAGAGCAAATCGCAGTTTTAGGCTCAAATTCGGCTCATTGGGCTCAAACTCGTCCCATATAAGTTGGGTTTCGGCTTTGAAAATATAGGCAAAAATAAATTGACATATAAAATATTTAGATTATCAAAATACATATGAATAGATTATTACTTAATACACGAGTATATATCATTAAATAATATTTTAATTGAAAGATCGAGTTATTTGTCCATAATTTTTAAGATATGTTGATTTATATGAACAGATTGTAGAGTTGTAGGGTTAATATGGAAGTAGTTTGATTGAGTTTGGTCTTGGTTTGGTCTCAATAAGTGGATTCAAAAGTTTGGCGAAACTTTTGAAACCCGATTTGAATAATGGTTTCAATGGAATATTGAGACTATAAAATATTATTAAATAATAGTTAGTGGGTTTTGAAATATTGAGATTTGATTTGGATTGGAGTTTGGTTGTAGGGATTTGGGGGAGAAAAATAGGTAGTAGGTATCAAATCAATAACTTTATATGTGTAAATGGTAACTGGGGGAAAGTTGTATAGGGGAAAGATTCCGCAAGGCTGGAAAGATCAATTAGATGAGAAATATGTGACCGTTAAGATGTGGGAAAATAAGGAGTATTTGGGAAACGATAACTGGGGGCGTGTTCAACCACAATATCTACTTGATAGAGTGAAGGTTAGCATATGATTAATTGTCCTTGCACGAATGATACAAGGACTTTCATTTGTAATTCATGTTCCTTTTTTTTTTTTTTTTTTCCCCTCAGGATGAGATAAGATTCTTGGGTTTACCGTTCCTCGAAAGCAACAAAAATGTAGCAAAGGTTTTGGGTCATTGCTTTGAAGATGACAAATTGGGTGTTGTGTATGATCTCAAGCCTTTGGATACACTTCGCAACCTTATGCGTGACAAAGGTAGAGCACCATTCCTTCTTTTGCATTTGGCAAATATGGGGGCATTACCTGATAAGATTGAAATCATATTTTCTCAACTACTTTGTTTTTTAGAGAAATTGGGATGGCGTAATAGGATCAAGGTAGCGATTGGATTGGCTCGTGTTGCTAAATTCATTCATAATAACGAACCACAATATCTTATTCGCAACCTCCCTGCTGCACATGTTGTAGTTGACCAGGTAATTATATGAGAGTTGCTTACATGTTGCATCTTCTTTTTTCTTCTTCTTTGCATTCATTAAAAAATCTTTATTTCTTGTTTTCTTACATCTGTATGTGTATAGGAATTCAATCCTGTTATAGTCGATTTTGCTATGGTTCTCGGTGGGGATATTGGTGATGCGCAAGATGCTAGAGTAATAACTTATGGTTGCCATGGCTACGTTGATCCTTATATCTGGTTAACAGGTAGGTTATCTCTCTCGCTCTCGATCAGAATATTCTATTAACTAATTCGTAGATCGGGTACGGGTGCGATAGCGAGAGCTATGAGATCACAAATTGTAGTATGAGAGCGTCTTTAAAATAATTAAAAAAAACATTTATATTGTACTTAAAATACTTAATATTAAAATGTTAGAAGTTAAAAACTATAGAGAAAAATAAGTTATAAATCTTCTAAAAAACAAATAACATTAAATTGCAACTAAATATTACTACATGTGAGATCCAAAATATTTAATTAGAAAAAACCTATACTATATGCTTGTTAAATGCAATATACTCATGTTGTGAATTGTAAAATGAAGTTTTGATAACTAAATAAGCACTCATAGTTCTTTAGATATTTCAATACTTTAAATACTCTCAATATATGTCCCAAATATGAGGACTACGTGCAAGTGACCATGTTTTTTGTGTATTTTTTTTTTTTAATAATATTCTTGTTTTTGCAGGTAATTGGATGGAGAGAACTGATGTTTTTACATTTGGGATTATATTGTTGGAGCTTATAATGAAGCTAACTGGGATTGGGATTCAATATCGGTATAGAATATTACCATATTATTACCAAAGGGGATATTTGAATTTATTTGTTCCCAAAGATCTCCAGGGCGATCCCGATTTTGATAATGATGATGGAACTGAACTTACCATGATTGCCGTGATCTGTGTGGAAAAGGATCCATATAAGCGGCCGAGTATTTAACTTGAGAAGCTGCATATTCTAAATGACCAGTCTATATTTAACTAGAACTTCTAATCATATATGATATTGATATGCCATATATTAGAATATGTCTCTTTTCTTTTGAATGAATCAAGCCAATTAATCTTTGATTAACTAGTGGCTCCTGAGATTACATCTTTTTATTTGTTCCTTTCATGGTTTGTGTAGTAAGGCCTAATATCACCAATGTTTTTACTTTCACCAATGTTTTTACTTTCGTGTGTCATGTATTGGTGTCACATTTGTACGTGCGCCTCATTCATTATGAATAGAGACGTAAAGACAAGCTTGATAATGAAAGATATTAATGGTATTTAATTTCCTGATTTATATTAAGGACAAAGTGATAATTTCAATGAACATGATAGGGCCGTTGATGTATCCAAATTTTGTACCCGAGGGCAATTAAGAGATTACACTGAGTTGCATAAATGAGAGATTTGTAACGTCTTTATCATAAACTCTCGTAACGTCTGTAACGTCTTTGTATTTATTATTTGTAACGTCTTTCCTGAAAAGACTGTTGTACCTCTGTATGTAACTATAAATAGGTAGCTCTATTATCAAACAAAGAGAACTCAATTCACTCTTATAATTACAATACAAATTTTCTCTCGATATAAGTGTGCAGACCTTATTTCATTATAGTGATGTTGTTATAGATCGAATGGCTTATTCCATTTTTGCCCTGATCATTTTTATACAACATCTTAATTTGCCCTGAACATTTATATACAACATCATGTTAACTTCAAACAACTGCGGTCATCGACGAAGGGATTAAAGTGTCACAGTTGATACTTCAATAACTATAATGGTACATGATTACAAATTTAGGGTACTGAATTGCATTGAACTCCAAATTCAATAATAATTCTAAGAAATTCAACAGCGATAAAAAGTTATTTTTAAATTGTGTTTAATAGCTATTAGTGATAACTGTATTACAATTTAAAACTGATGTTATAATCAGAAACTACTAGAGACGTATGCTTAATAACAAACTAGTTACAAGTATACTTACAACTTACAACACACATGGTCACAATACTTTATATATACAATGCTCAATTGCTATATCCGAGCATATACATACATTATTTAGCAATGAAAAACGCCAATCTCACGGATTTGTGCAATGACAACCCCATTTTATTTGTTTAGAGGGTCATGCCTAATTTTTTTAAAAATCTACTAAATTGTGTTTTTATAACTTGAAGCGAATAGCGTATTGGATATTGGTCCTACAACATCTTCCAATTTATGAAATTTCAAATAAGCAAAATAAGAAAATTGCTTTTTTGGTACAATAGAATAGACCAACTTGCATTTTTTATACCACTAAATATAAAAATGCAAATTTAATACCATAGGAAAAAATTTTATTACAATTTTAGTACCAAACACAAATTTTCTCCAAATTTAATAGTAATTTACCCCCAATATAATGCATAATGTTCAATTTATCCCTCTATAAATTTAAAAAAAAAAATTTAACCCCTGTAAATTTTTTACTGAAGCAATTTACCCCCATTCAGCCGGAGAGTGTAACTCGCTTGCTAAAATTGAGAGTAGACATGCAAACTATTTTATAACATACATGGTCAAATTGCCACATTTATCATAACATAGGGGGTAAAATACCACGTTATCATAATAAAAAGTGGATAAACTGCGGCCTATAAAAATATTAGGGAGGCGATGTGAAATTTTTACAAAATTTCAGGGGAGTAAAATGCTCTTTTTTAAACCACAAGGAGGTAAATTGAACGTTATGCATTTCACAGGAGGTAATTTATCATTAACTTTGGGGGTAAATTGGGTTTGGTGTTAAAGTTGCTAGGAAAACCTATCCTATGGTATCAAATTTGCATTTTCATATCCAATGATATTAAAATTGCAAGTAGTTCTATCCTATAATACCAAAAAAATAATTTTACTTAAACAAAACATTTCAGCAACACAACGAATTTCTCGAAGTAAAGATCGAAAGAAAAATAAAGAAATAATTACACCATAATTGAGCATGTATATATATAGTAGGATGTAATATATAGATGAGCATGTATACATAGATCCTGGGGAATGGCTTTCCTAGGGCAACCCTCTGGACTGGCGTGTTAACGATTTCCCACAAAGTGGTGACGAAACCTACAATTTATACAAATATTTTCATTTTCAAAGTTGATACGATTTATTCGTCTGTAGAACTATTTTCTCGATCGCAGATATTTTTCGAACACATTTAACATATCAGAAGATATTGGAGGTAGGGAAAGATTAACTATTCTAGCTGGTGTTTTCTTTTCTGCCTAGATTTTCACAGTTTTGATACCTCTCTAGAAAATTATTTATATACTATTTTTGTACATAAATTTTCTGTCTCAACAGTAATAATTGATTTGTATAAAAGTAGTAAGAAAAGCACTATAATCTAATTTTATATACTTGATATAATTTGTTTTCTGCCGGTTAAACTAACGGAATTGAAAAACATTGGATTACACTAGAAGTCTAGAAATATAATCTTTTGTTTTTTATTTTTATTTATTTTTTTTGTTTCCCAAGGGTTTAACCCTAACAAGGATTCGAACTTGTGTTCGCTACTTTGTAGTAACTAGTTTTTTCTACTAGACCAATTACCTGTTGATTTTTTATTCTGTTTACTTGTTTGTGTGAGCAGGTTTTTGCCTTGTTCGGTTATAGAAAAGTAGTGCGAGGAATATGTTAAGGCTTGTTTGTGGCAATAAATTGAACATTTAATTTTAATAAACGCCAATCTTACATCATAAAACTTATAGAAACATAACAGCTTGCATATCTCACCTAATATCTACTGAAATTTGTTCACATAATTTCTTTTTTTCTTTTCGAAAGTTTTGATTCACTTTTAGCTCCTTCAGTTTTTCCAAGACTTCATCTATTGGTGGTCTCTCAAAATACTCAGTATCTTCAGGCTCTTCCCATTTTGGAAAATTGGTAATAACATTCTTCATAATTTCATTTGCTATTGGATCGTCAGTACCGGATAACTGAGTTATGTCTATCGCCAACAGCGAAATGTTTTTCGCCTCAATCTTATTGCAACCTTTAAGAGTATTATGCACAATTGATTTGTGTTCAATGAACAAATCACGTGCAAATCCATCCAATTTGATTTGGTTAATACTTTTAACTTCCTCCAACTTGGTAAGCACTCAAAATGTATCTCATGCCAACCCCAAAAGCATATTCATATTGGCCGGACAAAGCAATATGTCCGGTCGAGGAGGCGTAACAAACGGCACATGGGACGGCATCGTCCCTCCCCAATGCCAATCCAATTCGCAAATCCTTCGACTCAACTACGAGCTTAAATGGGAAACGGCACACGAGCCTCTCCACCGAGACATAAATGTCAATAAAACTTGCGGAATTGGTCCCGGAATGGTATTTGCTAATTCGATTTTGGAAAGGGAGTGTGGCATTGGGGTGATTGGATTGGTTCCTTGTGCCATTGGAGGAACGAGTATAAGCAAGTGGGCTCGCGGGAGTAGCCTATACAATCAACTCGTGGTAAGGGCTTGGGCGGCATTGAACCACGGAGGACTAATCCGAGGAATTCTATGGTACCAAGGGGAGAGTGATACAGAGAATCGCGAGGATGCAAGATTGTACAAAGGCAGATTGAAGAAGTTTTTCACCGATGTGCGGTCAGACTTGAAGTCACCTATGCTGCCTGTGGTCCAGGTATGATCCAAAAAAAATCATGAACATCATTTTTGGGACAAATAAGTTGGTGAACTTAAGTAATTACCTGTCTTAATCTTGGATCTTGTTCTGTTTTTTTGGTTGTTTTTATGCGGTGCAGGTGGCATTGGCATCAGGAAAAGGAAAATATTTACATGTAGTTAGAAAAGCTCAATTGGAAATTGACTTGCCAAATGTGAGATGTGTTGATGCTAAAGGGCTGCAGCTTCAACCCGATGGGCTGCATCTGGGCTCGGCAGCCCAAGTCCAACTAGGCAAGATGCTGGCGGATGCGTTTGTGCAGATTATGGCACCACTTCCTGTTCAGAGTAATGCATGCAAAAGGTTCCATAACTTTTTTTTGAACTTCAACAGAAATAAATAGATCCGGTAACCAAACAGACAGTTAGATGCAAGGAAGAGCAGAATTCAGTTAAAGAGATCGAACAGACGAACCAAACAACACAAAAGAGCATAATCTCATGCACGCACGCAAGTATATGTATCGCAGAAGTAGTATTCAAGTTATCGATAAGCATATCAAGAATCAAATTCTAATATGGATTTCAAGATTTTCCCATAAAATATTGAAATCTAAAAACCATGTTTGTCCATACAGCAGGATACATGAAAAGAAAAAATGTCACTCTAATGGTTTCAGAAAGGCCTGGGTGGCTTCTCTAAAACAGCGGAAAAGAATACTTCCCTTACAATCGTACATCATTTTTATCCATCTTAGGAACAACAACCCACTTATTTTTATCCATGGCAATGTGGTAGACCTCTGGACCTGAACTGGCGTTCTCTATTGGTCTGTCACGCTTCATGATCAGTTGAAGCATGATAATGCCGAAGGCGTGGACATCATTGCCTTGTTCTGCTATACATCCTGCTCATAGAAATTAATGTAGTTTGAATTTATTTAGAAGTAAAAGTTGTATAAATTTTTTTTTTTATTATTAATCCATCCCTATCATCGCAAGTTCTCAAATGCATAAATCATTTAATAATCTGTGACAGAAATAGTTTTACCACTCTTTGAAGATCCTAGATCACCATAACCACGTGTACACGCTACTTGGACGCCGTCCTCTTTAAGATCACATTTAGACAATACAGGTGCCGAAGTCACATAACTTGGGCTCCATTGTCTATATAAAAAAAAAAAAAAAAAATATTCACTGGATTAATATTACATCGGTGAGTAGAATGGAATATTGACTTTGTATCCATCCGGTGAGACTCCCTCTACATGTTGTGATTCGATAATATAAACAGCCCTAGGCACAGCGGAATATAAAATTTTAGGACCTCTTACGGAATCTTGCCAGGATATTCTCTAGTTGTATATATATGAATAAATAAAACGATAGTATAAGTTTGCACGTTATACCTATCTCCTTGCAAATCCAAGTTGGCAGTCAGCAAAACGGACTCTGAATTTCTCCTCAGCCAAATCGACCCAAGCTCTGCAGTAGCGCCCCACGTGTTGCGCCTCTACGGGTTGATACACCACAATTACACGAAAATAATAAATCTTGATCAGCTAGAACACAAGATATATTATGATCTAGGATATAGGAACGATTTTGGAACAAAGTCGAAAACGAAAAATTCTTCCTAAAGGAAGACAGGGTTCGGCTATTGCAGTGTGGGAGAGGGAGAGAGTATTTTGCTCTTGCTCAATTTTTGCTTATTGAGTTGTGTGAAAAATAACTACAAGATAGCTACTTATAGTTATCTCCCTAACCTAGTCCTAATAGGACTAGATTTCCTCTCTCCTACATGGGCCATGATCCTCTTTAATTAGAAGACCAAGTCTTCTAATTAATTCATGGCCCAGTTAATTAATTTGACTAGGCTTTATTTAATCTCCCAATTAAATAGCCCAATTAATTAACTTAATCTCCCATTTAATTAAATCAGACTATAAGTCCATTTAATTAAAATCCATTCTAATTAATTAAATCCAACTTAATTAATTAATCCACAAATTAAATTCTAATTTAATTTATGATCCTGATCCAATTCCAATTTGATCCCATTTTGTTCCAATTGGGTCGACCCAGTCGACCCACCCATAATAATCGATTCAGTCGATTATTTACCCAGTCGACTCGGTTGTCCTTATTTCCTCGCTTTCCCTTCATGTGTATTGTGTATGCCCCCGTAGGTTCACCACATAATTGGTCGTGTGTTATAATTAAATATTATTTAATTATTTGAGTAAGACTTACTCTAAATCAATCGAACACTCTGTCGATTGATCATTCCAAAATTAGCACCCCTGCCAATTTGGGAATTCTCCCACACTCCACGGTCGATGTCCAGCCACAAGCCCATGGAGCCCAATCACTGGTGAATTAATTCAGTGAACCTTTTAACTCATTTACAATTTCCATATACGACATAATCTCTCAATCGATCAATCTCCCAGTCGAGACTTAAGGGTATGGTCTTTCATCGGTTCCCCTTTTTCTTTTTTCTTGACCTTATGCATTCTGGTCTCGAAATAATTCTCTTCGACTTAACCTTTATGAGCTACTTACATAAAGCCGTCGGATACCTCGGCCGAGGATTTTACCAGAATTAATTTCTCACAGAAATCCATAGGAGAATTTCCCAACCTATCAAGTCGGGTCAATGGATCCTTTGTTGATGATATGAATATGCATACGAGTTCCTCTATACCCAATATAAGTCCACAAAGACTTTCTGGCGATCTCCAGTCAGTCGGGACTCATATCAAAGCATAGACGTTCTCGCACCAGATAAACCCTATCACCTCAAGTATTTAGGGATCGTTCCTCGTATACTATTGTAAATTGGAATAACTTCATCCCCGATATGCGACTACCGCTTCCATGGTGAGTTATTTCCTAATTGGGGTATTCAGTGCGCTTGCCATCCCAGCAAACCACCAACTTATGTGTATCGACTATCTCAGTCACGCTCGTGGACCCCAGCGTTCTCCAGTTCATCGGAGTATACACAATAGTGAGAGTCTAACCGAATCCAACGATGTCCTATCTCAATTGGATTCTACGACTCTTGAATATGTTCTAGATCACGACCTTGGAGATCAGTCCACGGGTTGTCTCATAGCCCTGTGATCTAAGGACTTATATCCTTATGCGTAGATAATTATTACATAAGATAAAGATGACCATATAATAAAATGCATTTATTAATCCAATTGAATGGTCATTTCAATTAAATGCAGCCAAAATGGTTGGCTTGCAGGACACTATTCTATCACTACAAGCATACTCTAAAATCAAATATTTTGTTTGATCGGCGAAGCAGAATCCGATCAAGCGTAGGTCTCAGCAAGTTCTTCTCCTGCCAGAGTCAGTTTTCCCATTTAGTCTTACAAAGTTAACTTTGAGTGGGTATGGATTTGCATGGGAAGACTTGTCAATAATTGGTTGTGAACTATATAATCTTCGAGTGTTGAAATTGCGATGCTATGCCATTCAAGGCCCAGAGTGGAAGTCTGGTTTCTTCTCACAACTTGAGCATCTGCTAATTGAAGACACTGATCTAGTGCACTTGGAAGTTGGCTATGGTTGCTTCCCGCAACTTAAGCACCTAATAATTAGGCATTGCTACAAACTGGAAGAGATCTCTTATGAAGATGTTGATTCGATGTCTCTAAAAATGATTGAGCTAGTTGACTGCAGCCCTTTAGCTTTGAAATCTACGTAACAAATATTGGAGGAACAAATAAAACGTGGTAATTATGTGCTTCGACTTCAGGTCTATTCTTCAACTGAGAAAAGTTATAGCTTTTATTGACGAAATCTTGGAAAGTTGAAATATTGTATAGTTTGTATTGATGCCTTACTCTTTATATATACATAAACATACAGTATGATGAAGAACCTGGTTCTTCTTGTTTGTTTTATATTCCATATGTACCTTTGATTGTATGGTGGATGATGTTGAATATTCTTTTTGAGACATTTCTCTAAATATATGATATTTTTTGTGGTAAATCTGAACAAATGTGGAGCTGATATATTTCATGAGGATTTAAATCTCAAAATTTGTTGTTTATGGCTTAAAGAGTAAACTTGGATGATATCTTACATATTTAACACTTCCGAATTGTCTTTTTCCACACACTTTTGAAAGTGAAATAGCTAAATATACATGTAGTACTTACAAGGTATCTATACGATGCTCGAAAACGAGATTATGGCATTCAAATCTGTTAAACACTCAGTAGGAAGGCTAAGGAATGTATCCATGAAAAAGTCATTAATTGGCTCTACTTTTGCCACCCCAACAAGCCTGCAAATTCCATCTTCATTCAGTTTCTCCCCTCTTCCATTTCTGATCTCTCCCTTTGACTCTTCTGATGTCAAAACCGTGTCTCCACAATAAGTGGTGGAGCTTTGGACTAAATGATTTATATTGGTTTAATAATTTTTTTTTTCCTGATTTCCATTTCTTAACCAATTATAATTTTTTCATTGTTATTCTTGTATTTTTTTGTTTCTCCCTTTCAAATAAAAAAAAAAAAAAAAACTCATATTTCTACCAGTGTGATACAATTTTTGCTAGTTAAACTTTATTTTACCTGCTTTTACCAATATAGCTTATTTTTCACTGATTTTACATAATTTTTTAACCAATTTTACTTTATTAATTTCACATCTCTTCATAAACTTCAGCTTTTTTTTTCCTATTGGTTTAACTCACTTTTCACATATTTCAACAGTTTTCACTGATTTCATCATTTTTTTTTATTTTTTAACGAATGTCACCCGAGATTTCATCGATTTCACATGTATTTATCGATTTTATCGACATTTTTATTACCAGTTTCATCCATTTATTTGCTATATTAATTTTGGTTATTTGAATTTGTTGTTCTGCTTATTCTCATCTTTTGGTGAAATTATGTATTCCACTTGAACATTCTAATATATCTGCATTTTTTTTAATGCAAATTTATCTGCATTTAATAGAGTTATTAAAATTACTTTTAATAGAGTTAATATATACTTGTTCTCCTTTATACGAGTGTTGATGAGGATTTTATTTATCATAAATCTTTTGATATATTTTAGACTCTAAGAATCCATAATTACGTATTTAAAGTTTAAACTTAACTATGTGATAGGTTTCGAGGAAATTGTATTTTTCATATCAAACTTTTACCTACTTATACATTTGGTATCAAGCTTTTGAAAAATACACATTTAATATCAGAATTGAAGGATTTTTTGACATTTTCTTTCTCCATCAATTTACAAGGCCAAATTTTGTATTCTTTATATGGATGGATAGCTCTTGATGAGAGCTTTCTAATAGTATAAGTTTCAGTTCATGAAATGCAATAAATGATTTGCAGAAAGTTAACAAAGTTTCGGGATATTAATCAAAATTAAATCATATCTCATAATTTATATGAAATCATGCCACAATAATTTCCAAATATGATATAGGGCACAAAAACATGCTATGGTAAAAAAGTTGGAACATAATTTTTTAAGCATACAAAAAAGCTCAAGCAAATGCGAAAAAAGTCCTTCAATTTTGATATTAAATGTGTCTTTTTCAAAAATTTGATACCAAATGTATAAAATAGGTAAAATTTTGATATGAAAAATGAAATACCTCTAGAATCTGTAAGAGCCGCCTCTAGAATTTCCATTTGATGTGTTTGTAGTTTTGTACCTTATGTTTGATAGTTTGTTATTTGTTTCCTTCGGTTTTTTAAATTGATGATGTTAAGTTATCTATTCCATGTTTGTAGCATCCTCAGGTCAGACATCTCAAACATACGCGTAACACAACCTAATAAAGTTAAATAACCATCTTACGTGTTCCGTGTTTCAATCTTTCGAATCCGAGCTTTTTGAGGTTGATAATCTGACGCTAAGTCGTGACATAGTCGATTCGGTGGTGGTCTAATCTCTAAAAGTACATATATTTTTGTTTGTTGATTTATGTCTATTCCTTGATTTACATATTCTTCGCTTGAACTGATGTTTCAAAAATTTTATACTATCAAACTATATTTATGTACAAAGCAAAGTTTTTATTTTTTATTTTTATAAATTGATCGTTTTAATCTCGACTAATTAAATTTGTTTGTTCAAAGCCACCCAGGGAGGGTTCATGTCAGGTTCGTACCCTGATTCAGACCGTTACAAAAGGTGGGGATCAAGGGCGGAGGCACCTTATAGCCAGGGGGTGCATGTACCCCCTAAATTTTTAATCTTGCTTATGCAATGTTAAATTTATATTAATTTCCTATTAAAATCTTATTGTAATATAGACTTACCATCTAGTAGACCCCACTAATTAAGATTAAAAATTCTATTAACGGGATCCAAGTTTAATTAGTGTTGGTCCCAAGTGGTCAGATGAGGTCTAGAGGGGGGGGGGGGGAGGGGGTGAATAGACCTCTAAAAATTTTAATCAAATTTTAACTTTAAAACTGTTACTCAATCTTAACCAGTAAGCTGTTACAGAACAGTATGTTTACAAGGCTGATCGCGAACAAATCTTTGAACAGCTTTGTTGACCACTAATCTGATAGTTACTTAGCTGATTTTAGTGAAAATCAGTTTTAATACCAGAATACTTGCAGCGGATTTTTAAAGTGTTTTTCACAAGTAGACTTAGTAGTTTGAAAATTTTGTCCCTAGTTTTGTAAACTCCTTTAAATTAATTTTCAAACAGTTTTATAATGTGTTTTATGCAGATCTGAAAATATGCAAGTAAAAGCAATGTAAAAACACAAGAATTTTTTATAGTGGTTATATGGATTTAAATATCCTTTAATCCACTCTTCCAAGTCACATAGATCTTGGGTTATACTAAGAACACAAAGTAATTAGTACACTCTGCTTGTGCTTCACAACAAATTATCAGCCACAAGTTCGCAATAGGAAATCACAAAGAAACTTCTACTCTCCGAAGTAATATCACTCACTAAGATGGATATCTACTTCTCACAACTTTTCTCTCTTACAGATTCACTTAGAAAATGTATTTTCTTGAACTTCAACGGCTTCTGTCAACAAATGACTTTCAGCAGATGAGTGAGCTGTTCTTGAGCTTTGAGACTTAGAAAATATTTTACTTCGAATTCAATCTCTAAGAAGTTGTGTTCTTTCTTCTCTTCATCTCTTCAGCTATTTATAGTCACTCTTTGAATTATGTCCGTTGAAGAGAGACAAAATTCAAATCTCTTGATTTCTGGTCCTTAATTTCCGCGAACGGCTCTCTGCACAGTGACAGTACTGCAGACTGTACTTTCTGTCAGGCAGCATTAAATGCACCAAGCTGGATACAATTCTTTTCTTCAATAATTTGTCATTAATAACCTTAGACTTCAACATTTATTACTCCAGTGACATTTATTACCGTTGGGACGACTTCTTCATCTTTACACTTGGCTGATGAAAGTGCACGTCTGATGATGAACTGAGCTGATCCCAAACTTGAACAAATATGATTTGAGTCGGCTGATCTTCACCAGTCTGATTTATTTCCTTCAGCAGATCAATAGTCTTCTGGACCTTGAATATTTGACCCGTCTGATATGTCTTCTTACTTGGTCAAAATTCTTCTAAGGGATTTCAACTAAGTTGTCTTTTACTTAGCAGATTTGAAGTTTTGGAAATCATCAAAACCTCCCTTAACTAAATAACTTCAGTGCACTCCATCTTCATCTTTATCCAACAATTTTCCCCTTTTTGATGATGACAAAACTTCAGCTTGGTACCTGTTTACCTATACTAAAGTTTTGATCTTCAAAATTTTCTGAGTTAGAAAAGATATGTTGGAAACAGAACTGAACTTTTATTAATAATAAGAAGTTTATTACAAGTACAATTCTGTTCAGATGAGATGTCTGTCAGAAGATAAAGAAAAACTTATTACAAGGAATTATCTATTCTAATCGTCAGCTTCTTCACTTCCTTCAACTTCTTCATAGTATTCATATGAAGATTCTTCATCATCATCTTCGTCTTCATCAGCTTCATCATCTAAGAGTATATTAGACTTAACAGCATCCATCTTCTCTTTGATTTCTTGTTCTTTGGCTATTTCGTCTATCTTCCTCTTCATTCTCTCTTCATCTTTATATTTGGTATAGGGCTCTGATTTTTCTCCATCAGAATCCTTGGATGTAGCCTTTTCCTCATCAGTCTTGGCTTTTTCCTTGGGTTCTTCAACAATTTCTTCTTTGCCTTCAACCTTTCCAGTTTCTTCAGCAGCATCAGTCTTCTTGGTTTCAATAGCAGCATCTTCCTCAGCTTTTTCTTCAAGTTTCTGACTTTCATCAGCAGCCTGAGGAGTTGGCTCCTCTTCCATTTTCTTTTCCCCCTTTTTGTCATCATCGGAATTGGTGACATTAGCAGGTTTGATAGGAGGGTTGAGTGCAACAAACTGAATCTTCATTGCCGCACAAAAAGCCTTCAAGTTCTGATTTACTACATCATGACTGACAGTTAGATGATTGAGAGTGGTGCTGATGGTATCATTTTGATCATTCAGACAATCAACATTGATTTGCATTGTTGCAAGTTCTTCTTGAATAACAGCTTCAGCTTTACTGACTTCTTGCAAAAGTGCTACGTTTACTGCCTTCTCTTGTTCACTGACATTGATGAAAGATGCAGTGAGATCAGCAATGTTGTTTTCAGCTCTTTTCAGAGCAGTATGAAGATGGTTCACATCTGCCTTCACGTCTTCAACGTTTCTGTTCAATTCAAGCACACTTCTCTTCAATGCGCTGTCATCAGGTAGTGGGAAGTTTTCAACAGCATCTTGGACAATTTTTGCAGTGGCTTTCTGCATTTGCTCTAATTGTAGTCTGTTGGACTCCTCCAAGGCTTGCTGCATCATTTCCAGCTATAGTCTGTTCCTTGCTTCCATTTCCTTTAAGTTATTCTCTAACAGCATCTGGAAGGCTTCCATCAGTGATGAGTGCATATCAGCTGATCCATTTTTCACTAATGTCACAAATCTCATTCGTTTTTCACGAATTTCATCCGAAGTTATTCGATTCCGAATGTAATTATCAATTTTATAGGCCCATTTTTACCAGGTTCATACGTTTTTTCACCAACTTTACCAGTGTACACCAATTTCACCCAGTTTTTTTTATTATCATTTTGACATGTTTTAACTGACTTTCATCGATTTTCATTAGTCGACTTCGCCTATTTCCATGAAAAGAACTCCATGAAAATTCGAGTACCACCAATTTCATCAGTTTTTCACAATTTTTATTTTACAGGTTTCACACATTTTTTCAGTAATTTTACTAATATTTATATTCGAGGTTATTCATGTCTTGATATTGTTGGATTTTGTTTATATTTTGCCTTTCTAGCCAAAGAAAAATTATATAATTAGCTAAGTCATAAGCATTTTTTTTAACACGTACGTTGTGTCTAGTTAATTTCATTAGTAAATTTTATAATTTATAGTAAAATTAATTTTGTCATGTCACATAACAGCACAAATTAATGACTAATATTCAATTTAATAATTATTAAAATTATTATTTCATCAAAAAATGTTGACTTTAAATTATTGCAATCAAATATAAAATGGTGATTGATCTATTCTTAAGATCATGTAAATTTTTTTCTAAAATAAGATCATACCAAAATTATTTAGTTAAATTCATTATAGTAGTTTTCATTTAAAACACACTATTTTAAGAACAATATTTATTTATTTTTATTTGAAATAATATCATGTCATTTGAAATGTATTTGTTTACAAACCTAAGCTAGTTTTCACATATTTAATCCATTTTTCACGGGTTTAACACATCATTTTATCGATTTCATTTATTTTGCATCGTTTTAATATATATTTTTATTCAATTTATCCGTTCTTTTATCGGTATTACCCACATTAATTTTTTTCCCATTTTTCGTCGATTTGTTTTGTTTTTTCGATTTTACCCTGTTTTTGTCGGTTAAACTATAATTTATTTTTACATATATAGCCCGTTTTTACCTATTTCACACATTTTTTCATTGATTTACATTGTTTTCATCAATTTCACCTCATATTTCATTGATTTCACATGTTTTCGCCGACTTTACATTTATTCCCCGATTCACTCATTTCATCAATTTTTAATGATTTTATCCGTTTTTCACTAATTTAACCAGTCTTATCCGAATTTTACGAAATTTTTTTTTTTTTTTTTACCCAAAGTAATTATGTGATTCCATATATATTTATCGATTTCTTGAGCGCCTTTTTACTGGCTTCACAAGTTATTTACCAACTTTCTATCATCTTCACTAATTCACTTTACTAATATTCCTTATTCTATGACACGGTGTGGTGGCTAGTGTTGATTTATGTAGTTGGATATGGACTTTAAAATTTCGATAGGGAAATGAACTCTAAAATATATCTTCACTAATTCACTTTTCCGAAGAATGTGGTTTTATTCAAAGAACTTTTGAAAATTAATATGGAATTAAAACTTGTAAAATTAACAAAACATCCAAAACAAGATGACAAGAATATCGGTTACGATTTCTTGGTCTTATACTCTATATTCAATTATTAATTTATACCTTAAGACCAGCCATTGTTGTTCCATGTTCTTTGTACAAATCCAAGCACATCTTAGGGACTTCACTTTCTTCAATGTTCAAGTGATGCAACATGTACTCTAAAAATAAAGACGAATTAGCAGCAATAAAATCTTCATAATTTCATCATATATATTCCAGATATGATATTAAATTACAAATTTGTACAGGAAGGGCGGGCACCTTCTATGTTCTTGCGACAAGCCATGTTGATTCCCAAACTGAAGGGGTACAAAGTATCATCCATATCTATATATGAAGAAAGAAACAGAAAATAGAATACATCATCCAAAGCATAAAAAGAAAAAAAGAGATGAAGAGGGATGGATTAATAGTAACGTACCAAAGAACAAGCACTCATATTTAGCATCACTTGACCTGTTGATAGCTTCCATTTTCACTAGGAATGAATGAATCAAATAATTAATTAACTTTCGGAAAGAAATTAATAATGTCAGAAAAGGAGAAAAAATTAACTCATAATTTTGGTATATTTTTCACCCTCGTATTATAGGGTTTTGGCACTTTGCACCCTGACTTAAAAGGTTTTGGCATTTTGCACCCTGAAAATATAATTTATTTGGCACTTTGCACCCTAATATGTGTTTTAGTGAGAAAATTCATTGATAGAAGAGTAGAATAGTTATTTTAATTTTATTTTCACTTTGCATCTTGTCAATATAGATTCTGCACCCTTAAAATATAGAATGTTGGCATTTTACACCCTAAAATTATAAAATATCAACATTTTTCACCCTGACCTCAATTTTTGACACTCTACACACTAAAAATATAATTTGTATGACATTTTGCACAATATATTTTTCTTAAAAAAAAACAGACTCATGAATGTCGGCGATTTAGAGATAAAATGGTCATTTCTATGCACAACAATCATAAACTTGTTATTCTAAATTTATTTTACTTTATAATAATTTATTTTAACAGTAAAATTTAGATCAAAAAAAGATATTGTCTTAATTTTATTTTCAAGTATTCTCAAGATTATTTACTTAAATCTATACTTTTAGTGTCTAAAGTGCCAAAAAATATTCAAAAATAACTATTATACTCTTCAATCAATTAACGTTTTCTTCAAAAACACACATGCAAAGTGACAATTAAATTGTATTCTCAGGGTGCAAAGTGCCAAAATTTTTAAGTTAAGGTGCAAAGTGCTAAAACACTATAATCTCAGGGTGTAAAGTGCCAAAAGCGCTATATATATAGTTATAATAAATGGATAATCATATTTCCATTTATATTGTCCCTAACCAAGTAATTGCTAGAATTAAAAACATCAAGAACCCTAATAATTATTCTACATAAATCAAGAACCCTTATTAACAAACCCTAATTAATTTTGCAATCAGTCCTCTTCGACACCTTCATGCGCCCACTCGTACTCCTTCCTTATCTTCTCCTCCTCTTCGGGCGAATAACCGCTCTGGAGATTGAAGTTTTTCCTCACCCACTTCACGCTTTTGTCCTTCATCATATCGGCGATCTTTCCAGTAATAAGGTCCAAAAGAGATTTAACGTCAAGGTAGTTCGCGGCGTCAGCGAGGTTGAAGAGATCGTTGAACTCCTTTCCCGCGATAAACTCATCGTTACAACTTTTTTTCTTGTCATCATCATCACCGCACTCAACATGCTTGTTGAGAAAGGTGATGACATCGGCTAGGGTTTTGCTGTCGACATCGGTGAGTGGGAATACGCTCGAAGAATCGTGTTCCTCTACCATGGCTTTGATTTTTTCGGATAATGTGGCGGCCTTTTTGGAGATGAGGAATTCTTGGCCGTCAGAGCTCTTTAGGGTAATAGTGTTTTCTTCTTCCATTGATGATATGAAAAACAAGTGTACGTTTGAATTTTAGGGTTAGATTAGTAGCAGAAAATAGAGGAGAGGAGGAATTATGAATGAAATTGGGGTACATATATATAGGGTTTGATGATTTTGAAGTTGGTTCGAACTCTTTCGCATTTTGAGTTCTTGTCCTTAATATTAGGAAAACAAATCAATTTCGTTGATATTATTTCTATAAAAAGTTTTAAATTGAATTTAGCCATTTAGGAACTAAATACATAATGTTATTAATCTATAATATATGAAACAATATATTGTAGGATAGGAGTGGTATTAACAGCAATTCTATTATTTTGATTGAATTCGCAAAAAAAATTGTGCGGAAAATAAATCAATTTGATTAGTATAATATATAGTTTTATATTAATTTTAGTAACTTACATATTTATTAATCTACAATCAATCAATATACTCCATAATTTTATTTATTCTTTTCACAATAATCTTTAGGAAAACAAATCTATTTCATTAATTGGTATTATTATTATAAAATTTTATATTGATTTTAGGAACTAAATACATAATGGTACTAATTAATCTGTACGTAATAGCTAGGAGTATAGTATTTATTATAGGATATAAGTGTCTTTACAAAAATTTCTATAATTTTGCTTCAAATTCAAATTCTCAGAATTTTTAGTTTGGAAAATAAATGAATTTAGTATGGTAGTTGTTTAGGGGCAAAATTTTATTTTTTGCACCATAGAATTAGGCGTTTTTCAATTTTTGTATCATGGTGTCAATTTTGGTACCAATTTTGGATGTCGTTTTCAATTTTGACACTCCCATCAGTTGACCGTTAAGTCAACTGACGGAAGTACCAAAATTGAAAAGGTTAGTAAGAATTGGTGCCAAAATTGACACAATGATACCAAAATTGAAAAACTCCTAGTTCTATTGTGTTAAAATTGATTTTTTTTCAATTCCCCTCACCAATTATTTCCAATTCGCCATTTTAATAATAATAAGAATAAGAAAAATAATAACAAAATAGTAAAAAAAATATTATAAAAAATATTTGGTTACATAATAATAATATTTATTTTTTGCTACACATGTTATCATCAAAATCACTCCTTATTACATTGGCTCAACTTCATCCAACAATTTCCTTTTTTTTAATGATGACAAAACATTCAACTAAAAAGGTCTTCTAAGTCTTCAGTTTGATCTTCACTCAAAGATGAAAATCACTTGGCTGAATAAAAATATACAATTATCTTCTGACTTAAACTTCCGCTTTTCAGTTGTATCCTTATTTTAATTGTAAGTTGCCTTCTTCTCATTTTCTTCTTTCTCTTCTTCTCCTTATTATTCCAATAACAGGGACATTGCTTAGATGCATTACTTCTTCTCATTTTGAAGAGTTAGAAGCGATTATTTGTTGATTCCCTTTAAATCGTTTGAAATTATATAAATGCCTTTTAAACCATATTTGAAAGTCAGGTTGAATTAATAAATGAACAAATCAATAAACTGCATTGTTGTGCTCTATATAAAAAATATGAATAAAATAATATAGAAACTAATTTTATATACTCATAGTTAAAATAAAATATTAAAATAAGTATGCAAACTATTATATGAGAAAGTATAATTATATTTATATTCTCAAATATAAATTTAGCCAAAGGAGTTGATCTTAGTTTTCTTTTCTTGTTCCAAAAGGTGAAATCGCTCACCCCCGACGCCCCTCACCCCCTTAATTTTCTTTTCTAATTGTATATCAAGAGATATTCCTTAATTTAAAATTAGAAGTATTATGAAACTTATGAATAAATATATATTTTTTTAATAAATTCAACCTTTATGAATGATTATTCATTTTTGGCACCATAAAACTAGCCGTTTTTTAATTTTGGTACCATTGTGTCAATTTTGACCGGTCTTTTCAATTTTGGTCCTCCGTCAGTTGACTTTTCAATCAAGTCAACTGATGGAAGTGCCAAAATTGAAAACGGCAGTTAGAATTGATACCAAAATTGAAAAACGCGCCTAGTTCTATGGTGCCAAAAATAAATTTTTGCCGTTGTTTAGGCCTTGGACCGGGCTTGAGAATTTTGTTTGTTTTAATAGCAGAATGAATATATTGCAATTTGATTTTTTTTTTAAATTCTATTGCAATTTGAATCTTAAATGCTATCAATATGTACAAACAAATAACGTCAATGTCTAATTGTAAATTATGAAAATTTATTAATTTCACTTTCTTCTAGTTTTGCAATATCACGTGGCCTCTTTTACAATAGTTTTGGCATAGTTTTGTTTTGTCGAGACCAGGTCAAACCTTAAGGGTGTGTGTGGATGGGTTTTGGCCCGATCTCGCGGGTCCGAGTCAAAACCCTTCCAAATGAATTTTCGTCAAACTCATAAAATCATCAAAAACCTATTCAAAAACTCACACTCAAACTCTTCAAACCTGTAAAACATTGATTTGACACCTACCACCTATTTTTTCCCCCAAATCTCACTAAAAAAATATTGATTTGACACCTATCACCTACTTTTTTCCCTAAACCCCAACATCCAAACCCAATCCAAGTGGGGTTTCAACTTATTCAAACCACAAAATCCAAGAGTCAGAACCCATCCAAATGAAGTCTCAAAGGTTTCATCGAAACTACCCAAACCAGTTTTTTTAAAACGAGACTCGCGAAACCGAGCCAAAACCCATCCAAATAGACCCTAAATGAAATAAGGTTTGACATTTAATCCAAATTTCATGGTTCAGTGTAAATATATTATGTTTAATTTAAATCACTTTTGAAATTGTAACAGTATCTCCATCAGCTATTATGCATACAATCTTATATCTTATATATTTATATATAAGAGAATGATCTTTTGATCAAAATCATGCAATTTGGACTTAATTTTTTTTTCTTAGAATTTAGAATTTCTTTTATTGTCAAGGAAATAAATGATTGGCTAATTACATATCTGTAATTAAGTTTGGAATCTTTAAATTTAAAATGAATTCTCTCTACAAGCAAATGTCTTAAAACATGCCCCAAAAATAGCTATGAATATAAATGTAAAACCGTCAAAATTCATTTAGCTACTCAATATCTTAATTAATTAATTGACCAACTAAAATCATGGCCCCCAAATTTGCTATTCAAAGTTGGTAAAGTACGTAGAATAGTAATATAATATATACACCCATCACTCATTTCAAAATTTTGTAAAATGTATCGGCCATCTTCTTTCTCTCAAATTTAGTTTTTCTTTTCTTTTTAATTAATAAGTTGATTTACATGAATATATAAGTAAATAACTAATTTCACAATACATTTTATTTTTCTTTTTGTGCATTGTAATTATATTTTTTTTCCCATTTTAGTATACCTGGGAGTTCTCATCATAATTAATACTGTATATCAAGTAAGTTACATGTTTTGATTATTTATTTTGTTATTTTTTTAATATTATTATTATATCTTTCTTTTTTCTTTTAAGTTTATTTTGTTGTGTTATTGACAGTTGCAATGTTATTAAAACCGAATCGGATCGGTCGGTCCGACCGATTCGATCGCGAACCGGAAATTGGTACGGTCCGGTTAATTCGCTGGTTTTAGCGGTTCGACTAGCGGTTCGCCCGATTCGACCACTAAAACCGTTAAACCAGTAGGTTCACCGGTCCGGTAGTTGAGTACCAAGTGAATGACATCAACTCCTTTGAAGGTATTCTTTTACTTATTTAATCCAAAATAGTTTATTGAATGCCCTTCCTTTTTTTTTTTTCATGGATTAATTCATAATTATATCAATTATTCTGTATTCTTATCTTTCCCCATTTTTCTGTTTTGTAGTCTCGGTCAGTTAATCTTTTTGAAGAATGCTAATGTATATGAAATATACAAAAGTCATTTGATTTGCATTTGTGCATAATTATGAGTGTATCTTTTTTTTTTTTTTATTTAAATTTTGGACATAACTAAATATATGTAAGCTTTTCATCATACATTCTTTTGTTGAAGAGTCATGAAAGTTATTCGTCATCTGTCTATCACCTTTCTTTGAGTTTGTTAATTTGTCAACCTTTTATTCATCATATTTCTTATTTTGTTGGTGTAGTTACCTATGCCCAATATCTTCTATTTAATATAATGTTTTATTAGTGTAATATTCTAAATTTTCGCAGACCTTATTTTTGTTTTAATATTTAACGTGTTTATAATTGAGGAAGATTAATTTATTTTCCTCGTGATATACATTGGAGTACCATTATATATTCAAAGTTCAACTTCAACTATTAGTTAAAATTAGGACTTTTGATACTATTTAAAACAATTAAATATGACGATTATGATAAATAAATATATATATAACGATGTTTGCTTTTAAGGCGCCTTGAAATTACAATTTTTGTGCACATGCTCCATTTGGTTTTTGTTTAACCATTATAATGGTTGTTTTCAACAACTATTCTTAAGTTTGCACATAAACTTATATGAATTACTTCTTTTTTCTTAAAGAACTGTCATCTCAACAATTACACAATCTATATTTTGAGAAATAAAGATACCGATGATACACTTTACTACTTACTTTTTTTTTTGGATTAAAAGAATAGTCATCTTAACAATTACATAATATTATATTATTTCTCAAATTCGATAAGTTCCTAATTATACACTATCACTTACTTTTTTTAGTAGTCATCTAAAAAATCATAATATAATATTATATCTAAATTCGCTTAAAAGAATATACATCTCAACAATTACACAATATTATTTCTCAAATTCGATAAAGTTAATGATTATGCACTATACCACTTACTTTTTTTTTTAGTTTAAAAGATCATCTCAATAGTTAAGCAATATAATATTACATCTCAAATTAGCTTAAAAATATAGACATCTCAACAACTACACGATATTATTTCTCTAATTAGATAAAGTTAATGATTAGGCACTCTACCACTTTTTTTTTTTTTTTTTGCTTAAAAGAATAATCATCTCAACAATTACCCAATATAATACTATATCACAAATTTGATTAAGTCTACTGATTATACACACAAACTCTTACTTTTTTATTTATTTATAAGAATAGTTATCTCAACAATTACGCAATATGATATTATATCTCAAATTCAATTAAGTTATTGATTACTCAATAGAACATTAGCGAAGTTACTATCTGTACATGCAAAGGATACACACAATTATCAATAAATGGTTTTTTTGTTTTTGTTTATAAAAAATAACACTCTACCACTTCCTTTATTATTTTTATTATTTTTTTTTATTTTTGTTTGAATGAGTAGTCATCTCAACAATTATGCAATATAATATTATAACTCAAATTCGATAAATTTACTGATTATACATTCCACCACTTACTTCTTTTTGTTTAAAAAAATAGTCATCTCGATAATTATGCAATATAATATTATATCTCAAATTCGATTTAGTTATTGATTATACACTATCACTTACTTTTTTCTTCTTCTTTTTTTCAAGAAGAATTGCCAGTCTCAACAATTATGCAAATATAATATTATATCTCAAATTCGATTAAGTTACTGATTATACACAATACCACTTACTTTTTTTCTTTTAAAAACGAATAGTCATCTCAACAATTAAGCAACATAATATTTTATCTCAAATTCGATTAAGTTATTGATTATACACTCAACCACTTACTTTATTTGTTTGAAAGAATAGTCATCCTCATAGTTATGCAATATAATATTATATCTTAAATTCGATAAAGTTACTGGTTATACATTCTATCACTTACTTTTTATTTTTTGTTTAAGGGAATAGATGATCATCTCAACAATTACACAGTATAATTATATGTCAAATTCAATTAAATGATTGACAACAAATTCTACCATTTTCTTTTTTTGTTTGAAAAAATAGACATTTCAACAACTACACCTGATAGTATAATATTTATATCCCAAATCTGATTAGACTATTGATTACACACTCTATCACTAACTTTTTTTTGTTTAAAGATATAGTCAGCCTAAACAATCGCGCAATATCATATTATTGTATAAAATTATTGAAGACACACCTTTTTTTTTTTTTTTTTTTGTAGAGATTACACCATCTATCATTTTTTTTTTTTTGTTTATAAAAGAAGTAATCCAATTTGTTTCGATTTCATAGGCATCCGCTAATAACCTTTTAAAAATTGGGAAACATTTGATTTTGATCATTAATTATTACTCGAGTGGAGCTTTTTAGGTTTCACTCTTTCCTTTACACAAGTGTTAATTGTTGTAAGTGTATCTTTCCTCTTTCTTAATGCATTCCCTATATCATCTACTTATTTCTTTGCTTCTTTTTTTAAATTATCTGAATTATGTGATCTAAATTTATGATTTAGCACACTGCATTGTAATTCTTCTTGATCAGGGCATGTTGATTTATTTATTAATTTTTGGATGATGGAATTTTTCATTTTGATTTTATAGTGGATATCTTTTGACCTTAATATTTAAGTTTATGTAAAAACCTAAACATTCCGATGTATCTGATAGATTTTTTAGTGCATATAATGTTAATTTAGATATTGTAAGTATCTATGCTGAAACCCACGTACTGATTTGAGGAATTAGAGGACTAAAAGTGCAAAAGTAATGAAGCTGGAAGGAGAATATTCCCTCTTTGCAGATAAAAGTGTCCCATTCCATTGACGACTTCATCTTGTAACAGAATTCAGATCCCCAATTCCTCTTCAAACCCTAGCATCATAAACACTTTTCAATAGAAATTAGAAACGTCCATATTCATATTTAAGGAAGAAAATTTGGATTTAATATGGAAAAATATGGATACATTTTGGACTAAAAAAGATTCAAAACAGGTATTCAAAATCAACTTCCTGATGAATTTATATGCATTAATTTTTGAACTCGGGACATAAGTTTTAAGTTGATGATATGCATTTTAAATATGTGGATATTTTGCAAAATCTTTGAAATAATACATGCTCTCCTTTTCTTCAAGTATTTCCATTTCATTTGATTGTTTCTTGTTATGTGTTGTATGTTTTTTAATAGGGAATTGGATTTTGCATAAGAAACTAAAACAGGAGTGAATTATATGTTGGCTTAAACAATTTATAAGTTTTTCAGCTCAATTTTCTTTCCAAAATTTGACTTTTCTTTTTTCCCTTGTTAATTATTATGTTATTTTACTTTTTGGGTCTCATACATAGTACACTCAGCATGGCAGCTACTGATCCTGAGATTCTTATGGGGAAAGAGTTCAGCTATGAAGACTTGCAACATTTTACCGACAATTTCAGTGAGGAAAATTTGATTGGAAGGACTCATTTTGGAATGTTGTATAGGGGAAAGATTCCACAAGGCTGGAAAGATCAATTAGATGAGAAATATGTGACCGTTAAGATGTGGGAAAATAAGGAGTATTTGGGAAATGATAATTGGGGGCGTGTTCAACCACAATATCTACTTGATAGAGTGAAGGTTAGCATATTCCTTAATGGTCGTTGCACGAAATGATACAAGGACTTTCATTTGTAATTCATGTTCCTTCCCCCCCCCCCCCCCCCCCCCTCAGGATGAGATAAGATTCTTGGGTTTACCGTTCCTCGAGAGCAGCAAAAATGTAGCAAAGGTTTTGGGTCATTGCTTTGAAGATGACAAATTGGGTGTTGTGTATGATCTCAAGCCTTTTGGATACACTTCGCAACCTTATGCGTGACAAAGGTAGAGCACCATTCCTTCTTTTGCATTTGGCAAATATGGGGGCATTACCTGATAAGATTGAAATCATATTTTCTCAACTACTTTGTTTTTTAGAGAAATTGGGTTGGCGTAATAGGATCAAGGTAGCGACTGGATTGGCTCGTGTTGCTAAATTCATTCATAATAACGAACCACATTATCTTATTCGCAACCTCTCTGCTGCACATGTAGTAGTTGACCAGGTAATTAAATGAGTGATGCTTACATGTTGCATCTTTTTTTTTTTTTTTCCTTTTTCTTTGTATTCATTCATAATTCTTTATTTCTAGTTTTCTTACATGTGAATGTATATAGGAATTCAATCCTGTTATAGTCGATTTTGCTATGATTCTCGGTGGGGATATTGGTGATGCGGAAACTGATAGAGTAATAACTTTTGGTTGCCATGACTACCTTGATCCTTATATCTGGTTTACAGGTAGGTTATCTCTCTTTCTTGGAATATTCAGTTACTAATTTGTAGAGCGGGTACGGTTGCGATAGCGAGAGCATGAGATTACAAATTGTAATATGAAAGCGCCTTTAAAATAATTTGCTTAAAATATTTAATATTGAGATAATTCAATACTTTAAA
This sequence comes from Penstemon barbatus, assembly GCA_003313485.2. Lineage (NCBI taxonomy): Eukaryota > Viridiplantae > Streptophyta > Magnoliopsida > Lamiales > Plantaginaceae > Penstemon > Penstemon barbatus. The sequence goes on from CM064880.1 coordinate 19,027,683, forward strand.
AACTCTTTCTGTTCCAAATATGAGGAGTACGTGCAAGTGAGAACATTGCGTTTTGGCCATTTTTTTTTTGTTTTTTGAATAATTTTCTTGTTTCTGCAGCTGATTGGACGGAGAGAACTGATGTTTTTACATTTGGGATTATCTTGCTGGAGCTTATACTTAAGCAAAATGGGATTGGGATGCATCTTTCGTATAAAATATTATCATATTATTACAAAAATGGAAATTTTAATTTATTTGTTCCCAAAGGTCTCCGGGAGATCCTGATTTTGATAGTGAAGATGGAACTGAAATTACCATGATTGCCGTGAGTTGTGTGGAAGAGGAGCCGTACAAGCGACCGAATATGGGCCAAGTTGTTAGTAAGCTGGAGAAGCTGCGTATTATAAATGATCAGTTTAAAGATAACTAGAACTTCTATACATATATGATATTGATATGCCATTTATTAGAATGTCTCTTTTCTTTTGATTGAATAAAACCAATTTATCTCTTTATTAGTTCCTTTCATGGTTTGTGAAGTAAGGCCTACTATCACCGATGTTTTTACTTTCGTGTCATGTATTGGTGTCACATTTGTGCACCTCTTTCTCAATAGAGATGTAAAAACCAAGCTTGATAATGAAAGATATTGAGAGAATTTCACTTTTGATACCATAATTCTACCTACTTTGGGGATTTGATACCATAACTTTTTATACCGACACATTTGATACCATAACTCAAATCAACTTTGCACATTTAATACTTTCGTCAAATTAATGAGAAAATTGTCACGCGAATGTCACGTGGCCGTTAAAACTGTACACATTTGATACCTGGTTGGAAACCCCAACGGGAAACTTTTCACCGTGCTCTACTTCCTTACGGGGATGAGAAGGATGGCCAGTTCTGTCTTCTTCGGACCCTTATTTTAAGAGGAGGCTATTCTTGAAAAGAATAGGTATGTTCAACAACTTATGTTGACTGATAATTTTACCCCATAATATTTCAGGTTATCAAAAAAGCCCCACATCTCCATATTTGGTGACGATTTTAGTCCACATTGTTGTCAAATTTCCAAATTGACTCGAATAAGACCACGTGCTGATCAATTTAGAAAATTTTACTTATTTTATTTAAATAACTAATTTAATTTATAAACAATATTAATAAATTAAATAATACATTAACATAAATATCACCAAAATTAAGAAAACATATTCTTTTTAAATATAAAATATATGTAATAGAATTAATATATTTAATATTTATTAAAATAATAAATTATATAATTTAAAACTATTTAATATTTATTAAAATAATAAATAATCATAATTAAAAAAAATTCCCCACCCCACCCACCCACCCAACCCAACCCACCCCCCTCCCTACCCCGATTACCAGGCCGGCGGCCTGCGGCCTGGTTCTTCGGTCCAGGCCACGCCGGCCTGGGATCTTCGGTCCCAGGCCACCGTCGGCCTGGGATCTTCGGTCCTTGGTCGTGGTGGCTTGGATCGAAGAACCCAAGCCAACGGCCTGGGTTCTCCGTTCCCAGGCCACTGCCGGCCTGGGATCTTCGGTCCCAGGCCGGCGGTGGCCTGGGACAGAAGACGCAGGCCAGCGGCGGCCTGGGAATAGGGGGGTAGGGGGAGGGGTGGGGTGGGTGGGTGGGGATTTTTTTTTAAAATTAAAATTATTTATTATTTAATATTTCAATAAATATTAAATAGTTTTAAATTATATAATTTATTATTATAATAAATATTAAATATATTAATTCTATTATATAAATTTTATATTTAAAAAGAATATGTTTTCTTAATTTTGGTGATATTTATGTTAATGTATTATTTAATTTATTAATATTGTTTATAAATTAAATTAGTTATTTAAATAAAATAAGTAAAATTTTCTAAATTGGTCAGCACGTGGTCTTATTCGAGTCAATTTGGAATTTTGGCAACAATGTAGACTAAAATCGTCACTAAATTTGGATGTAGGGGGCTTTTTTGGTTACCTGAAATGTTATGGGGTAAAATTATCAATCAACCAAAATTGTAATTCTCCCCCCAAATTCAGATTTAAATTTTTCTAAATTGGTCAGCACGTGGTCTTATTCGAGTCAATTTGGAAATTTGGCAACAATGTGGACTAAAATCGTCACTAAATTTGGAGATGTGGGGCTTTCTTGATAACCTGAAATATTATGGGGTAAAATAACCAGTCAACATAAGTTATGGTATCAAATGTGTAAAGTTTTAACGGCCACATGACATTCTCGTGACAATTCCGTCATTAATTTGACGGAAGTATTAAATGTGCAAAGTTGATTTGAGTTATGGTATCATATGTGTCGGTATAAAAAGTTGTGGTATCAAATCCCTAAAGTAGGTAGAATTATGGTATCAAAAGTGAAATTCTCTCATACCCGATTTATATTGAGGGCAAATTGACATTTTCAGTGAACATGTTAGGGCCGTTAAATTTAAACAACTGAGGTCATGGACGAAGGGACTAAAGTGTCACAATTGATAATTCAAGAGCTATAATGGTACATGATTACTATTTTAGGGTACTAACTGCATTGAACTCCTAATTCAATAATAATCCTAGGAAATTCAATAGCGATCAAAATTATTTTAAAGTGTGCTTAATAGCTATTAGTGATAATTGTATTACTATTTTCAACTAGAACTGTCGATCGAACCTTGTGAACTGAGATTTAAATAGCTCGAACTCAAATATTGTCGAGCTTCATAACTATAAGCTCAAATTCGGCTCATTGGGCTCAAACTCGTCCCATGTAATTTTTTGGGTTTCGGCTTTGTAAATATAGGCAAATAACTTGACATATGAAATATTTAGATTACCAAAAATACATATGAATAGATTATTATTTAATACACGAGTATATATCATTATAATATTTTAATTGAAAGATCGAGTTATTTGTCCATAATTTTTAAGATATGTTGATCTATATGAACAAATTGTTGAGTTGTAAAGTCTCAAGACTCCTATTTATTGACATTTTGTGTTAAGTTTTGTCTTTTTTATTTTTAAGTTTTATTAAACTTTTTTCGTTTGAGTTTGGCCTTCATTAAGTAATTGATATACTAACATATATGTAACTTTACATTATAACTTTGTGTAAAGTTGACTTATTTCAAAATAAAAACAGTATTTAGCAACTATAACTACAGTACAAATGATTAATCGTAATATTAAAAACAATTATATGTTCGGGCTTTATTCGAGTTGAGTCGTGTTAGGCTCAAACTCAACTTATAAATTGATCGGGTTCAATATAATGGATCAAACTCGGTTAGACTCACAAATATTCGGGCTCAAGTTAGTTTTAATCGGGTTGAACCATCGGACTTCGAATAAGCCCGACTCAATTGACAGTCCTATTTACGACTGATGTTGTTTACAACTTACAACACAAATGGTCACAACACTTTAAGATAATAATGCTTAATTGCTATATCCGAGCGAATATATATTATTTAGCAATGAAAAACAGGAAATTCTTACCCAGACCGGGTTTGACCGAACCCAAAGCAACTACATGGCAAGTGTAATACACTTTCTTTGGGATTGGATGTAACTCCCAGGAGAGTGACCAATCACAAAGTAAGTGCAATACACTTGCTTTGTGGTTGGATGAGTTTGGCCAAACCAGGCTTGACAAGAATTTCCATGAAAAACGCTAATCTCACATATTTGTACAATGACAACCTGAAGAGGATGTAAAGTGCTGAACTGACCTAATTTTAAGGTACAAAGTGAAATTAAACTTGTTGATTCTAATTAAAAATACACAACTTCTACATCTTTCAAAGTACTTTCCCATATATGATGATTCGGATCCAATGTACCTAACACAATCCAATGCAATCATTGTAAAATCAGTTTCATCTTCAGCACTAAAATCTGGATCGCCCCGAAGAAGTTTGTAAACGGCAAAAATTCAATTTTGGTACCATAGAACTGTGCAAATTTCATTTTTCATACCAAAAGTTCAAAAATAACACCAGTTCCTACTCAGCCGTTTCAAAAAAGGCACTTCCGTTAATTTTCTTAACGTTTCTGCCACGTGTCCGTTAAGTCTTCGTGGGCGGGCTGAGCACGTGGGTCGGATTTTGCCCGTTGGAACATAAAATTCAATTTTGGTACCATAGAACTAGGGAAATTTCATTTTTCATACCAAATTCCGTTATGTTTTTCTTTTTTTGCAATGGTTGTGGTGATATGTTTGAATTGGCTTGTTCTACAGTAGACTAGTAGTAATGTTACTTTTTTTTTTTCATTTCATTTTAATAATAAGCTTAAAAAAAAAGTTTAATTTGCACAATTTAAATTTGCAACTTAGATTCCCGGGACTCCCGTAGTAGATTCAGATTTGTCTTTGGACTTTTTGGAAGGACACTCCTTAGCCCAGTGACCCATCTGTCCACAAGTCCAGCATGGTTTGTTTGCCTTTGGTTTCTTTTTATTTTTAGGTTTATTTATGGATTTCGAGTTAGGATTTACATGGTTTACTTTTTGCTTTCCAGTTATCATATTTGCCTTAGGCTGATACTCAATAGGAACACCATGAGTTTTGTTTGTGTTCCTCTTCGATACTTATGGCAATCATAAGATCATCAAGAGTCAGCTTTCCCTTTTGATGTTTTAATGTCATGCCAAAGTTTTCCCAATATTTGGGAAATTAATCAATAATTGACATAACCAGAAATTTATCTGGAAGTTTCATTTCAGCATAAAAAAGAGAGTACTCAAGATTTATCAGTTCATGCGTTTGTTCAGTTACAGACTTTCTTTCAACCATCTGAAATTTTAGGAACTTGGAAACAGAATCCTTTTCGAGCCCTTGCTCTTCAGTATTATATTTTCTGTCCAATTAGTCCCAAAAAGACTTAGCTGTGTATGAATCAGAACAGTACACGTCGAAAAGTACATTCGATAAAGCAGAAAGAATGACTCGACCAATTTGGTCCCGTTCTGACCATTCAGCTATTTGATCAGTCTTTGGGTCGGTTTCAGTTGGTTCAGGTCTAGTCACCTGAATAACCGATAAAAGTCACTTCATCGTAAACCAAATTTTCATACGATGTTGCCAACGTTTAAAAAATTGGCCCGAAAACTTTTTCTGTAAACCGGATAAGTCTACTTTTGTGGCTGGCATGGACATAGTATCGGAGCCTCCTACAGATGACATGATAACTTTAAAACATAAAGATAATTTCTTCAAGATTGTTGGAAATATTAGTTTTTAGATTATCAAAATGTGAACACAAATCGAAAATAAAACAAACAAACCAATATGAACAGTAAAAGAAAACATAATCAGTTAAAGAACATAACAAATAAATTTAAACAAACTTACCACTGCACAGTAGCAGAAATTCCACCTCGAAGAACACTCAAAAGCAAAAATAACCAAAAAGATATTTTTCAGATTGTTTTCGGAGGAGAGAGAACAGAGAGAAATGTTTTGTGTTGGTGTGTTTCTGAAACCAGAAATACACACATATATATAGGTGTTGGGGGAGCCTTTGGCAATTAAAATTGCACACTAAATCTAAATATAAAATAAGTTCGAGATGAGAAAATTCACCCAAACGCCCAGCCCAGCCCAGTCGGACGGGCTACGGCGGCGCGCGTGGTGTATTCATATGATCCTCTTTGTAAAGACTTATACCAAGTCTTATACACTTAGTTCATATATACTAGTACACGCAAATATAAAAAATTAGTGTGGGACAAATAGAGAGTTTGAAACTCTGTAACTTCCTCACAAGGCTTTTATAATATGCCAATTACTTTTAGGCCAATGTGGGACAAGCCCACATACAAATTATCTTATTTAAAATATTATTTTTCCCACTTTATATATATAACAATTTATCTATGAATTCCAGCCTTTTAATTAGGTATTCATCCATATAGTTACAACACTTTGCACCCTCAACCACCTGAATTAAGCTATGAGTATATTAGCTTGTTTATATATATATATACACACTTTATAAAACAATGATCCTGATAGAATATATGATTATATATGAGGGAAAAACACTTTTGGTCCCAAACTTTACCCCTTAAAACATATTTGGTACCATGCTTTGCAGAAAAACAGGTTTGGTACAACAATTTAGAGAGTCTTGACACATTTATGTTGGGATTCGGTAAGATAAACAACCCTAGGCACAGCGGAATATAAAAATTTTAGGACCTCTTACGGAATCTTGCCAGGATTCTCTCTAGTTGTATATATATGAATAAATAAAACGATAGTATAAGTTTGCACGTTATACCTATCTCCTTGCAAATCCAAGTTGGAAGTCAGCAAAACGGACTCTGAAATTCTCCTCAGCAAAATCGACCCAAGCTATGCAGTAGCGCCCCACGTGTTGCGCCTCTACGGGTTGATACACCACAATTACACGAAAATAATAAATCTTGATCAGCTAGAACACAAGATATATTATGATCTAGGATTTAGGAACGATTTAGGAACAAAGTCGAAAACGAAAAATTCTTCCAAAAGGAAGACAGGGTTCGGTCGACTACACAGGGAGAGGGGAGAGAGAATTTTTGCTCTTGCTCAATTTTTGCTTATTGAGTTGTGTGAAAAATAACTACAAGATAGCTACTTATAGTTATCTCCCAAACCTAGTCCTAATAGGACTAGGTTTCCTCTCTCCTACATGGGCCATAGCCCTCTTTAATTGGAAGACCAAGTCTTCTAATTAATTCATGGCCCAGTTAATTAATTTGACCAGGCTTTATTTAATCTCCCAATTAAATAGCCCAATAAATTAACTTAATCTCCCATTTAATTAAATCAGACTCTAAGCCCATTTAATTAAAATCCCTTCTAATTAATTAAATCCAACTTAATTAATTAATCCACAAATTAAATTTCAATTTAATTTATGATCCTGATCCAATTCCAATTGGATCCTATTTTGTTCCAATTGGGTCGACCCAGTCGACCCACCCATAATAATCGACCCAGTCGATTATTCACCCAGTCGACCCAGTCGACTCGGTCGTTCTTATTTCCTCACTTTCGCTTCATGTGTATTGTGTATGCCCCCGTAGGTTCACCACATAATTGGCCGTGGGTTATAATTAAATATTATTTAATTATTCGAGTAAGATTTACTCTAAATCAATCGAACACTCTGTCGATTGATCATTCCAAAATTAGCACCCCTGCCAATTTTGGGAATTCTCCCACACTCCACGGTCGATGTCCAGCCACAAGCCCATGGAGCCCAATCACTGGTGAATTAATTCAGTGAACCTTTTAACTCATTTACAATTTCCATATACGACATAATCTCTCCATCGATCAATCTCCCAGTCGAGACTTAAGGGTATGGTCTTTCATCGGTTTCCCTTTTCTTTTGTCTTGACCTTATGGATTCTAGTCTCGAAATAATTCTCTTTGACTTAACCTTTATGAGCTACTTACATAAAGCCGTCAGATACCTCGGCCGAGGATTTTACAAGAATTAATTTCTCACAGAAATCCATAGGAGAATTTCCCAACCTATCAAGTCTGGTCAATGGATCATTTGTTGATGATATGAATCTGCATACGAGGTCCTCTATACCCAATATGAGTCCACAGAGACTTTCTGGCGATCTCCAGTCAGTCGGGACTCAAATCAAAGCATAGACGTTCTCGCACCAGATAAACCCTATCATCTCAAGTAGTTAGGGATCGTTCCTCGTATACTATTGTAAATTGGAATAACTTCAACCCCGATATGCGACTACCGCTTCCATGGTGAGTTATTTCCTAATTGGGGTATTCAGTGCGCTTGCCATCCCAGCAAGCCACCCACTTATGTGTATCGACTATCCCAGTCACGCTCGTGGACCCCAGCGTTCTCCAGTTCATCGGAGTATACACAATAGTGAGAGTCTAACCGAATCCAATGATGTCCTATCTCGATTGGATTCTACGACTCTTGAATATATTCTAGATCACGGCCTTGGAGATCAGTCCACGGGTTGTCCCATAGCCCTGTGATCTAAGGACTTCTATCCTTATGCGTAGATAATTATTACATAAGATAAAGATGACCATATAATAATAAAAATGCATTTATTAATCCAATTGAATGGTCCTTTCAATTAAATGCAACCAAATAGTTGGCTTGCAGGACACTATTCTATCAATCTCCCACTTGTACTAAAGCCAACTTTTCATACTTCTGATTCCCATCTTAGACAGATGTTTTCGGATGCCTTTGAGGCAATGGCTTAGACAGCGGGTCCGTCGTATTATCCCTTGAGGTGACACGTTCCATCTTTATGTCTCCTCTACCAATGATATAACTTATCAAATGGTATCGTCTTAGTTCGTGCTTGGATTCTGATGAGATCTCGACTCCTTCGCTTGCGAGATAGCTCCATTATTATCACAGAAGATAGTAATGGCTCGGCAATGCTAGGTTTCACATCCAATTCTTGGATGAAGTTCTTCATCCAAACACCTTCCTTTGCTGCATCACACGTGGCAATGTATTCTGCTTCGGTGGTTGAATCTGCGGTAGTGTCTTGCTTGGAGCTCTTGCAGCTTACCGCACCACCATTGAGGCAGAACACGTATCCAGATGTCGACTTGAAGTCGTCTACATTACATTGGAAGCTAGAATCAGTATAGCCTTCCAATTTCAATTCTCTTCCACCGTATACCAAGAACAATTCCTTAGTCCTTCTCAGGTACTTCAGAATTGCCTTTACGGCTATCCAGTGCTGCTCACCTGGATCAGACTGGTAGCAACTTGTAACGCTTAAAGCGTATGCTACGTCTGGTCTCGTACATAACATACCATACATTATGCTTCCTTTAGCGGATGCATATGGTACTTGAGACATATTGCTTCTCTCTCCAGGCGTCTTTGGGGCCATAGACTTAGAGAGTGCAATTCCATGTCTCATTGGAAGCAATCATCTCTTGGATTCTTCCATATTAAATCTTTTCAAGATTTTCCATGTACTGCGATTTGGGAGAGGCCCAACAGTCCTTTTGATCTATCTCGGTAGATCCTTATACCTAGTACAAAGGATGCTTCTCCCAAATCCTTCATTGAGAATTGTGTAGATAACCATGCTTTAGTTTCGGACAACACCTTTACATTGTTTCCAATGAGAAGAATGTCGTCAACGTAAAGCACCAAAACTTCAACTGTACTCCCACTGACCCTTTTGTACACACAAGGTTCGAACACGTTTTTGATGAATCTAAAAGTTTGGATTGTTTTATCGAAACGGATGTTCCTACTTCGGGAAGCTTGCTTTAATCCATAAATGGACCTCTGGAGTTTACACACCTTGTGTTCATCTCCTTTGGATGCGTATCCTTTAGGTTGCTCCATTAAGATCTCCTTGTCAATGTCCCCATTGAGAAAGGCAGTCTTTACATCCATCTACCATATCTCGTAGTTATACCACGCAGCTATGGCCAGCAAGATTCGAATGGATTTAGACATTGCGACGGCTGAGAAGGTCTCCTCAAAGTCGATGCTTGGCCTTTGAGTGTATCCTCTTTCCCACTACTCGCGCCTTGTAGGTTATTACCTCTCCGTTCACTCCAAGCTTTCGCTTATAGATCCACTTGCAACCCACGGGAGCTACTCCCACTGGTGGATCTACCAAGGCCCAGACCTTGTTCGAGTGCATGGAGTCCAAGTCGAATTCCATGGCTTCACGCCACTTTCCCGAGTCTATGCCTAGCATAGCCTCTTCGTAAGTCCTTGGGTCGGTTAGAGACTGTCTAGTCTCACGCAGCAGACCGTAGTACCTCTCGGGTTCTCTACGTTGTCTTTCTGACCTACGAAGTATCGGTGTACTCTCTGATGTACTTTCATGCTCTTGTTCTCCCACTGCCTGTGGTGATGGGTCAGCTTGATCGACCTCTTTGGTCTTTTCAGCTTCAGTGACCTCATCTAGTTCTACGTTGTGTTCCTTCTTGCCTAGCAAGAAATCTTTCTCCAAGAAGTGTGCGTTCCTTGAGACAAACGTAGTTTATCTTGTAGGATCGTAGAACTTGTATCTTATAGAGTTTTCTGGATACCCCACGAATTGCGTAAGATGGACTTTACCTCCAACTTATCTCCCACCAGCTTATTCACATAAGCGGGAGACCCCATATGCGCATGAATGCATATGAAGGTACAATACCAAAACTCATATCACGTGATATGTTTTGGATCTGGCTTCAGAGATACTTAGCTCAGTATCTTCGATTTTCTCGATCAAGTTTCATTCGTTTGAATAAGGAATTTCATGCAAGATTTCTTAATGGACATTTACATGTCCAAAATGCTCAACAACTGACAATGTTTTGAGCGAGTCTTACATTTCGAGAATCTAATTCTCTATCAAATAATCAATGGCGTACTGCCTATGCATGTTTGATTTTGAATCGATCCAAATCTCTTACATGCTTTCATTGATTAGGCTCTCTCTTCTTTTATTCCAAAAGTAATTTGGATTTGTACATCACAACGTACTTTTACCCATGAGGGTACTAGAGACGCCTTATCTCCCACTAATGCTTTAGTGTTTCTACACACTTATAAATGGATTAAATCCATTGCAATTGTTTATGCCTCTTGGTTGCCTAGCAACCAACTACTAAATCTAATTTCCTTTAAGCAAGATTCGAAAGTCGGTTACTACGTACAGCATCCCAGTCAAGCTCGACCCAGTCGAGCTCAGTCTTTGAATCTTTTAATTCGGAAATATGTTTTAGTATTCGTGTATCGCCTTTCGGTTTTTACAACGACTCAAGTGTGTGAAATCTTGATTATTTATATTTTATTGACTATGCACATTTTATTTAGTCGATATATGAGTATCCATACTCATTTGCTTATGTACACCTTTTGCGTATAAATCTTATAGCGCAATCAGTTCCAACCATTATGGAACTATCACATCCCTTAAGACAAGGGATGGTATAAGCAAATTCCAATGACCTAAATAATTCATGGCTTTAGATGCATTGAATGCATCAATGAGTGCTTCATCGGGCATCCAACACCCTTATGCATTACTTTAACCATAAGGTTAAGTTCAATAAAATTCAATCATCCCTCATGGGATGAATAGGTTCAATTCCCTCTTTCCCTTGATCTCAATCCATGGAAGAACCATTTTGATTGACTTTACAACTTATCATCCTTACAGAAAAACCTCTAAGGTTATTTCCCTTCAAAGAGGATTCATTCCCCTTCTTCCATCTCTCGAGCCTTTTGAGGCCTTATAACAAGATGTTACTTCCCATTCATGGGAGACTTCATGTTTGCCTTCAAGAAAATTTGGGCTTGAGAACCATCCTCAACCCTCTGGTGAACCTTATCACCTTTCTTATTTGAAGAGTAACTTCGAAAAAGGCAGCTTGGTGAAACCTATCACCATTCCAGTCGAAGTGTAGCTTCGAAAGGAAAAACAATGAAATCTTTGTAAGGAGATTAGTCCTTGCTTGGACTCGAGAATAATTTCTCAAGTTTCGAAGTCATTCAAAATTCATTTGGGTTCAGTCAATTTATATGATTCAAGTATGATGGTAAATATTCATGGATACATAACTTATGATAAACTATCATAAACATGACGATAAATACGCGGCAGATTAATATCAATGCATAATTTACAAACATGGTTTTCATTTGTAAATTACTCCCACTATTTTTGTCGAATACTTATGCCCCCACATAAGGTTCGGGAAATAAAAATTTCCTAATGGGCTCAAGGCCCAAATGCAATCGCTCAGTACCCACGACTCGTTGGCCATACCAATCGATCCACTTGGTGGGCGATCACGTCGCCGGTTAACCATCCCAGCTAACCCTTGAGTTCATTCAGCCTCGGTTTTCGTTATGGACCCACGACTCGTGAGACATCCATACTTACTCGCGTTAAATCATGTCCAATACTCGTGAAGAGAAATAGTTCAATCCTAGACGCCCCACGACTCGTGAGACAGCGCCTAGAACCTTGCTATCCCCTTCCTTGGCACTAAACTGTGCATCGAGGCAATAGACATATCATCTTCCTATAGCTCGACCCACGACTCGTGAGACATCGAGATATATTTGTACAATATGTCTAAGACCTAGTAATTGGATAGGCTCGGACCATAGACACCATTCATATGCGCCTGTTAATCGATTTAATATTCTAATTGAGTTTTTAAGTTCAATTGGAGGTTTTAAGTTTTCTTCGTGCGAGGTCTCATCAGATTATGCTTTATCTTGTTTACGTGATCTATTCTAAGCATGCAAGACATACATAAAAGAATAATAGTAAACATATATCACCTAGCATTGCACATATGATTGGTCGATTGCCCATCCTATGCGATCCATCACGAGCCACATGATGGACCAATTGGTCAGTCTAGGGTGGAAATTAGATGTCCTAACTATTACAATTTACAAACCCATACATCATGGGCCTTCTTGTAATATCCACCTTGATTGAGCCTCCATGTCCTCCATGGTTATGGGCCTCCATGTGGATCTCCAAGTCTTCATGAGGTCTTTTCGGCTCCAAGCCTAATCTAAGCCTAGCTTATAAAAATAACGGTCCTATTCTATTACAATTGTTTGCTCAAGCAAGGGCACCAATCAGGCCCATTTAATTACAACCCATAAAATAAATAAACAAAAACTACACAGGGCTTAAGGGCAAAATCGATCAATCCACATATTCACTCAAGAACATGCATAAATTCACATAAGGGCATAAATGTAAATTTACCGGCTCCTTTAATTTTAATTCACAAAAATTATCCAAGTTAATTTAATTTTGAATTAACAATTAATCTCTAAGATTAATTAACTCTTACTTGAGTTCTAAGTAATCTACAACTCTTATCTTGATAAAGTTGGTTAATTAAGATAGTTACAAATCTTCTAAGATTACTATCTTATCCAAAACTCTAAGTTTCCCAATTTTACAAATCTCCAAGATTCTCAAGATAATCCTATTTTGAATAGATTAGTTAACTAAGGTAGTGTCCAAATCCACCAAGATTTTTACCTTATCCAAAACTCCAAGTTTCCTAATTTAATAAGATCTCTAAGATCTTTAATCTTGGCAACTTACTAGAAGAGATTAATTTTAATTAAATCTCTTCTTACAATTGAAACTCTAAGTTTCCTTGTTTAATAAGATCTCTAAGATCTTTAATCTTGGTAATTAATTACAAGACATTAATTTTAATTAAATGTCTTATATTAAATGAAACTCTAAGTTTCCTTGTTTAATTAGATCTCTAAGATCAATCCAAGATTCACCAAGATTCCATAACAACCAAATCTCCAAGATTTTGTTCAAGATTATCCAAAATTCTGCCACAAAAATTTTTGAATCACCAAATCATGTCCGTGGTACGTACGGTTTCAAGTTGACTAAAAATCAACATTTTGCAATTTACCAAATCGAATTGCAATACATGATATTGCTTCAAGATTTACGTAGCCCATGCCAAATTAAAACAACATGCATGCTTTTACACACATGTCACGTGAACTGTGTTTACAAAAGAAAATCAAGAATTTGTGCCGCATACCAGGTCGACTTTAATTACTTTGTTTTCCTTTTGTTATGTTTTAATTTGTGTTTGATTACTTGATTAATTAAAATCAACAGTTTTAATTAATTCAATCCAAAATAAAAATTAACACGATAAAATTTTCGAATCAAAATTTTATATTAACTCTAAGTTAACAGATCTACGTCATAAAACATATACAGTCATAGAACTAGCCATACATAAATCAAACATATGATTTAAATCACAGAATTTGCAAATTCATATATATACAAAGCCTAGAGTTGGCTCTGATACCACTGTTGGGATTCGGTAAGATAAACAACCCTAGGCACAGCGGAATATAAAAATTTTAGGACCTCTTACGGAATTTTGCCAGGATTCTCTCTAGTTGTATATATATGAATAAATAAAACGATAGTATAAGTTTGCACGTTATACCTATCTCCTTGAAAATCCAAGTTGGCAGTCAGCAAAACGGACTCTGAAATTCTCCTCAGCAAAATCGACCCAAGCTATGCAGTAGCGCCCCACGTGTTGCGCCTCTACGGGTTGATACACCACAGTTACACGAAAATAATAAATCTTGATCAGCTAGAACACAAGATATATTATGATCTAGGATTTAGGAACGATTTAGGAACAAAGTCGAAAACGAAAAATTCTTCCAAAAGGAAGACAGGGTTCGGTCGACTACACAGGGAGAGGGGAGAGAGAATTTTTGCTCTTGCTCAATTTTTGCTTATTGAGTTGTGTGAAAAATAATTACAAGATAGCTACTTATAGTTATCTCCCTAACCTAGTCCTAATAGGACTAGGTTTCCTCTCTCCTACATGGGCCATGACCCTCTTTAATTGGAAGACCAAGTCTTCTAATTAATTCATGGCCCAGTTAATTAATTTGACCAGACATTATTTAATCTCCCAATTAAATAGCCCAATTAATTAACTTAATCTCCCATTTAATTAAATCAGACTCTAAGCCCATTTAATTAAAATCCCTTCTAATTAATTAAATCCAACTTAATTAATTAATCCACAAATTAAATTTCAATTTAATTTATGATCCTGATCCAATTCCAATTGGATCCTATTTTGTTCCAATTGGGTCGACCCAGTCGACCCACCCATAATAATCGACCCAGTCGATTATTCACCCAGTCGACTCGGTCGTTCTTATTTCCTCGCTTTCGCTTCATGTGTATTGTGTATGCCCCCGTAGGTTCACCACATAATTGGCCGTGGGTTATAATTAAATATTATTTAATTATTCGAGTAAGATTTACTCTAAATCAAGCGAACACTCTGTCAATTGATCATTCCAAAATTAGCACCCCTGCCAATTTTGGGAATTCTCCCACACTCCACGGTCGATGTCCAGCCACAAGCCCATGGAGCCCAATCACTGGTGAATTAATTCAGTGAACCTTTTAACTCATTTACAATTTCCATATACGACATAATCTCTCCATCGATCAATCTCCCAGTCGAGACTTAAGGGTATGGTCTTTCATCGGTTTCCCTTTTCTTTTGTCTTGACCTTATGCATTCTGGTCTCGAAATAATTCTCTTTGACTTAACCTTTACGAGCTACTTACATAAAGCCGTCAGATACCTCGGCCGAGGATTTTACCAGAATTAATTTCTCACAGAAATCCATAGGAGAATTTCCCAACCTATCAAGTCTGGTCAATGGATCCTTTGTTGATGATATGAATCTGCATACGAGTTCCTCTATACCCAATATGAGTCCACAGAGACTTTCTGGCGATCTCCAGTCAGTCGGGACTCAAATCGAAGCATAGACGTTCTCGCACCAGATAAACCCTATCATCTCAAGTAGTTAGGGATCGTTCCTCGTATACTATTGTAAATTGGAATAACTTCAACCCCGATATGCGACTACCGCTTCCATGGTGAGTTATTTCCTAATTGGGGTATTCAGTGCGCTTGCCATCCCAGCAAGCCACCCACTTATGTGTATCGACTATCCCAGTCACGCTCGTGGACCCTAGCGTTCTCCAGTTCATCGGAGTATACACAATAGTGAGAGTCTAACCGAATCCAATGATGTCCTATCTCGATTGGATTCTACGACTCTTGAATATATTCTAGATCACGGCCTTGGAGATCAGTCCACGGGTTGTCCCATAGCCCTGTGATCTAAGGACTTCTATCCTTATGCGTAGATAATTATTACATAAGATAAAGATGACCATATAATAATAAAAATGCATTTATTAATCCAGTTGAATGGTCCTTTCAATTAAATGCAACCAAATAGTTGGCTTGCAGGACACTATTCTATCAATTTAGTCATTCCGTTAAATTTTGGACGGAATTTTCGTGCGTTACCGTCACGCGCGCATTAGGTTCAAAATGGTCACAAGTTTTGTACGTGATAAATCGATCAAAACACTTTTGGTCCTAAATTTTACCCCAGAAAACACATTTGTTATCATGCTTTGCAGAAAAACAGATTGAGTACCACAATTTATATACTCTTGACACATTTAGTGTCTCCGTTAAATTGATAAAAATCACATATAATGAACAGAAAATAGTTTCTCTGAAAGATTTGATAAAAATCACAAAATATACTTAAATCATTAAAAATATTCTTAACAAAAGTACATTGGATACCTGACTTGGTGCACTTTGATTTGCACTTGTATCCATGGATCAAAATTTTGTTTCGACTGTATGTTTTGGAAAGCCAAATATTGAAAACTTTCCGAGACTATTCGGAAATGTTTCGGAAACACTAAGGAAAATCTGTAAAAAAAGTTACTAAATTTAGAAAAATAACAGAGTTTAAGGCAAATAAAATAGTTTCGGAATTACATCTTGTTTTCGTTTCGCCTGATTCAAAAACGAAAACTTTTTGATGTTTTCGATGGAAAAGATGGAAATTTTGATCGGTGCTTGTATCAACTTTGGAATACAAGTGCAAGTCAAAGTGCACCAAGTCAGTTATCCAAGGTACTTTTGTTAAGAATATTTTCAATGATTTAAGTATATTTTGTGATTTTTATCAAATCTTTTAGAGAAACTGTTGTCTGTTAATTATATGTGATTTTTATCAATTTAACGGAGATACTAAATGTGTCAAGAGTATGTAAATTGTGGTACTAAATCTGTTTTTTTTTTTTTTTTTTTTTTTTTTTTGCAAAGCATGGTATCATGTGTTTTCTAGGGTAAAGTTTGGGATCAAAAGTGTTTTGACCGATTTATCACGTGCAAAACTCGTGACCATTTTGAACTTAACGCGCGCGTGACGGTCACGTGCAAAAATTCCGTCCAAAATTTAACGGAATGACTAAATGTGTCAAGACTCTTTAAATTGTGGTACCAAATCTATTTTTCTACAAAGCATGGTACCAAATGTGTTTTCTGAGATAAAGTTTGGGACCAAAAATGTTTTTCCTTCGATTATATATATATATATATATATATATATATATATGAAGAAATTACATCCTAATGTACATGCTCAACTATGGTATAAGTATTTCTTTGTTTTTCTTTTGTATCTTTACTTTGAGAAATTTGTGTTGCTTTTGTTTATTTGAAATTTCATAATTTGAAAGATGTAAGAAGAGACGGAGAGGCAAAAGGGGCTATAGCCAGCCCCTCCACCCCCACCTCGAATTTTTTTTTTTTTTAGAAAATTAATAAATTAATCCAATATGAAATTTTCAGCCCAAATATAAGTTTTATTTATTTATTTATTTTTTATTTTAAGCAAGAAATTGAAATTCTTCCAATGAGTAATGTCTATGTTCCATATGGGAGGCCAAAGTGTATGATTGAACAAATGACTATCGAGCATCATTACAAAGTTGAGAGATTCAATTCGGTGATAGATAGACAATTGCAAAAGTTGAACAATCGTTTCAATGAAGTAAACATGGAGTTACTTATTTGTGTTGCATGCTTAAACCCATCCAATCACTTTGAAGCATTTGACAAAGAAAAACTTGTTCGTCTTGCCGAACTTTATCCAAATTACTTCTTTTTTCTTGAGCTCTCGGCCCTTCCCAATAAACTTGAAATTATATTAGAGATGTTCGATCAAGTGATGATTTTTCTAGATTGAAAGAGATTGGTGATCTTGCTAAGAAGATGGTTGCAACTAAAGACTTGTCGCATTCTCGATGGTTTACAAACTTGTGACATTGGGCACCTCATAATTAAGATGTAGAAGAAGGACATCATAACAATAGATAATTTCCAAGGAAATTCTGACACTAGAGTGAACTTGCACAATACATAATTACCAGAACCACAGTCGGAACCAGACATCGAGATCAGAATTAATTTCTAATGAAATCCAAGAACACATTGGAACAACTAGTTTCGTTCGACCTTCAGCCGCAACAAAAAGTACGCGAAGGAAATTCAAATGCTCCTCTAATCATCCCAAAACTCAAATCATTGGTGATGTAAGTGATAGAATTCAAACGAGATCATCATTAAGGCAAAATGAGGGCGAGCAAGCTAATCATACATTTATCTCTTACATGGAACCTAAATTTGTTAATGATGAATGTTTTTTTTTTTTTGGGGGGGGGGGGGGGGTGGGGTTTGCAAGGTAACTCCCTGTGTATATGTCTAATGGGCAATTTACCTCCCTATAAAATAAAAATAGGCAACTTACTTCCCTGTGAAATGAAATAATGTGCAATTTAACTCCATGTGATATGAATTAAGTAACAATTAAGAGGGAGACAATGTGCTTCTTTCATAAAAACATAGGGAGGTATTTTGCCATTTTTATTATCACAGGGAGTTAAATTGCCTATTTAGGATATCACATGAAGGTATTTTGTCTTTTTATTTATTACAGAGAGTTAAATTGCCTATTTAGAATAGCACGGGGAGTTAATTTGCTATTCACGAATTTTGGGTGCTTTCTATAAAAGATGAATAACCGCAATTTGATCAAAAGTAAAGTTTGGGGGGTTTCCAAGTTAACTCCCTGTGTATATGTCTAATGGGCAATTTACCTCCCTGTAAAATAAAAATAAGCAATTTAACTGTGAAATGAAATAATGAGCAATTTACCTGCTTGTGGTATAATAATAGGCAATTTACCTCCCCGTGAAATGAAATAATGAGTCATTTAACTCCCTGTGATATGAATTAATTAACAATTTAGAGGGAGGCAATGCGCTTCTTTCATAAAAACGATAGGGAGGTATTTCACCATTTTTATTATCAAAAGGAGTAAAATTGCCTATTTAGAATATCACGGGGAGGTATTATGCATTTTTATTTATTAAAGGGAGTTAAATTGCCTATTTAAAATAGCACGGGGAGTTAATTTGCTATTCACGAATTTTGGGTGCTTTCTATAAAAGATGAATAACCGCAATTTGATCAAAAGTAAAGTTTGGAATTGAAAAACCTCATAATCACTCAATAATTGGAATTAAATGAGTTTTTAGACAAAATTCATGAAAATGGTAAAAACACTCGAAATAAATCGAGATTAGTAGCTAAAGTAAAGGCTATAGTAAACACCAAATAAACCCACCGTAACTGATGTGATAAAGCTTTGAAAGAAAACCAAAATTGGCAATTCGGACAGATTCAGAAAATTCTTGTCCAAACCTGATTTGGCTAAACCCATATAACCACCAAGCAATTGTATTGCACTTATTTTGTAATTGGTTACTCTCTTAGGAGTTATATCAAATCCCAAAGTAAGTGTAATGCACTTGCTATATAGTTACTTTGGGTTCGGTAAAATTCAATCCGGATAATTTCTCGATTGATTCCGCAATTGGCCTACTACTGCAAGTTAAAATAAGCTAAACCTCTTAAGAAAATGTTCAAATAAAAAATAAATAATAATAACAAGTAAACAAACAACAACAAAAATGAACAAGCCAAATTAATTTAAAGGCATCCGTTCGAAAATTTGCTTTTTTCTAGTTTCGCGAACACACAAGTGTATGAATGTATTTTCCCTTTCTTAGTGTGTGCCCTAGTCCATGTTTTTTTCATTTTTGCTTACCGGAAGTAAGAGACATAATTTATGATTTGGTACACTGTATTGCAATTCTTCATGCTGATTTTTTTGCTATATTAGTTTTGGTTATCGGAATTTGCATGTTCTGCTTATTCTCATATTTTGGTGAAATTATGTATACCACTTTAACATTCTTATATATCTGAATTTTTTTTAATGCAAATTTATCTGCATTTAATAGAGTTATGAAAATTACTTTGGATGCGATCGTGATACTTGTTCCGCTTTACGAGTGTCGATGAGGATTTTATTTATCATAAATCTTTTGATATATTTTAGACTCTAAGGATTCCATAAATATGTATTTAAAGTTTAAACTTAACTATGTGATAGGTTTCACGTGATTTGTAGAGGATTTGAGGTACCTCTAGAATCTATAAGAGTTGGCCCTAGAATTTCCATTTGATGTGTTTGTACCTTATGTTTGATAGTTTGTTATTTATTTTCTTCCGTTCTTGAAATTGATGATGTTGTGCTATCTATTCCATATTAAAACTTAACATGCATGTTTGTAGCATTCTCTGGGTCAGACATCTCAAACATACGCGCAACACAACCTAATAAAGTTAGATGACAACTTACGTGTTCCGTGTTTCAATCTTTCAACTCCGTGCTTTTCGAGGTTGAAAGTCTGACTCTGAGACGTGAAGTGGTCGACTTGGTGGTGGTCTAATCTCTAATTCTTTTGGAAATTATATATATATATTTGTTTGTTGGTTTATGTCTGCCTTGATTTACATATTCTTCGCTTGAAATGTTGTTCAAAACTTTTATACCACCAAACTATATTTATGTAAAAAATAAGGTATTTTGAACCCTTTTTTATTTTTTCTAAATTGATCGTTTTAAATCTCGACTAATTAAGTTTATTTGTTCAAAGCCACCAAGGGAGGGTTCATGTCAGGTTCGTACCCTGATTCGGACCGTTAAAAAAGGTGGGGTAGTGAAGATGGTCGGTTTAACTTTTTCTTTTGAATTATTTAAGTAAGGGCAATATAGTCTTTAAAAAAGTATACATATTTAAAGGATAAAGAAGGATTTTAGATATATTTTAAAAATTGAGTAGATTTTGCAATTCTTTCGAATAAAAAATAATTTTAAACATGATTTCTTCAAAAGTTATCTTACTCCTTTCAATTATAACAAAAAAATATGGTACAAACTTATTTATGATATTTTGCTCGCATAAAATTAATTCGGCTTTTTGCCAACCAACATTATAAATATACTTACCAGTTTTATTTTTCGTGTTCATCTATTCTCTCATTTGAGGGTTTGAGCCGGAAACACTCTCGATTATATCAATCGTTTATCGTTTTATCAAACTGCTGGTCTCAAGTGGTCAGATGAGGTCTAGAGGGGGGGGGGGGGTGAATAGACCTCTAAACATTTTACAATTTTTAACTTTAAAACATTTTTGTTAACTTAAGCAGACTAAGCTGTTATCAACAGTAGGTTCCTCGGCTGATCGCGAACAAATCTTTGAACAGCTTTGTAGACCACTAAACTGATAGTTACTTAGCTGATTTTGTCAAAATCAGTTTTAATACTTAGAGTACTTGCAGCGGATTTTCAAAGTGTTTTTCACAAGTATTCTCAGCAGTTTGAAAAATGTTTCCCCAGTTTTATAAACTCCTTTAATCCTTTTTCAAACAGTTAAGTAAAGTGTTTTATGCAATCTTGAAAAATGCAAGTAAAAATGTAAATAAAAACACAAGTAATTTTTATAGTGGTTATATGGATGTAAATATCCTTTAATCCACTTGTCCAAGTCACAAAAATCTTGGGTTATACTAGAAACACAAAGTAACCAGTACACTCTGCTTACGCCAATCAACAAATGAACAGGCCGTAAGTGCGCAGTAAGAAATCACAAAGAAATCCTACTCTCTGAAGTAATATCACTCACTTAGATGGATATCTAGTTCTCACAACACTCTATTTTTACAAATTCACTTAGAAGATGTGTTTAGCTTTGTTCTTCAACTTCGCTTTTCGTCAACAGATGACTAAGCTGATGAGTGAGCTGTTCTTGAGACTTAAAGAATTTTGCTTCGAAAATTTCTCAGAGATTGTATTGTTGTTCTTCTCTTCGTCTCTTTCAGCTATTTATACTTGAGGTTTGAAAAATGTCCGTTGAAGAGAGACAAGATTCAAATTCCTCGAGTACTGGTCCTTAATTTCCGCGAACGGCTCTTTTGCAGTCTGTCCGTACTGTCAACAGTACTATTCTGCAGGCAGCATTAAATGCGGCATTAAATGCACCCAGCTGATGCGAAGCATTTCTTCAATCATTTGTTTTTAATATCCTTGTACTTCAGCATTTATTACTTCCAGGGGCATTTATTACCGTTGGGAAGACTTTATGATCCTTTCCACTTGGCTGACGGAAGTGCAAGTCTGATGGCGAAGTAAGCTGATCTCAAACTTGAACAAATCTGATTTGAGTCGGCTGATCTTCATCAGTCTGATAACTTTCCTTCAGCAGATCAGAAGTCTTGGACCTTGAATTTTTTACTCTTCTGATGTCTTCTTATACTTAGTCAAAAATTCCTTCCAAAGGGATCATCAGCTAAGTTGCTCCATACTTAGCGGATTTTGAAGTTTTGGAATGCATCAAAGCCTCCCTTCTAAATTTGTCTTCAGTGCCTTCATCTTCATCCTTATCCAACACAAACCCAGTTCTCAAATTCGCAAATTTTAAATGTGAATCGTTGACGGAAAAGGCAAAACCTTGGAAGAATTCTATCTTTGCGCATTAAGCATTTTTTCTCAAGATCATATCTAATTAGGTACACATTTATAGAATACATTTGATTTACTGTGATTTTTTATGAGGTAAATGAGTAAATGACTTTTTATGAGTATCTACTTTGGGAATCTAGCTCCTATGGTATATTATATTAAATTGAGTATGAGATTGTTTTTCAATTTTTATTTGATGATTTCTTAATTCTAGAGTATGAAAGCGATAGAACAAAAAGTAACATGCTTATTGGTTTGCTTTATGTTCCAGAAGGTGAAATCGCTCACTCCGGGCGCCCCTCACCTCCCTGTCCGACGGGATTATGAGAGGAGGTAAATCATGGTGACTCAACCGGCAACAAAGGCTGGGACCAGTACTCACTGCGCACAAGGAGCCCCCCTCATTTTTTGAGAGATTGCTCCCACACTGCTGCTGGTGAGGTTCGATCCTTGGTCACTTGTTCCAACTTGTTGAAAAGAAAACGGATCAACCAAGAAATATTTATCTTACATTATAGCTAGCCGAGATTAGAAGAATCCAAACCAACGAATCTGGGACATCAATTTGCCAAAAATTTGGTACATTGCAGACCGTCAATTAAAAGCACGAAATTCAATTTGAATTTGAAATTAATGAGCACACAAGAAAATAGTGTTACCATTAAAAATAATTAAAAAAAAATAGTGGATCTGCATGTCCCATATTAAAAAAAAAAAAAATTGATATAGTAATTGATGTAACGATGTATTTCTAAAAAAAAAAAAACATAAGAAAAACTGAATTTATATTTGTTGTTTAAGGGATTAATTACGATTTATCCTTTGTACGTAGCTTAAAATTGCACTTTACTCCCTTGTAAAAATTCTAAAGGAACATTTGGGCCCCGTTTGGATCGGTTTTGGCTCTGTTTCGCCCTGTTTCGATGTTTCAAAATTGTTTCAATGGTTTTGGCGAAACATTTGAAACACCATTTGAATTGATTTTGATTGGAATATTGAGATGGTAAAGTATTATTAAAATAATAGATAAAGTTTTGAAAAGTTGAGATATGATTTGAAATGGTTTTGGATGTTGGTGTTTGAGGGTGAAAAATTTATGACAGATGTCAAATCAATGACTTTATGGAGTTAAAATATGATATTATATAGTGTAATGATTAATAATAAAAGTATAATAATTATATTGTTTTTTTTTTTGTTTGGGTCTTGAGTGAAACACATGTTTGGTTGAAAAAATGGGACAAATGCCTAAGTGATCCATTTTGGCCCAAATATTGGGCGAAACACTTGGGCCAAAATGGATCCAAACAAGGCCTTGACCTCTTTCCATAACGGATGAGTAACATAAGCTCCAAAATTGAGAGTAACATTAATAATGTATATAAAAAGATAAAATATCCTTAGGGGTTAAATTTTCACGTTTATCATAATACAGTGGGGATAAAGTGATATATTTATCATAACACGGGGGTGAAATGCCGCATTTATAGTAACACAGAGGGTAAAATAATACATTTATATGTTGACTAGGTCAAAATATATTATATAAGAAGGGTAATTTTGTCAATCCATATTTTTATGTTTAAAAATTCCAGGGATATGGCGTACATAAATATTACAGCGAATAATTTTTTTTTCAAGTCACAATGAGGTAAATTAGATATTATGCATATCACAAGGGATAAACTGCCGCTAACTCGATTTTTGAGTCAAGGACATCTCCAATGCTGGGGGAGGGGGGGGGGGGGGGGGGAAATGAGGAATCTACATTGATGAGGGGGGAAGGGGAGAAATTAGAGGGGGGGGGGGGTCTTCTCACACCTCCTGGATGGTTGGGGAGGTAGGTAGCTGGACCTTGTCACCCACCGCGGTCGGTGAGCAGGATGGTTTCCCACCTGCCTTCTTTTTTTTTTTTTTTTTATTATTTCCTTTCTTTTGTTATTTAATTACTTTATTTATAATAACAATTATTATTATTTTAATTTAAAAATATCTTAAAATTAAATTAATTTTATTACTTTATAATTGTAACTTTTATTTAATAAAATTAACATTAATGTGTGAAATTTAATAACATTGTAAGAAAATTTAATTTTTCTATTATTTTAAATTTAGCGAATTTAACTTTAATTTGTGTTCATTTATAATAACGTATTTGCAAATTATTTATGGGGGTTTAAAACATTGAAATTAAATATGATTTATCATCATCATTATTATTATTATTATTATTATTATTATTATTATTATTATTATTATAAAAAAATATGAGGATCATAATTAATTGAATTATGAAGATTGAGTCACTGAAAATGACTATAAAAAGAAGATTGGAGAGGGAAAGAGGTGGAGGTCCTCACTGGAGTTGATGTGTTTAGCGGGTCTTCTTCCGTGTTTGACTCCTGATCTTCTTAGCCATTTCTCCAAAATTGAAGTGATTGCATTTTCCTGTTGAAAAAATAATTCAAAATTCTTATTACATAACTATATATGGTTTTCTTTAATGTTTATTTAAACGAAAATGGTCAAGTAAATGTATTATTGTTCTTTAATTCTCCCTTCGGGGATTGAGTTTTCAAATTTTTTAAGAATTTTCTAAGGAATATGGCTTTCTTTATTACTGAAGGAACTTTTTTTGTGATGGTATAGATTTAGCATAGTTTGCTCACTTTTGCTCATTTATAATATTTTACTCTATTTTATACTAGAATAAAATAGTTAACACATTATACATTACTTGAATCTAATTTGACTCTTCATTAATTCTATATACATGCATTAATAATGTCAATTATCTCCAACATATATCACTTCTTGTGAACACTTCTTTAAGTAACTTTAGAAGTATGGCATCTCCGTTGTTTATGCAATTGTGTTGGATATATTTTTCGGAAAACTCAAACCAACTCTTGGTTTGGTCAAACAATTCGATCATAAGGCAAATATATTTTACTTGAGTGTTATCCATTCTCTAAAGAGTATTATAATTGTCACGTGAATGATTTGCTTTGACCAAATCTTATTTGGGTGAGAGTTTTACATATTTTTTTCTCATTCTTACGCCATAGATTATTGAATGGTTGACTCATCTTAAATTTTATGTTATTAGATACGAAAGACTCTTAAAATGTATTAATTTATAACACGCCCGTTCAATGATTCCCGTTTAGGCAACATACAATTTGCACGAGCCTAAGGTGCAGAGATTCAATCAAATGACTTATTTTTGGTTCCTAAATTTAAAGAGAAGTTGATTTAATGATCTTATACGCACTGTGTATTGATATATAAGAACTAATTTGAGTAAATTTGATCCGTTTGTTGCACTGCATCATTTACCACCTGCTAAAATTGTTAACAATATGATGGTCATCCCACTAAGGTGTTTGTGGACACGGGGGCAACTCGAAACTTTGTGACCAGGAAGGCAGCAAAAAAATTTGGGATTCTTGGTGGACAAGAGCGACAGATGGATGAAGATAACGAATGGGCATGCCAAACCACTTAACGACACAACTCATGGGCCTGGACTTATGTATGGGAGTTCGGAAGGGCCAAGCTGATTTTAAGGTAGCGCCAATGGACGACTACAAAATGATGTTGGATTGGATTTCTTTCGAAATGTAAACGCTTACCAAATTTCTTGTTTCAATTCACTATGCATATTGGACAGGTATACACCATAAAATCGTCGAATAAAGGGACACGAGATGGGCCAATGAAAGTTTGTCGGCCATGCATCTCATCTGAGGATGGACCAAGAGGGACCGATAAGGGAAGGCCAATATGAGGATGGTAGTCCCCCCATTCGAGCCAAGCGAGGCAACAAGAGTAAGGTGTTTACCAAAGAACTATGACCTTTGGGGAATATGGCACAATAGATCAGGACGAGGGCTAAGAAGACAAACAACGGGACTGTGCAACGCAAGTTGGGATTAGGGCATGAATAAGGCACACCGGTTCCGGGGTCTTGGCAACCCAGGGAGACTTGGGCGCAATCATGATAAACTCAAAGGAACTTATCAACGAGAGCGTCAATGGAATTAATATGTGGGGGAGAATGTCACACCTAAACACTTTGCATGATCGTGCACATGGGAGGACATAGGGCTTTGGGTGTGACTTAACCAATGGGACAGATGGCTCGACATGGACAACGCTTGGTCTGAAGGGGCATGCACATATACGAGCCAATGGGACTATACGCCAGACAGGCGGCCTAGCCGGGCAAGCACTACAACACTATGTTTGTGGTCAAGCCAAACAGGCTGGTCAAACTCCAAATTAGGGACGAGTAGTGGCACACGGATCGTCTAGACCATTTCCTTGACAACATACTAGGTCACGACTCATTATTTGGCTAAGCAAAGTCTTTGGCCACTGGGATGGCAGGCTAACGACCAAGGGTTGCCAAAGTGGATTTTCAACCAAAACGTGGCATTTGAGGTTACTGAAGAATTTCAGAAGGATCTACATAAGCTTGAAAGGGTCTACATGAGTATGGATAGTTCAGAAAAGTCTACACAAATGTGGAACATTGTAGAGCATTTTTCACTTCTCTAGAATATAATGAAAGATGTGGAATACCTTGAAGCATGTAAACCCACTTTAAAATGAACACCGTGCAAAATGTAAAAAAGTTCTAGAAAATGTGTAAAATGTAATAGGTAGGCTAGATGGTTCTCGAGACTTAATCTCCACCATTAAATCAAGTAGACTGGCCACCCATTTTGGGATGCCACTAGTATAAATATGTAACCTCATTCTTCATGTGTATCCAACAAGTTGTGAGCATTATAGCATGTAATAAGAGATTAATTTTTGGCAATCTTAGTCTTTCCCACTTCACAATTTAGTAAATTATCTTATCTCTCAACTTAGCCAACCGCGGAGCGGAATTTACAAATCGATGGTAAAAATGATTTGAAGTGCCGCATGGGTACTTTGCTATATCCACATTTATTCCAAAAACGTCGAAGTCATAGACTCGTAGTTATTTATAACATTCTCGTTATGTGCCAAGTTCAAAATAATTTTATCACCAGCCATAGTTGTGCACATCAATACAAAGTTCACAAAGATTTGATAGAAAGAACTATGTACATTTCATAAGTTTATCTTCCTAGAACAATATTTTAGTTATCTAGTGATATAAGAACACAATCGATCTAATATAAAAGAAAAAACAAATTTGTTAGGCATCATTACACATGAAAATTGATAAATAAACTAGGATTCGGATGTGATGATTAAGAAGAAAGAAACATATGTATAGGTAACAAGTGCATCACATCAGGTTATAATGTATGTAATCCAGTTGTGAGGGCGAACAAAAATCCGCGAATTACATAATATAAAAGAATACAACTTATTCATGTTCTCACTAATGCCCATTCTTGTACAATAAAGTTAATTTGGAAGTGTACAATTTTTTACATGTTCTGGTAAGTAGAAAACATATAATTGGGAAGTATTACTAGTGATGAAATTTACACATAATTCTAATCTTTTATATTTTAATATTGTTCATTTGCAATAATTCATCATAGAACTTCATAAGAACATTTTTATCAAGTTTATCTCCCCATGGATTGTATCTGGTAACACAATGTGATATATTCCATTAGTTCATACCACGATGCTTAGCCTTCATACATGCACGTGTATATATGACATAATAGTATGTTTCTACTTGACATCCCATTCATTTGTCTATGTTACAGACTGAAAAAAATGGCTAACAGAAATTGAACATCCGAACTTTGTAAAATTGATCAGTTTTTGCTTCGCCGATCAACCAAGATGTTTAGTTTTGGAGTATGTTAGTAGAGGGACGCTTACAAGGTGTATACAAGGTCAGCATCTAGTCTTTATGATATTTTTAAGTAATTTTGTGCTCGATTTGAATCTTTCAGTTTGTAATGTCTAATTAACAAATCTTAAGTGGAAGGACGTAAAGAATATCCTCATAAAATTAGGCGAGACGATATGCTATATTCATAATATAGCAGGAGGATATCTTCATGGGGATGTCAAAGCTGATAATGTCTTAATTACAGAGGTCTGTGATTTTTAAAGAACCATTGCTTACATTTACGGTTTGGAAATTGATATTTATAGTTTATTTTGTACTCCTAATTTTTTTTTAATGTTATAGACCATGGAACCAAAAAGCGACTTTGGAACTTTCATGCTTGTGGGTGATCATATAGCCGGTCAATTCCCTAAGGCGCTAACACAAGGTTATGTTGACCCTGAGTTTTCTAAGAGAGGTAATCTATTTTGCATAATAATTGTGATGAAAGAAAGTAAACATTCCCCCTCCAAACATTTGATTCAATTGAAAAAAACCCAAAAAGCTTAAAAAAAGTTTAATGTGTTAATTTTATAAGTACCTAACTCATTTATATTTACAGGTTGTACGAGAAAACAAAGTGATGATACATATGCCTTCGGCGTCATCATGCTTCAGCTCCTTATGAAGTCTGATAGACCGACTGAGGAAAGCCATGAGGCAGAACCAAATTTGGAGGTTTATATTAGAGATCATATTGACAATTTTGCACGTAAATTATTTGCTGAAAAAGGATCGATTGTTCACTAAAGTTTGATGAGGAGTGGTTGCAGCAAGAGAGAAGCAGAAAACATTTCAGCATTAGCAATTGACTTAACAAACACTTCAATTAAAAATATTGATGATGCAGAAGGAAGCAACATCACTAAGAACGCCCTGACCAATCTGATAGAATCAGCTGCTGAACTTCCTAGTATATTTGAACAAGATTATTATATTGATAGACAAACTTTTTCTAAAATTTTGGAAAAACTGAAGGATCTAAAAGCAAAACAGAAGTACCAAGAAATGTCGATAAAGATAGATCTCTAACAAGATATTACTACCCATCAGTGAGATAGGAGGTGCCCAAATACCGTTGGGGGTATATTTTGCAGGCTTTGTGTTTGTGTTAACTTGAGTTGATGTTTACTTTTGTAGTTTTTAAGTTTATACCCGGTGGGGATAATTTTTGCGACGCTTATGTTTGTGCGAATTTACTTGATCTTAGATTTTGTGGTATTCCAGTTGATCCACAATTTACATGTTAATTATCGATGACAAGTGCAATTTCTATAGCCTTGAACAATATATGTTAAGTGGATTGAAAAAGTTACTTGCTGATAACAAGAAATCTTTAGTGTCTTATGGTACCATAATTTACTCAAATATTTTTCATCTAAAATGGTGAAGCTGAACCAAAATACCTTCAAACATGGCATGTGTGCTCCATCTTTTAATCTTCCAGAAGGTGATGTACTTAATTCGTAACATGAGGTAATAAGCCGTAAAAACTTTTTGTTTGATATTTTCCAAAATTATTCCGTGTTTGAGAAATTTCAAACAAACATGATTTTTACTTTCTGAAATTCATTTTTCTTAAATTATTTTCTCAAAATTCAAATAAATAACAATTTTTTAAAACAAAATATATACATAATCTACTATGATTTGACAAAAGTAACATATATCCTAAACAAATTATATTAAATAATAAACATGATTAAACATAAAGTCTTACACATCTTACACATATATTCTAACTCTTCAAAAAAAAACCTTAACTTCCTTTATTTCTCAAAGCACTCTCTCAAAACTCAAACAAACAACATTACGCAAATCAAAATTATTTCAAAAACCTCGATTACTCTCCAAGCACCAAACAAATATGCCCTAAACTTTTTGGGTATCCCTTAAAAAGTTATCAATTTATAACAGCAAAACAAACGATAAAAATAGGGTTAATTACAGGGACCTCCCCTGAGGTTTGGTCAAACGCGCGCCCAATCCCCTCCAACTATTATAATTATAGGGACTTCTCCTGAGGTTTCAAAAGGATTACATCCGTTAGGGTTCCGTTAACTTTTGCTGATGTCATCGCAAAATTTTTATTGAACTTCTGATTTTACCCTTGAATTACTATAGCTATTTTGGTGGACAATTAAGCCCTTGTTATGTTTAATTTATATGAGGGTTTTCTTTGCAATATATGATTTAACCGGATTTCGTCGGGTTAATTGAATATCAGTGAATTCGTGATATCGGGGGGTTTTTGATATTTATATATTTATTTCTGTAGGGCTCCGTTACTTTATTCCGGATGGATCGTTTACAAAGAAAAGCAATATTCAAGAACAAGAAGTAAAACCACAAACAAAGCAAAGAACACACCGATATGAAGGTAAAAAGCTCTGTAATAATATTGAATATTATTGAATTGTGCTGTTGTAAGCAGTGTTTAATCATGTACCCTTAGAGTTCTGGGATTTCGTAGTTGTCTAATACAATGATACACTAGGTATTTATATCATGTTAAACCTAGCGTTACAAGGAAACATAGTCCTAATAGGACTCGGCCCAAATATCCCTCTTGGGTCCGGAGTATTGTCTTTAGATCGAAGAGAGCTGTATTCGGCCGGGTCGATGAGACGATCTTGAACAGCCTGATTTGGTCGAACCGATCTCAAGTTCTTTAGTCGATCGTACAGTATGTGGGGTGCGAAATAGCCCCCATCAGTACTCCCTCACTTCTTCGAGCGTATAGATAATAGAAGCTCGTAGAAGTAGATAAATCTTCGCGACTGTTTGTTTTCTATGAATGGAGCCTCGTTAAAAACCTTTCTTAAGAAAAAACCCTGTGGGAAAAAATCTTAAGGAAAAGAGTGCTACATATCATAGATAGTCGTTTTCTCTGTCGATTACGAATCGCCACGCGTCTATTCCGGAGGCTTTTCATATCCTACCGTTTTTGGCTGGAATATGATTAGTTGCGATGAGTTCGAAACGTCTTTTCTCATCTCATTATAAATAGGTGACTTTTGAGTTCGCCATTTTTCCTTTATACTTCCTTATAACTCGTAGTCATTTTCCTGCTTAGTCGTTCATCACATAAAATTTTTCCTTTTATCGACCTTCATTTTCCGAGAACCAGAATATATGGATTCTGTAAGAAGATCTTCTTCTTCTTTTAGAGAGATTGTCGCCCCCGATAACGAGGAGGAGTTGCATCCAAATCTTTTGGGCGAACAAACTACAGTATCTGACTTCGTCGTCCCTGTAGAAGATACCTTCAAGGTACGAATCCTTTCTGATGAGGATGTAGCTGCCCGAGCCAAAAAGGGCAAAGGTACTGTTCCTCAGATTTTTGAACCAATTGAGGACGTAGCTTGTGCTTATACGGTGGAAACATTTCCGGAGGTTGTGAATAATTATACCAAATATTTTCCGGAAGGTTCCGAGATAATTCTTCCTTCCCCTTCTGATAGGGTCACATCTCCACCGGAGGGATGTCGAGCTTTTTATACGGCTCACTTCAATAGCGGACTGCGTCTTCCTTTGTCTCCCCTCTTTCTCGAAGTTTTGAAAACTTTCAGCGTGTGCTTGACACAGCTGGTTCCAAATTCCGTCGCTTTTGTGGTTTGTTTTTCCATTTTGATGATCGCAAAGGGGTTTAAACCTTCTTTTCGTAATTTTACGCAACTTTTCCGCTTCAATATTTCTAGTTCTTCAAATCGTGGATATTTCTTCGCTAGTCAGCGGCCTAGTCGAGCAATCTTTGACGCCCTTGTTTCTAGTAATCCTTCATGGAAATCTCATTTCTTCTTTGTTCGTCCTCCGTCTAATCTTTGTTTGGCGGATGGTTCGACCATGCCTTTTTCATGGGATCACGGTTCCAGTTGGATTCCTGGAGGTCGTTTACCGACTGGCGAACTTGTTCCTGACGATGCACAGTTTATCGCTGAGATCCCCGAAATGCGTGCAAACAAATATCAAAGCGCTCTTCTGATCGGGGAAGCTTTCCTTCGTAAGGCGGGGTTAAGTGTTCATAACTTTCCCATCAGTTCATCATCTGAACCTCTTGGTTAGTACTTTATTTCATCTTAGTGTTGTGACGATACCTTTTATACGGAGAAACTAACTTTTTATTTTGTTTCTTTTTTAGCCCATATGGTAGAAAACTCTCGACATTCTTCGAAGGGAAAAATGGTGCTGTCGAAATCTTCCAAATCCGTAGAGAACGCCCCTATCGAGCAGAGAGCGTCACGAAAAAGGAAGCTGGAGTTGGGTCATGAATCTGAGGAGAATACAGAGGAATCTCCAGATTCTTCTCATGAGTCCCCTATTCGTCAGGGCACGGGATCTGGTTACCCTCCTCTTCATTTTAGAACCTCTTTGGGTATTCGAGGATGTCGCAGCTGGTCGATGCCTCATCCTACTAATAATCCAGTTGATAGGAAAATGAGTTACTATGGACGTTCTGGTGATGACCTTTCTTTACTCGGAGATAAACATCCAAAATCTACTCTGGTCGAAATGATCGAGGATCATTTAGAGGGAAAAAGGGCCGCTGGTTATTCCGAGAAGGATTCTCTTATTCATGATGATAGTGAGAACGCGGTCGATAAGGCAACCCGTGTTCTTTTGTCTGGTGTTTTTACTCGCGATCTGAATAAGCTTCTTCATAAGGATCCTCTGGAGAAATTCCAGCGAGCTTCTCTTTATGCTGAAAAGGTGATATCTTTTTCCTTTGATCATACTAACAGATAATTTTAAGGGTCTTCCTTATTTTACTAATCCATCTCTTTTTCTTGCTCTCTTTGTTCTTCCAGACTAAAACTTGTCTTGCGTCATACGCCTATGAAAATGCACTTTGGAAACAACAGTGCGAGTTCCTGGAAGAGAAATATAAGGCTTTACTTCATAAATCTTCCCGTTCAGAGGTTGGTCCCTCAACATCTTCTTCCGTTCCCGTCGTAGAGATTCGTGCTACCGGGACTGAAGATCAAGAAATGATAAACAGGGTGATGGAGGTTTCTCGTGCTCAAGAGCTTGAATCTCAAGTATCAAGCCTTGAAACTTCTTTAGAGGAGTACGAAAAGGATGTTCCACTTAGTGGACTTAGGGATCGATACGGTAGGAATCCTGACGAAAGAGTTGTTCGTGAATTCCTTAATTCTCCTGTTCATACGGCGTTGGTGTATCGGATGGTCGGTCCTCTTCTTGAAAATACTTTTAAGAAGGCGATTCATCAGCTGGTCGCCTTAGAGATGATCGACGACCGTCGAAAGGAGTATTTTAAGGCTGCGCACATTCGGTTGAATCGCTATGGCGAAATTTATTCTTCTTCCGAGGTTCCAGATGTCGTATATCAAGGTTTTCCTTTGGCTCACCTTGTCGAAGAATTTGGAAATCCATTGCCGATTCCTCCTTCTGATGTTAACAAGGAGCTCGATAATACTTTTATCGATCCCGAAGACGAAGAAGAAGAGGAAGACGATATTGGCATGACTGAGGACGTCGGTAGTGATCTGAGAATTCTGGATAGCGAGCAGACTTATTAAAATAGTGATTTTTTGAAATAATCATTGTAACTATTTACTCGTAGGTTTTAATTGTAATTTTACCCTTTCTTCTCTTTGTACCCTAAACGTTTCGTATTCTGTCAGTCGTGTCTTTTCACATTCGCCGTAATAATTCAGACAAGTCATTAAATTTGCCGTAATCATTATGTGTGTGTCTTTTCAAATTCTAGCGTTTGCTCCAAGGTCAGTTTTTCTGTTTCGCGCCCTTTCTTTAGGTCTGTCGCGTCCTTTCGTGCAGTATAAATACGAAAGGTAAAAACTTGACTTGTTTTTTACCGCTATACTCCTCTCTTAACAGAATACTCTTTCTTTGGCTAGTCGATAAACTTTCTCGATATTAATTTGTATTTTTCCATAATCCGATCATGAGTAACCTTTTTGGTAATACTTCGAAGCGACCTTCTCGTGAGGGCGCTAGAGATAATAGATCCAAAAAACTTCGAAGAGATGGGCCGTCGATGGAGCCTCCTCGTTCATCCCCAATAATTAGGTCGGAGATTGATACACGCGTTATTGCCTCCGAACCTTTTTCTGTAGTAAACTCGTCGTTTTCAGAACCAATCTTTTCTTCTTCCACTCAAATAGGGAGCATGCCTTCCCCTGGTCGGATAGCTTTTGGCGTATGTCCAACGAGGAACCGAACTATACTATACCTGTTACTTCAAGTGCTTCTTCCTTCGAGCATGTTTTTCATGGAGAGGATTTTGCCGTTTCCCTTCCTTTATCTGCTTCTATTGCTCCAATCGCCAGCGGAGGGCAAGCTGGTGATGGCTTTTTTGTCAATCCTTCCACGACACAATCTATTGTGCAGGATTGTCCTGATTATTTGTTTAACGATACTACTGTGATGACTACTTCCTTTGAATCGGGAGGACCTTCCGGAGGTTGGACCGGTTCCAGGTCTGGTCGTCGAACGGTTATTTCTGCTTCGGGCAAGGAGACCTCCGTTAGCCCCGACGAGAGAGAATCTCCTCGTCTGTTAGATGATCGATGTATCTTTGAGCAAGTCAAGGATATTATGTTGTCAGAGACTCCTCGTTCTGATGGTGTCCCTTCCAATAGTGAATTGCCTGGCTCAGTTGAGCCTGATGCTTTGTCTTGGGATCTGGGTTTAAGCACTATTTTTCCTGGTGAGCTGAAGAAGCTTGAGGGTGCCTCCAACGTACGCCTTGTTCAATCGCTGGTGAAGATATGTGAACAGGTGGACGAATCCTTTCACTACTTTATTTGTTTTAATTTTTGACTTCCTTCTTATATAAGGATTGTTTTCTTTTTCCAAGCTAAGTACTTTGCACTCCAGCTGGGTGTGCAAAACGATGATCTGTGGAGAAATAGAAGTGCTTATCAACGTCAGTTGGAGTCAGAGAAAGCTAAGGCTGCGGGGCTGACGTTGCAACTTCAGCTTGCCAGAGATGATCTCCAAAGATTGGAGGCTGATAAAGTTGTTCTTAAAAAAGAGAAAGATGATTTAGTTCAGGCTGCTGTCTCGGCGGAGGAGTCTCGTCGGCTGGCCTACGAAGAAGGTTATGATGCAGGCTATCTCAAGCGTCAGGAGGAGTTGATGGCGTTTGCTGGCAACTTGACTCCTCGGAGGACTGTTTCTAGTAGTCGACCTGCTGACCGTTCTTCTCAGTGATCTTTGTTCGCCTTTGGCAGGCTTTAGACTGTCTCTTTTTTTTTTTTTTTTTTAATTTCTTGCCCAACTTTTGTGCATTTGTTCGGGCTGAAGTTTTTGTAATGGGAGAAGCTCTAAATTGGAAATCATGATCTTTTTGTGGGCAGATTCTTGCCTTGATCAATTTTCTTTTGTAGATATACTTTGTTATGCTCGTTCTTCCTTTGTGCATAAATATAATCATCATGAAATAATCAGTATAGATTAGCATACTTATCTGAAATTGATCATTTCGAAGAATTTTCAGGATAGAGAAAAGGTAGCTTGTCCTTGCTTAGTCACTGTTTGAGTAACTGAATTGTATAATGCTTGCTTCTGCAAATCAAGTCTTTTGTTGATCAAACCCAGTATACTCCTTTTGGATTATATGCACCAGCATGTTTTACGTCACAATTTAGACAATAGGTTATTCAT
Source organism: Penstemon barbatus (assembly GCA_003313485.2). Taxonomy (NCBI): domain Eukaryota; kingdom Viridiplantae; phylum Streptophyta; class Magnoliopsida; order Lamiales; family Plantaginaceae; genus Penstemon; species Penstemon barbatus. The sequence goes on from CM064880.1 coordinate 19,063,542, forward strand.
ATCGAGAATAGTCGTTAAGGAACGCTCATCATCTTGGTCGATGTTCAATCTATGCCTTGTACTTTTGTCTTTTTGTGATCTAAACCTTATATAAGGAGGCTATTGTCCCTTTTGTTGAACTCCGTGTTTCTTTACATCAAACTAAGGAAAAATATCCCTTTCAGTCTTTTCCAAACCTTTATGTTTCCCAGCATTAATGTTGAACTATATGTTCCTTGGCTAGTGTACTATTATATCACTTTCTTGATATGGGAGGAATTGGAAAATGTAGGGGTCATAGCCAGATCTACCCTGTTCAGACCTCCTTAAGCAATTCTTTGGTATGTTAGGCAGTTACGTCCTTGCTGTTTCGAATAAGGAGGACTATTCTCCTGATTTCTATGTCAGATATCTTGGATTCCAGAGGAGTTCCTGTATGGCTTAGTCAATGGTCATCCATATGATGTATGAGGCAGTGACGTCCCTCGTATGGTAAAGGGTTTGGTTTTTTATCTTTTATCGAGCAACTGTCCTTTTCGCTGCGATTTTAGAGCTTGTATGACTTCGTTTGTGGATTCTAGGTTTTTAAGCCATCGACCATGAGGTATGATCGTGCCGGTATGTCTGATCCAAAGCTTTTTTAGGATTGATCGTTTCGATCTACGACCTCTTTTTGTTATCGACTAGTTGAGGCGATTTAGATAGTGCCGTTCCAACTTACTTGCATTTATTGCGGGGAGTCAAGGGGTCGCATCCGTGTCCGTTGATCAAATGCTTTTTCAGCCGTTGGATTGTTTTAGTCTATCCCTATAAATAGGGTGGTGGTTTGCATTCTTCCTTTGCAATTTCCCAAAGAGAATGGAGATCTCAGCTTCTTTAGATTTTATTCTGCCTTCAGATCCCATAATATTCAAAAAGTCACATTATCGTGATTCATATTGTAATAGCTTGATGTTCTTCTACCTTGTACTAACGGGTCCCATGTCAGCCCTTCCTTGTACTAACGGGTCCCATGAGGCCTCAGTTTTTGTCTTCATCAATTAGAGGTCCGTGGTTTCTGTTTGCACATGGGGGGTTCATACTTGCCAGCCCCCCTTGCTCTTCGATGTCACCTCCGGAGTGATAGACCACCGGGGTGGCTGGTAAATTTACGGTTTCACGACGGCCCCGAAGAGATGCTGCTATAGAGTAAAATGTTTTATAGATAATGTAAAAGCAGTATCTTCTTGTGGGTGAATGAGTATTGCTAGTTATCTGGCTGGTAATGTTCATTTCGTCTGGAAGAACATTTGATCTTCAGTCCCTGGCCATCGCACTAAAGAAGTCGACCATCCTGAGCAGCATGCTTCTTAGGTGGTTCATTATAATCGACGAGGTACTAGGGAGGAGATTGGTGTTTCCGTGGACATTGTCGTGAAGATAGCCGATCCTATATGATCATTTTAGCTAAATCATTGTAACGATCTTTAAGTAGCATGTAGACCTTTGTAACATAGGATTTTTGTATGTAACTGATTTGATGAATAAAATATTACTTTTATCCCTCGCATCTTCCTTGTCGTTGATTCTGTCATAATTTTTATTTATGAGTAGCATTTTCCGAGCAGACGGTTTCATAAAAACTTCAGGAGTATTAGCATATCATTTAGATCGTTAGGAACAGATCAAGGAGTGTTTATTGAGCGGATCAATGTTTACTCAACTTGTTATAATTTAGACTTAGGTTTTTATCACCTAAAATTCTTCTGATTGTTATACAATATATCGAGGAGTGTTTATTGAGCGGATCAATGTTTACTCGACTCGTTTTGTTTAGACTTAGGTTTCTACCCCAAAAGTCTCTTTGTCGTAAATATATCGAGGAGTTTTTATTGAGCGGATCAATGTATACTCAACTCGTTTTGTTTAGACTTAGGTTTTTAGTACCTGAAAGTCTTTTGTCGTAAATATATCGAGGAGTTTTTATCGAGCGGATCGATGTTTACTCGACTCGTCTGTAATTTAGACTTAGGTTTTCCTAACACCAAAAGTCTTTTTGATATGTATATCGAGGAGTGTTTATTGAGCGGATCAATGTATACTCGACTCGTTTTTAATTTAGACTTAGGTCTTTAGTACCTGAAAGTCTTTTTGATATATCGAGGAGTTTTTATTGAACGGATCAATGTTTACTCGACTCGTTTTTAATTAGACTTAGGTTTTTAACCCAAAAGTCTTTTGTCGTAAATATATCGAGGAGTTTTTATCGAGCGGATCGATGTTTACTCGACTCGTCTGTAATTTAGACTTAGGTTTTCCTAACACCAAAAGTCTTTTTGATATATATATCGAGGAGTGTTTATTGAGCGGATCAATGTATACTCGACTCGTTTTTAATTTAGACTTAGGTTTTTAGTACCTGAAAGTCTTTTTGATATATCGAGGAGTTTTTATTGAACGGATCAATGTTTACTCGACTCGTTTTTAATTAGACTTAGGTTTTTAACCCAAAAGTCTTTTTGATCGTTGAATGTCGGGCGAGGAGTCTTTATTGAGCGGATCAATGTATACTCGACTCGCTTTTGATAGTCGGAATGAGGAGTGTGTATTGAGCGGATCAATGTATACTCGACTCATTATGCTTTAGACTTAGGTTTATCACCAAAAAGTCCTTTTTGATCTTCGTGAATAATGGACGAGGAGTTTTTATTGAGCGGATCAATGTATACTCGACTCGTTTTTATGGTCGGAATGAGGAGTGTTTATTGAGCGGATCAATGTATACTCGACTCATTATGCTTTAGACTTAGGTTTATCACCAAAAAGTCCTTTTTGTCGTTGATATAAATCGAGGAGTGTTTATTGAGCGGATCAATGTATACTCGACTCGTTTCGTTCTAATTTCCATCAATATGATGGTGTAATTCCAAGGAGTGTTAACCGAAATCATCGATGTATAGAAAATGCTAAAAATCTTTAATAATTGAACTGTAGGCTAAGGCCTTTGTTACAAGGATAAAGTAAAATAAAACAATGCAGTATAATCTGCTAAAATTTATTTACCATAGTATTTTCTAAGGTTGACTGCATTCCAGGTTCTTGGTAAGGCTGTTCCATCCAAGTGCGCAATTTTGTATGAACCTTTCTTTCCTACGCCAATGACGATGTAAGGTCCATCCCAATTTTGTTGTAACTTTCCCACATGCTTGGATACTTCTACCTTTTTCAAGACCAAGTCTCCTTCTTTGAAGGTTCGGACGCGTACTTTTTGTTTGTATGCTTTCTCCATATTTGCTTTAGTGGCTTGAAGGCGTACAACAGCTTTATCTCTTAAAGCTTCTGTTAAATCAATGTCATTTTCTCTCGCCTTTTCATTTTCTTGATCATCGAACATCTCTATTCTTGGCGTTGGGATTAAGGTTTCAACAGGGATAACAGCTTCCGACCCATATACCAAGCTAAATGGGGTTTCCCCGGTTGAGCTCCTTACTGTGGTTCGATTAGCCCATAGTACTCCTGGGAGTTCATCAAGCCATTTCCCTTTGGCAGCTCCTAATCTTTTTTCCAAAGATTTTATTATCTCTCGGTTTGCTACTTCAGTTTGTCCATTCGCTCTAGGATGTCCTACCGAGGTAAAATTTTGTTGAATTCCAAGTTTTGTGCACCATTCTATTATTTGTTTTCCCGCAAATTGAGTTCCATTATCGGAGATAAGGATCCTTGGGATGCCGAATCGACAAACTATGAATTTCCATAGGAAGTTGATAACTTGGAATTGGTTTATTCGCGCGAGGGCGACGCATTCTATCCATTTGCTGAAGTATTCTACAGCGACCAGGACATATGATTTCTTAGTTCTAGCTGCTGGGAATGGTCCCACAATGTCCATTCCCCATTGGTCGAATGGCCAACATACTGGAATTGGGTGCATGTTTTCTGCTGGTCGATGACATATGTTAGCATGGATTTGGCAGTGATGACATTCTTGGACATATTGAGCGGCATCTCTATTGATGGTAGGCCAATAGTAACCTGTCCTGAGACATTTTAAGGCCAATGCCCTTGATCCGCTGTGATTTCCTGCATCTCCTTCATGTATTTCTCTTAGTATATCGATGGTTTGTGATTCAGAGACGCATTTCAGAAGAATTCCTGATACTGATCTTCGGTAGAGTTTTCCTTCTACAATTGTATACTTTGGAGCTCGATATCTTATTTTCCTAGCTTCATTTTGGTCAGGTGGTAGTTTTCCTTCTCGAAGATAGTCTATCATCGGGGTCATCCAGTTTTCTTCGGCTTCTTCGATTTCCATTATATCGACTATCGGTGTTTCATCGATATCGATTGCCGGCGTATTAGAGATCAACCAATTGATCACTCGTTCAGTCTTTCCGTCATGGGATCCTGTGAACTTGGATAGCTAATCGGCCCATTTATTTTCCGAACGCGGGATGTTCTGAATACCGAATCTTTCAAATTTCTCGGCTAGTGTTTTCACTTTGGCGAGGTATTTGACCATATTGAATTCTTTAGCCTCGTATAGGCCTTCAATTTGTCTTTGCACTAACTCTGAATCAGTTAATACTTTAAGACTTTTTATGTTGGCTTTGATTGCCATTTCCATTCCCGCAATCAATGCTTCGTATTCTGCTTCATTGTTTGTTACGACGAAGTCCAATGTTATCGCGTAATTCAAATCTTCTTTATTTGGTCCGGTGAAGTTGATTCCGGCGCCTCCTCCTTCTCGGCATGAAGCACCGTCGACATGCATTAACCAAGTTTGATCTTCTATGATCAAGACATCGTCGTTGAGGCTGCTCGAAGATTCGGTTGCCTGTGTCGGTGTTTCTAATATAAAATCAGCCAACACTTGGGCTTAATTGCGATTCTTGGTTTGTAATCGATTTCGAACTGGCCTAGTTCGATCGCCCATTTAATTAGTCTTCCTGAGGCTTCTGGTTTTGCTAAGACTTGTCTTAGCGGTTGATTTGTCAAAACCACTATTTTGTAAGTTAAAAAGTAAGGTCGAAGTTTTCGCGCAGCTACCACTAAGGCCAGCGTGAATTTTTCAATTTCCAAATAATTCTTCTCAGCCCCCTGCAATAATTTGCTTAGATAATAGACCGGCTTATGTTCTGAGTCTTCGACTTTAATTAGTACCGAACTAATAGCTACATCGGAGATGGAGATGTACATATACAATGGTTCTCCTTCTGTTGGTTTTGCAAACATCGGTGGTGTTGTCAAATATTCTTTGAGTTGCTCGAAGGCTTGAGCGCATTCTTCGGTCCAAACAAAGTTTTTTGCCTTTCGGAGAGTTTGGAAAAAGGGGAGGCTTCTGTCTGCTGACTTTGATATGAATCTGTTTAATGCTACGATCTTCCCAACTAAGCTTTGTACTTGGGAGATGGTTTTGGGAGGTTTCATTTCAGTTATGGCTCGAATTTTTTCTGGGTTGGCTTCTATTCCGCGTTGGTGAACCTAGATATCCCAAGAATTTTCCTGATTTGACACCAAAGGTGCATTTCGCGGGGTTTAACTTCATACGATATTTCCTTAAGATCTGAAAACATCGATCGAGATGTTTTACGTGATCCGCTTCGTTCATACTTTTTACCAGCATATCGTCGACGTAGACTTCCATTAACTCTCCGATTAACTCT
>CM064880.1:19184362-19313357 GCA_003313485.2 Penstemon barbatus
CATCTTAGATAAGAACTTAAAACTTTCTACATCAAATAATTTAAGTGTATTCATTTTTAAACTTTAAGATTTGATAAAATCCAAAATATTTAACAGTAGTAACAATCAAGCGAAATTGGATTGAAACGATCAAACACGGAGAGAATGCAATGAAATGGGCCTGATCCAACCACGGAATGGGCCTGAAAGCCAGCAGAATGGACCAGCAGTGGCAGCCCCGAGCACACCCTAAAATTCCATACAGCTCCCCCATAAAATTTAATATTTTCAAAATATACCCCCAAAAATATTTTTCACAATAAGTTTTTCAAACAAAAAATATTCACTAGATTATTTTGAATAAGAATGCAATCACAACATTTGACAAGTTAATAATTAAACACCCTTTTATTTTGAAAACATTCAAAAACCTGATTTGACTAAACTCATCTAACGATCAAGCAAGTGTATTACACTTATTTTGTGATTGGTTACTCTCTTATGAGTTACATCCAATCCCAAAGCAAGTGTAATGCACTTGCTATATAGTTACTTTGGGTTCGGTAAAATTCAATCCGGATAATATCTCAATGGATTCCGCAATTGGCCTACTACTGCAAGTTAAAATAAGCTAAACCTCTTAAAAAAATGTTCAAAAAAAAAAAAATAATAATAATAACAAGTAAACAAACAAACAACAAAAATGAACAAGCCAAATTAATTTAAAGCATCCGTTCGTAACCCTAATTGGGAACAAATGAACAATCAACACGAAGTCGTTCGAAAATTTACTTTTTTTCTAGTTTCGTGAACACACAAGTGTATGAATGTATTTTCCCTTTCTTAGGGTGAGTTTGGCCTAGCGATTGGAGCTCTTAAAATCACTTTTACATCTCTATTGTGATTTTTGAAGTGTTTGGCCCTGATTATAACAATTACTTCTATTCAATCGTGATTTTCATGGTGTTTGACCCTCAAGACCATAATCACTTTTGGGATCTCGAGAAGCAAAAAATCAACTTATTTTAGAAGCAACTAAAGTGTTACTTTTATAAAAGTTATTATACAAAAGCAATTATTATATTTTAATTTTTATCATAATCAATTATTACCAAAATCAATTTTAATTAAATTAATTCTAGTATAACTGCTTTTTGAATCGCTAGGCCAAACTCACCCTTAATGTGTGCCATAGTCCATGTTTTTTTCATTTTTGCCCTAAATTACCAGAAGTAAGGGACATAATTTATGATTTGGTACACTGTATTGCAATTCTTCATGCTGATTTTTTTGCTATATTAGTTTTGTTTATTGGAATTTGCATGTTGTTCTGCTTATTCTCATCTTTTGGTGAAATTATGTATACCACTTGAACATTCTTATATATCTGAATTTTTTTTAATGCAAATTTATCTGCATTTAATAGAGTTATGAAAATTACTTTGGATGCGATCGTGATACTTGTTCCGCTTTACTAGTGTCGATGAGGATTTTATTTATCATAAATCTTTTGATATATTTTAGACTCTAAGGATTCCATAACTATGTATTTAAAGTTTAAACATAACAATGTGATAGGTGATGTACCAAGTCTTCTTCGAGCACAAGTCCATGTCGACAATCGATTACCAAGTCTTCGATGATGATCAATTACCTATATCAAGAATCGGGATACGTCGATCTACTCATATGAAGACACCAATTTATCCCCTTATCGATGTTTCATCTGTCGACATGAATAATGTCGACATCTGCAATACCATTTACCCATAAGGGACAAATCAAATATAGAAAATCCGATCCTGACCTAAAATGTCCTATCACAACCCATTTGCTATAACCGAAAGGTCTTGTCAGAATCCGACCCATTAACCCGTGCAAAAAACTATAAATAGCCCTCAATAATTACAGAAAATGTATGCACTCTCTAACCCGAGTATTAACTACCCATTTCATCCATATCGAACTCGACACTTACTTAAGCAACGGAGGGTTATCGCCGGGTAAACACTGGCATTAACCTGACGTAGTTGTCTTTGATTGCAGGTTACGATCCCCGGGAACAAATAGAAGAGAGGTTTGATCGATCTACCAACCTTCACATTGAAGAGATGTGTTAAACCCGATACATCATCACTCGATTATTCTAAACACGATAATCCACCTAAAACACACTCATCAATTGGCGCCGTCTGTGGGAAACTATAACTCTGAATCGAATAAAGATGACCACGCGTTCGATGGCCGCACTTGCTCGAGAATGAAATGGGAATCGAGACCAACTCAGGGAGGGTCAAGGAGATAGCATGCCTCCCAGGAATGAAGATCACTTGTCAGGGGAGGAGGGAGAACCTTCGAGACCCCCTGCACCGGAGGTCGTTCAAATGATGAGGAAAGATGTGAAAGCCTTACTCGACGAAGCGAGAAAAGAATGGATAGCTGAGGCTGCTAAGGGGTATGTCGAGGTTCTTCGAGGACGACCAAGGAAAAAAGGACCGATCACAAAAGCAAGGATGGACATGGATGAAGCCAACAACAGTAATGGTCAAGACGATGAAAGAGATCCTCGTCGACATGGCTTGGAGGAGCATTCTGTAAAAGAAGTAAACAAGTTAGCTTCCGAAGTAAGATCATTACATCAAAAGTTGGAAAGACACGAGAAAAAGAACGAAATACCTGTATCCAATTCTCGACTTAGGAAATCTCCTTTCTGCGATGAATTCACTTGAACTCTTGAACTTGGGGGACTACCACTATACTATGTTCAAAAATTCAAGACCAACGAAAAACTTTGAAACTTCCAGACTTCGACCTTCACTCAAACTCTAGAACTTGGGGGACTCTTGATGTACCAAGTCTTCGTCGAGCACAAGTCCATGTCGACAATCGATTACCAAGTCTTCGATGATGATCAATTACCTATATCAAGGATCGAGATGAAGACACCAATTTATCCCCTTATCGATGTTTCGTCAATCGACATGAATAATGTCGACATCTGCAATACCATTTACCCATAAGGGTCGAATCAAATATAGAAAATCCGATCCTGACCTAAAATGTCCTATCACAACCCATTTGCTATAACCGGAAGATCTTGTCAGGATCCGACCCATTAACCCGTGCGAAAAACTATAAATAGCCCTCATTAATTACAGAAAATGTATGCACTCTCTAACCCGAGTATTAACTACCCATTTCATCCATATCGAACTCGACACTTACTTAAGCAACGGAGGGTTATCGCCGGGTAAACACTGGCATTAACCTGACGTAGTTGTCTTTGATTGCAGGTTACGATCCCCGAGAACAAATAGAAGAGAGGTTTGATCGATCTACCAACCTTCACATTGAAGAGATGTGTTAAACCCGATACATCATCACTCGATTATTCTAAACACGATAATCCACCTAAAACACACTCATCAATAGGTTTCACGTGATTTGTAGAGGGTTTGAGGTACCTCTAGAATCTATAAGAGTTGGCTATAGAATTTCCATTTGTTGTGTTTGTACCTTATGTTTGATAGTTTGTTATTTATTTTCTTCCGTTCTTGAAATTGATGATGTTGTGTTATCTATTCCATGTTTGTAGCATCCTCTCGGTCAGACATCTCAAACATACGCGCAACACAACCTAATAAAGTTAGATAACCAATTTACATGTTCCGTGTTTCAATCTTTCAACTCCGGGCTTTTCGAGGTTGAAAGTCTGACTCTGAGGCTTGAAGTGGTCGACTTGGTGGTGGTCTAATATCTAATTCTTTTGGAAAGTATATATATATATATATATATATATATATATATATATATATATATATATATATATATATATGTTTGTTGGTCAGGGCCGGCCTTATGCCTAGTCCAACTAGGCAATTGCCTGGGGCCCCATTCAGTTGGGGCCCCCAACCCATGTATGTATTAATGCATGTAAATATTACCTAGCCCAGGCCAAAATGAAAAAAAAAATATATTGGCCCAACAAGTGAACCTTGGCAGCTGTTACAATAAATCAATAATAGTGAGATTAAAAAAAAATTCAAGAATTCCTAATGTCTCTTTCATCTCTCCCTCTTCTCCTTCTCCGATCTGCGCGCACCGAACACCGTGTCTTCTCAACCAGCTGCTTCTCCCTCTTCCTTGGTCAAGCAGCTACACCGTGCCACCAGCAAGCACTGCACCACGACCAGTAGATTTATCCCCTCGGTTCACCCCATCCCCGCGCGCGCCCACACCGGCTGAACCTTCACCGGACTGCCGTCATAGCAGCACCGCCGTAGCTACCGCCGTAGGGCTCCAATTTTTTACTTCGCCTAGGGCCCCGAAAAGTCTAGGGTCAGCCCTGTTGTTGGTTTATGTCTACCTTGATTTACATATTCTTCGCTTGACATGTTGTTTCAAAACTTTTATAGCGCCAAACTATATTTCTGTAAAAAATAAGGTATTTTGAACCCTTTTTTATTGTTTATAAATTGATCTTTTTAATCTCGACTATTTAAGTTTATTTTTTCAAAGCCACCAAAGGAGAGTTCATGTCAGGTTCGTACCCTGATTCGGACCGTTACAAAATTAAGGTGGGGTAGTGAAGATGGTCGGTTTAACTTTTTCTTTTGAATTATTTAAGTAAGGACAATATAGTCTTTAAAAAAGTATACATATTTAAAGGATAAAGAAGGATTTTAGATATATTTTAAAAATTGAGTAGATTTTGCAATTCTTTCGAATAAAAAATAATCTTAAACACGATTTCTTCAAAAGTTAACTTACACATTTCAATTATAACAAAAAATATGGTACAAACTTATTTATGATATTTTGCTCGCATAAAAGTTAATTCGGCTTTTTGCCAACCAACATTATAAATATACTTACCGGTTTTATTTTTCGTGTTCATCTATTCTCTCATTTAAGGGTTTGAGCCGGAAACACTCTCGATTATATCAATCATTGATCGTTTTTATCAAACTCAATTCCCAAATTTCGCAAATTTTAAATGTGAATCGTTGACGAAAAAGGCAAAACCTTGGAAGAATTCTATCTTTGAGCATTCAGCATTTTTTCTCAAGATCAAATCTAATAAGGTACACAGTTATAGAATACATTTGATTTACTGTGATTTTTTATGAGGTAAATGAGTAAATGACTTTTTATGAGTATCTACTTTGGGAATCTAGCTCTTAGGGTATTATATTAAATTGAGTATGAGATTGTTTTTCAATTTTTATTTGATGATTAATAAATTCTAGAGTACGAAAGTGATAGAACAAAAAGTAACATGCTTATTGGTTTGGTTTATGTGTTGAAAAGAAAACGGATCAACCAAGAAATACATTATAGTTAGCCGAGATTAGAAGAATCCCAACCAACGAATCTGGGACATCAATTTGCCAAAAAATTGGTACATTGCAGACCGTCAATTAAAAGCACGAAATTCAATTTGAATTTTGCAATTAATGAGCACACAAGAAAAAACTGTTACCATTAAAAATTATAAAAAAAATAGTGGATCTGCATGAACCATATTAAAAAAAATTTAATATAGTAATTGATGTAACGATGTATTTCTAAAAAAAACATAAGAAAAACTGAATTTATATTTGTTGTTTAAGGGATTAATTACGATTTATCCTTTGTACGTACCTAAAAATTGCACTTTACTCCCTTGTAAAAATTCTAAAGTAACATTTTACCTCTTTCCATAACGGATGAGTAACATACGCTCCGAAATTGAGAGTAACATTAATAATGTATATAAAAAGATAAAATATCTTTAGGGGTTAAATTGTCACGTTTATCAAAACACAGTGGGGGTAAAATGATATATTTTTCATAACACGGGGGTGAAATGCGCATTTATAGTAACACAGAGGGTAAAATAATACATTTATATGTTGACTATGTCAAAATATTTTATATAAGAAGGGTAATTTTGTCAATCCATATTTTTATGTTTAAAAATTCCAGGGATACGGCGTACATAAAGATTACAACGGGTAATTTTTTTTTTCAAGTTACAATAAGGTGAATTAGATATTATGCATATCACAGGGGATAAACTATCGCTAACTCGATTTTTGAGTCAAGGACATCTCCAATGCTTAGGGGGGAAAGAAGGGAAAAATGAGGAATCTACATTGATGAGGGGGAAAGGGGAGAGGAGTAGGTTTGGGGGAGGGGGGGGGGTCTTCTCCCACCTCCTGGATGGTTGGGGAGGTAGGTAGCTGGACCTTGTCACCACCGCGGTCGGTGAGCAGGATAGTCTCCCACCTGCCTTCTTTTCTTTTTTCTTTTTTCTTTTTATTTATTATTTCCTTTCTTTTGTTATTTAATTACTTTATTTATAATAAAAATTATTAATTTAATTTAAAAATATCTTAAAATTAAATTAATTTTATTACTTTTATAATTGTAACTTTTATTTAATAAAATTAACATTAATGTGTGAAATTTAATAACATTGTAAGAAAATTTAATTTTTCTATTATTTTAAATTTAGCGAATTTATCTTTGATTTGTGTTCATTTATAATAACGTAATTACAAACTATGTATGGGGGTTTAAAACATTGAAATTAAATACGATTTATCATTATTATTATTATTATTAAGAAATATGAGGATCAATTGAATTAGGAAGATTGAGTTACTAAAAATGACTATAAAAGAAGATTGGAGAGGGAAAGAGGTGGAGGTCCTCACTGGACATGATGTGTTTAGAGGGTCTTCTTCCGTCTTTGACTCCTGATCTTCTTAGCCATTTCTACAAAATTGAGGTGATTGCATTTTCTTGTTGAAAAAATAATTCAAAATTCTTATTACATAACTATATATGGTTTTCTTTAATGTTTATTTAAACGAAAATGGTCAAGTAAATGTATTATTATTCTTTAATTCTCCCTTCGGGGATTGAGTTTTCAATTATTTTAAGAATTTTCTAAGGAATATGGCTTTATTTATTACTGAAGGAACTTTTGTTGTGATGGTATAGATTTAGCATAGTTTGCTCACTTTTGCTCATTTATAAATGTATATTTTACTCTATTTTATACTAGAATAAAAACGATCTAGTTAACACATTATACATTACTTGAATCTAATTTGACTCTTCATTAATTCTATTTACATGCATTAATAAAGTCAATTATCTCCAGCATATTTCACTTCTTGTGAACACTTCTTTGAGTAACTTTAGAAGTATGTCATCTCCGTTGTTTATGCAATTGTGTTGGATATGTTTTTTGGAAAACTCAAACCAACTCTTGATTTGGTCAAACAATTCAATCATAAGGCAAATATATTATACTGGAGTGTTATCCATTCTCTAAATAGTATTATAATTGTCACGTGAATGATTGGGTTTGTCCAAATCTTATTTGGGTGAGAGTTTTACATATTTTTTTCTCATTCTTATGCCATAGATTATTGAATGGTTGACTCATCTTAAATTTTATGTTATTTGATACGAAAGACACTTAAAATGTATTAATTTATAACACGCTCGTTCAATGATTCCTGTTTAGGTGACATACAATTTGCACGAGCCTAAGGTGCAGAGGTTCAATCACATGAATTATTTTTGGTTCCTAAATTTAAAGAGAAGTTGATTTAATGATCTTATACGCACTGTGTATTGATATATAGGAACTAATTTGAATAAATTTGATCAGTTTGTTGCACTGCATCAATTACCACTTGCTAAAATTGTTAACAATATGATGGGCATCCCACTAAGGTGTTTGTGGACACGGGGGCAACTCGAAACTTTGTGACCAGGAAGGCAGCAAAAAAAATTGGGATTCTGGGTGGACAAGAGTGACAGATGGATGAAGATAACGAATGGGCATGCAAAACCACTTAACGACACAACTCATGGGCTTGGACTTATGTATGGGAGTTTGGAAGGGCCAAGCGGATTTTAAGGTAGCGTTAATGGACGAGTACAAAATAATGTTGGATTGGATTTCTTTCGAAAGGTAAACGCTTACCAAATGTCTTGTTTCAATTCACTATGCATATTATTGGACCGGTATACACCATAAAATCGTCGAATAAAGGGACACGAGATGGGCCAACTAAAGTTTGTTGGCCATGCATCTCATCTGAGGATGGACCAAGAGGGACTGATAAGGGAAGGCCAATATGAGGATGGTAGTCCTCCCATTCGAGCCAAGCGAGGCAACAAGAGTAAGGTGTTTCCCAAAGAACTAGGACCTGTGGGGAATGTGGCACAATGGATCAGGCCGAGGACTAAGGAGACAAACAACGGGACTGTGCAACGCAAGCGGGGATTAGTGCATGAATAAGGCACGCCGGTTCAGGGGGCTTGGCAACCCACGAAGACTTGGGCGCAATCATGATAAACTCAAAGGAACTTATCAACGAGAGCGTCAATGGAATTAATATGTGGGGGAAAATGTCACACCTAAACACTTTGCACGACCGAGGCGATCGTGCACATGGGAGGACATGGGGCCTTGGGTGTGACTTAATCAATGGGACAGATGGCTCGACAAGGACAAGACTTGGTATGAAGGGGCATGCACATATACAAGCCAATGGGACTATCTGCCAAACAGGCAGCCTAGCCGGGCAAGCACCACAACACTATGGTTGTGGTCAAGCCAAGCAGACTGGTCAAACTCCAAATTAGGGACGTGTAGTGGCATACGGATCGTCTAGGCCTTGGCCAACATAGTAGGTCACGATTCATCTTTGGCTAAGCAAAGTCTTTGGCCACTGGGATGGCAGGCTAACAATCAAGGGTTGCCAAAGTGGATTTTCAACCAAAACGTGGCAGTTGAGGTTACTGAAGAATTTCAAAAGGATCTACATAAGCTTGAAAGGGTCTACATGAGTATGGAGAGTTCGAAAAATTCTACACAAATGTGGAACATTGTGGAGCATTTTTCACTTCTCTAGAATATAATGAAAGATGTGGAATACCTTTGAAGCATGTAAACCCACTTTAAAATGAACACCGTACGAAATGTAAAAAAGTTCTAGAAAATGTGTAAAAAGTAATAGGTAGGCTAGATGGTTCTCGAGACTTAAACTCCACCATTAAATCAAGTAGAATTGGCCACCCATTTTGGGATGCCACTAGTATAAATATGTAGCCTCATTCTTCATTTGTATCCAACAAGTTGTGAGCATTCTACATGTAATAAGAGATTAGTTTTTGGCAATCTTAGTCTTTCCCACTTCACAATTTAGAAAATTATCTTATCTCTCAACTTAGCCAACCGCGAAGCAGAATTTACAAATCGATGTTAAAAATGATTTGAAGTGCTGCATGGGTACTTTGTTATATCCACAGTTATTCCAAAAATTTCTAAGTCATAGACTCGTAGTTATTTATTGCATTCTCGTGATGTGCCAAGTTCAAAATAATTTCATCACCAGCCATAGTTGCGCACATCATTACAAAGTTCACAATGATTTGATAGAAAGAACTATGTACATTTCATAAGTTTATCTTCCTAGAACAATATTTTAGTTATCTAGTGATATAAGAACACAATCGATCTAATATAAAAGAAAAAACAAATTTGTTAGGCATCATTACACATGAAGTCTAATAGACCGACTGAGGAAAGCCATAAGGCAGAACCAAATTTGGAGGTTTATATTAGAGATCATATTGACAAGTCTGCACGTAAATTATTTGCTGAAAAAGGATCGATTGTTCACCAGAGTTTGATGAGAAGTGGTTGCAGCATGAGAGAAGCAGAAAACATTTCAGCATTAGCAATTGACTTAACAAACACTTCAATTAAAGATATTGATGATGCAGAAGGAAGCAACATCACTAAGAACGCCCTGACCAATCTAATAGAATCAGCTGCTGAACTTCCTAGTATATTTGAACAAGATTATTATATTGAGAGACCAACTTTTTCTAAAGTTTTGGAATAACTGAAGGATCTAAAAGCAAAACAGAAGTACCAAGAAATGTCAATAAAGATAGATCTCTAAAAAGATATTACTACCCATCAGTGAGATAGGAGGTGCTCAAATACCCATTGGGGATACATTTTGCAGGCTTTGTGTTTGTGTTAACTTGAGTTGATGTTTACTTTTGTAGTTTTTAAGTTTATACCCGGTCGGGATAATTTTTGCGGCGCTTATGTTTGTGCGAATTTACTTGATCTTGGAATTTGTAGTATTCCAGTTGATCCACAATTTACATGTTAATTATCGATGACAAGTGAAACTTCTATAGCCTTGAACAATATATGTTAAGTGGATTGAAAAAGTTGCTTGTTGATAACAAAGAAATCTTTAAATGTCTTAATTTACTCAAATATTTTTCATCTAAAATGGTGAAGCCGAACCAAAATACCTTCAAACATGGCATGTGTGCTCTATCTTTTAATCTTCCAGAAGGTGATGTGCTTAATTAGTAACATGAGGTAATAAGCCGTAAAAACTTTTGTTTGTTATTTTCCAAAATTATTTAATGTTTTAGAAATTTCAAACAAACATGATTTTTACTTTCTGAAATAAATTTTTTTTTCTTAATTTTCTTAAATTATTTTCTCAAAATTCAAATAAATAACAATTTCTTTAAAACAAAATCCATACAAAATCTAATATGATTTGACAAAAGTAACATATATCCTAAACAAATTATATTAAATAATAAACATGATTTTGATACCTAAGAGGGGGGTTAGGTATATAACTTTTTCAATGAGTTTATTTCCCAGAAGATAATTAGTGAATAGTTTCAGTAACTTTAAATAAAAGTTAAATGTTCCAATGATTTTAAGATTAAAGTTATGATATGAAGTAAAGTGTAAATAATAAAAGGAGTAAGAAAGCAAACACAATTTATAGAGGTTCGCGCCCCAACGGCCTACTTTCTCTCTTCCAGCACCCCTGGGTAAAATTCACTAATAGATCGTGACTTTCAGGACAAACCTTTGCCACTCGATATTACAAGATATCAATTCTTTCTCTCGAAACAAGCTTGTTAGGCCTAACCTATTGCTCAAAAATTGTGCTTGCTAGGTTCCTACCTATCGCACAAAAAACAATGCTTGCTAGAACACTCAGTCCTATCGCACTACGAGCTTGCAAGTACAAAACTTTCGCTCAAAAACAATAGTAAAATTTTGATTACAAATAAATGTTCCAAAGTGAGCTGAATTTGCAATGGAGTAAACGCTAAACTTTTTCTTCTATTACTTAGAGTATATTAAAGATTTCGAAAGCAAGAAGAAAAGGTGTTTTTAAAAGCTTTTTTGATAAAAACGATTTTAGCAAAATTAAGAGCACTCAAAAACTTTGACTAGGAGAATTGATTTAGCAAGTGAAATTTTTTAGAACGAGTTGTGTTAGAACCATGAGAAATGATTCCCTATGTATAGTTGAATGGAGTTGGTTTAATAGGAAAGGATTTTGAAATCAAAAAAAAAAATTTTGTCACATTTAAAATGATTTTGCTAGATTAAAACATGTGACTAACTTTTCAATGAATGTGGACAAGGTTTAGTAATTAGATGAAAGAAAAAAATTTCCAAAAGAATTGATTTTAAATAAATAGGATAAGATATTAAGCTAGACAAATTAGAGACAAGTTATCTTGCTACCTAAGTCAAATGATTTGAAAGAAATCATTCCTTTAAAGATTGATTTTGATTGAGAATTCAAATTTAAAGACCGTAAATAATTAAGTATTAAAAAAAACATTAGGCCTAATTACATAAATGATTTTCGGCCATTGTTTATTAAACAAAGTCTATGGCACTTTATAAAAACGAAGGCTGGCAATTTTGATATAAAACAATTTTTAGAATAGGGCAAAAATGTCGGGTCAAGAGTCATTAAAAAGTTTGGGCTAGGAATTTTCTTGCTATTTTAATTAATTGAAAAATACTTACTAAGTAGACCACAATTTAATTTCTTGAATTGAAATTTGGGCCCTTCAGGGGTGCTAGGGGCTTCGATCTTGATCTTCATTCATAACGAGCCTTTAGCAAAAACTGGTCTTCCCTTGATCTTCCTTCATAATTTGCATAAGTATTTTCGTATCAAACTTGGGCCTTCTTCATTGTTTAGGACTATCTCAAACTCCAAATGAGTTGCTCTTTTATAAATAAAAATTTGTCCAAATCATAAAACTAAAGAGCACCAATATATTAAAAGTTCGTTTGTTAATCATCAACTATTCGGCTAACAATCTCCCCCTTGATTGACATACAACTTTTGATGCGAATAAGATTATAAGGAAACTCCCCCTAACTTTATGCAATTTATGAAAATTTCAAACTCTCCCTCAATTGAGTCATTTTTTAAAAAATGTTTCTTGGGAAATATAAGAGGTCTTAACATTAGTTGTTAAGTCTCTTTGACCAATGAATTTTTTAAAAAAAACATTTTTATGCAAATTTTCAAAATCGTGCAATGCCAATGTATATATGAGCAAGTTGAGTCCAAGGCACAATATCAATAAACAGTAATGAAGGGATCATATCTGCAATAATCAACTCATAACAATATATTATTCAAGTTATATAGGCAGTGAGCAACAAGTACTCAATTCAAAACAGTAACAAACATCTTCTTCTCCCCCTTTTGTCAATCAATCAGTTCACTCTTAGGTTAGACAATATTCGCAATATAGGAATAAGATCGGAGTTTCACGAATAATTAGGCGGAAGCATAATCTTTTCAAATTTCATTTTCACTTAAAATGCCCAAATTTTTTCTATTCAAACAAAATTGATCTTCAGCGACTGCCTTTGTAAAAATATCCGCAAGTTGATTTTCAGAGTTCACAAATTTAACACGAATATTTCCTTTTTGCACATTGTCACACATGAAATGAAATTTAATATCTATATGCTTAGTACGAGAATGTTGCACTGGATTCTTAGTAATACTAATGGCACTTGAATTATCACATAATATTTCCACATTTTCAAACATTAAACCAAAATCACGCAAATAACTTTTCATCCACATAATTTGAGCACAACAATTAGATAATGCAACATATTCTGCTTCAGCGGTTGAAAGTGCAACAGAGTTTTGCTTTTTACTATGCCATGCAACTAGACAATTTCCCAAGAGTTGACATGTGCAACTGGTACTTTTACGGTCTAGCAAGCATCCTGCTAAGTTCGCATCAGAGTAGCCAATGAGATTAAAAATTTTGCTAGTTGGATACCATAGACCAAAATTTATGGTTCATTTTAAGTACCGAAAAATTCTTTTGACAGCGACACAATGGAACTCTTTTGGTGCAGATTGAAAACGAGCACAATAACAAGTGGCAAATATTATATCGGGCCTACTAGCAGTTAAGTAAAGAAGGCTTCCAATCATACCTCGATCCCTTGTTTCATCAAAGGGTTTAACTTTCTCGTCCTTATCAAGTTTCGTGGTAGGGCCATTTCTTTGCACTCGTCCATTCCAAATCTTTTGATGAGTTCATTTGTGTATTTCGTTTGGCAAATAAAGATTCTCTTTTCATTTTGTTTTAATTGAAGCCCAAGGAAATATGTTAGTTCGCCCATAAGACTCATCTCAAATTCATCCTGCATAAACTTAGCAAAGTCTCGGCAAAGGAGATCATTAGTAGCACGAAAATAATATATCATCAACGTAAATTTGAACAATTAACAAACCATTTTCATTTGCTTTTAGAAAAAGTGTTGTATCAACTGTACCAATAGAAAAATCATTTTCTAAAAGAAATTTACTCAATCTTTCGTACCAAGCCCTAGGGGCTTGTTTTAATCCATAAAGAGCTTTTGACAATTTAAAAACATGGTTAGGAAATTTTTCATTTTCAAAACCCGGGGTTGCTCCACAAAAACTTCTTCATTGAAAAAACCATTTAAAAAGGCACTTTTAACGTCCATTTGAAAAAGAGTAAATTTTCTAAAAGAGGCATAATCGAGTAACATAAGAATAGATTCAAGTCTACCAACAGGAGCATAGGTTTCATCGAAATTGATACCTTCTTGTTGATTGTAGCCTTTACCGACTAATCTCCCATTGTTTCGAGTAAGCTCACCTTCTTCATTGAGTTTATTTCTAAATACCCATTTTGTTCCAATGATGGTGTGGTTACTCGGCCTTTCAACTAGAGTTCATACCTGATTTTTATCGAATTGTGCGAGCTCATCTTTCATAGCGGCAACCCAAGACTCATCCTTTAGTGCTTCATTAACGTCTTTTGGTTCGGTGATTAGATAATTTGATTTTGTTTTACTTTTGATCTGGTTTGAAGTCCACTTCTTAAGTCACCAATCACTTGTGTAGTGGGATGACTAGATGCTTGTTTGAACTTTCTAACGGCTGGTTCATTTATGGATCTGAAACTTCCTTCTCAATTTCTGTTTCTGCTTCATGTTCCGAATCCTTTTCGGAATGTTCTTCTGCTTTGGTTACTTGTTCCAGTACTAGTTCCGGCAGTTTCTATTTTTCGATTGTGATTTCGTCTTCAACATCTGAAACAATATTGCTCAAGGATTTCTTGACATCAAAGGGGTTAGTTTCATCAAAACGAACATGCATAGATTCTTGTATAGTTTGTTTCCTTTTATTATAAATATGATATGCTTTACAAGTCACAGAATATTCAACAAACATGCCTTCATCAGCTTTAGGATCAAATTTAGTAAGATAATCACGATCATTAAGAATATAGTATTTGCAACCAAAGACTTTAAAGTAAGCAATATTAGGCATGTTTCCATTCCAAAGTTCATACGGAGTTTTATTTAAGATGGATCTAAGAAAAACACGATTAGATACATGGCATGCAGTACTAACGACTTCAGCCCAGAATGATTTAGGCACACTATATTCATGTAAAAAGGTTATTGCCATTTCTTGTAAAACACGATTCTTTCTTTCAACTACCCCATTTTGTTGAGGGCTCTTAGGTGTAGAAAAATTATGAGAGTAACCGTTTTCATCACAAAACGAAGCAAAGTATTTAGAATCAAATTCAGTACCATGATCAGTTCTAATCGAATTAATAAGATAACCCTTTTTATTTTGCAACTTTTTAGTCAAAGTAATAAATGCATCTAAGGCTTCATTTTTGTGTGCAAGAAATAGAACCTATGTAAAGCGAGAATAATCATCAACAATGACGAAAACAAATCTTTTACCTGCTAGAGTTATTGCTTTCATAGGACCGAAAAGATCAAGGTGCACTAGTTCAAGAGGTCTTGTTGTGGTTACTACCTTTTTGGGTTTGAATGAGCTCTTGATCTGTTTGCCCATTTGGCAAGCATCGCAAAGTCCTTCCTGTTGATATGTGATTTTTGGTATTCCTCTCACAAGGTCCGACTTGGCAATTTTTGACATCAAATAAGTGTTTATGTGGCCAAGGCGTCTATGCCAGATTGATTGGGAATTATCACTTACTGCTAAGCACTTGACATTTTGGTTAGATAAATCAACAAAATCAATGCAATAAGTGTTACCCTCTCTTAAAGCTTCAAAAACAATTTTTCCATCCTTTTTAACAATGCATTTGGATGTTTCAAAACAAACTTCATAACCATTATCACAGAATTGGCTAATACTCAATAAATTATATTTTAATCATTTAACAAACCAAGCGTCTTTAATGCAAGTAGATGAATTCTTACCAACATTACCACGACCAATCATTTTACCTTTCGTGTTGTCCGCAAATGTGACATAGCCTCCTTCACATTTATCAATTTCACAAAATTTTGATAGATCTCCTGTCATGTGACGAGAACAACCACTATCAAGAAACCATTTGTCTTTTCGTGAAGGAGTCTTTTGTACCTATTCAATAGTGAGACAAGGTTTGCACTTTAGGTACCCAGATTTTGGGTCTTTGCAAGTTAGTCACAACATTTTTCGGTATCCACGTAAGTTTATTGGCGTTGTTCCTTTTTTAGATGCAATTAAAGGATTTGTGACCGGTTTTTCCACAAAAATTGCAAGTATGGTAAGACAAAGAAGAATTTTTTGCAAGTTTGCTCAATTTGTCAAAAGAGTGTTCATATCCAATTCCGGTTCTATTTAATGACACATTTTGCATTCCTAAAAGTCTATCTAGATTCTCTTTTTCTTTAGTAAATTTTTCAAGACATCTAGTTAGATCAACAACTTTGGCTTTAAGAAAAACATTTTCTTTCGAAATACGAGAATTTTCATTTTTAAGTTTTTCAATTTTCTCAAGGCTTTTTTTTTTTTAATGTCAAATTCTTCTCTTTCTTTATTTAGCAAAGTTATCTCTTTTTTTTTTTTAGTTTGTCATTTTTAGAAGCAAGATTTTTAAGATCCTTTTTACATTCATTTATCATAAATGTCCATTTATCTTCACAATCTATTTCATTATCTAAATCATCACATTCATCAAAATAGTAAGAAGCTAGTACCTCATTTCGAGTCATGAAGCAAAGATTTCTGGATTCGTCTTCCGTTTGTTCTTCTTCGGAGTCCGGTTCATCCCAAGACACGATCATTCCTTTCCTTTTGGTTTCATGAATGATTTCTCGCATTTTTTTTAATTGTGGACATTCAGTACGTATGTGTCTCATTTCGTGACATTCGTAGCATCTCACATTGTTCTCGGCTTTGAATGGCTTCATATTGTTTTTCGAGAATATTTTTGTGAACCTATTTCTTGAAAGTTGGTTAAGCCTTTTGGTAAGCATGACTATCTCTTCATTCCGCTCATCTTCTAGTTCCTCAATATCACTATCATCGTCCTGCAAAATGCAATAGATCTTTTATCTTTAATTGCGCTTACCTCATCCTTAGACAAGATGGTGAGTTCATCCATGGTCATTTTGTCGAGGTCCTTGGCTTCTTGTATGGCAGTGACTTTAGGTGTCCATTCTCGTGGGAGAGATCTCAGAATCTTCTTGACTTGCTCACTTTGAGGGTATATTTTTCCAAGTGCAGTCATGGGGTTAATGATCTCCATGAATCGAGTATACATTTGACTTACGCTTTCATCCTCTGTCATGTTTAACATTTCATATTGATGAACCAATATGGTGATTCGTTGCTCTTTGACTTGACTTGTCCCCTCATGAGTTACTTGTAACATATCCCACATGTCTTTTGCCGTAGCGCACGAACATACCCGATTGTATTCGGATTTGGTGAGGGCGCATGCTAGTAGATTTTTGGCCTTTGAATTTAGTGACACCAGTTTCTTGTCAGTGTCGGTTGGTTCCTTCCATGCTTTGGGGATTTGCTTCTCGCCTTCGGTTTTCATTGGTATGGAAGGCCTTCAAGAATTACACTCCATAGATCACAATCAATGGAGATCATGAATTCCTCCATACTATTTTTCCATATAGAGTATGCAGTTCCATCAAATAGTAGGGGCATGTTATGCGATTATCCTTCTGCGAAAACATTATTGCTAAAGGTAGACATAAGATTGTTAGCTCTCAGGAATTAACCCGCACAGTTAAGAAAAATAAAAGAGCACCTGCTCTGGTACCAATTGATACCTAAAAGGGGAGGGGGGAGTGAATTAGGTATATAAATTTTTCAATGAGTTTATTTTCCAGAAGATAATTAGTGAATAGTTCTAGTAACTTGAAATAAAAGTTAATTGTCCCAATGATTTTAAGATTAAAGTTACGATATGAAGTAAAGTGCAAATAATAAAAGGAGTACGAAAACAAACACAGTGTATAGAGGTTCGCGCCCCCAACGGTCTACTTCCTCTCTTCCAACACCCCTGGGTAAAATCCACTAATAGATCGTGGCTTGCAGGACAAACCTTCGCCACTCGAGATTACAAGATATCAATTCTTTCTCTCAAAACGAGCTTGTTAGGCCTTACCTATCACTAAAAAATCGTGCTTGCTAAGTTCCTACCTATCGCACAAAAACATAGTGCTTGCTAGAACACTCAGTCCTATCGCACTACGAGCTTGCAAGTACAAAACTTTCGCTCAAAAACAATAGTAAAATTTTGATTACAAATAAATGCTCCAAAATGAGCTGAATTTGCAATGGAGTAAACACTAAACTTTTTCTTCTATTACTTAGAGTATATTCAAGATTTCAAGAGCAAGAAGAAAAGATGATTTTAAAAGCCTTTTTGACAAAAAACTATTTTAGCAAAATTAAGAGCACTCAAAAACTTTGACTAGGAGAAATGATTTAGCATGTTAAATTTTTGAGAATGAGTTGTGTTAGAGCCATGAGAAATGATCCCCTATTTATAGTTGAGTGGAGTTGGTTTAATAGGAAAGGATTTTGAAATTCAAAAAAAATATTGTCACATTTAAAATGATTTTGCAAGATTAAAACATGTGACTAACTTTTCAATGAATATGGACAAAGTTTAGTAATTAGATGAAAGGAAAATCTTTCCAAAAGAATTGATTTTAAATAAATAGGGTAAGATATTAAGCTAGACAAATTAGAGACATATTATCTTGCTAGCTAAGTCAAAATGATTTGAAAGAAATCATTCCTTTAAAAATTGATTTTGATTGAGAATTCAAATTTAAAGACCACAAATAATTAAGTATTAAAAAAAACATTAGGCCTAATTACATAGATTTTCGGCCATTGTTTATTAAACAAAGTCTACGGCACTTTATAAAAAGGAAGGCAGGCAATTTTGATATAAAACAATTTTTAGAATAGGGCCAAAAATGTTGGGTCAAGAGTCATTAAAAGGTTTGGGCTGGGAATTTTCTTGCTCTTTTAATCAATTGAAAAATATTTACTAGGTAGACCACAATTTTCTTGAATTGAAAATTGGGCCCTTCGGAGTGTTAGGGGCTTCGATCTTGATCTTCATTCATAACGAGCATTTAGCTAAAATTGGCCTTCTCATGATCTTCCTTCATAATTTGCATAAGTCTTTTCGTATCAAACTTGGGCCTTCTTCATTGTTTTGGACTATCTCAAGCTTCAAATGAGTTGCTCTTTTATAAATAAAAACATGTTCAAATCATATAACTAAAGAGCACCAATGTATTAAAAGTTCATTTGTTAATCATCAACTATTCGGCTAACAGATTTAACATAAAGTCTTACACATCTTACATCTATAATCTAACTCTTCAAAAAAAACCTAAACTTCCTTTATTTCTTAAAGCACTCTCTCAAAACTCAAACAAACAACATTACGCAAATCAAAATTATTTCAAAAACCTCGATTACTCTCCCAAGCACCAAACAAGCATGCCCTAAACTTTTTGGGTATCCCTTAAAAAGTTAACAATTTATAACAGCGAAACAAATGATAAAAATAGGGTTGGTTACAAGGAACTCCCATGAGGTTTGATCAAACTCGCGCCCAATCCCCTTCAACAATCATAATTACAAGGACTTCCCCTGAGGTTTGATTACATCCATTAGGGTTCCGTTAACTTTTGCTGACTTCATCGCCAAATATTTATTGAACTTCCGATTTTACCCTTGGATTACTATAGTTATTTTGGTGGACAATTATGCCCTTGTTATGTTTAATTCGTATGAGGGTTTTCTTTGCAATGTATATGTATAAGTATGGGTTTAAATGTTATAAATTTACATGAAACTTATAACTAGTTTATTAGTGTGTATAAATTCTTAAATAAAAATATAATAACATTTCAATATTTTTTCATAATACTTTTACAAATAATAAATTATGATTAATTATAAGAAAAATATTGTATAACATAAATAAAAATGTAAATACATTCAACTTTCACATTTAACCCGAAATGTAAATTTAAAAAAAAAAATTATAAATATAATCATGAGAAGAAAAAAAAACTTGAACATAAGTTATTACACATTATAAAACTGCTCACAACTCATAATTAATCCGTACTAAAAAAATTCATAAAATTTTAACTAAAAAATTATTTTTTGTACAAAAAGTAAAAATATTCATTCAATTACCTGATTTAATAAAATAATTATTCTAAAATTATAAATATTAAAAATAATTATTATAAATCAATAAAAAAATTTAATATATATTATTTAAAAAAAACTACACACCCAGCCCCCCACCCCACCCCGCCCCTACCTCATCGTCCCAATTGAAAACTCCTTCCAGGCCGTCGCGCGACCTGGGTTAAGAGCCCAGGCCGCGACGGTGGCCTGGGTTGAAGAACCTAGGCCAGCGACGACCTAGGGTTTGCCGTCGCAGGCCTGGGTTCTTCAACCCAGGCCGCGCGCCGGCCTGGAATGAGAGGTGGTGTTAGGGACTGGGGGCAGGCGTGTTGGTGGGGTGGGGGAGGCGTGCGGATGGGGACGGGGGGTTTAGGGATTGGGATTTTTTTTTTTTTGCATAAAATTAATTTTTTAAGAGTTAGGGATTAATGTGCAATTGTGATTTTTTATTTCTATTCAAAATAGGGTTAATTACAGGGACATCCCCTGAGGTTTGGTCAAACTCACGCCCAATCCCCTCCAACTATCATAATTACAGGGATCTTCTCGAGGGTAAAAGGGTAAAAACACACGTTCCGTCGACTTCCGTAGGATTTTGTAATGTTTTTGAAACCTCGAGGGAGGTCTGTGTAATTAGTATTCCTCGAGGGGATTGGGTGCGAGTTTGGTCAAACATCAGGGGAAGTCCCTGTAATTAAACCATAAAAATACGAGGTAAAATTGCAGAAAATGTCCCAAACTAATTAATGATTTTGGATTTTAGTCCCGAACTATTTAACTTGGCGAATTTCGTCCCGTAATTTAATATTTTTTTGGAATATCGTCCCAAACTAATTACTAATTTTGATTTTTCTTCCCAAACTATATAAATAGCCCAAATTTCGTCCCATAATTTACCATTTTGTATGAATTTAGTCCCAATGTTAAACTTCTAATTTAATGGAAATGACGGTTCAATCTTATAATTAGTTTGGAACGAACTCTGCAATATTATATAATTATTCATGATAAAATTTAACATGTCATGACACTTAACCAACCATGTGATAATTCATTGGCAAATGTGCAATTTTCGTCTTATAATTATGGTGGGACAATATTCCAAAAAAAATATTAAATTACGGGACGAAATTCGCCAAGTTAAATAGTTTGGGACAAAAATTCAAAATCAGTGATTAGTTTGGGACGATTTTTACAATTTTTCCAAAATACGAAGAAGCCACATCAATTTAAAGAAATCCGCTCGTAACCCTAGAAATCTTTCGTCGAGTTTTACATTTAACAATTTCTTGTCACACGAACACACAAGTGTATGTATACTTTTCCTCTTTCTTGATGCATGCCCTAATTCGTGTTTTTTTCCCCAAAAATTACCGAAAGTAGGAGATATCATTTATGATTTGGTTAACTGCATTGCAATTCTTCATGCTGCTTTATTTATTAATTTAGGTTATTGTAATTTGTTGTTTTGCTTATTTTCATCTTTTTTGGATATATTTGTTTTGACCTTGATAGTGAAATTATGTATACCTCTTGAACACTCCGAATAATCAGATGAACTTTTCATTGCAAATTATCTGCATTTTTATTATAAATCATTTGATATATTTAGATTCTCAATATTCTAAATATTTAACTACATTATAGGTTTCACGTGCTTTGTCTATGCCTATGTTATTTTCTGTTATTTAGAAGATAAATAAATACAGCACCTCATGATGGGCTTGGGGGTGCATTCTTTGGAAGCATGCACGTTTTCTTCTTTCAATTGCTATTTCTTGGGGGAATTGGATTTTGTACAAGAAACTATGACATCAATGAATTACATGAATAAAAAAGGGAATCTAATAGATAATCTGTAAGTTTATACTAGCCTTCGAGTCATATTTGGTGTAAATAAATTGATAACTCCATTCTGCATCAAAGTTGGTGTTGAACTTGGGTTGATTTCGTGATGTTTCAGTGTGCCTTTTGGCTTTCCTTCTTCATTTTTATTATAACCCTGTTATTGAGCTCAAATTTTCTTTTATAAGAATTTGCTTTCTTTTTACACTTGTTCGTTTTACCCTCAAATTATTATTTTTTACATTTCTGGTTTATATAACATAGGTTTTTTCAGCATTGCAGGTATGCCTCAACTTCCTATAGGTAAAGAATTCAGCTATGAAGACTTGCAACATTTCACCAACAATTTTAGCGAGGAAAACTTTATTGGAAGGACTCAGTTTGGGATGTTATATAGGGGAAAGATTCCACAAGGGTGGAAAGAAATAGACGGGCAAGATGTGACAGTGAAGATATGGAAAACTGAGTCATTACTTGATAATGGTACTGTCTTCGCAATAGTTCAACCGCAATATCTACTTGCTAGAGTAAAGGTTAGAATGCTTATTGTTGTACTAATTCTAGCATCATCCCTTTGCTAATGGAAGCAAATGCTAATGCTAATGGCTTTTGTTATATGGGTTCTTATTTCAGGATGAGATAAGATTCTTGGGTTTACCTTTCCTCGAGAGCAACAAAAATGTAGCAAAGGTTTTGGGTCATTGCTTTGAAGATGACAAATTGGGTTTTGTGTATGATCTCAATCCTTTTGATACACTTCGCAACCTTATGTTTGACAAAGGTAGAGCGCCAGTCCTTCTTTTGCATTTGGCAAATGTCGTTTTATGGGACATTACCTGATAAGATTTTGACATCATATTTTCTCAACTACTTTGTTTTTCAGATAAATTGGGATGGCGTAATAGGATCAAGGTAGCTCTTGGATTGGCTCGCCTTCTTAAACTCTTGCATTGCTATAAACCACAATATCTTATTCGCAACCTTTCTGCTAGACATGTCGTAGTTGACCAGGTAATTTAAATGAGTGCTTACATGTTAATCTTGTCTTCTTTGCTTGTATTCACTAGTCTCCATCTCCTTCTGACGATTTCTTGTTGTCTTACATATCCATATAGGATTTCAACCCTGTTCTAGTTGATTTTGCTATGATTCTCGGTGGGGATATTGGTGGTGAAAATTCTATTGCACCAGAACCTTTAGCTTCCCATGGATACATCGATACTCATGTCTTTTTAGTAGGTACATTAAGAAAATTATTATGATAAATAGTTAATTTATTTCAATAATTCTTTCATTATATTAAGTAACACTACAAATATTATGATACAAAAAGTTAAAAACATCATAAATGTAATGATCAATCAATGTGACTCCATTCTGCTAGTGTGGTAATATAATTTCTCTGAATTATAAGAGACAAGCTCAATATACTTAAATGAAATCTATATACTTATGTGTATGAAAAACTTTGTTTCTACAGGCTTTTGGACTATGAAAAGTGATGTGTATTCATTTGGGATCATTTTACTGGAGCTTATACTGAAGCTTACTTATGATTCTGTGAGCGGCACCCTTGGGATTGAACAACTTCTTTACATTGAGGAGCATGCACGCTTGTGGTATCGTGTATTATCCTCTGAAGCAAAAAAGAGAGATGCAAAAAAAAGTTCATTTCTTCGTCGACTTTTTGGTTGCAATCTGAAATTTGATGCAGCTGAAGTTTCAGAATTTAAATGTTCTTTTGCCCGTGGAGTTTTTCGGCGAGATCCAGATTTTGATGCTGACGATGGAACTGAGCTTACCATGCTTGCTTTGAAATGTGTTGACGAGGAAACACGTGATCGACCCCGTATGGAGGAAGTTGTTAGTAAGCTGGAGGAGCTGCATATTCTTAATGACCATTAATTTAGCTACAATTTCTAGCTGTGTAAATGTGGTATGTAGTCAAGAAGAATATGTCTCTTTTGCTTTACAGAAGCCTTGTGTGATTGATGAAATTCTGGCAGCTGAGATTAATTACATCTTTTAGATCTTTCTATATGTTACTACTTGACCAGATATCTTTGTGTTTTTCTCATGGTTTGAGAAGTCGGTCAAAAAAGCAATTTATCTCATTTTTGTTGCATTTTAATTTTCAAAATTTCTTATTCCAAAATGAAATAAATGATCATTCTATCGAATCAATATCTACCCAGAAAATATATTTCCATTCTTCCTTTTGTTCTTGTTAATGTTATTTTTAAGCAAATTATATTATTAAGTTATAAAAGTTTTGCTCAGATATTTTTTAAAAGATTGGAACATCCCATCATAATGAAGCTACACCAAATGGTCCATATGATGTGTTAGCTCAGTTTTGAATTGGTTTGGCTGTTTTCAATAAAACTATTTTGAGGAGAAACAATATACTGCAGTTGTCAAATTAATTACTTTTATATGAAGAAAATAGACGATGGGTGTCGAATTAATTTTCGTTGTAGGTTTAGAGTAGAGGTGGGCACGGGGCGGGTTTGGGGTTAGAGATATGGGTATAGTAAATTTCGGGATTAATACATTTCATCTCAAATTCGTCCTGTAATAATTCGGTTACCCGAAAGTGGATACTGGAAATATTGTGGGACGGGATTACGGATCTCATATTACTTTAAATCATTAATTCTTCATGCACTTAACAACGTTAAATTACAATAAATTTTTGAGTGTAATAGAGTAGTAGTATTAGTAATTTAATTTGTAGAGCTAGCAAAAAAAATAATTATTGTATGCCGTGGTATAAAGTGGGAAGATGAAGAAGTGGTAGAGCCGTAAAGACTATGAGAGTTTTTAGAACCGAGGCAAACTTAATTAAAAAAGTATTAATAACTAGCATATGATTAAAAAATATTAGGGTAAAGCAAAAAAGTTTTTTATTAGATAATGTTAATTAATTAACTAATGGATATATAAGTAAAGTATATTATAATAATAATAATAATAATAATAATAATAATAATAATAATAATAATAATAATAAAGATATAGGAGGATTCGGGTATTTGGGGTTGGAGAGGCTAATCCCAAACCCGTCCCGTATTTCCATAAGAAGATACAAATTTTCAAGTTCGAGTACCCAAACCCAAAAAATATTCGTCTCATTCGGATATTTTAAAAGCATGACGGATCGGGTTTGGATTACCAGATCCCAACGCCTACCCCTAGTTTAGAGTTGGGACAAGTTGAAATTTTGCATTAACCTAAACCCATATATTGCTTGGATTAAATTTTTTTTTTTGGTTTCCCAAGGGTTTAATCCCTTTTGAGACGCGTCGGGCATATAAAGTGGGAACCTCTCCCAACAGGGATTCGAACCTAAGTACGCTACTTTGTAGTGACTAGTCCATTCCACTAGACCAATCACCTGTTGGTATATTGCTTGGATTAATGTTGATCCAGTTTTGTAAATCAACATCCATATGGAAGTACTTTGTCTGTATTTGTTGAGAGTAAAGGTCATAAGACTCACAAGTAGACCGATTGAGCACATTTCAAGAAGCGCTGCGAGCAGATAAATCTATTAAATTTCAATTAAAGTTTTATACTAGTTTTTCTCTAGATTAATATTAATAATTAGTTTATTTTAATATCACTATAATAGCTTCAATTCGATATAGAATTCGATATAGTATTTGATGTAACAAGATATTCACTAGTAAAATAAATTAAATATGTGAATCTTTTATTTAAGCTAAACAAATTTTAAAAATGTGAAGTGATATGGAAAGAAAAAAGAGGGACTAAATACACTTAAAAGGTTTTCTACAATTATCTCATGAGTTAGGGTAAACACCACTTTTGGTCCCTCTTATCATTAACTTTTTACAGAGTGGTCCCTCTTATGTTTTTTTTCCCACTTTAGTCCCTACTATGAATTATTTGTTTCACTTTAGTCCTTTTCAAGTGGTCCAAGGCGATTCCGATAACATGTGATATGTTCATGAGGGCAATTTTGTCATTTCAAGTAAAGTAACATGTATATTTTCGTCTTTCTAATTATTTTAAAAAAAAACTAAATTTCTAAACTAGGCTTTCATTCCAATCGAACTTAATCGTACATTTCGTTCCAAACTAAAGTTTTTTCCTAAAATCTTTTTCAAACACCAAAATTGCTCACCAATTAAACAATATCTCAAATATTCTCAATAGTGAGCGGAAGAAAATGCCCTAAAAAATATTCATATGCAAGTCACGTGTTATCGGAACCTCCTGATAAGGACTAAAGTGAAACACATAATTCATAGTAGGGACTAAAATGAAACAAATAATTCATAGTAGGGACTAGAGTGGGAAAAAAAATATAAAAGGGACCACTCTGTAAAAAGTTAATGATAAGAGGGACCAAAAGTGGTATTTACCCCATGAGTTAACTTTAGGGATAAGTTTGACCTAATTCTGTTGTGGAGTTTTAACACAAGAAAACTGGTGTATTATACCCAGATCATCAAAAAGTTTTGTAAATAAAAGTTCAGGAGCATTGTCACTTCTAAAGATTTGAACATTATAGTCAAATTGATTTTTAACCATTTTTAAAAATTTAGGAATAACCACAGAAATATCAAACTTATTTGTTAGTAAGGAAACCCAAGTAAATCTAGTAAAATCATCAACAATTGTAGCAAAATACTTATGGCCACAAATACCAGGAACTTTAAAAGGACCCCATATATCACAATGAATCAATTCAAAAGGTCTCTTTGAAATAGAAGTAGATACAGGAAAAGATAACCTCTTTTGCTTGGCAAGAGGACAAATATAACAAAATTTATTACAAACAATAGATCTATCTAAATGATGTAAATTTGATAGTCTAATCATAGCCTTGAAAGGCATATGGCCTAGTCTGTTATGCCAAATGTCAGTATTGACTTTGTTGCAGTAAGCTGTGGTAGGAGCTGTTGAGGTAGAGTTACTAAGAACATAAAGGCCATTAATCTTCCTACCCTCTCCAATCATCTTCCCTTGATGATCCTGAATCACAAAATTGTCTAGTGTGAAATTAAGTGAAAGACTGCCTAGGAGTAACAATTCACTAACAAAAATTAGATTAAAATGAAAGTTTGGTATATAAAAGACATCTTTTAGAACCAATGAAGAATTTAAACAAATGTTGCCAATATAATAAACAGGAAAACTGCTATGGCCAGACAAGATAACAATAGCATTACTGATAGGTTTCAAAGATGTGAAAATTTTTATATCATGACAAATATGTTTAGTTGCTCTTGAATCCATGATCCATGCATTGGATTTAATGACATAATTAACAGGAAATAATGAAGAACATATACCTGTGACACAAGAAATGTGTGCAGAGTCATTAGGTGTGATAATTGGCAAATTTGTGTTGAGTAAATTCATCAAATGCTGATACTGGTCAGCATTCAAACTCTGAAGTAAATGAGTTAAGGGATTCTGAATTTGTGTGTTAGGAGGAGCAGGAGAATTTTGTAAGGTTGTTGATATTGTTTGTGTTGTTGTTGGAATTAGGCTCTTTGTACCCAACAGGGTAACCATGAAGTTTATAGCACTTATCTATAGTGTGTCCAGTAAAACCACAGGGAGTACAAGTAGGCTGTTCCTTTTTCTTGAAATTAGGATTGAATTTGGGATTTTGTGAAGAAAAAGTGTTTTGCTGAAATTGGTTGTAAGGACTAGGTATAGGTGGATTGGATGAGATAGAGGATGTAGTAGTTTTGTTGGCAAAAACCAAATAATTAGAGGAGTCCAGTGAATGAGGATGACCTACTTGTTTTTGAATTTCTTCTTGAGTGGCAAGAGAGAAGACTCTATCAATTTGGGGGATATGGTCCATTAACAAAATCTGACTTATGAGATTATCATATGAATCATTAAGACCCTAAAGAAAGGTTAGTACAAAATCTTCTTGGTAGTGGTCATGAATCTTTTCAGGGCCTCCACATGCACAAGAGTTGAGAATAGGTCTGTAATTTGCTAACTCATCCCAAATTCCTTTGAGTTTAGTAAAGAACATGTTGACAGATAATTCTTCTTGATGAAGATTGGCCAATTCCCTCCTAAGTTGTAATTTGCGAGGACCATTTGATTGTTGAGACCTTGTCTTGAGTGCATCCCGAATAGCTTTGGCAGAACTAGTGTACATAATACTTGTATGTATCTCTGATGAAACTGAATTTAAAATCCAAGATACCACCACATCATTATTGCGAGACCAAGCAATTTGTAATTCTTGGTCAGTAGAGCCGGGGTCTGGTAGTGAGCCATTGATGAATCCCAACTTGTGTTTGACATTAAGAGCCAAGAGCATTGATCTTGGCCATGAGGGGTAGTTGTCCCTACGAAGGGGATGTTGAATTATCACCAAACTGAGGCCGTCGGATGGATGTAGGAAACAGGGATGAGATGAATCTTCCATTGGTGGCCGAATTCTAGTGGAAGAAACGGTGGAGGAAGTGGCAGGGGTTGAGGATTCATCCATTAATGGATGTCAAAGAAATCAAGAAATTGATCTTGATTAAAGAAATAAGAACATATGATAAGAAAAATGAATTCAAATTCGTGAAAAGGAGCGGAATAACGTGTAAAATTACACCGCTGATACCATATTATAATCTGGAAATCAGATTATGAAAATTGAACATGGAAATTGAAAGAACAAATCAAGAAGAAAACAAAGAAAAAATAATTATGTGTATTGAAGAGAAATAATGAAAATGTGTACAAAGTGGGGTTTGAACCTGGGTATAAATAGGAAAGAAAATAAGCGGCTGACTAACTAATACTACCGTTGAAAAATACATAAGTTGTATCTATAATTTTATCCCTAAATTAACAAATAAAGTCCCTAAATTGATTTCTTATTCTTCTAGCATTCTTTCATCTTCTTCTTCTTCGATTTCTTCTGCTGACTTTAATTTATTTTCTTGTGTGCAGGAATTTCCATCTTCCTTAAATAGTATGTTCAAGTTTGATTTGAATTTTTCATCGAAATTAAAACTCTATTTAAATTTGTTATGATTACTGAATGAATCGAACTCGAGTTAAATATCAAGAAACTTAATTTATTTTAGTTTATGCTCTATATGTTACAATACTTTAATAAGACAAACTTCCTTTTTTGAAAGGATAAATTCTATTTCATATTTAATAAAATTATACATCAAAGTCAGAAAGAGAAAAATTCCATCACAACACACATTAAGAGGAAGTAAGTTATATTATTAATGATTTACCTCTCAAAAAATGAGGGGGGTTCCTTGTGCGCAGTGAGCACTGGTCCCAGCCTCTGTTGTTGGTTGAGTCACCATGATTTACCTTCTCTCACAATCCCGTCGGGCAGGGGGTGAGGGGCGCCCGGGGTGAGCGATTTCATCTTTTGGAACAAGTTATATTATTAATGATGACAAGAAAAAGAAAAAGGACAGAATGATATATTTGACCCGGTTACTGAATACGGGTTGGCAGTTAATAACTGCCAAGACCCGGTGGTTTCCCCACGGAAACGCGTACGCAAAGCACGTGTTAGTTTTGATGGATTTTGTCTGGGCCAAAAGAGTTTTATGAAAGGTAATTGATAGAGCTGTCAATGGTGCGGATTTCAATCCGAATCCGATCCGATTTATTAGGATAATTGTCCGATTATGATCCGATGGACCTGATCCGATTAAGAAGATCCGTAATTCGAATTATATGGAGCGAATATGGATCTAGGCTGATCCGATCCGTTACATATCCGTATCCGATATATATTACTATATGTTGTTTATATATTATGTATTTAAATAAAAATAAAAATAAAACTATCTATGTTCCACTAAAATCTTTTACTATATTAAAAATAATTTTAAAAAGAAATGCATGAGAGATGTTGGTGACCAGAGAGCCGTTCGCGAAAATTAAGGACCAGAAATCAAAGAGATTTGAATTTTGTCTCTCTTCAACGGACATAATTCAATATTGAGTTTTCTTCTTCTTTGTCCCAGTTATATCTTTTTTACTTATATTTTTGTTTATTCTTTTGTTCTAATTTTTATCGTTTATATTTGTCCATCATATTCCATCTTCTACAATTTTTAGGCAATAGTTTCAATGAAGTAAGTAAAATTTTACATTTTTAATTCATGATGGTTGAATCTGCTAGTGATTTGGAGGAAAACAAATAAAAAAAATTAGTTTGTGTTGGATAAGGATGAAGATGAAAAGCACTGAAGTAAATTAGTAAAGGGAGGTTTTGATGATTTCCAAAACTTCAAATCTGCTAAGTAAGAGTTAACTTAGCTGATATCCCTTAGAAGAATTTTGACCAAGTAAGAAGACATCAGACGGGTCAAACATTCAAGGTCCAGAAGACTACTGATCTGCTGAAGGAAAGAAATCAGACTGGTGAAGATCAGCCGACTCAAATCAGATTTGTTCAAGTTTTGGATCAGCTCCGTTCATCATCAGACTTGCACTTTCGATCAGCCATGTGGAAATGATCAAGAAGTCGTCCCAACGGTAATAAATGCCCCTCGAAGTAATACATGCTGAAGTACAAGGTTATAAAAGACAAATGATTGAAGAAAGACTTCGTATCAGCTTGGTGCATTTAATGTTGCCTGACAGAAAGGACAGTCTGTAGTATTGTCACTGTGCAGAGAGCCATTCGCGGAAATTAAGGACCAGAAATCAAAGAGTTGAATTTTGTCTCTCTTCAACGGACATAATTCAAAGAGTGACTATAAATAGCTGAAGAGACGAAGAAAGAAAGATATACAACTTTTGAGAGATCGATTTCAAAGCAAAATATTCTCTAAGTCTCAAAAGCGCAAGAACAGCTCACTCGTCTGCTGAAAGTCATTTGTTGACCGAAGCCGTTGAAGTTCAAGAAAACATTTTCTGAGTGAATCTGTGAGAGAAAAGAGTTGTGAGGAGTTCTTATCCATCTTTGTGAGTGATAAGTCTCTATGGAATAGGTCTTCTTTGTGATTTCCTATTGAGAGCTTACGGCCAGATTCATTTGTTGTTTTGGCGTAGGTGGAGTATATTGTAAACTGTGTGTTTATAGTATAACCCAAGATCTAAGTGACTTGGAAGAGTGGACTAAAGGATTTCAATCCATATAACCACTATAAAAATTCTGGTGTTTATTTTTGCATAAGTTTTTCTGCATATTTTCTGATCTGCATAAAACACTCTATAAACTGTTTGAAAATTAATTTAAAGGAGTTTACAAAACTGGGGAAACAATTTTCAAACTACTAAGTTTACTTGTGAAAAACACTTTGAAAATCCGCTGCAAGTACTCTAATATTAAAACTGATTTTAACAAAAATCAGCTAAGTGATTATCAGATTAGTGGTCAACAAAACTATTCAAAGATTTTTTCGCGATCAGCCTTGTAAACTTACTGTTCGGTAACAACTTAGTATGTTTAAGCTTAAGCAACAGTTTTGAAGTTTAAAAGATAATTAAAAAGTTTCAGAGGTCTATTAACCCCCCCTCTAGACCTCATCTGACCACTTGGGGCCAACATGTGGTATCAGAGCAGGTCGTTAATTAGAATCAGCTGCCTGATCAATGAGCTTGATCCAAGTATTTTTCAAACTTTTTCAATTGAGCATATTTTTGAAAAATTAAAATTTTTGAAGAATGGATTGTATCAGCCATGTTCCCCACATAGCTGGTATGAGCTTTGAAGACTGGAAGATCAGAATGGAGATCTTCTTAGCCGCCTATAATGATAACATGTACACATGTATCATCAAAGGTCCATTTAAATTCACCAAGACCATCAAGGTCGATGAAATTGATGTAACGGTGGAAAAAGACTTACATGAGATGACAGCTGAAGAAATAAAGCTGTTCAACCAGGACAAAGTTGGGCATTTTATCATGACCAAGGCCCTTGACAATGACAAATTTGACAAAGTCAAGCACTGCAAGACTGCCAAAGAAATGTGGGATAAGGTTCGTGATATGAGCGAAGGAAACGACGCTATCAAAGAGCATCAGCTGAGTGTTGCTCTGAAAAAGCTGGACAACTTCAAGATGAAGTCTGCGGAAACCATTGATCAGATGGATACAAGGTTTACAAGGACGCTGAGTGAAGTTTTAAAGATTGGAAAAACCTTCACTGATAAGGAGATAACCGTCAGAGTGCTGAAGGCTCTACCTCCGAAGTTCAACATGATGGTGACAGCCATGGAAGAGTCAAGAGACTTGGGAAAGATCTCACTCACCGAGCTGTTCTCAGTACTCAAGGCATACGAGTATAAACTGCCGAGAATGGGTGTTGAAGAAACCTCTACTTCAAGTCCCACAGCTGCCCTAGTTGCTGCTGAAAATCCTAGAAGGCCAGCCTATAAAAGCAAAGATGTGGACTCATCTGATGAAGCCACAATACTCAACAAAAAGGAGCACACTGCTGGAGACGTTGCATTGCTGATGAACAAATTCAAGAAGTTCTACAAACGAAAAATGAAGAACAAATACAACAATGCTTCTAGTTCTAACCCTACTTCTTCTTCTCAAGATAAATACTCTTATAAATCTAAAATGATGTGCTATAACTGCAGGAAATTGGGTCATTTCATCATGGACTGCCCATATCCTAAAG
This sequence comes from Penstemon barbatus, assembly GCA_003313485.2. NCBI lineage: Eukaryota > Viridiplantae > Streptophyta > Magnoliopsida > Lamiales > Plantaginaceae > Penstemon > Penstemon barbatus. The sequence continues at coordinate 19,216,673 of CM064880.1, forward strand.
TTGAAAAATACACTGAAGAAGAAAAGATAATCAGAAAGGAAAGAAAGCATCAGAAAGGCAAGGTGCTGGTGGCAGATGCGGAAAAGCTAGTTGCTATCTACTCATCAGATTCGGATTCAGATACCTCTGATGAAGAGTCTTCTGATGAAGAGAGACCTGCTCTTCTCTGCCTGATGGCTAAGGAATCTGATGGCTCTGAGGATGATGAGGTAACTCCTCTTGATAACGAATTATTTAATTCATTTGAGCAAATGATGCTTAACAATACAAGTATTGCTGAAGCATTTACAAAGCTTAAGGAAGAGATGATATTGCTAAGAGAGCAAAACAGTTCACTGAAACTCAAGGCTGAAAAGCCAAAAGAATCAGATGAATATAAACAGCTCGAGAAAGAAAATGAATCTCTGAAAGCTGAATGTGAAGTCCTTAAAGGAAAAATCATGGAACTTGAGAAAACAATTGAGTCTCATGAAAAGTCATCTGTTGCATCCACTCATATGTCTAGTAAACAGAAGACACTTTTGGATCAGGATAAGTTAGAACTGAACCATACTGAAAAATTCATATCAGCTGACAACAGTAAGGTTATTTTGTATGTTCAGACTACTAAACCTGCTTTACCTGAGAAAGTGTTAAAGGAGACGAAAACTCCTAAGGCTAAAAAGAGCAAAGAGCCTAGTGTAGGAAAACAGACTGGTAAGTCCAAACAGAAGAGTCCTAGGAAGTCTTCTGATAAGGCTAAAACCAATCAGACTAGTGATAAAACTAAGTCATCTGTTAATGAGCAAGCATCTAGTAAACCAAAGAAGCATAAGAACAAGAAAAATCAAAATGCTTGGTATGGAAATGAGTCTTATTATGTGCAACCTGCTGCATATCCTCCTATGTATCATGCACCTCAATTTTCAACTTACTATGCACCATATCTTGCTCATCCAATGCATGCATATCCCGCTTATCATGCATCTTATTCTGCTTATGAACATTACCCTTATCATGTTGATTATCAACATCATGGCAAATCTGATGAGCGTGATAAAGGCAAAGCTATTCATGCTCCTGTTGAAACTCAAAAGCCTAAGAATCCTAAGACATCAACATCTTGGGTTGTCAAAGGTGGAACTAATCCTTCAGGACCCTCTCAATAAGGGTACCTAAAACAATTTTATTTTGTTTTGTAGGTTAGGATTAGGAGTAGGAGTAAAGTAGAGAAGACCTGGTACTTGGACAATAGCTGTTCAAGGCACATGTGTGGAAACATACATGAGCTGAGTGATGCTGTCGCTGTTGATGGTCCAAATGTGACGTTTGGAGACAGCAAGGAAGGCAAGATTATAGCAAGTGGAAAGCTGATCAAAGACAACATTGAGATATCTGACGTCTCTTATGTTAAAGGCCTCAAATACAATTTGCTGAGCATAAGTCAATTTTGTGACAAAGGATATTCAATCATCTTCTCAACAGATAAGTGCTACGTTAAACAGATTGGTACAAAGAAGGTTATTTTATCTGGAAGACGACAAGAGAATGTCTACACAGTGGATTAGAATTCGGTTGACAAGAATTCAAGTGTTTGTTTTGTGGCATCAACACCAAGTGAAATAAGTTGGATGTGGCACAAAAGAATGAACCATGTGAATTTCAAGACCATCAACAGACTTATAAAGAATGATCTGGTAGAAGGAATTCCAAAGACAGTCATGAGCAAAGAAAAGCTATGTGACGTCTGTCAGAAGGGTAAAAAAATCAAGTCATCATTCAAAAGCAAGTAGCATCAATCTTCTGGAAGAATATTGGAGCTGCTACATATGGACTTATTGGACCCATTGATCCAATCAGTAATGGTGGAAAGAAATACTGCCTAGCTGTTGTGGATGATTATTTAAGATACACTTGGGTGATTTTCATGAAGAAGAAAAGTGAAACCAAGGAGCATCTTACAAATCTGATGGAAAAGATTCAGAATAAGAAGAGTATGAAAATACTGAAGATCAGATCAGATAGAGGGACAAAATTTACAAACTCTACTGTTGAAGAGTATTGTAATGCTAGAGAAATCAGTCATGAGTACTCTGCTGTCAGAACCCCTCTACAAACGGAGTTTGAAAGGAGAAACAGAACTCTGAAGGAAGCTACCAGAACCATGATAGCTGAAGCTAAGCTGCCTCAAAGATTTTGGGCAAAAGCAACAAATACGATATGCTTTACCCAAAACAGATGCATGATCAACGAGCACCAAAACAAGACTCCATATGAAGTTTGGATCAACAGGAAGCCAAACATTCATTACTTTAGAATTTTTTGTTGTAAATGCTTTGTTTTAAATAATGGGAAAAATCACCTTACTGCTTTTGCAGAGAAGGCTGATGAAGCAGTATTTGTAGGATACTCTACTGTTAGTAAAGTTTATAGAGTCTTTAACAAAAGAACTTTACTTGTAGAAAAATCCATTCATGTAGTATTTGATGAACCAAATCAATCTTCTGAAAAGAATCAAAGTACTGATCAGAATCTGTCTACTGATTTTCAGAAATTGAGTGTTGAAAAGAATGAAGAATATATTCCCACCATACTACCTGATCTCAACTCAGCTGCTGACTCAAGTGCTGTTCAAATCACACTGCTGATTGTCTAACAGAGGAGTTGCAAACAGCTGACAGACCAGAGATTGTTCAACAGACAAGTGTTGTTCAACAGATTACTACTGGAACTTCAACAGTAGTGTTGCAAGATCACAACAGAGGACAACATTATGATTTGCAACCTGATCTTAGATGGCTCAAGAATCGCCCACCAGAGCTGGTGATTGGTGATCCTTTGGATAGAGTAAAGACCAGGAGAGCTGCTGCAAGTGAAGCAATGTTTGTCAGCTTCCTATCTCAAATTGAGCCCAAACAGATTGAAGAAGCTCTAAATGATTCAAACTGGATTGAAGCTATGCAAGAAGAGCTAAATCAATTTGAAAGGAATGAAGTCTGGTACTTAGTTCCTAGACTAAGTCATCAAAGAGTTATTGGCCCAAAATGAGTTCAGGAATAAAATGAATGATGATGGTGTTGTCACCAGAAACAAAGCAAGATTAGTTGCCAAAGGCTATTGTCAAGAAGAAGGTATTGAAACATTTGCACCAGTTGCAAGATTAGAGGCAATCAGACTCTTTCTTGCCTATGCTGCTCATAAGAATTTCACAGTCTATCAGATGGATGTGAAATCAGCTTTCTCAATGGAGAATTGCAAGAAGAAGTATATGTTGAACAACCACCTGGATTTGAAGCTTATCAACAAGAAGACAAGATGTATCGTATGAAGAAAGCCCTCTATGGACTGAAACAGGCTCCAAGAGCTTGGTATGATACCCTATCTGATTTTCTTTTAATTAAAGGATTTTGCAAAGGTAAGGTAGACAAGACTTTGTTCACTATAGAATGGGAAGAACATATTTTGCTTGTGCAAATATATGTGGACAACATCAATTTTAGTTCAACAAATCAACAGATGTGTGACAAGTTCTCAAAGCTGAAGCAGAACAAGTTTGAAATGAGCATGATGAGAGAACTTAATTATTTTTTTGGCTTGCAAGTAAGACAGTTGCCTGATGGAATATTCATCAGCTAAGCAAAATACACAAATGATCTGTTCAATAAATTTGGTATGAAAACTAGCTCTACTGCTAATATTCCAATGTCTACTAGTCTTCGCTTGGATAAAGATGAAGATGGCAAACCAGTGGACATTACCAAGTACAGAGGAATTATTGGGTCACTGTTATATTTAACAGCTAGCAGACCTGATATTATGTACTCTGTTGGGGTTTGTGCGAGGTATCAATCAAATCCTAAGGAATCTCATCTCTTAGCTACCAAAAGGATACTCAAATATCTTAAAGGTATTGAAGATTTGGGATTGTGGTATTCTAGGGAATCTGGATTTGAACTAATTGGATATTCAGATTATGACCTTGCTGGCTGCAAGATTGACAGAAAGAGCACAACAGGTGCCTGTCAGTCATAAATATACTATGTTATAATGTTGGTCCCAAGTGGTCAGATGAGGTCTAGAGGGGGGGGGGGGTGAATAGACCTCTGAAAATTTTTAGACTTAAAAACTTTTCAGTCTTCTGTTAGCAGACTAAGCTTATGAAGAATAGTAAGCTGACTATGCTGATCGTGAACAAATCTTGAACAGCAGAGTGACCACTCTTCTTATAGTAACTTAGCTGATTACAGCAAAATCAGTTTTTCAAGAGTATACTTGCAGCGGATAATTTAAAAGTGTTTTTCACAAGTAGACTAAGTCTTTTAAAGATTTTATCCCTAGTTTAAAAACTCCTTCAAAATCTTTAAAGCAATTCAAAGTGTTTACTTATGCAATTTTGAAATATGCAAGAAAACTTAAATGCAAGAATAACACTAAGAATTTTTATAGTGATTATATGGATAAAAATCATTTAGTCCACTCTTCCAGATCACTTAGATTCTGGGTTATACTATAAACACTAAGTTTACAATATCTCCACTTACATCTAAACAACAAATGAAAAGGTTGTAAGCTCACAATAGAAAATCACTCAGAAAATCTATCCTCTGAAGTTAGATCACTCACAAAGATGGATCTCAACTCCGCACAACACTCAGCTAACACAAATTCACTCAGAAAGTGTTTTCTATTTTGGCTTCAACTTGGTTTCTGTCAACGGATGACTTCACCAGGCAAGTGAGCTGTTCTTGAGCTTCTTGAGACTTAGAAAAATTTATGCTTCGGAAACAAAATCTCAGAATGTTGTTGTGTGTCTCGCTCGTTGAAATCAGCTCTATTTATACTTGGATTTGAAAATATGACCGTTGAAGGAAATCACAATTCAAATCCATAGCCTTAGCCCAAATTCACAACGGCTCCCTGCTACAGTCCTTTCTCTGTTGTACTTTCCTGTAGCAGCATTAAATGCACCATGCTGATCCGAGAGTATTCTTCAATAATTTGTCATTACTACCCTTCTCTTACAGCATTTATTACACCAAGTGCATTTATTACCGTTGAACTATCTCATGATCTCTTCTACTCTGCTGATCGAGGCAACCCTGCTGATAGATACTCTGCTGATCAAACTTTGAACTAATCTGATTTGAGTCAGCTGATGGTCTACCCTTCTGATTGCTGTTTCAGCATGAGATCAGTAGTCTTCTGGGCTTTGAATTTTGAACCCTTCTGATGTCTTCTTTACTTGTTCAAAATTCTTCTAAGGGAACTAAGTTTTCCATACTTAGCTGATTTTGACGTTTTGGAAATCATCAAAACCTTCCCTTATCTTCTTATCTTCTTTGCACTTCATCTTCATCTTCATCCAACACATAAATATACTCTGTATGATATATTATGACATAAAAATTAATCAGTCATAAATATACTCTTTACGATATATTATGACATAAAAATGGCTAATTTAATTCTAACTTAATTATGAAAAATATCCACATAATTAGTATGACATAAAAATGGCTAATTTATTTTAACTTACGAAAAAAACCCATATAATTAAAACTAGACACGTACAATGTACGTGCAATTTTCTAGTACCAATGAAAAATGCCAATCTCACAGATTTGTACAATGACAACCCCATTTTATTAGTTTAGGGTGTTAAATATACTAAACTGTGTTTTTATAGCTCGAAGCAAAAAGCATTTGGGTATATGTCCTACAACATCTTTCCAATTATGAAATATCAAATATACAAAACATTTCTGCAACACAAATTTCTCAAAGTAAAGATACAAAAGAAAAACAAAGAAATACTTACACCATAGTTAAGTATGTACATTAGGATGTAATTTCTTTCACGTAGCTTAATTCAGGTGTTTGGGGTTGAAAATTGCTAATTAAGAATACGCAGCTTCTCCAGCTTAGTAAGTACTTCCTCCATATCGGGCCGTTCGGGTCTTCTATACTTAACACAATCCAATGCAATCATGGTAAGTTCAATTCCATCTTCAGCATCAAAATCTGGATCGGCCCGAAGAAGGCTTTCAACATATGAACATTTCACGTCGACTCCATCTTTTGCCTTGGATAATAATCCTCTATAAAATTTGCGTGCGTAATAATTAATAAACTTGGTTGAGAGTGGCCCACGGCCGTCACACGGGCGCTTTGTTATAAGCTCTAGCAAAATCACACCAAAATTAAACACATCACTTCTCATAGTCCAATAACCTGCACAAACAAGATGAACACATTAACCAAAACTTTATAGCTATTGAGCTTGTCTATTTAGAAACAAAACAATAGAGCTAGGTATATAAACACAAATTAAAGGGGAAAATGTAAGATACTCCTATATGTCATATTAAATCTGTACGAAACTATCCTGTGAAATTTTTATTGCTCTAAATTTTCTTATACTTTCAGAAACACTACAAAAAGTACTCAATTTGTAAAAAATATGTCGTTTTAGATTGACATATTTCAATAAACCATTATTAATATACTTCAAGTTGGTATCTACAACTTCAAGTAAAATATTTTTAAAATTATTTCTTGAAATATGTCGATCCAAAATGATCTATTTTTTGACAAATTGGATATTTTTTGTAGGATTTGAAAAATACAACGTAGTTTGCCGCAATAAAAATTTCACATAGTAGTTCCTTGGAAGTATTTTGCATAGGAAAAACAGTAAATGAGTGTCCCGTCCCGGGCTATGAATTATGATATAGTTAGTAAACAACACAAGTACCTATTAGCCAGACATAGACATCATCATAACCATAGGCAGATAAGGCATGTGGTGCAAGAGAATTTTCACCACCAATATCCCCACCGTTAATCATAGCAAAATCAACTACAACAGGGTTGAAATCCTGTACGATATATATATATATATACATATATACCAAGAAACTTGTCAAAGGGAAACCAAGGTTAAATTTTTTTTTATTAACTACTAGACTGTGTATTTACAGCTTTAATTACCTGGTCAACTATGACATGTGCAGCAGAAAGGTTGCGAACGAGATATTGTTGTGGTTCATACCAATGTAGAAGTTTAAGAAGACGAGCCAATCCAAGGGCTACCTTGATCCTATTCTGCCATCCGAATATCTCTGAAACAAAAGTAGTAATTATCGGAATTTCTCCCATATTCGAGTGTATCAATTAAAAGAATGTAATTGGTTACTTAATTTATTTACCTTTATCCACAATGTTGCGAACTGTATCCAAAGGCTTGAGATCATAAACAACACCCAATTTGTTCTCTTCAAAGCAATGACCCAAAACCTTTGCTACATTCTGGTGTCTCTCGAGGAAGGGTAAATCCATGAATCTAATCTCATCCTGAAAAAAGGATCATGAATACTTAAATTCTTCGCAATTTTGTGTAGTTTATTTTTGTAGACATTACTTATAGGAGTAAGAACAATGAACTAGATTAATTAACCTTCACTCTATCAAGTAGGTAATCAGGTCTAACCCGTCGCCAAATAATATCCCCTGCAACAATCGTCTGAGTTTTCCACATCTTAACCGTCAAATACTTCTCGTTTATATTTCCTTTCCACCCTTGTGGAATTTTTCCTCTATACAACATCCCAAGCTGAGTCCTTCCAATAAAGTTTTCCTCGCTAAAATTGTCGGTAAAATGTTGCAAGTCTTCATAGCTGAATTCTCTACCGTTTGGATATTGAGGCGTAATTGCGATACCCGGCATACCTATATATGTATATGACCCAAAAATTTAAAAAATAATACTCCAAAAAAAGGAAAAAATGAACAAGTGAAGCATGAACTAGGAAAGGCAAAAGACACATGGAATCATGTAATCGATGTTCATGTTATAGTTTCTTGAAAAATTTCAATTACACAAGAAATAGTTAGCAAAGCAACAAATCCCATCATCCAAAAAATTTAATAGATAAATCAACATGCATTGATCAATAAGAATTGCAACGCATTGTACTAAATTTACATAGCTTACTTTCGTTAATTTACAAAAATAAGAATAAAACAATAATTAGGGCATGCATTAAGAAAGAGGAAAGATAAAAAAATGAAAGTTTCAGAGGCAAATAAGGGATACTTGGCTCATATCAGAGTTCCCACGATTGAACACCCGAAAAGCACGATTGTACATTAACCTCAGGCGTTCGAAATTAAAACTCTTAAGAGAATATATGACCAATCACTAATGGGCTTTTCTAATATTAGGGCAAAAAATCCTCTGTCCCAATATATGTGTACCACATTTTGTCACACGCCTAACTAATCGTCATTAATGGCGGAATTCAAGAACCCAAAACTGAATTATGTTGGCAGAATTAGATATAACTTAGGCAAAAATTCATTTTTGGCATAACTGAGCGTCTTTCAACTTAATTTTGGTATCATGGTGTTAATTTTGGTACCAATTCTGAATTTGTGGATACATGCAAAATACTTCCATATATTATGCTAAACCTACAAGGAACTACCATATAGGGGTGGGCACGGGGCGGGTTTGGGACATGTTCGGGGCTAGAGATATGGGTATAATAAATTTCGGAATTGACATTTCTCATCCCAAATCCGCCTCTTAATAATTCGGGTACCCGAAAGCGGGTACCCAAATTATTGCGGGACGGGACGGGATTACAGGTCCCATATTATTTTTATTCATAAATTTTTTATCTACCTAACAAAATAATATTACAATATTACATAATTATATTTCGTCATTTTTCATTTGCTAAATAATATAACTTTTAACCATTATTACATTGAGCATATCATCAATTCATCATAATGACTATTTCAAATATATCCAAATACAATCAAAGAGTGAAATCATATAATGAACAAATGATAAAATACGGTCAACATTGAGTCTCAATAAGAAAAATTTAATCCAAATGCAATCTATAGTTGATACCAAAATAATTTATCCAAGCCCACGCTTAAATTACACAAAAGATATAAATTTTTAAAATAACTAAAAGTCTAAAATCATATAATGACCCATAATATTGATCACTAATAACTAATGAAATATTTAAAAGAAATATTAGGATAATGTAAAAAAATTCATTTATCAGATAATGTTAATTAATTAATTAATTATATAACTAAAGTGTATAAATTATATAATAATAATATTATATAGGCGGGTTCGGGTATTTGGGGTTGGAAAGACCAATCCCAAACCCATTCCGTATTCCCGTAATAAAATACGAGTATTCAAGTTCGGGTACCCAAACCCAAAAAACACTCGTCCCGTTCAGGTATTTTAAAAATGAGACGGGTCGGGTTTGGGTTACAAGAACCCAACGCTCACCCCTACTACCATGTGAAATTTTTATTGCGCCAAACTACGTTGTGTTTTTAAAATCCTGCAAATAAATACCCAATTTGTGGAAAAATAGATCGTTTTTTATCGACATAATTCAAGAAATGATTTTAAAAATATTTTACGTGAAGTTGTAGAGACCAACTTGAAGAATTTTAATAACGGTTTCTTGAAATATGTTGATCTAAAACGACCTATTTTTTACAGATTGAGTACTTTTTGCAGTTTTTGAAAGTATAAGAAAATTTAGCGCAATAAAAACTTCACAGGATAGTTTCTCACAGATTTAATATACCACGGAGGAGTATCTTACATTTTTCCCTTTAATTTGTGTTTATATACTTTGCTCTATTGTTTTTTATTTACGATAGTTGATTTAGCTGTTAGTTTAATGGTTTTTTCTAAATAGACAAGCTCAATAGCTATAAAGTTTTGGTTAATGTGTTCATCTTGTGCGCGCAGGTTTTGGACTATGAGAAGTGATGTGTTTAATTTTGGTGTCATTTTGCTGGAGCTTATAACAAAGCACACGTGTGACGACCTTGGGCCATGCTCAAACAAGTTTATTAATTATTACGCACGCAAATTTTATAGAGGATTATTATCCAAGGCAAAAGATGGAGTCGACGTGAAATGTTCATATGTTCAAAGCTTTCTTCAGGCCAATCCAGATTTTGATGTTGAAGATGGAACTGAACTTACCATGATTGCATTAGATTGTGTTAAGTATTGTAGACCCGAACGGCCAGATATGGAGGAAGTACTAATTAGTAAGTTGGAGAAGCTGCGTATTCTTAATTTGAGTTGGAAAAATCAGTTTTAAGATTATCAAAATGTGAACACAAATCCAAACTAAAACAAACAAACCAATATGAACAGTAAAAGAAAACATAATCAGTCAAAGAACCGAACAAATAAATTTAAACAAACTTATCTCACAATTCTGTTTAGTAACATAATTGATCCAACCAAATCACAGAAATAATTCTGCTTGCCTTGAAGAAATTATTGACCCATCTTCGGTGCAATTGGGAATCACGAACACTTCTTCCAGGATAATTTGACTACAGGAAATCCTCCACTGCACAGTAGCAGAAATTCCACCTCGAACTCAAAAGCAAAAAATAACCAAAAAGATATTTTTCAGATTGTTTTCGGAGGAGAGAGAACAGAAAGAAATGCTTTTGGGGGTGTGTTTGACAATTAAAATTGCCCATTAAATCTGAATGAAAACGGCTGAAACGTTTTGACTCAATTTAATTTTCGTAACTGTCTCAATTAATTTCCGTAACTGAAAAGTTGTAGCTGCAGAATTAATATTGAGACTGTTCAATTTCAACTTTTAAATTAATTAAAATTTTAATTCGAAATTCCTCCAAAAAGATAAGTCCAAGACTAGACAATTCGCCAAAATGTCTGAGCCGAGCCCAACCCAGTTCAGTTCAGTTCAGTTCAGAGCCGAGCCGGGTCGGGTCAGGCGGGCGGCGGCAGCGCGCGTGTGGTGTATTCATATGATCCTCTGTGTAAAGACTTATACCAAGTCTTATACATTTAGTTTGTTGGATGGAGATGAAGATGAAGGCACTGAAGATAATTTGTAAAGGATGGTTTTGATGATTTCCAAAACCTACGATCAACTAAGTAATGGAAGCTTAGTTGTAAATCCATTGGAAGAATTTTGACTAAGTAAGAAGACATATCAGAAGAGTCAAAATTCAAGGTCCAAAAGACTACTGATCTGCTGAAGGAAAGGAATCAGACTGGTGAAGATCAACCGACTCAAATCAAATTTGTTCAAGTTTGAGATCAGTTTGGTTCGCCATCAGACGTGCACTTTCGTCAGCCAAGTGGAAAGGATCAAGAAGTCGTCCCAACGGTAATAAATGCCCCTGGAAGTAATAAATGCTGAAGTACAAGGCTATTAAAGACAAATGATTGAAGAAATGCTTCGCATCAGCTTGGTGCATTTAATGCTGCCTGCAGAAAAGTACTGTTGACAGTACGGACAGAGTGCAGAAAGCCGTTCGTGGAAATTAAGGACCAGTACTCGAGGAATTTGAAATTTGTCTCTCTCTTCAACGGGCATTTTTCAAACCTCAAGTATAAATAGCTGCAGAGACGAAGAGAAGAAAAAACAACACAATCTTTGAGAAGAAATCCGAAGCAAAATCTCTTAAGTCTCAAGAACAGCTCACTCATCAGCTTAATCATTTGTTGACTGAAAGCAGAAGTTGAAGAACAAAGATAAACACATTTTTTCTGAGTGAAAAACTGTTTGAGTGTTGTGCGAAGTTAGGATCCATCTTTGTGAGTGATCTAGCTTCAGAGGATAGGTTTTCTGAGTGATTTTCTATTGTGAGCTTACGGCCAGTTTCATTTGTTGTCTTTGGCGTAAGTGGAGTGTACTAATTACTTTGTGTTCTTAGTATAACCCAAGATCTTTGTGATTGGAAGAGTGGATTAAAGGATATTCATATCCATATAACTACTATAAAAATTACTTGTGTTTTTACATTGCTTTATAACTTGCATATTTTCTGAGTGGATAAAAACACTTTGTAAAACTGTTTGAAAAAGCTTTAAAGGAGTTTTTAAAACTGGGGATAATATTTTCAAACTGCGCAGTTTACTTGTGAAAAACACTTTCAATCCGCTGCAAGTACTCTAAGTATTGAAACTGATTTTAACTTAATCAGCTAAGTCAATACCAGATTAGTGGTCAACAAGGCTGTTCAAAGATTTGTTCGCGATCAGCTTAGTAAATTACTCTTCTGTAACAGCTTAGTCTGTTTACTTTAAGAAAAAGTTTTAAAGTTTTATTTGAAGGAAAAAGTTTTAGAGGTCTATTCACCCCCCCCCTCAAGACCTCATCTGACCACTTGGGACCAACAAATGGTATTAGAGCAGGTGGTTCATAGTATCTGCTGCCTGATCAACGAGCTTTATCTAAGTGTTTTTCAAAGGGTTTCAAAACTTTTTCAAAAGAGCATATTTTTTAAAAACAAAAACTTTTTGAAAATGGAGTGCATAAATAATGTTCCCCACATTGCTGGCATGAGCTTTGAAGATTGAAAAATCAGAATGGAAATATTCCTTGCTGCCTACAATGACAACATGTGCACATGCATCACAAAAGGTCCGTTCAAGTTCACCAAGACGATAAAGGTTGACGAAATAGACATTATGGTGGAAAAAGACCTTCAAGAAATGACAGCTGAGGAAGTAAAGTTGTTCAATCTAGATAAAGTTGGACGATTTATAATGATCAAAAACCTGGACAATGACAGATTTGACAAAGTCAGGCATTGTAAAAATGCAAAAGAAATGTGGGATAAGGTCAGAGACATGAGCGAAGGAAACGACGCCATCAAAGAGCATCAGCTGACTGTTGCTCTGGAAAAGCTGGACAACTTCAAGATGAAGTCTGCTGAAACCATTGATCAGATGGATACAAGGTTCACCAGGACACTGAATGAAGTTCTAAAGCTTGGAAAAACGTTCACTGATAAGGAGATAACCATCAGAGTACTGAAGGTCTTACCTCCTAAATTCAACATGAAGGTGACAGCCATGGAAGAATCCAGAGATCTGGGAAAGATCTCACTCACCGAGCTGTTCTCAGTACTCAAGGCGTACGAGCCAAGAATGGGTATTGAAGAAACCTCTACTTCAAGTCCCACAGCTTCACTTGTTGCTGCTGAAAACCAAAGAACACCAGCGCACGGAAGTAAAGATGTGGACTCATCTGATGAAGCCACAATACTCAACAAAAAGGAGTACACTGAACAACTTCAAAAGTTCTACAGACGGAAAATGAAGAACAAATATAACAATGCTTCTACTTCTAATCCTACTTCTTCTTCTCAAGATAAGGATTCTTATAAATCCAAAATGATGTGCTATAATTGCAGGAAACTGGGCCATTTCATCAGAGACTGCCCGTATCCTAAAGCTGAGAAGTATACAGAAGAGGAAAAAAGAATCAGAAAGGAAAGAAAGCTTCAGAAAGGCAAGGTGCTGGTAGCAGAAGCCGAAAAGCTAGCTACTGTCTACTCATCTGATTCAGATTCAGACACTTCTGATGGAGAGTCTACTGATGAAGAGAGTCCTGCTCTTCTCTGCCTGATGGCTAAGGAATCTGATGGCTCTGAGGATGAAGAGGTAACTCCTCTTGATAATGAATTATTTAATTTATTTGAACAAATGATGCTTAACAATACTAGTATTGCTGAAGCATATAAAAAAGCTTAAGGAAGAGATGTTATTGCTAAAAGAGCAAAACAATTCACTGAAACTCAAAGCTGAAAAGCCAAGAGAATCAGCTGAATATAAACAGCTTGAGCAAGAACATGAATCTCTGAAAGCTGAATGTGAAGTTTATAAAGGTAAAATCATGGAACTTGAGAAAATCATTAAGTCTCATGAGAAGTCAACTGTTGCATCCATGCATACATCTAGTAAACAGAAGACACCTTTAGATCATGACAAGATAGAACTGAACCATACTGAAAAATTTATATCAGCTGACAATAGCAAAGTCATATTGTATGTTCAGAATACTAAACCTGCTTCACCTGAGAATGATGTAAAGGAGAAGAAATCTCCTAAGGCTAAAAAGAGCAAAGAGCCTAGTATAGGAAAACAGACTGCTAAGACTAGACAACCTAGCCCAAAGAAGTCAACTGATAAGGTCAAAACCAATCAGACTAGTGGTAAAGCTAAGTCTTCTGTCAATGAGCAAGCATCTAGTAAACCAAAGAAGCATAAGAACAAGAAACATCAAAATGCTTGGTATGGAAATGAGTCTTACTATGTGCAACCTGCTGCATATCCTCCTATGTATCATGCACCTCAATTTTCAACTTACTATGCACCATATCCTGCTCATCCAATGCATGCATATCATCCTTATCATGCATCTTATTCTACTTATGAACATTATCCTTATAATGTTGATTATCATCAACACAGCAAATCTGATAAGCATTGTGAAGATAAAACTGTTCATGCTCCTGCCAAACAACAGAAGCCTAAGAAGCCTATGACTTCATCATCTTAAGTTGTCAAAGGTGGAACTAATCCTTCAGGACCCTCTCAATAAGGGTACCTAAAACAATTTTAATTTTAAAGTAGAGAAGATCTGGTACTTGGACAGTGGTTGTTCAAGACACATGTGTTGAAACATACATGAGCTGACTGATGCTGTTGCTGTGGATGGTCCTAAAGTTACTTTTGGGGACAACAAAGAAGGCAAGATTGTAGCAAGTGGAAAGCTGATCAAAGGCGACATTGAGATATCTGACGTCTCTTATGTTAAAGGCCTCAATTACAACCTGTTGAGCATAAGTCAATTTTGTGCAAAGGATATTCAGTCATCTTCTCAACAGATAATTGCTACGTTGAACAGATTGGTACAAAGAAGGTTATTTTATCTGGAAGACGACAAGGGAATGTCTACACAATGGACTGGAATTCTGTTGACAAGAGTTCAATTGTATGCTTGGTGGCATCAACACCAAGTGAAATCAGTTGGCTGTGGCACAAAAGAATGAATCATGTGAATTTCAAGACCATAAACAGACTCATCAAGAACGATCTGGTAGAAGGAATTCCAAAAACAGTCATGAGCAATGACAAGCTCCGTGACGCCTGTCAGAAGGGTAAACGAATCAAGTCATCATTCAAAAGCAAGAAGCATCAATCTTCTGAAAGAATATTGGAGCTACTACATATGGACTTATTTGGACCTATTTATCCTCTTAGCAATGGTGGAAAGAAATACTGCCTAGCTGTTGTGGATGATTATTCAAGATATACTTGGGTGATTTTCATGAAGAAGAAAAGTGAAACCAAGGAACATCTTACAAAATCTGATGGAACTGATCCAGAACAAGAAAAATATGAAGATATTGAAGATCAGATCAGATAGAGGGACTGAATTTACAAACTCTACTGTTGAAGAGTAATGTAATGCCAGAGGAATCAGTCATGAGTACTATGCTGCCAGAACCCCTCAACAGAATGGAGTTGCTGAGAGGAGAAACAAAACTCTTAAAGAAGCTGTTAGGACAATGATAGCTGAAGCCAAGGTGCCTTAAAGATTTTGGGCATAAGCAACAAACACAACATGTTTTACCCAGAACAGATGCATGATCAACAAACACCAAAACAAAACTCCATATGAAGTTTGGAACAACAGGAAGCCAAACATTCATTATTTTAAGATTTTTGGTTGTACATGTTTTGTTTTAAATAATGGGAAAAATCAGCTTACTGCATTTGCAGAAAAAGCTGATGAAGCTGTTTTTGTTGGATACTCTACTATTAACAAAGCTTATAGAGTGTTTAACAAAAGAACTTTACTTGTAGAAGAATCCATTCATGTAGTATTTGATGAACCAAATCAATCTTCTGAAAAGAATCAAGTCTCTAATCAAAATCTGTCTACTGATTTTTAGAAATTGAATATTGAAAAGAATGAAAAATATGTTCCCATCATACTACCTGATCTCAACTCAGCTGATAACTCTCATGCTGTTCAAAATCAGAGTACAGATTGTCTAACAGAAGAGTTGCAGACAGCTGAAAGATCTTAGACTGTTCAACAGACCAATGTTGTTCAACGGACTATTACTGAATCTCCAAAAGTAATGTTGCAAGATCAAAACAGAGGACAACATTATGATTTGCAACCTGATCTCAGATGGCTCAAGAACCACCCACCTGAGCTGGTGATTGGTGATCCTTTGGATAGAGTGAAGACAAGGAGAGCTGCCGCAAGTGATGCAATGTTTGTCAGCTTCCTATCTCAAATAGAGCCTAAAAGAATTGAAGAAGCTCTTAACGATTCTCATTGGATTGAAGCTATGCAAGAAGAGCTAAATCAATTTGAAAGGAATGAAGTCTGGTACTTAGTTCCAAGACCAAGTCATCAAAGGGTAATCGGCACTAAATGGGTATTCAGGAATAAAATGAATGAAGATGGTGTTATCACCAGAAACAAAGCAAGATTCACTACAAGAAAATGCACTTCTTATGACAAAGCATTTGTAACAAAGTCATAATTTGTTACCCAAACTTGATTTACCGTAATGAGTTGCACCAGTTGTTATAAATAGTCCCGTCTATGGTAACAAACTCAATTTTTTGTTACAAAAAGTAAAATATCGTTACAAATAATCTTATTTTTTGTAACAATTAAATTTGTTTGTTACAATAAACATTATGTCGTTACAAAATGACTCTCCTTCAGTAACAAGCACTAATGTTGTCACCAATTAATAAAATATCCTTACAAATAGTTCATATTTGGTTACAAACAATTCAACTCGTTACAAAAAATTTTTTTGAACAAATTTGATATAGATATAGTTTTATAAGATTTTTTAAAGTAATATGAATTTAAATAGACATGTGCTACTCATTCCAATATACACGTACACAATAAATTATATAAAGTTGATAAATATAAGTAAATTAAGAAAAAGAGAAATAAAGTTTAATTAGAAAAATGATGGAACCAGTGATCCAGTAAAATTTAATAAATTCAGTGAATAAAGGGTAAAATCGGTCAAAAAAGTAAAGTTCGTAAGAATGTATTTAATCAATGAAAAATTTAGGTGAATAACATGTGAAATTAGTGAAAAAAACATGAAAATAGGTAAAAATGGGTTAAATTGATAAAAACGAGTGAAATCAGTTACAAAAAGAGTTTAATTGGTGAAATCGGTAGAAAAATGGTTTAAACTGGAAAAAAAATCGACAAAAAATGAGAAAACATTGAAGAAAATGTGGTGAATTGAAAATGTGGTGAAGAAAACATTTAACCGACAAAAATAAGGTGAAATTGGAAGAAAATGGTTTGAATTGAAAAAAAGATCGACGGAAAAACGGGAAAATGACGAAAAATATTATAGTCGATAAAAAAGCAAAAAATCTCTAAAATAATAAGACAACGAAAACGTACAAATAGATGAAACTTCGGGTGAAATTGGTAAACAATGGTGAAATTTGTGAAAAAAATTGGTGAAACCAGTAGGAAAAAATGCTCGTGAAATCGTGAAAGTTCGTGGGAAATTTATGAAGAAACGGATAAAACATGTGTCATCGATGAATAACGGATAAACTTGACATGAAAACTACTATGATGGAATGAAATAAATAATGTTCTTATGATCTTATTTTAGAACCAATTTTATAAGAAGTAATAACACATTAGTCATCATTTTATATTTTATTACACCTATTCCAAGCTATATTTTTTTTATAAATCAATAATTATCAATAAAAATATATTTCATAAAATATAAATTGATCATCCATAAATATACTCCGTATGATATATTATGGCATAAAAATGACTAATTTTATTCTAACTTATGAAAAATTACCTATTAAAATTAGACATTTATAACATACGTGCACTTTTTTAGTGATTTAAAAATTCTACAATCTTGAAATTAATACTTAAACTTATGGGCTATTACCATATAGGTAATGAAACTAATTTAATGTTTATTGGAATCATTATAATATTTAGATTAATTATTTTTACTTAGACCCGCCAAATAAAGAAGAAATAGAGGGAAAAGTTAAATAATTCCTCTTTTAACTCTCTCCAAAATTTCCAAACCTCAATCAAATTCCCTCTCCCTCTTCTTCTTCTTCATCACCATCATCGTACCACTCGTTGGAGGAATCTCAGCGAACGCGCTAGCTCGATTTGTGCGCCTGCAAGACAAAAAGCTTTCGCATCAATGGAGTCGATGACGGCGAGATCGAGATTATCTGCAAAAATCTAGGGTTTTCGGGAATCGATGATTTCACGATACCAGCCGAGGAGTACGAGGCGATGAAGATGAGTTCTTCTTCAGCTCCTGTTTTGCTTAGTAAGAAATTCGATCCTTCAATTAAACCAGAAATCGAGGTTAATTATGATAAGGTATATGTTGAATTGTGTAATAATGATGTTAGTAGGAGTAGTGATTTAATTAGTACGAATAGTGAGGAAATTCTTGATTTAGGGTAATCAATAGTTCGGATCTATACAATTGAAGATTGGCTATTTTATTTTGATTGCTTTGGAAAATGGCGAAGCTTAGTGCAAGCTCAGGATCAGTGTTATTATCATTGCAATTCATCTCATTACTGGTCACCCTTTTCTGGTATCGCATTCCGGAAGTGTTGAAGCAAAATCCAAAACGCCATCTTCTTTTGTGAAGCCAAATCCTCTCATTCCATTGTTATCTCCAAATCTTACTGCCCGTAAGAACCAATTTCTTTGCTTTTTCTATTTTCCTTTTCTTGGACGTGGTTGCTTTAGATGATTTGTTTTATAGGGTTTGATTGTTTTAAACTATTCTTGGGTTTTGATTTCCTCGGTGAGAGTCGGATTATTGGGATTCAGTGTGAGAAATCGCTGACATATAGTAGATTTATGTAGTGGTCTATGTCAGGGCATTGGTCCTAAGATTTGGAATTAGAAACATTTTCACCTTCTTGAATTATTCCCCTTTCTTTTTCCCTTGTTTTTTTGAGTGTGGTAGTTTGAGACTTTTTTTTATTGTTTAGTTTTTTGGGTGTCGTGGAACTTTGATTCTGTGTAGAAATTGCTGGCATAAAGATTTATGTAGTGTTTGCCATCAAGGAATTGAACTCCTCTACGTAATGTAATAAGGATTGCAGGTTCTAATTGCTTATTACCGTGATTTCATGTTTTTGCAAATCTCTTGGGGGGGAAGAGTGATATTCGATGATGTGTTGACGTTGTGACTTTGATTTGGCATTCTCTACCACCATAGGGTAATTTTGCTCTCTTTTCTGCTGGATTTCATTCTTTGAATCGTAGGTAATAAGCTGAAGTGAATGGCTGATTCTTGATTTTTTATTCTTTAATTTATAGCATATAACTAATGATATTGTTGTTTCTTGGTCTTCAGATACTGTAGAAGGGCAAAGTCTGTATTTAAAGAGTTGGAGCAAGTGCCGTATGTAGTTGAACTTGATGAGAGAGGTTTGTTTTTCATTCCTTTGGAACATTTTTCTTTGCAGAAATGAATAATATTCTGAGTTTGAAGGGGGCTTATATGGCTGTTCGTTGCCGACTTTGTAATCAGATGTAGCTGAATTTGCACCTCTTTCTCTATATATCTATCTCTCATGAACTTTTGTATTTGTAATAGTTCAGAGGATGGTGGAAAAATTCAAGATGCCTTGAGTAAGATTGTTGGTAGGCGAACTGTACCACAAGTTTTCGTCAATGGAAAGCATCTAGGAGGCTCTGATGGTATGGTATTAATTACAGTATAACTAACTACTTGTGTGTTGTGGTGTCGTCTAACAACTGAATTTCTTGGTCGTAGATACCGTTGAAGCATACGAAAGTGGAGAACTCGCGAAACTTCTTGGCATTCCTTCTACGGTGAAGGAAGATCTATGAACGAGTATTTTCATCAGTTGCATTGACTTGATTCAAACTTTGTTGTATTTTCATCATTTTCACAGTGTAGAATTTGAATTTTAGTATTGATTTTGAAGTGAACTATTTACTGGCGTTCTATTTCAAAGGTTCGGCTTATCAATCCTTAGATTACATATACATTTATGTATCTATATATGGCTTGTGTTTATTTTGTTATCAGCCATGTCAGCCTGAGTCTCGGCATTAGCATGCCCCAAGGAGAGCTAGAGGATGCGAGGTCGTTTTGCTAACACAAAGAAGCCTAAGTCGCCCGATAGTCCAACTAGTAATGCTTCTCATGAGGAAAGCAACATCAAAGGTAACTCTACTCACTCACAAACATTGAATGATGGGGAATGAGGGAAGTGAGTTATTGAAAAATAGATCACTAGCTTTGTACAATTGTTATTCATGTTGGCTTAATTCTTGTGGTGGCAGCTAAGTATAGAATTTATGAGGATGAGGCATTATCTGGTCTTGACGATTGTTGCTTTCACCAACACAACTTTTTATCAGTCTTTGGTTTAGTTGTGTCATCCATCGAGTCTATTTTTTCGACGTGTTAAATGTAATAGTGGATAAATTACCATCATACTTGACACTTGATCAACTTCGTCTGGGTTAGAGGATTTTCTTTGGTGCTTGGTACTTAAATTTACTTGAATAAGATTACATGAATTATGAATATATTCTACTATTTCATTTTGCTTTAGGATATTAAAGCGTTGTACTCTCATATCTTGTCCAATCTGTTATATAATGTCTGTTGTCCCTTGATTATTGTATACTGTATGAAACTAACTTTTAAGGTCTTTCATTGAATTAATTTCAAGTATTGGTTATATTGCAGGTTTGTGAAGCAAAATATATTGTTGGCCGGGCACGCCAAACTCAAAATACAATGTATCTTATTATATTATTTTTTTTAGTTACTCTATGGATTGAAATTGTCTTCAGTAAAATGTAACAACTTCAAAGGATATTTATATTGACTTATGTATATAAATTATTATCCAATATGATGTCTTTTGCAAGTTATTATGATCCATTTTCTTGAAGTTTGGTTTTATGTTTAATTTTATTATGCAATTTTATCCTAAAATAATGGATTTTTGTGATATTATGGACAAAATTTGGATGTAGAATTAGCTATATATTTAAAATGAAATATCTGATTATTAGGAAATTAAAATGTTATTAAGATTTTGTAAGGACACTGATTGTCACAATTCATCATCTGTGACGAATTAACAATAATAAAGACATGTTAAAAGGTATTGTAATATTCAAGTATTTGTAAGGACTAGTCTTTTTGTAAGGACAACTTTAAGTAATTGTGAAGACTTTGTCGTTACTAGTATTGAAGATATTGTAAGGAAATAAGTGGTTTGTTACAAAATATTGAACATATTTGTAACGAAAATGGAAGTTCCTTACAAAAACTTTTAGCGTCGGACTTTAGGGGACAAGAAATGTGACGAATCCTTGTCCTTACAAAAAGTTTTTGTAACAAAAAACTAAGCTATTGTAACGAGTTTTGTCTTTACTAAAAGTGCATTTTCTTGTAGTGATTAGTGGCCAAGGGTTATTGCCAAGAAGAAGGTATTGACTTTGATGAAACTTTTGCACCATTAGCAAGATTAGAGGCAATCAGACTCTTTCTTGCCTATGCTGCTCACAAGAATTTCACAGTCTATCAGATGGATATGAAATCAGCTTTCCTCAATGGAGAATTGCAAGAGGAAGTTTATGTTGAACAACCACCTGGATTTGAAGTGTATAATGAAACAGAAAAGATGTATCGTCTGAAGAAAGCTCTCTATGGACTGAAACAGGCTCCAAGAGCATGGTATGGCACCCTATCTGATTTCATTTTAATCAAAGGATTTCGTAAAGGTAAGGTAGACAAGACCTTGTTCACTATTGAATGGGAAGAACATATATTACTTGTACAAATATATGTGGACGATATTATTTTTGGTTCAACTAATCAACAGATGTGTGACAAGTTCTCAAAGCGAACAAGTTCGAAATGAGCATGATGGGAGAACTTAATTATTTTCTTGGTTTGCAAGTTAGACAGTTGCCTGATAGAATCTTCATCAACCAAGCAATATACACAAATGATCTGTTCAAGAAATTTGGTATGGCAACTAGCTCTACTGCTACTGTTCCAATGTCTACTAGTCTTCGTTTGGATAAAAATGAAGATGGCAAATCAGTGGACATAACCAAATACAGAGGCATTATTGGGTCACTGTCGTACTTAACTGCTAGCAGACCTGATATTATGTACTATGTTGGGATTTGTGCAAGATATCAATCAAATCTTAAGGAATCTCACCTCTTAGCTGCCAAGAGAATACTCAAGTATCTTAAAGGCACTAAAGATTCCAAGAGAATCTGGATTTGAGCTTATTGGATATTCAGATTCTGACCTTGCTGGCTGCAAGATTGATAGGAAAAGCACAACAGGTGCCTGTCAGTTCTTAGGTAGTCGTCTGATCTCCTGGATGAGTAAGAAACAGACTTCAGTATCCATATCTACTGCTGAAGCTGAGTACATAGCTGCTGGAGCATGTTGTGCACATATATTATGGTTGAAGCATTAACTAGAGGATTACAACATCAAAATCAGTGGAATACCAATCTACTGTGACAATACAAGTTCAATAAGTCTTACTCAAAACACTACAAGTCATTCAAGGACTAAACATATTGAGATCAAGCATTACTTCATCAGAGGTCATGTGGAGAAAAGAAATGTCATTATTGAGTATGTCTTTACTGAAAATCATTGCTGACATCTTCACAAAACCTCTAAGCGAGACAAGGTTTTCAACTCTAAGAGCTGAATTGGGTTTATTAAAGTTGGATGCATAAGTGGAGGGGGAACTTATTAGAAGACTGGAATTCATCAGCGTACTCATCAGCTTACTATCTTCAAGGTTAACCCTCAACAGACTAGTTAACTTATGGATTCTTAAAGTCAGGGGGAACGTGTAAGACTAGCGGTACTTCTGATCAAAAGATGAAATTTGTTGATGACAGTTAGTTGAAGTTATGTTATCATCAGAAGACTTAAAGCTTGAAGACTGAAGATTATTTATCTAGCTGGATTGACAAACAGCCGAGGAAGGTTATCAGCTATTGGCTTTCTCTGATAACAATCTGTCAACAGGACAGTAGTCCCATTAGATAAGTATTTATTTTACTCGTCTGATCACATATGTAAAAGCTTACTGTTTAAAACGTTTTATTCGAAAACACACTTTTACAAGTAAGACTAAGGCGGTCTACTTTCCCGTCTCTCATTAAACGCGATTTGAATTTCAAAATACGCCGCACGATCAGAACTGACAGAAACGGATCTAACGGTTAGCTGGTATCACGGAAACCGAAATACCCTAACTATAAATCCCAATCTGATCAGCTGAGTAGCTCTTTACGCACATTAAAATTCAGAGAGCACTTGTGAGAAAAAAATTAACTTGCAATTTTCTGCAAAATTCTTCTTGTTTCTCTAACTTCAAACAGATTCGAGATGGCTGCTGAAGGTATGTATTTGGTTTATGACTCCTACTACCAATCTGGTACCGATTTGATGAAGGAGCTGCTAGAGAAGTTCAAATCGGCTTCCCTGGTTAATTTTATGGAGTATAATGAAGGAATGATCTGGAGTGATCAAGTATTGGAGTACTAACGCACTGCTGCTATTGATTTCACCACTCAAGAAATCAAAGCCACTGTCGGAGGTAAAACTATTATCATTACCCCCCAACTACTGCACAAAACCTTTGGGCTTCCAAATAGAGGAAGACACGATGTAATCGTTCTGACGGAGGAGAAGCACCAACAATTCTGGGCTATCTGTGCAAAAGAAGGAGAAATGTTGTCTGGCAACATCAAGAAGAGATAGCTGAAGGACGAATATCAGCGGATGGCTGACATGGTCTCAAAGCTGATTGAGAATTGTACGTTTTCCTTAGATGCTGTCACGATGAAAAGGTTCAACATCATGGCTGCTATCTATTATGGACTGGAGGTTAACTGGTCCGTAGTGATTTGGTACATCTTGGCCAATTTCCATGAGAAAAAGAAGGGCAAGGGTCCCCAGACCAATCATAGAATTACCCTCAGCTATCTACTGTTCAAAATGGGCTGTGAGGTAACAAATGGCAAGGAAATCCACTCTGGAAAAGCTATGGCAAAATACCTGCCTGTTCTAAAAAGAAAGGCAGAGGAAGCTGATGCAGAGGATAATGCTGAGGAACCAAAAGATATTCCTGCTAAGAGACCAAAAAGAATAGTCAAAACAGCTCAACTGGCTGTTGAGACTCAAAAGAAAAAGGCTGAAGAGCCTAAGGAAAAAGTCCCCAAGAAAAAGAAGAAAGTGGATGAAACTGAAGCTGATAAGATAATTGATCAAACCACTGCTGATGTCAGGAACATGTCTCCTACATCATCTTCAAGGACTCCAACAGCTGAGGTTCCTGATGAGACTGTTTCTCATAGGACCAGGAGTCAACTGAGAGATATAGGTGCCTCTAAACCTATTCAAGGAAGAAGAGCAAAGAGTACAGTAAGAAAGCAGATGACCTTCGTTGAAGAACCTACTGCACTATCTGACTTGGTGAAAAGAAGCCTTCAATTAGCAGAGTGGCCTGCTGATACTGAAGAAGAATCTAAGAAGGAAAAGGAGATGCCTGATCAGACTGCTCAACAAATAATTCCTAAAGAACCAACAGCTGAGGTTTTGAAACCTCAAGATGATCCTGATGTGCAGATCATCGAACCTCTGAGAGTTGAGTCCCTCTCATCTGTTGGACCTGTTGCTGCTATCAACTCTGCTGACAAGGGAAAGAAGAAAATAATTATCAAGCGGAGGAAAATTTCCAAAGCTGATAAGAAGAGAATGGAAGAAGCAGAACAAAGGAAGAGGGATGACCTGGAGGAGAAGAGGGTCATGGAAATCAGCAAACTGGAGGCTGAGAAAGAAGAACAAAGAAGAAAAATGTCTGAGGCAGAAAGAAAAGCTGCTGAAGATGCAGAAATGGCTCTGCTGATCGAGTTAAGTAAGACTGATGCCTATGGTCCTGTCCATACTGGAGGGATCAAAATAGGAGAGTCTTTACAGGCAATGGCAAAGATGCCAGCTGGAATGGTGCAAACAAAGAAGAAGTTTGAAGTCAGGAGATCTTTTGATATAATCAACTCTGATCCTGTTGTCTTCAAACATTTTGAATCAACTGTTGCATACTTTGACAAGAAGATCATGCTAAGGACTCTGTTTAGTAGAAAAAAATAAAGATACATCAAATGGAGGGACTATAGAGTGATGATAACGCCGTGAAAACGTCGTTATCGCGTGCCTTCTTAAGCCCAAAACGTCTTGTTTTAATCCGAGTTTTGCTTGCTTTTGCGTGTTTGCGTGGTTCTTCCTTCTTTGGCCCCTTCGTTTGGCCTTTGTTTGTTTTTTGTGTTTTTGGTATCGTTTTGATCGTTTTCTCCGTGGTTTGTAGGTATTGACATCTTCGAGTGATTCGGAGTTGCGTATCATTGATGCGAGTCGCTCTACCCACCCCGCGAGTCAAGCTTGAGCTTCAAAGAAAATAGAACCCGAAGCAAATTGTACAAGATTGTAGATAGTTGTTCACTAAAGCATGCACAACTTTATCAAGGATGATCCAAATGAGCTGAATTTTGGATATGTCATAGATGAGTGAGGTAGCTACGCTACAGACTTTACGCACCTGCATTCGGAGTTCAGAATCAAAAGATATGCTGCTCGGAAGGAAGTGCGGCAGAGCTGGAAACTTACTGCCAGACTTACACCGCGGTGTAAGCCTTGTCACACCGCGGTGCATGATATATACACCACGGTGTACCCCTGCTACCAGCAGATATTTATCTGCGAGAAGCAGGGGCATTTTTGTACACTTTCCCCCTTGTCCCCAAATGTAATTTTAGCTTGTTAGGGGTCATTTTGGTCTTGGTTGCCTTGCTTTTGAGGGTAACTTAGGCATGGGGAACTAGTAGTTTTTGCTAGGTTAGATATTAGGAGGTGAAATTCATGACAACTCCTACACTTCATTTTACATCTTGCCTCCCTTTAGAAAAAGCTTTGGACTTGCACTTTTGATTGAAGAACAACAAAGGATTGAAGGAGAAGTTGCCATAGATTTCATCACCTAAGCTTACTCTATCTTTCTTACTTTGTTTATTTACACTTATGACTTTGTTTAATGTAATGAATGTTGTTTTGATAAATATGAGTAGCTAATCTCCTTTCTTCTAGGTTTTTATTGATCCTATGTTTAGTTCTTGATTAAATGATGCTATGATAATTGATATGATGCTTTCATGTGTTTGTTTATCCTATTTCGTGCTTATTGTTCATCTTAAGGTTTGATCAACCTTGAGGTGAAAGTTATTGATTCTTGATTGCTAGACATAGTGATTTTGAGGATTTGATTATGAAGTTGGATTGTGATTCGATTCTAGGATAGTCATATACCTAAGTCGTTTCATATTCGTTTAAGGTTTGAGTTTAATGCCATCGATTAGATTTTAGTCCATTTAGGAATAAATTGGATTATTTTAATTTGATAGGTTTGTATGCTATCGGAAGATACATACAAACGTCTTGGAATCCTTGAATAGCAAACACGAGCATTAGTAATCATTTATCGAGTCATTTATCCGGAATTGAACTAGGCGACGTAAAATCCTAGGAGCCTTTATCTTATTAACAAGTTAATTCTTTAGATTTGTCTTAATCGCTTCGTTAGTTGTTTAAACAAACCACAATCTCACTACTATCGTTCACACAAGTTCGAGTAAGGTATTAGAATAGATTTCGGTAATTATACGTGTGATTCCTCGTGTGTTCGACACCCCTTATCATTTTATTACTTGAAAGCGACCATATATTTGCGCGTTTACGTACTAGTATTTGGAGCGTAACAAGTGAACATACTAGTAGCTGAGATGCAAAGCTGGGCAGAATTTGCCAGTGAAGAACAATAGGTTATTCAATGGCTGAAGGCTGATTCAATCTCCAATGCCCTTAACCCAGACTTTGTAAGGGATGTGATCCATCAGTATGCTACGAATATAGCAACTGATGAAGCAAAGATCATAGAAAACACTCTGCCAGAGAAGAGGAGAAAAACTGATGATCCTATCAAGAGGGCTGTGCAGATAGCTATTAAAACAACTTTGGAGAATTGGGCCAAGAAAGCTAAGTATGGTCATGGCTCCCCAAGTGATCTGCCTTCACTGCCAAGTGTCCAACATATCACTTTTGGCAAGGAAATTAGAGATTATCAAGTGCTGCCAAAAGTTGAACCTGCCAAGAGTGTAGTGCCTGCACTTAAGTTTGTTCGTCAGACGACTTTTGTGAATGAGGATGGCACCGTTACTTATCGAATATTTGAAGTGGTTCCTGATCAGCAAGATGAAATTGCTATGAAGGAAGTGTCTATCCAACTGGAAGAAGATCAGACAAATACTGTAACTAATTCTACTTCATCAGGTGACATGCATAATTCACTGATCGAAGCTTTCCAGATGATGTTAGATAACTCCTTGCAACAGATGGAAGAAAGGCTGGAAGCCAAGAATAAGTTACAGTTTGAGCAGATGCGGCAAGCCACTGCAAAGATGGTCAAGTATGCCATTGATGATTTTCCTCTTCCAGAGGATAACACACTGAAGATGACAGATAGTGTAGTCAGCATGAACAGAAATCTTGAAGAAGTCAAGGCTGATGTCTTTCATCTTCATGATGTATTGAATAGAGCTGAAGCTGATATTGCTAACCTTGCTGATACCTTCGTCAAAGCAAGTCAGGCTGAGAAAGTAGTAACATTGGAGCTGATACAAGAAGTTCAGAATTGTGAAGCTCATGTACATGAAGAACTTACAACTATGCAGCTAAATGTGGATTGTTTAAATGACAAAACTGATGACATCAGCTCAACTCTAAACCATCTGATTGCCAGTAATGATGTGGCCAATCAGAATCTGAAAGCTTTATGTGCAAATCTGAAGATTCCAACCGTTGCTCTGAATCTGCCTGCTGAACCTGCAAATGTCACCACTGCTGATGATGACAAAAATGGGGAAGATAAAGTGGAGGAAGAACCAGCCAAGGAAACTGTTACTGCTGATGAAGCCAAGGTTACTGAGGTAGCTGCTGAACCTGGAAAGGTTGAAGGTAAAGAGAAAGCTGCTGAAGTTTTTAAGGAAAAAGCCAAGACTAATGAAAAGGCTGATTCCAAGGAATCTGAAGAAGACAAATCTGATCCTTTTGCCAAACAAAAGGATGAAGAGAAAATCAAGAAACAGATAGATGAGGCCTATAAAGAGAAAATGGAAGCTGCTATGTCTAATTTGAACCTTGATGAAACAAAAGACGAAGAAGAAGATGATGATGAAGAGTCTTCTTATGAGTATATAGAAGTGCTTGAAGGAGAAGAAGACGAAAAAACTGATGAGTAGAATAGGAAATTCTTTTGATGTATCAGTTCTCTCTGTAATTTCTTTTTCAGTCATCTGATCTCAATGCAACTTGTAACTTGTAATAATTTTTCCAATATTAATGAAAAGTTCAAGTTTTGTTTCCAACATATATTTTCTACCTCATAAAATTTTGAAGGTTACAAACTTTAGTATAGGTAAACAGGTACTTAGCTGAAGTTTTGTCATCATCAAAAATGGGGAAATTGTTGGATGGAGATGAAGATGAAGGCACTGAAGATAATTTGTAAAGGGTGGTTTTGATGATTTCCAAAACCTACGATCAGCTAAGTAATGGAAGCTTAGTTGTAAATCCCTTGGAAGAATTTTGACTAAGTAAGAAGACAGATCAGAAGAGTCAAAATTCAAGGTCCAAAAGACTACTGATCTGCTGAAGGAAAGGAATCAGACTGGTGAAGATCAGTCGACTCAAATTAGATTTGTTCAAGTTTGAGATCAGCTCGGTTCGCCATCAGACGTGCACTTTCGTCAGCCAAGTGGAAATGATCAAGAAGTCGTCCCAACGGTAATAAATGCCCCTGGAAGTAATAAATGCTGAAGTACGAGGCTATTAAAGATAAATGATTGAAGAAATGCTTCGCATCAGCTTGGTGCATTTAATGCTGCCTGCAGAAAAGTACTGTTGACAGTACGGACAGAGTGCAGAAAGCCGTTCGCGGAAATTAAGGACCAGTACTCGAGGAATTTGAAATTTGTCTCTCTCTTCAACGGGCATTTTTCAAACCTCAAGTATAAATAGCTGCATAGACGAAGAGAAGAAAAAACAACACAATCTTTGAGAAGAAATCCGAAGCAAAATCTCTTAAGTCTCAAGAACAGCTCACTCATCAGTTTAGTCATTTGTTGACTGAAAGCAGAAGTTGAAGAACAAAGATAAACACATTTTTTCTGAGTGAAAAACTGTTTGAGTGTTGTGCGAAGTTAGGATCCATCTTTGTGAGTGATCTAGCTTCAGAGGATAGGTTTTCTGAGTGATTTCCTATTGTGACCTTACGGCCAGTTTCATTTGTTGTCTTTGGCGTAAGTGGAGTGTTCTAATTACTTTGTGTTCTTAGTATAACCCAAGATCTTTGTGACATGGAAGAGTGGATTAAAGGATATACTTGTGTTTTTACATTGCTTTATAACTTGCATATTTTCTGATTGGATAAAAACACTTTGTAAAACTGTTTGAAAAAGCTTTAAAGGAGTTTTTAAAACTGGGGATAATATTTTCAAACAGCTCAGTTTACTTGTAAAAAACACTTTCAATCCGCTGCAAGTACTCTAAGTATTGAAACTGATTTTAACTTAATCAGCTAAGTCAATACCAGATTAGTGGTCAACAAGGCTGTTCAAAGATTTGTTCGCGATCAGCTGAGTAAATTACTGTTCTGTAACAGCTTAGTCTGTTTACTTTAAGAAAAAGTTTTAAAGTTTTATTTGAAGGAAAAAGTTTTAGAGGTCTATTATCCAACTTTCAGCAATGGTACCTTCCGGTTTGAACCACTACCTAATTTATCCAACTTATGCTGCCACAAGGACAAAATGGATCTAAGCCTTGAATTTGGACCTTGAAGTGGTAGCGTCGATTGGCAACAACACGTTTCTTGCTATGTGTTAATCTTTGGGTTTGACACTATAGGCCATGTGTCCCGATCCTGTATCATGAATGTTATTTAAGGAATAACCCTATTTCCTCTAGTCGCTGCCAAACAACAACATTCACTTACTTGTGCGTCTCAGGATGTGCTGCTAGCATCCCGTCTTACATACTTGACCTCATTAAGTGTTAATACACTTACTAGACTAGAAAAGTGCACGTACGTTGTACGTGTCTAATTTTAATTATATGGGTATTTTTCATTAGTTAGAATAAAATTAGTCATTTTTATGTCGTAATATATCATAACGGAGTATATTTATGACTGATCATCTATTTTTTATGAAATATATTTTTATTAATAATTATTGGTTTATAAAAAAATATGGCTTAGGTGTAGTAAAATATTAAATTATGACTAATGTAGTTATTATAGTTATTACTTCTAATAAAATTGGTTCTAAAATAAGATTAAAGAACATTATTTATTTCATTCCATCATAGTAGTTTTCATGTCAAGTTTATCCGTTTTTCATTGACGACACATGTTTTATCCGTTTATCATAAATTTCCCACGAACTTTCACGATTTCACAAGCATTTTTTCTTACTAGTTTCACCAATTTTTTCACAAATTTCACCCGAAGTTTCATCTACTCGTATGTTTTCGCTGTTTTATTCTTTTAGAGATTTTTTTTGCTTTTTTATCTACTATACCATTTTTCGTTGTTTTCCCATTTTTCCGTCGGTCTTTTTTTCAATTTAAACCATTTTCTTCCACTTTCACCTTATTTTTGTCGGTTAAAGTTTAAATTGTTTTCACTTATTTCACTGACTTAACATGTCATTCACCTGAAGTATTCATCGATTAAATATGTTTTCGTCGACTTCAAGCTTTTTTGACTAATTTTATCCGTTTCTTTAAAAAATGTCACCCAAACTTTCATCGATTAATATGTTCTCAATGTTTAAATTTTTTATCGGTTTTTTTAGCGATTTATCCCTTTTTTTTATTGATTATAATATGTTTTCTCATTTTTTGTCGATTTTTTTTCTTTTTCCAGTTTAAATCATTTTTCTACCGATTTCACCAATTAAACTCTTTTTTTAACTGATTTCACTCTTTTTTACCTATTTTTCATGTTTTTCACTAATTTCACATGTTATTCACCTAAAATTTTCATTAATTAAATATGTTCTTACCAACTTTACATTTTTGACCGACCTTACCCTTTCTTCACTAACTTTACCAAATTTTACTGGATTTCACTGGTTCTATCATTTTTCTAGTTAACTTTATTTTTCTTTTTCTTAATTTACTTATTTTTATCAGCTTAACTTATATTTCCCTAACTTTACATTTTTTTTAATTTATTTCACTTGAATTTTCATCGATTTCAAATTATTTCGCAGACTTTAATCTTTTTTCAATGATTTAACAAATTCTTCAAGTATTTCACCCGTTTTTCACTGATTTCACCAATTAGTTTCCTATGTTTTGACAAATGTCACCCAAAATTTTATCGATTTCACTTATATTTATCGATATTATTGTCATTTTTTATTATCAATTTCACCTATATTTTCTTCACCAGTGTTCATAAATTTCATCCAAATTGATTTCACATGTTTTCATCAATTACATAAAATTTATTTGTTCGGTTTCACTAATTTTCATTGATTTTCATCATTTTTTTCACTTCATTCTCACATTTTTCTCGAAAAGATTTCCATATAAATTTGCTTGGTTAGGAGGAAAAAAAGTTAAAAATTTTTCTAAAAATATTTTCCTACCCAAGTTTTGATGAGAAAATTTAAGAAAAATTCATGTTTAGCTATATTTTATTTAATATACTTTACAATTTGAATAAGGGCATTTTTGTCTTCACAAAAAAAGAAAAAAACTTAAACTATTCATACTTTTAGAGTTAGTATAGATTAGCAGTAGTCAGCTCCTATTAGGTATATCAGGGGATAGACTCAGATACTTAGTATCAGTCTTAATTAGGAGCAACTTTTATATACCCAGCAGTTTGTTTATACCACATTGAACCTTCCTTGTGGGATCTCCACTTGGTAGGTTGGGTTGTCACT
The DNA here is from genome assembly GCA_003313485.2 of Penstemon barbatus. Taxonomy (NCBI): domain Eukaryota; kingdom Viridiplantae; phylum Streptophyta; class Magnoliopsida; order Lamiales; family Plantaginaceae; genus Penstemon; species Penstemon barbatus. The sequence continues at coordinate 19,248,667 of CM064880.1, forward strand.
GCTTGTATATCAGTTTAGGGTTTTCAGTCTCATCCACAACCTGGATTTCTGTACTAAGGACAAATCAAGTCCTTTAGTTAAAGGGTCAGCCACATTGTCTTTGGTACCAACAAAGTCAACGACTATGACCCTATCAGATACAAGTTCCCTTATAGACTATAGTCTTACTTGGATGTGTCTCTTGGTCTTTTGATTATATTTTTGGCTTTTAATCTTTGCAATTGTGGTTTGAGAATTACAATGCACCACTACTGCTGGAAGAGGCAAGCTAACCATTGGTAATTGGATCAATAACCCATGTAGCCATTCAGCTTCAGTCCCTTATCGTGTCTAAAGCACATAATTCGGCCTCAAATGTAGACCGAGTCACCAAGGTTTGCTTAGTTGACTTCCAAGAGACAGCGCCCCCACCTAGGGTAAAAACGTAACCCGTACTCCCATTGCATCCGAAGTTCTTGGCTATCCAGCTAGCATCACTATACCCTTCAAGTACTGCAGGGAACCTGCCATATTGAAGAGATAGTGAAATCGTTCCCTTCAGATACCTAAGTACCCGGTCAAGAGCTTCCCAATGGGTTCGATTTGGACAACTTGTATATCTTGTTAACTTCGAGACTGCAAACGAAATGTCTGGTCTCGTGCCATTTGCCAGATATTGCAAGCTTCCAATAATTTGTGAATATATTAATTGAGATACAGGAACACCACTTTCATTCTTAAAGCGAGCTATTGAAGGATCATATGGTATTTTAGCAATTTTACATTCTTTATAGCCAAATTTCTCAATTATCTTCTCAACATAGTGAGATTGAGAAACTGCTATACCCTAGTTGACCGAGTTAACTTGAGTCCAAGAATTACATTTGCCACACCCATATCCTTCATTTCAAACTTACTCTTTAAGAATGACTTAGATCCATTTATTATCTCAATAGTAGATCCAATCAATAGAATATCATCAACATACATACATAAGACAATACATTTATCACCTTTAACTTTACAGTAGATGCACTTATCATTATCGTTTACAACAAAGCCAAAAGATAAAATACTTTTATCGAATTTTTCATGCAACTGTTTAGGAGCTTGTTTCAAACCATATAGTGATTTAACAAGCTTACAAATTTTTCGCTCATTTCCAGAAGCTACAAATCCCTCTGGTTGATCCATATAGATTTTCTCCTCGAGATCACCATACATGAATGCTGTTTTAACATCCATCTGGTGAATCGGGAAATCATATATAGAAGCCAGTGCTATCAGCACCCGGATTGTAGTCAAACGAGCTACAGGGGAATATGTATCGAAAAATCGATCCCTCTATTTGCCTAAACCCTTTGGCAACTAATCTGGCTTTAAACTTATATGTGGTTCCATCAGATTTAAATTCCTTTTTGAAGATCCATTTACATCCAATTATATTACACCCCGGAGGGAGATCGACTAGTTCCCATGTCCCATTAGAGACAATGGAGTCCATCTTACTTTTGACAGCTACCTTTCAGTACTTTGCTTCTTTCGAAGCCATTGTATCTTTGAAAGTTACAGGATCACCCTCGATGTTGTAAGTGATAAAATCACTTCCAAAATCCTTGGCAATTCTAGTTCTCTTACTCCGTCTTGGTTCATCTGATTCAATCAGTACTGAATCAGAAGTACTTGGATTAACCCCCACATTTGTCCTCTTTTCCACATGTTCAGGAATTGATGAAGATGTAAGTGTTGAATCTAAAGAATTTTCATTAGGCATTCCCGTTTTCATGGGAAATACGTCATCAAAGAACGTAGCATCACGATATTCAATTATTGTGTTAACCACTATGCCAGGAATTTCTGATTTAATAACCAGAAACCTGAGAGCATAACTTGTTTCCACATAACCTAAAAAGATTGCATCAACAGTCTTTGGACCCAGTTTCTTTCTTTTGTGTTCTGGAACTAGAACTTTTGCAAGACAGCCCCACACACGAAAGTATTTTAAACTAGGTTTTCAGCCTTTCCAGAATTCAAACGGAGTGCTTTCATTATGTTTTAGAGGAACTCTATTCAAAATATAGCAAGCCGTATTCAAAGCTTCTCCCCACATATATTTAGGCAATCCAGAATTCAAAGGCAAACTATTAATCATATCTTTAAAAGTTCTATTCTTTCGTTCTGCTATCCCATTTGACGAAGGGGAATATGGAGGAGTCTCTTCGTGAATAATGCCAAAATTCGGGCAATATTCTTCTAACAAATTAGACTCATATTCTCCACCTCTATCTGATCTTAACCGTTTAAGTTTCGTACCAGTTTGAGTTTCAGCTTCATTCTTAAACGTTGTGAATTTTTCAAGTGCTTCAAATTTATTTTCTAATAAAGAAACATAACAATATCTACTGCAATCATCTATAAAAGTAATAAAGTATTTCTTATTATCTTTAGTTAAAATTCCATTGAATTTACAAATGTCCGTATGAACCAAATCAAGTATTTCATAATGCCTATCAACCGATTGGTATGGCTTTCTTACTTGTTTTGCCTCAACACAAATGTTACATTTGTCTTCATGATTTATTTCATGTTTGGGGATTAGATTTAAATCCATCATCCGTTTAACAAAACCAAAATTTAAATGTCCTAATCTATCATGCCAAACATTAGAAGATTCAATTGCATTCACAACAGAAAATTCAGAAAATTTATTAGAACCAACATTTTCAACTCTTAATTTTTAAATAAACCATCATCTAAATAACATTTACCAACAAAAGTCCCATAATACAGAATTATGACTTTATTGGACTTAAAGTTTATTTCGTAACCCTCCCTAACTATTACAGAACCTCTTATTATATTTTTCCTGATCGTTGGAATATGATGCACCCTTTGTACTGATAGTATGCGCCCTGAAGGAAACTTCAAGTCCACGCGTCCTATCCCTAACACTTTAGCACCACTTGAATTTCCCATCGTCACGGATTTTCCATTAATACGCTGATAAGACACAAACAGCAATTTATCAGCACATACATGCACATTTGCCCCAGTGTCTATTAGCCAATCATATGGTTCATAAATAGTAAGGAAATTTACCTAGACACCCCCTAGGTATAAGCCTAATTACAGAAACTTACCCTCCTGTTGCAAATATTACCCAAACACCCCCTCTGGCAAAATAGTATTACAAGAAGACCCCTTACGGTGTCAATTTTTGATGGCCGAGGATGATGTCACAAAAACTTATATTGTTTTTCCAATTTTGCCCTTGGTCAATTGTTGTAATATAATTTATGATAAGGGGGTGTATATGTAAAGTTTAATTATTTTGAAAAAAACATATCTATGTAATAATAAATAAATTTTTTATTCATAATAAATATAATTTTATAACTGAAAAATAAATTCATTAAAAAAAATTACAATAACATAATCCGGTAAATAGAGTTCTAATAACATATATATATATATATATATATATATATATATATATATATATATATATATATATATATATATATATTAATTACTTACAAAAATATAACAATCCAATTTAAAATATAACGTATATCTTCGTTTTAATTACATATATTGCTTACAAAAATAAAACAAACGAATTTAGAATTTAATAAATTTATTTACAATAACACAATCCGGTAAATAAGATTTTAATAACATATATTTTCTTTCATAATAAACAAACCAATTTCATCTTTAATAAATTTATTTGCAATAACATAATTCGGTAAATTAATAAAAATAAAACAAACCTATTTAAAATTTAATAAACCTATATTAACATAACTTAATAAGTATAAAAATTAAATCTATATATTTTTAAATTAACATTCACCCCCACCCCCCACCCCCACCCACGTCTCCCCTTCTAACCCACAGCCGGGTTCTTGCCGACGCAACCTGGTCGCAAATTTGCGACCAATTCCTGGAATTGATGATGAAAAAATGTGGGAGATGAAATTGATGATGGAAAAATGAATCCCGCAGCAAACAAACCCACCCCTCCTCATATTTCTGTCCAATTCGTCTCAAAAAGACTTAGCTGTGTATGAATCATAATAGTACACGTCGAAGAGTACTTTCGATAAAGTAGAAAGAATGACTCGACCAATTTGGTCCCGTTCTGACCATTCAGCTATTTGATCAGTCTTTGGGTCGGTTTCAGTTGGTTCAGATCTAGTCACATGAATAACCGATAAAAGTCCCTTCATCGTAAACCAAATTTTCATAAGTTGTTGCCAACGTTTAAAAAATTGGCCCGGAAACTTTTTCGGTAAACCGGATAAGTCTACTTTTGTGGCTGGCATGGACACAGTACCGGAGCCTCCTGCAGATGACATGATAATTTTCTAACACAAAGATAATTTCTTCAAGATTGTTGGAAAAATCAGTTTTAAGATTATCAAAATGTGAAAATAAATCGAAACTAAAACAAACAAACCAATATGAACAGTAAAAGAAAATATAATCAGTTAAAGAACAGAACAGACAAATTTGAACAAACTTATCTCACAATTCTGTATAGTAACAGAATTGATCCAACCAAATCGCAGAAATAATTGTGCTTGCCTTGAAGAAATTATCGACCCACCTTCGGTGTAATTGGGAATCACGAACACTTTTTTCAGGATAATTTGGCTACATGAATTCTTCCACTGCACAGTAGTAGTAATTCCACCTCGAAGAACACTCAAAAGCAAAAAATAACCAAAAAGATATTTTTCATATTGTTTTCGGATGAGAGAGAACATAGAGAAATGCTTTGTGTTGGTGTGTTTCTGAAACCAGAAATACACACGTATATATAGGTGCTGGGGGGAGTATTTGGCAATTAAAATTGCCCACTAAATCTGAATAAAAAATAAGTCCGATACGAGACAATTCGCCCAAACGCCCAGCCCAGCCCAGCCGAGTCGGGCGGGCGACGGCGGCGAGCGTGTGGTGTATTCATAAGATCCTCTTTGTAAAGACTTATACAAAGTCTTATACACTTAGTTCATATATACTAGTACACACAAATATAAAAAGTCAATGTGGGACAAATAGAGAATTTGAAGCTCTTTGGGCCTGTTTCTTTGGTGTTTGGGAAAGTAGTTTGGGAGAGTAGTGGAGGTTTGTGAAATAATCTCAATTTGCGTAATGTTGTTTGTTTGGATTTTGAAAGAGTGGTTTGAGAAATAAAGTAGAAGTAGGTTTTTTTTATAAGAGTAAGGTTGTAGGTGTAAGAAGTGTAAGACTTTATGTCAAATCATTTTTGTTGTGAGATAAATTGTGTAAGAGATATGTTACTTTATATCAAATCAGAGTAGAGTTTGTATAGATTTTGTTTAGAAATAAGAAAATTGTTGTTTGTTTGGATTTTGGGAAAGTAGTTTGAGAAAATTGAGAAATGAAAAATTTATTTCAGAAAATAGAAAACATGTTTGTTTGGCATTTCCCAAACACGAAAGTTTTTTGGGAAACGCCAAACAAACATGCCCTTTAACTTCCTCACAAGGCTTTTATAATTTGCTAATTAGTCTTAGACCAATGATGGACAAGCCCACATACAAATTATCTTATTTGAAATATTATTTTCCCCACTTTATATATATAACAATTTATCTATGGATTCCAACATTTTAATTAGGTATTCATCCATATAGTTACAACACTGTGCACCCTTAACCACCTGAATTAAGCTATGTGAATACTAGCTTGTTTATCATATATATATATATATATATATATATATAAAGAAATTACATCCTAATGTACATGCTAAACTATGGTGTAAATGCTCAACCATGGCGTAAGTATTTCTTTGTTTTTATTTTGTATCTTTACTTTTGAGAAATTTGTGTTGCAGAAATATTTTGTTTATTTGAAATTTCATAATTTGAAAGATGTTGTAGGAAGAGGCAAGAGGGGGTTATAGCCAACCCCTCCCTCTCCCCCGGCCTTTTATTTATTTATTTATTTTTTTATTATAGTAGTGTTGTATTTTATTTTAAAAAATAAATAAATAAATAAATAAACCCAATATGAAATTTTCAGCCGAAATATAAGTTTTTTTTTTTTTTTATTGTTTTAAGCAAGAAATTGAAATTCCTCCAATGAGCAATGTCTATATTCCATAAGGGAGGCCAAAAGCGTAGGATTGAACAAGTGACTATCGAGCATCATTACAAAGTTGAGAGATTTAATTCGGTGATAGATAGACAATTGCAAGAGTTGGAACAATAGTTTCAATGAAGTAAACACGGAGTTACTTATTTGTGTTGCATGCTTAAACCCATCCAATCACTTTGAAGCTTTTGACAAAGGAAAACTTGTTCGTCTTGCCGAACTTAATCAAAATGACTTCTCTTTTTTTAAGCTCTCGGCCCTTCCCAATCAACTTGAAAATTTTATTAGGGATGTTCGATCAAGTGATGATTTTTCTAGATTGAAAGGGATTGGTGATCTTGCTAAGAAGATGGTTGCAACTAAAATACTTGTCGCATTCTCGATGGTTTACAAACTTGTGACATTGGCACTTATTCTACCCATTGCAACTGCATCAGTGGAGAGAGCTTTTTCGGCTATGAAGATAGTAAAGAATCGACTTCATAATCGATTGAGCGATCAATGGCTAAATGATAGTTTAGTTGTCTTTACAGAGAGAGACGTATTTAGTAGTATTTCAAGCGATGCTATCATAGACCCTTTACAAAAGATGAAAAATCACTGTGGTCAATTATCAAAGTAAATATGTAGATATTTTTGGTTCTTATGGGACTATAATAGGGTGTCATATGTAATTAATATCTCATGGGGTTTATTTTTGTCAAACTCCACTTCCCCATTTTTGTGTTTCGTCATATATTTTCTAGTGAATAATATAAACTCTAAGTTTAACTGTTTAATAGATTTTTCTTTTTGGTATAAGTTAAGCCCCCCGACCAAAAATCATGGATCCGCCCCTGATTGTACGACATATGTCCAAATGACTTATCTTTTCTTGAGCTCTCGGCCCTTCCCAATCAACCTGAAAATTATATTAGGGATGTTCGATCAAGTGATGATTTTTCTAGATTGAAAGGGATCGGCGATCTTGCTAAGAAGATGGTTGCAACTAAAAGACTTGTCGCATTCTCGATGGTTTACAAACTTGTGACATTGGTGCTTATTCTACCCATTGCAACTGCATCAGTGGAGAGAGTTTTTTCGGCTATGAAGATAGTAAAGAATCGACTTCATAACCGATTGGGTGATCAATGGATAAATCATAGTTTATTTGTCTTTATAGAGAGAGACATTTAGTAGTATTTCAAGCGATGCTATCATAGACCCGTTACAAAATAAGAAAAATCATTGTGGTCAATTATCAAAGTAAATATGTAGATATTTTTTGTTCTTTTGGGACTATAATGGGGTGTCATATGTAATTAACATCTCGTGGGGTTTATTTTTGTCAAACTCCACTTCCCCATTTTTATGTTGCGTCATATATTTTCTCGTGAATAATATAAACTCTAAGTTTATCTGTATAATATATTTTTTTTTGGGGGTATAAGTTTAGCCCCCCCGACCAAAAATCATGGACCCGCCCCTGACTGTAGGACATATGTCCAAATGACTTCTCTTTTCTAGAGCTCTCGGCCCTTCCCAATCAACTTAAAAATTATATTAGGGATGTTCGATCAAGTGATGATTTTTCTAGATTGAAAGGGATTGGTGATCCTTCTAAGAAGACGGTTGCAACTAAAAGACTTGTCGCATTCTCGATGGTTTACAAACTCGTGACATTGGCGCTTATTCTACTCGTTGCAACTGCATCAGTGGAGAGAGCATGTAATTAATAGGGATGTTCGATCAAGTGATGATTTTTCTAGATTGAAAGGGATTGGTGATCTTGCTAAGAAGATGGTTGCAACTAAAAGACTTGTCGCACTCTCGATGGTTTACAAACTTGTGACATTGGCGCTTATTCTACTCATTGCAAATGCATCAGTGGAGTGAGCTTTTTCGGCTATGAAGTAAGTAAAGAATCGACTTTGTAACCGATTGGGCGATCAATGGCTAAATGACAGTTTAGTTGTCCTTATAGAGAGAGACATATTTAGTAGCATTTCAAACAATGCTATCATAGACCCGTTACAAAAGATGAAAAATCATTGTGGTCAATTATCAAAGTAAATATGTAGATATTTTTGGTTCTTTTGGGACTATAATGGGGTGTCATATGTAATTAATATCTCATGGGGTTTATTTTTGTCAAACTCCACTTCCCCGTTTTTGTGTTGCGTCATATATTTTCTCGTGAATAATATAAACTCTAAGTTTAACTGTTTAATAGATTTTTTTTTTATAAATTTAGCCCCCGACCAAAAATCATGGATACGCCCCTGATTGTAGGACATATGTCCAAATGACTTCTCTTTTCTTGAGCCCTCGGCCCTTCCCAATCAACTTGAAAATTATATTAGGGATGTTCGATCAAGTGATGATTTTTCTAGATTGAAAGGGATTCGTGATCTTGCTAAGAAGATGGTTGCAACTAAAAGACTTGTCGCATTCTCGATGGTTTACAAACTTGTGATATTGGCGCTTATTCTACTCGTTGCAACTGCATCAGTGGAGAGAGCATGTAATTAATAGGGATGTTTGATCAAGTGATGATTTTTCTAGATTGAAAGGGATTAGTGATCTTGCTAAGAAGATGGTTGCAACTAAAAGACTTGTCGCATTCTCGATGGTTTACAAACTTGTGACATTGGCGCTTATTCTACTCATTGCAACTGCATCAGTGGAGAGAGCTTTTTCGGCTATGAAGTTAGTAAAGAATCGGCTTCGTAACCGATTGGGCGATCAATGGCTAAATGATAGTTTAGTTGTCTTTATAGAGAGAGACATATTTAATAGCATTTCAAATGATGCTATCATAGATCCGTTACAAAAGATGAAATATCATTGTGGTCAATTATCGAAGTAAATATGTAGATATTTTTTGTTCTTTTGGGACTATAATGGGGTATCATATGTAATTAAAATATCTCATGGGGTTTAGTTTTGTCAAACTACTTCCCCATTTTTGTGTTGTGTCACATATTTTCTCGTGAATAGTATAAACTTTAAGTTTAGCTGTTTAATAAATTTTTTTTTGTTTAAGTTTAGCCCCCCCGACCCAAAATCATAGATCCGCCCCTGGTTGTAGGACATATATCCAAATGACTTATCTTTTCTAGAGCTATCGGCCCTTTTCAATCAACTTGAAAATTATATTAGGGATGTTCAATCAAGTGATGATTTTTCTAGATTGAAAGGGATTGGTGATCTTGCTAAGAAGATGGTTGCAACTAAAAGACTTGTCGCATTTTCGATGGTTTACAAACTTGTGACATTGGCGTTTATTCTACCCGTTGCAACTGAATCAGTGGAGAAAGCTTTTTCGTCTATGAAGTTAGTAAAGAATCGACTTCGTAACCGATTGGGTGATCAATGGCTAAATGATAGTTTAGTTTTCTTTATAGAGAGGGAAATATTTAGTAATATTTCAAGCGATGCTATCATAGACCCGTTACAAAAGATGAAAAATCATTGTGGTCAATTATCAATGTAAATATGTAGATATTTTTGGTTCTTTTGGGACTATAATGGGGTATCAATGTAATTAAATATCTCATGGGGTTTATTTTTGTCAAACTCCACTTCCCCATCTTTGTGTTGCGTCATATATTTTCTCGTGAATAATGTAAACTTTAAGTTTAACAGTTTAATAGATTTATTTTTTTTTGGAGAGAATTGCATTTTTGGTACACAGCTATAGGTCAATTCCCACTTTTGGTACACAACTTTATGTGTCCAACACATTTTTGGTATCAAGTTTCAATTTTTAAAAATTATTTATAAAAAGAGGGAATTGACCTATAGCTGTGTTATTAAAGAGGTGTACCAAATGTGTTGGACACATAAATATGTGTACCAAAAGTGGTAATTGGCCTATAGCTGTGTACCAAAAATGCAATTCTCTTTTTTTTTTTTTGTATAAGTTTATTCCCCCCGACAAAAAATCATGGATCCGTCCCTGGTTGTAGGAGATATAAACAATCGCTTTTTGCTTCGAGCTATAAAAACACAGTTTAGTATATTTAAAAAAAATAGGCATGACACCCTAAACTAATAAAATGGCGTTGTCATTGTACAAATGACTGGCGTTTTTCATTGGTACTAAAAAAATGTGTGTACGTTGTATGTGTCTAGTTTTAATTATATGGATCTTTTTGTAAGTTAGAATAAAATTAGCCATTTTTATGTCATAATATATCATATATTAATGACTGGTCAATTTATTTTTATTAATTATTATTGATTTATAAAAAAAATGATGGCTTTAAACAGGTGAAATAAAATATAAAATGATGACTGATTTAGTTATTATATCTTATAAAATTGGTTCAATAATAAGATCATAAGAACATTATATAGTTCATTCGATCATAGTAGTTTTCATGTCAAGTTTATCCGTTATTCATCGAAGACACAGGTTTTATCTGTTTCTTCATAAATTTCACCCGAACTTTCATCGATTTCACGTGCATTTTTTCTTACTGGTTTCACCAGTTTTTTCACAAACTTCACCACTGTTAACCAATTTCACCCAAAGTTTCATCGATTCATATGTTTTCACTGTTTATTTTTTTAAATATTTTTTATTATAATATTTTTCATTGTTTTCCCGTTTATCGTCGATCTTTTTTCCAATTTAAACCATTTTTTTCCAATTTCACCTTGTTTTTCTCGATTACAGTTTAACTCGTTCTCACTTATTTCACATGTTATTCCCCTAAAGTTTTTATTTATTAAACAATATTTCGCCGACTTCAAGCTTTTTTGACTGATTTTATCTGTTTCTTTAGAAATTTCACCCAAACTTTCATCGATTCATATGTTCTCAATAAATTTTTTTTATCGGTACATTATTTTTAGTGATTTATCCCTTTTTTTATCGATTATAATATTTTTCAATGTTTTTGATAGAATAGTGTCCTGCAAGCCAACTATTTGGCTGCATTTAAATTGAAAGGACCATTCAATTGGATTAATAAATGCATTTTATTATTATATGGTCATCTTTATCTTATGTAATAATTATCTACGCATAAGGATAGAAGTCCTTAGATCACAGGGCTATGGGACAACCCGTGGACTGATCTCCAAGGCCGTGATCTAGAATATATATTCAAGAGTCGTAGAATCCAATCGAGATAGGACATCATTGGATTCGGTTAGACTCTCACTATTGTGTATACTCCGATGAACTGGAGAATGCTGGGGTCCACGAGTGTGACTGGGATAGTCGATACACATAAGTGGGTGGCTTGCTGGGATGGCAAGCGCACTGAATACCCCAATTAGGAAATAACTCACCATGGAAGCGGTAGTCGCATATCGGGGTTGAAGTTATTCCAATTTACAATAGTATACGAGGAACGATCCCTACCTACTTGAGATGATAGGGTTTATCTGGTGCGAGAACGTCTATGCTTTGATATGAGTCCCGACTGACTGGAGATCGCCAGAAAGTCTCTGTGGACTCATATTGGGTATAGGGGAACTCGTATGCAGATTCATATCATCAACAAAGGATCCATTGACCCGACTTGATAGGTTGGGAAATTCTCCTATGGATTTCTGTGAGAAATTAATTCTGGTAAAATCCTCGGCCGAGGTATCTGACGGCTTTATGTAAGTAGCTCATAAAGGTTAAGTCAAAGAGAATTATTTCGAGACCAGAATGCATAAGGTCAAGACAAAAGAAAAGGGAAACCGATGAAAGACCATACCCTTAAGTCTCGACTGGGAGATTGATCGATGGAGAGATTATGTCGTATATGGAAATTGTAAATGAGATAAAAGGTTCACTGAATTAATTCACCAGTGATTGGGCTCCATGGGCTTGTGGCTGGACATCGACCGTGGAGTGTGGGAGAATTCCCAAATTGGCAGGGGTGCTAATTTTGGAATGATCAATCGACAGAGTGTTCGATTGATTTAGAGTAAATCTTACTCGAATAATTAAATAATATTTAATTATAACCCACGGCCAATTATGTGGTGAACCTACGGGGGCATACACAATACACATGAAGCGAAAGCGAGGAAATAAGAACGACCGAGTCGACTGGGTCGACCCAATTGGAACAAATTGGGATCCAATTGGAATTGGATCAGGATCATAAATTAAATTGGAATTTAATTTGTGGATTAATTAATTAAGTTGGATTTAGTTAATTAGAAGGGATTTTAATTAAATGGGCTTAGAGTCTGATTTAATTAAATGGGAGATTAAGTTAATTAATTGGGCTATTTAATTGGGAGATTAAATAAAGCCTGGTCAAATTAATTAACTGGGCCATGAATTAATTAGAAGACTTGGTCTTCCAATTAAAGAGGGCCATGGCCCATGTAGGAGAGAAGAGCCCTTGTCCTAATAGGACTAGGTTAGGGAGATAACTATAAGTAGCTATCTTGTAGTTATTTTTCATACAACTCAATAAGCAAAATTTGAGTAAGAGCAAAAATTCTCTCTCCCCTCTCCCTGTGTAGTCGACCGAACCCTGTCTTCCTTTTGGAAGAATTTTTTGTTTTCGACTTTGTTCCTAAATCGTTCCTAAATCCTAGATCATAATATATCTTGTGTTCTAGCTGATCAAGATTTATTATTTTCGTGTAATTGTGGTGTATCAACCCGTAGAGGCGCAACACGTGGGGCGCTACTGCAGAGCTTGGGTCGATTTTGCTGAGGAGAATTTCAGAGTCCGTTTTGCTGACTGCCAACTTGAATTTGCAAGGAGATAGGTATAACGTGCAAACTTATACTATCGTTTTATTTATTCATATATATACAACTAGAGTAGTATCCTAGCAAGATTCCGTAAGAGGTCCTAAAATTTTTATATTCCGCTGTGCCTAGGGCTGTTTATCTTACCGAATCCCAACAGTGGTATCAGAGCCAACTCTAGGCTTTGTATATATATGAATTTGCAAATTCTGTGATTTAAATCATATGTTTGATTTATGTGGCTAGTTCTTTAACTTTGCATGTTTTAGAACATAGATCTGTTAACTTAGAGTTAATATAAAATTTTGATTCGAAAATTTTATCGTGTTAATTTTTATTTTGGATTGAATTAATTAAAACTGTTGATTTTAATTAATCAAGTAATCAAACACAAATTAAAACATAACAAAAGGAAAACAAAGTAATTAAAGTCGACCTGGTATGCGGCACAAATTCTTGATTTTCTTTTGTAAACACAGTTCACGTGACATGTGTGTAAAAGCATGCATGTTGTTTTAATTTGGCATGGGCTACGTAAATTTTGAAGGAATATCATGTATTGCAATTTGATTTGGTAAATTGCAAAATGTTGATTTTTAGTCAACTTGAAACCGTACGTACCACGGACATGATTTGGTGATTCAAAAATTTTCGTGGCAGAATTTTGGATAATCTTGAACAAAATCTTGGAGATTTGGTTGTTATGGAATCTTGGTGAATCTTGGATTGATCTTAGAGATCTAATTAAACAAGGAAACTTAGAGTTTCATTTAATATAAGACATTTAATTAAAATTAATGTCTTGTAATTAATTACCAAGATTAAAGATCTTAGAGATCTTATTAAACAAGGAAACTTAGAGTTTCAATTGTAAGAAGAGATTTAATTAAAATTAATCTCTTCTAGTAAGTTACCAAGATTAAAGATCTTAGAGATCTTATTAAATTAGGAAACTTGGAGTTTTGGATAAGGTAGAAATCTTGGTGGATTTGGACACTACCTTAGTTAACTAATCTATTCAAAATAGGATTATCTTGAGAATCTTGGAGATTTGGAAACTTTGGGAAACTTAGAGTTTTGGATAAGGTAAGAATCTTAGAGATTTAGATTACCTTAATTAACCAATTTAATCAAGATAAGTTTGAAGATTACTTAGAGCTCAAGTAAGAGCTAATTAATCTTAGAGATTAATTTTTAATTCAAAATTAAATTGACTTAGATAATTTTTGTGAATTAAAATTAAAGGAGCCGGTAAATTTACATTTATGCCATTATGTGAATTTATGCATGTTCTTGAGTGAATATGTGGATTTGTCGATTTTGCCCTTAAGCCCTGTGTAGTTTTGGTTTATTTATTTTATGGGTTGTAATTAAATGGGCCTGATTGGTGCCCTTGCTTGAGCAAACAATTGTAATAGAATAGGGCCTTTATTTTTATAATCTAGGCTTAGATTAGGCTTGGAGCCAAGAAGACCTCATGAAGACTTGGAGATCCACATGGAGGCCCATTACCTTGGAGGACATGGAGGCCCAATTCATTACATGGAGGCCCAATCAAGGTGGATATTACAAGAAGGCCCATGATGTATGGGTTTGAAAATTGTAATAGTTAGGACATTTAATTTCCACCCTAGACTGACCAATTGGTCCATCATGTGGCTCGTGATGGATCGCATATGATGGGCAATCGACCAATCATATGTGCAATGCTAGGTGATATATGTTTACTATTATTCTTTGATGTATGTCTTGCATGCTTAGAATAGATCACGTAAACAAGATAAAGCATAATCTGATGAGACCTCGCACGAAGAAAACTTAAAACCTCCAATTGAACTTAAAAACTCAATTAGAATATTAAATCGATTAACGGGCGCATATGAATGGTGTCTATGGTCCGAGCCTATCCAATTACTAGGTCTTAGGCATATTGTACAAATATATCTCGATGTCTCACGAGTCGTGGGTCGAGCTATAGGAAGATGATATGTCTATTGCCTCGATGCACAGTTTAGTGCCAAGGGAGGGGATAGCAAGGTTCTAGGCGCTGTCTCACGAGTCGTGGGGCGTCTAGGATTGAACTATTTCTCTTCACAAGTATTGGACATGATTTAACGCGAGTAAGTATGGATGTCTCACGAGTCGTGGGTCCATAATGAAAACCGAGGTTGAATGAACTCAAGGGTTAGCTGGGATGGTTAACCGGCGACGTGATCGCCCACCAAGTGGATCGATTGGTATGGCCAACGAGTCGTGGGTACTGAGCGATTGCATTTGGGCCTTGAGCCCATTAGGAAATTTTTATTTCCCGAACCTTATGTGGGGGCATAAGTATTCGACAAAAATAGTGGGAGTAATTTACAAATGAAAACCATGTTTGTAAATTATGCATTGATATTAATCTGCCGCGTATTTATCGTCATGTTTATGATAGTTTATCATAAGTTATGTATCCATGAATATTTACCATCATACTTGAATCAAATAAATTGACTGAACTCAAATGAATTTTCAATGACTTCGAAACTTGAGAAATTATTCTCGAGTCCAAGCAAGGACTAATCTCCTTACAAAGATTTCATTGTTTTTCGAAGTTACACTTCGACTGGAATGGTGATAGGTTTCACCAAGCTGCCTTTTTTCGAAGTTACTCTTCAAATAAGAAAGGTGATAAGTTTCACCAGAGGGTTGAGGATGGTTCTCAAGCCCAAATTTTCTTGAAGGCAAACATGAAGTCTCCCATGAATGGGAAGTAACATCTTGTGAAAAGACCTCAAAAGGCTCGAGAGATGGAAGAAGAGGAATGTATCCTCTCTAAAGGGAAATAACCTTGGAGGTTTTTCTGTAAGGATGATAAGTTGAAAAGTCAATCAAAATGATTCTTCCATGGATTAAGATCAAGAGAAATGGGAATTGAACCTATTCATCCCATAAGGGATGATTAAATTTTATTGAACTTAACCTTATGGTTAAAGTAATGCATAAGGGTGTTGGATGCCATATGAAGCACTCATTGATGCATTCAATGCATCTACAGCCATGAATTATTTAGATCATTGGAATTTGCTTATACCATACATTGTCTTAAGGGATGTGATAGTTCCATAATGGTTGGAACTGATTGCGCTATAAGATTTATACGCAAAAGGTGTACATAAGCAAATGTGTATGGATACTCATATATCGACTAAATAAAATATGCATAGTCAATAAAATATAAATAATCAAGATTTCACACACTTGAGTCGTTGTAAAAACCGAAAGGCGATACACGAATACTAAAACATATTTCCGAATTAAAAGATTCAAAGACTGAGCTCGACTGGGTCGAGCTTGACTGGGATGCTGTACATAGTAACCGACTTTCGAATCTTGCTTAATGGAAATTAGATTTAGTAGTTGGTTGCTAGGCAACCAAG
Organism: Penstemon barbatus; assembly: GCA_003313485.2. Classification (NCBI taxonomy): domain Eukaryota; kingdom Viridiplantae; phylum Streptophyta; class Magnoliopsida; order Lamiales; family Plantaginaceae; genus Penstemon; species Penstemon barbatus. The sequence continues at coordinate 19,264,891 of CM064880.1, forward strand.
AGGCATAAACAAATGCAATGGATTTAATCCATTTATAAGTGTGTAGAAATGCTAAAGCATTAGTGGGAGATAAGGCGTCTCTAGTACTCTCATGGGTAAAAGTACGTTGTGATGTACAAATCCAAATTACTTTTGGAATAAAAGAAGAGAGCCTAATCAATGAAAGCATGTAAGAGATTTGGATCGATTCAAAATCCAACATGCATAGGCAGTATGCCATTGATTATTTGATAGAGAATTAGATTCTCGAAATGTAAGACTCGCTCAAAACATTGTCAGTTGTTGAGCATTTTGGACATGTAAATGTCCATTAAGAAATCTTGCATGAAATTCCTTATTCAAACAAATGAAACTTGATCGAGAAAATCGAAGATACTGAGCTAAGTATCTCTGAAGCCAGATCCAAAACATATCACGTGATATGAGTTTTGGTATTGTACCTTCATATGCATTCATGCGCATATAGGGTCTCCCGCTTATGTGAATAAGCTGGTGGGAGATAAGTTGGACGTAAAGTCCATCTTATGCAATTCGTGGGGTATCCAGAAAACTCTATAGGATACAAGTTCTACGATCCTACAAGATAAACTACGTTTGTCTCAAGGAACGCACACTTCTTGGAGAAGGATTTCTTGCTAGGCAAGAAGGAACACAACGTGGAACTAGATGAGGTCACTGAAGCTGAAAAGGCCGAAAAGGTCAATCAAGCCGACCCATCACCACAGGCAATGGGAGAACATGAGCATGAAAGTACATCAGAGAGTACACCGATAATTCGTAGGTCAGAAAGACAACGTAGAGAACCCGAGAGGTACTACGGTCTGCTGCGTGAGACTAGACAGTCTCTAACCGACCCAAGGACTTACGAAGAAGCTATGCTAGGCATAGACTCGGGAAAGTGGCGTGAAGCCATGGAATTCAAATTGGACTCCATGCACTCGAACAAGGTCTGGGCCTTGGTAGATCCACCAGTGGGAGTAGCTCCCGTGGGTTGCAAGTGGATCTATAAGCGAAAGCTTGGAGTGAACGGAGAGGTAATAACCTACAAGGCGCGACTAGTGGCAAAAGGATACACTCAAAGGCCAGGTATCGACTTTGACCTTCTCGCCCGTCGCAATGCCTAAATCCATTCGAATCTTGCTGGCCATAGCTGCGTGGTATAACTACGAGATATGGCAGATGGATGTAAAGACTGCCTTTCTCAATGGGGGAGATCTACGTGGAGCAACCAAAAAGATATACATCCAAAGGAGGTGAACACAAGGTGTGCAAACTCCAGAGGTCCATTTATGGACTGAAGCAAGTTTCCCGAAGTCGGAACATCCGTTTCGATGAAACAATCCAAACTTATGGATTCATCAAAAACGTGTTCGAACCATGTGAGTACAAAAAGGTCAGTGGGAGTACAATTGAATTTTTGGTGCTTTACGTTGATGACATTCTTCTCATTGGAAATAATGTGAAAGTGTTGTCCGAAACTAAAGCATGGTTATCTACACAATTCTCAATGAAGGATTTTGGAGAAGGATCCTTTGTACTAGGTATAAGGATCTACCGAGATAGATCAGAAGGACTGCTGGGCCTCTCCCATTCCCAGTACATAGATAAAATCTTGAAGAGATTTAATATGGAAGAATCCAAGAGAGGATTGCTTCCAATGAGACATGGAATTGCACTCTCTAAGTCTATGGCCCCAAAGACACCTGAAGAGAGAAGCCATATGTCTCGAGTACCATATGCATCCGCAATAGGAAGCATAATGTATGGTATGTTATGTACGAGACCAGACGTAGCATACGCTTTAAGCGTTACAAGTCGCTACCAGTCTGATCCAGGTGAGCAGCACTGGATAGCCGTAAAGACAATTATGAAGTACCTGAGAAGGACTAAGGAATTGTTCTTGGTATACGGTGGAAGAGAATTGAAATTGGAAGTCTATACTGATTCTAGCTTCTAATGTAATGTAGACGACTTCAAGTCGACATCTGGATACGTGTTCTGCCTCAATAGTGGTGCGGTAAGCTGGAAGAGCTCCAAGCAAAACACTACCGCAGATTCAACCACCGAGATAGAATACATTGCCGCGAGTGAAGCAGCAAAGGAAGGTGTTTGGATGAAAAACTTCATCCAGGAATTGGATGTGATACCTAGCATTGTCGAGCCATTACTATCTTCTGTGATAATAATGGAGCTATCTCGCAAGCGAAGGAGTCGAGATCTCATCAGAATCCAAGCACGAACTAAGACGATACCATTTGATATTTATATTATTGGTAGAGGAGACATAAAGATGGAACGTGTCACCTCAAGTGTTAATACGACGGACCCGCTATGTAAGCCATTCCCTCAAAGACATCCGAAAACATCTGTCTAAGATGGGAATCAGAAGTATGAAAAGTTGGCTTTAGTACAAGTGGGAGATTGATAGAATAGTGTCCTGCAAGCCAACTATTTGGCTGCATTTAAATTGAAAGGACCATTCAATTGGATTAATAAATGCATTTTATTATTATATGGTCATCTTTATCTTATGTAATAATTATCTACGCATAAGGATAGAAGTCCTTAGATCACAGGGCTATGGGACAACCCGTGGACTGATCTCCAAGGCCGTGATCTAGAATATATATTCAAGAGTCGTAGAATCCAATCGAGATAGGACATCATTGGATTCGGTTAGACTCTCACTATTGTGTATACTCCGATGAACTGGAGAACGCTGGGGTCCACGAGTGTGACTGGGATAGTCGATACACATAAGTGGGTGGCTTGCTGGGATGGCAAGCGCACTGAATACCCCAATTAGGAAATAACTCACCATGGAAGCGGTAGTCGCATATCGGGGTTGAAGTTATTCCAATTTACAATAGTATACGAGGAACGATCCCTACCTACTTGAGATGATAGGGTTTATCTGGTGCGAGAACGTCTATGCTTTGATATGAGTCCCGACTGACTGGAGATCGCCAGAAAGTCTCTGTGGACTCATATTGGGTATAGGGGAACTCGTATGCAGATTCATATCATCAACAAAGGATCCATTGACCCGACTTGATAGGTTGGGAAATTCTCCTATGGATTTCTGTGAGAAATTAATTCTGGTAAAATCCTCGGCCGAGGTATCTGACGGCTTTATGTAAGTAGCTCATAAAGGTTAAGTCAAAGAGAATTATTTCGAGACCAGAATGCATAAGGTCAAGACAAAAGAAAAGGGAAACCGATGAAAGACCATACCCTTAAGTCTCGACTGGGAGATTGATCGATGGAGAGATTATGTCGTATATGGAAATTGTAAATGAGATAAAAGGTTCACTGAATTAATTCACCAGTGATTGGGCTCCATGGGCTTGTGGCTGGACATCGACCGTGGAGTGTGGGAGAATTCCCAAATTGGCAGGGGTGCTAATTTTGGAATGATCAATCGACAGAGTGTTCGATTGATTTAGAGTAAATCTTACTCGAATAATTAAATAATATTTAATTATAACCCACGGCCAATTATGTGGTGAACCTACGGGGGCATACACAATACACATGAAGCGAAAGCGAGGAAATAAGAACGACCGAGTCGACTGGGTCGACTGGGTGAATAAACGACTGGGTCGATTATTATGGGTGGGTCGACTGGGTCGACCCAATTGGAACAAATTGGGATCCAATTGGAATTGGATCAGGATCATAAATTAAATTGGAATTTAATTTGTGGATTAATTAATTAAGTTGGATTTAATTAATTAGAAGGGATTTTAATTAAATGGGCTTAGAGTCTGATTTAATTAAATGGGAGATTAAGTTAATTAATTGGGCTATTTAATTGGGAGATTAAATAAAGCCTGGTCAAATTAATTAACTGGGCCATGAATTAATTAGAAGACTTGGTCTTCCAATTAAAGAGGGCCATGGCCCATGTAGGAGAGAAGAGCCCTAGTCCTAATAGGACTAGGTTAGGGAGATAACTATAAGTAGCTATCTTGTAGTTATTTTTCATACAACTCAATAAGCAAAATTTGAGTAAGAGCAAAAATTCTCTCTCCCCTCTCCATGTGTAGTCGACCGAACCCTGTCTTCCTTTTGGAAGAATTTTTCGTTTTCAACTTTGTTCCTAAATCGTTCCTAAATCCTAGATCATAATATATCTTGTGTTCTAGCTGATCAAGATTTATTATTTTCGTGTAATTGTGGTGTATCAACCCGTAGAGGCGCAACACGTGGGGCGCTACTGCAGAGCTTGGGTCGATTTTGTTGAGGAGAATTTCAGAGTCCCTTTTGCTGACTGCCAACTTAGATTTGCAAGGAGATATGTATAACGTGCAAACTTATACTATCGTTTTATTTATTCATATATATACAACTAGAGTAGTATCCTGGCAAGATTCCGTAAGAGGTTCTAAAATTTTTATATTCCGCTGTGCCTAGGGCTGTTTATCTTACCGAATCCCAATAGTTTTCTCATTTTTGGTCGATTTCTTTTATTTTTTTCAGTTTAAACCAATTTTTAATGATTTCACAAATTAAACTCATTTTTTAACTGATTTCACTCATTTTTACCATTTTTACCCATTTTTACCTATTTTACACATTTTTTCACTAATTTCATATGTTATTCACCTAAATTTTTCATTGATTAAATATGTTCTTACCAACTTTACATTTTTTTGACCGATTTTACCCTTTTTTTCACCGACTTTACCCAATTTCATTGGTTCCATAAATTTTCTTAGAAATTCCATTCAAATTAAATTTCATCGATTTCACATATTGTCACCAACTTTACCATTATTTTAACCGATTTTACCCGTTTTCATCAATTTTTCACAAATTTCACCTAATCTTTTTTATCTATTTCAAATGTATTTACGATTTACATGCATTTATTTTCACCGGTTTAAAGTGCACATACGTTGTATATGTCTATTTAATTTTAGTTGTAAATCAGAGTAAAATTAACTTCATTATGTCATAAATTAGCACATATTAATGATTGATATTCAATTTATCAACTTCATCATGGGTATTTTTCATCGATTTCTTTAGTGTTTTTAGGTTTACATCATTTTTCTAATGGTTTGACTTTGTATTTGTTGGTTGAATTTTTTTCATTTTATTGATATCACTCATTTTTACCAGTTTAATCAATTTTTACATGTTTTCACCGACTTTAGCCTTTTTCACCGATTTTACCCGTTTTTCACATATTTGATAATTTTTTATGTAATTTCATCATATCACCGATGTCATCAATTTTTTTAGCGAATTTACTTGAATTTTCATCGATTTCACATATATTTACAAGGATTTCAACTCAAATAATTATACATCTTCAATTACTTTTAAGTATATCTCAAATTATTTCACTTACCATAACATTTGAAAGATATTTCTTTACATATCTAAGTCATTTCACTTATTATATTAATTAGTTTAACCAATTTTCACTGATTTTTACTGGTTTTATATCTTTTTACTGATTTACTCGTTCTTGATCAATTATAACCTATTTTCCATAATTTCTCCTATTTTTCATCGATTTCTTTTGTTTATTCCTATTCAAACAAAAAAATAATTTTCTATTGGTTTAGTTCACACTGTTTTTCTAGTTAAACTTTTTTCTTTTTTCTTAATTTACTTATTTTTATCAGTTTAACTTATATTTCACTGATTACACATGGTTTTTTTTTTTTTTTATCAATTTCACTTGAATTTTCATTGATTTCACATTCTTTCACAGACTTTAATCTTTTTTCAATGATTTAACAAATTCTTCATTGATATCACCAATTCATTTCCCATATTTCCATAAATTTTTCATCTATTTCACTTGTATATATCGATTTTACTGGCATTTTTTAATACCAATTTCACCCATATTTTCACATACTTCACCAGTGTTCATAAATTTCATCCAGATCGATTTCACATATTTTCATCAATTACATAAAATTTATTTGATAGGTTTCACCAATTTTCATCATTTTTTTTCACTTCATTCATATATTTTTTCTCGAAAAGGATTTCCATGAAAATTTGAGGTAATGTATCTCATGTCAAATAAAGATTACTTAGTTCACTAAGTCATAAGCATTTTTCTTCATTCATAGGTAAGATGTGATTCTACTTTCACATATTTTATGATATTTAAAAGAATTTGATTTTTTTAACAAGTGACATATTGTACTAAATCTTTAAATGAAACAAATAATATTTTTACACAACAACATATTGATAATACGTTATAATAATTTTAAATATATGTTTTAGCAATTATTCAAAATTTTTTTTTTTTTTTGTTATAGGAGAACAATAATGAAATTGTAAAAGTGATGTAGGAGTTAATTTCTTAATTATTGGAGTTAATGTAAGAAATAACTATAATAAGACTTCATTTTTAATTTGACTATACTTTTATTTTTCTTCCATATTCACGGTGCTTGGTAGGAGGAAAAAAAGTTACAAGTTTTCTTAAAATATTTTCTAACCAAATTTTTGATGAGAAAATTTAAGGAAAATTCACGTCTAACTATATTTTATTAAATATACTTCACAACTTGAATAATGCCATTTTTGTCTTCACAAAAAAATAAAAAAAACTTAAATTATTCACACTTTTAGAGTTAAAAATAAATTAAAGAAAATTATATATATATATATATATATATATATATATATATATATATATATATATATATATATATATATATATATATATATATATATGTGTGTGTGCTCGGATATATAATAATTAAGCATTATATATCTTAAAGTGTTATTAACATCCGTTGTAAATAGGGCTGTCAATTGAGTCGGGCCTACCGGAATCCCGATGGCCAACCCGACTAAAAGTAACTTGAATCAACTATTTTATAAGTAGTTTTTAGATATATTTTAAAAATTGACTATATTTTGCAATTCTTTCGTATAAAAAACAATCTTAAATACGATTTCTTCAAAACTTATTTTATACCTTTCAATTATAATAAAAAATATGGTACACACTTATTTATAATATTTTGCTCGTGTAAAAGTTAATTCGATTTTATTTTTCATGTTCATCTACTCTCTCATTTGAGGGTTTGAGCCGGAAACACTCTCGATTATATCAATCGTTTGTCATTTTATCAAACCCAGTTCCCAAATTTCACAAGTTTTAGATGTGAATCGTTGACGAAAAAGGCAAAACCCTGGAAGAATTCTATCTTCGCGCAAGATCAAATTTAATTAGGTACACATTTATAGAATGCATTTGATTTACTGTCATTTTTTATTATGTGAATGAGAAAATGACTTTTTATGAGTATCTTTTCTTTTTTTTTTTTTTTTTTTTTTTTTTTTTGATAAGTAAAAGATTAAGCATTAACCGAAGAAAATAAGTCTGTTACAACTTACAAAAGTTTTAGGAGAAACCGAATCACAAAAAACAGAAGTGGGGATAAGGGTAAGGGGAATAGAACCACTTGAGTTACAACTTTTTCCCCATTTCGCTAAATTATGGGCTGCATTGTTCCCAAGCCTCGGGATCTTTTTAACTTTCCAATTTGGTCATTTATGAAGGAGTCTACGAGCAAATTCAGCATCGGCTTTACAAGACCAATCAAAAGAGGGGCATTGACTAGTGATCATTAAATCCGAGTTGAACGAGTCACTTTCAAACATAGCACAACTCCAATTTGCTTGATCAAGGAGGACCATAGCTTCTTTAATTGCAGTAGTCTCAGCACTAGTAGCATCCAAATGAAATTCAGTTTTAACCGAAGCAAACACAATTGCACCTTCAAAATTTCGGATAAGTATGGCAAGGACAACTTTACCCTAAAAAAAAGCAACATCAGTGTTGATTTTGAGAAACTCTTTAGGGGAAGCTTTCCAACCAACAATGAGAGGAGGAGAAATTGCAAGTAAGTGCTTTCTGGATTGAGCCAAAGAGTGATCAGCAGCCAGTTTACAACATCTGTTCGCCAGAACGGAAAAATTCAGAACAGTGGCATTGAACAAAACATTGTTCCTTTCTTTCCAAACCTGGTCCAAAACAATAATACAAAAATTAAGAAATTCAAGTGCACAATCAGTCCCAGGGAAGAAGGTGGAGTCGAGGCGTAAGAGACAAGAGATCCAACGTCTAGTATTCCAAGACGCGAAGGGACGCAAGCGGAATCTCCATTTAGAGGCGAAGAAAACCGCTTCAATGAACGGGCAAACAAGAAAAATATGGTCAATATTTTCAATGGCGTGGTTGCAAAGAAGACAAGATTTATCACCAATGTTGAAAATGGAAGATAACCTTTCCCGGTTAGGGAGCATATTGTTGAGAACTTTCCAAAGGAAGAATTTATGCCGATCATGAATTTGGGCTTTCCAAAGATCAATCCAAATTTTACCATCAACCGAAGGACTAACAAAAAAACGAGCTCTCTGATCGATTAAGTATGCACTCTTAACCGAGAAATCACCTTTTTTAGAATGAACCCAGAAAAGCTTTTTTGGTTCCCCACCAATGGGAACTTTGATTTTGAGAGTTTCAGTGATGGTATCACGGCAAAAAGTGAATTGAAGAATGTTAATGTCCCAAATAAAAGAATCAGGATGGAGAAGATTTCACATACACAATGAACTATTGGGGGGAGGGGGGAGAAGGGTTCGGTTTAGGGCGAAAATTTTCAGTTGTTGGGATCCAAGGGTCGTTCCAAATGTCAATAACCGAGTTACTATTGACTTGAAAGCAAGCACCTTTTTGAATGAGGGGGAGGCAAGCAAGGATACCTTTCCAAATCCAAGAGGCGTTGCATTTGGTACGGTAATTTGAGAGTAGGCTTTGGGATTGAAGGTATTTTGAAGAAAGCAAATGGACCCAAAGTTTTTCGGATGTAGGAGATAAGATATTCCAGGTAAGTTTGGCAATGAGCGATTTGTTCATGTCGTGAGATCTACGAAGGCCCATACCACCAATCGATTTTGGGGTGCAAATGGTGTCCCAACATTTGAGAGCGAGGAAATGAGGTTTATCGTTAGCCTGCCACCAAAACTTACGAATCAAATTCTACTTTGGGAATCTAGCTCCTAGGGTATTATATTAAATTGAGTATGAGATTGTTTTTCAATTTTTATTTGATGATTTCTTAATTCTAGTCTCTAGAGTATGAAAGTAATTATTTGGCACATCACATGTCACACTATAAATACCCTTCGCTCCATACTTCGTCTGTCAGTCATTACTGAGAAGTATACATACAAACCTCGTAGAAGAAAACTATACGTTCACGAATCTGTATCTATTGGTACTGGTGGTGTTTGCGGTGGTGTGAGGAGTTGGAGTGTTTGCTGTATGTCAGTAGATTGCGACACCCATTACGGTGGATCCGGTGAGCTTGCGAATCAGTTACAATGGCCACAACTACGGAAAAGGCGATTGGTTTGGTTTATGGTTTGAAAAAGAGAAAAGATCAACCAAGAAATACTTCTCTTACATTATAGCTGAGACTAGAAGAATCCCAACCAACGAACCTTAGACATCAATTTGCCAAAAATTTAATACATTGCAGATCGTCAATTAAAAGCACGAAATTTAATTCGAATTTTGCAACGAGCACACAAGAAAAAAAATTGTTACCAGTCAAAAATTATAAAAATAAAAAATATATAGATTTGTCCCATGTTAAAAATATAGATTTGATATAATAGTTGATGTAATGATGTATTTCTAGAAAAATGAATAAGAAAAACTAAATTTATATTTGATGTTTAAGTAATTAATTACTATTCATCCTTTGTATTTTAAAACTGCACTTTACTCCCTTGTAAAAAATCTAAAGAAATATTTTACCTCCTCCCAAAACGGATGAGTAACATATGCTCCAAAATTAAGAGTAACATAAATAGTGTATATAAAAAGATAAAATACCCTTAGGGGTTAAATTATCACGTTTATCATAACATAGTGTGAGTAAAGTGATATATTTATCATAAAACAGGGGTGAAATGCCGCATTTATAGTAACACAGAGGGTAAAATGACACATTTATAAGTTGACTAGGTCAAATATATTATATAATAAGGGTAATTTTGTCAATCCATATTTTTATGTTTAAAAATTCCAGGGATACGGTGTACATAAAGATTACAGAGGATAATTTTTTTTTCAAGTCACAATGAGTTAAATTGGATATTATGCATAACACATGGGATAAACTGCCGCTAACTCGATTTTTGGGTCAAGTGCATCTCCAAAGCTTAGGCGGGGAAGGATGAGAGAGGGGAAAAATAAGGTATCTACATTGATGAGGGGGGAAGGGTAGATAGGTGAGGAGGTCTTCTCCAACCTCCTACAGGGTTGGGGAGGTAGGTAGCTAGACCTTGTCACCACCGCGGTCGATGAGCAGGTGGCCTCGCCACCTGCCTTCTTTTCTGTTCTTTTTTTTCTTTTCTTATTTTCTTTCTTTTGTTATTTAATTACTTTATTTTATAATAAAAATTATTATTAATTTTAATTTAAAAAAATAACATTAATTTTATTTTATTACTTTTTTAATTGTAACTTTTATTTAATAAACTTAACATTAATGTGTAAAATTTAATAACATTGTTAGAAAATTTAATTTGTCTATTAATTTAACTTTTGCGAATTTAACTTTAATTTGTGTTAATTTAGAATAACATAATTGTGGGTCCCAAGTGGTTAGTTGAGGTCTAGAGGGGGAGGGGGGGGGGGGAGGGGAGGTGAATATACCTCAGAAAATTTTACGACTTTAAAACTTAAACTTCAATTCTTCAAATGAGTAGACTAAATTGTTCAAGTTGAGAGAAGTTATTAGGCTGTCCGGTCACACAGCTTTGAGCAGCAGAGTAGACCACTTCAACTGAGTCACTTAGTTGATTTGAATCAGAGTTCCAAGACGTGTTACTTGCAGTGGATTTTGCAAAGTATTTTTCACAAGTAATTGAGACTTTGTTTCAAAGTTTTATCCCCAATTTTACAAAGTTCTTTTCAAACAGTTTTGATGAAAATATGCTTATTTTGAAATATGCATGAAAAGAATGCAGAATGTAAAACACCGATATTTTTATAGTGGTTATATGGATCAAAGTCATTTATTCCACTTTTCTAAGTCACTTAGATCTTGGTTTATACTACAATCACAAAGATTACAATATTTTCTCTGCTTACGCCAAACAACACATGAACTGGCCGTACGTTCGCAATAGGAGATCACAAAGGAAACCTATCATCCGAAGTAATATCACTCACAAAGATGGATATCTACTTCTCACAATACTGATTTTTTTCAAGAATCACTCAGATTTCTTCTTTTCTTCAACGTTAGCTTTTTGTCAACAAATGACTAAGCTGACGAGTGAGCCGTTCTTGAGTTCTTCTGAGACTTAGAAAGATTTTGTTTTTGAATGCTCTCAAAAGTGTGTTGTTTCGTATTGTCTCGTGTCTAAACTCTTTGAACAAGCTTTCTTTTTATACTTGAGATTTGAAATATGTCCGTTGAATTGTAACTGAAGTCTACGTCTCGAGCATTGGTCTCTATCTCTTAGGAACGGCTCCCTGTGACTATGTACTGTCATATCCATTGTACTTCATGTCAGTCGCATTAAATGCACTCCGCTGATACGAGGTTCTTCTTCAATCATTTGTCATAAATACCATTCATCTTCAGCATTAATTTCTTTAAGTACATTTGTGACCGTTGAGGTGATTTGTGTGATCACTTCCACTCAGCTGTCCAAAGTCTCTCGTCCTATGAACACTCGACTGATCCCAAACTGAACAAATTTGTTGAGTCAGCTGACTTTCATCAATTTGACTTCCTTCTGCAGCAGTAGATCAGTCGTCTCCTCGACCATAAGTTCTGATCCTTCTGATTTCTCTTTCACTTTCGATCAAAACTTCTTGATAGGGAATTCACTAAGCTTTTCTTACTTAGCTGATCTTGATGTTTTGAAAATCATCAAAACCTCCCTTCAATATTTGTCTCCGTCTTCATCTTTATCCAACAATAATCTTGCCAAAATCATGGGAAATATAGCACAATAGATCAGGCCGAGGGCTAAGGAGACAAACAACGGGACTGTGCAATGCAAGTGGGGGATTAGGGCATGAATAAGACACGCCAGTTCAGGGGGCTTGGCAAGCTAGGGAAACATAGCCACAATCATGATAAACTCAAAGAAACTTATCAATGAGAGCGTCAATGGAATTAATGTGGGGGAGAATGTCACACCCAAACACTTTGCACGACCGAGGCGGTCGTGCTCATGGGACGGCACAAGGGGCCTTGGGTGTGACTTAACCAATGGCTCATATATCTAGCTCGACATGGACAAGACTTGGCATGGAGGGGCATGCACATATATGAGCCAATGGGACTATCTACTAGGCAGGCGGCCTAGCCGGGCAAGCACCACAACACTATGGTTGTGTTCAAGCCAAGCAGACTGGTCGAACTCCATATTAGGGACGATTAGTGGCACATGGATATTCTAGGTCATGGCCTCGACAACATACTAGGTCATGTCTCATCATTTTGCTAAGCAAAGTTTTTGGCCACTAGATGGCAGGCTAACGACCAAGGGTTGCCAACGTGAATTTTCAACCAAAACGTGGTAGTTGAGGTCTCTGAAGATTTTTAGAAGGATCTACACAAGTTTGAAAGGGTCTACATGAGTGTGGAGAGTTCCGAAAAATTCTACACAAGTGTGGAACATTGTGGTGCACTTTTAACTTCTCTAGAAAATAATGAAAGATTGTGGAATACCTTTAAAGCATGTAAACCACTTTAAAATGAACATTGTACAAAATGTGTAAAATGTACTAGGTAGGCTTGATGATTCTCAAGACTTAATCTCCACTATTAAATCAAGTAGATATTGTCCACCCATTTTCTGTTGCCACATTATAAATGTGTAACCTCATTCTTCATTTGTATCCAACAAGTTGTGAGCATTCTAGCGTGTAGTAAGAGATTAATTTGTGGCAATCTTAGTCTTTCCCACTTCACAATTTAGCAAATTATTTTATCTCTCAACTTAGCCAACCGCGGATCGAAATTTACAAATTGATGGTAAAAATGATTTTAAGTGCCGCATGGGTGCTTTGATAAAGTTTGGTCCATGACAATATTTTCCTTACTAACACGCATACAAGTAATCTATCTGGAATTTGAAGTTAATTTTGTATATTTAAATGAACCAAAATTTAAAGGGCATGTTTGTTTTTATCTATGTATTTCTTCTTTGATTAAGTGAGTTCAGACGTACAAAAATAGTAGGCGAGGTCAAAATTCAAATATAAAGTCTTGTGCCGAGAATGGAGATTTATTTATGATGATAACTAATGGGCCCACTTCTCTCCAGCGCAGGCCGCATCAAATTCCCCAAAACCCCCCATCAATAGATTTTATCATATATATCCATTTATTATTTTTGTTGTATTTTAGAAATTTAGTTTGGATAGGTACACTTGAGTTCACGTTCAAGTTGTATTCCTGATGAAACTAACTCAACCATGGTGACTGTGTACATTCCCAGCCCAGGGTTCAAATACAGTGAAACAATAATCAGCCAATATTGGCCAGAAGCGACCAGATTATGGTCAATCGCCCCGAATTTCATTATATTGTGTCAAATATAAATATAGGAATAGTAATTTAAAATAAAGTTAATAAAATGTATGGAAATGATAAAGTACTTACACATCAGAAGGACCTAAGGAACTATTCTTAGACAGCGGAACAAAACCATTGCTGACCAACATTATATAGCTAAAAAGTATAGTAAGCCCCACAGCCGTAAGAATAGTGAATAAGGGGATTTTCTCATGTACAGTAGAATACAGAGGCCAGGAGTGGTAGTAGTTTCCCCAGAGGTGAGCGACATTTATTACTTAGTTGTTCTTGATGTTTTGGAAATCATCAAAACCTCATTTCAACATTTGTCTTCGTCTTCATCTTTATCCAACAATAATCTTAGCCACAATCATGGGGAATGTGGCACAATAGATCAGGCCGAGGGCTAAGGAGACAAACAATGGGACTGTGCAATGCAAGTGGGGATTAGGGCATGAATAAGGCACGCCGGTTCAGGGGGCTTGGCAAGCTAGGGAAACTTGGCCACAATCATGATAAACTCAAAGGAACTTATCAATGAGAGCGTCAGTGGAATTAATGTGGGGGAGAATGTCACACCCAAACACTTTGCACGGTCGTGCACATAGGGGAACATGGCACAAGAGTCCTTGGGTGTGACTTAACCAATGGGACATACATCTAGCTCGACATGGACAAGACTTGGCATGGAGGGGCATGCACATATATGAGCCAATGGGACTATCTACCAGGCAGGTGGCCTAGCCGGGCAAGCACCACAACACTATGGTTGTGGTCAAGCCAAGCAGACTGGTCAAACTCCAAATTGGGGACGAGTAGTGGCACACGGATATTCTAGGCCATGGCCTCGACAACATACTAGGTCACGTCTCATAATCTGGCTAAGCAAAGTATTTTGCCACTAGATGGCAGGCTAACAACCAAGGGTTGCCAATGTGTATTTTCAACCAAAATGTGGCAGTTGAGGTCTCTGAAGATATTTAGAAGGATCTACACAAGTTTGAAAGGGTCTACATGAGTATGGAGAGTTCCGAAAAAGTCTACACAAGTGTGGAACGTTGTGGTGCATTTTTAACTTCTCTAGAATATAATGAAAGATTGTGGAATACCTTTAAAGCATGTAAACCACTTTAAAATGAACATTGTACAAAATGTGTAAAATGTAGTAAGTAGGCTTGATGATTCTCAAGACTTAATCTCCACCATTAAATCAAGTAGATATTGGCCACCCATTTTGTGATGCCACTATATAAATGTGTAGCCTCATTCTTCATTTGTATCCAACAAGTTTTGAGCATTCTAGCATGTAGTAAGAGATTAATTTGTGGCAATCTTAATCTTTCCCACTTCACAATTTAGCAAATTATTTTATCTCTCAACTTAGCCAACCGCGGATCGAAATTGACAAATTGATGGTAAAAAGGATTTTAAGTGCCGCATGGGTGCTTTGATAAAGTTTGGTCCATGGCAATAGTTTCCTAACTAACACGCATATAAGTTATCTATCTGGAATTTCAAGTTAATTTTGTATATTTAAATGAACCAAAATTTAAAGGGCATGCTTGTTTTTATCAATGTATTTCTTCTTTGATTAAGTGAGTTCAGACGTACAAAAATAGTAGAAGGGGTCAAAATGCAAATATAAAGTCTTGTGCCGAGAATGGAGATTTATATATGATGATAACTAATGGGCCCACTTCTCTCCAGCGCAGCCCGCATCCAATTCCCCAAAACCCCTATCACTAGATTTTATCGAATATATCCATTTATTATTTTTTATGTATTTTTTACTTTTTATTTTTAAATTTAAACTCTCCTCCTTCACATATTCGAAAGAATGATAACACCATGAAAATTTCGTTATTACCTATCTCTTTAAGCCCAAAACATCTTGTTTTGATCCGAGTTTTTGTGTGTCTATACATGTTTTCGTATCTTTTGTACTTTTAGCCCCTTTGTTCGTTTTTTGTGTTTTTGTTTTCGTTTTGATCGTTTTCTCCGTGGTTTGTAGGTATTGACATCTTAGAGTGATTCGGAGTTGCGTATCAATGATGCGAGTCGCTCTACCCGCCCCGCGAGTCAAGCTTAGCTTCAAAGGAAATAGAACCCGAAGCAAATTGTACAAGAATGTAGATAGCTGCTCACTAGAACATGCATAAATATTTCATGGATGATCTAAATGAGCTGAATTTTGGATATGTCATAGATGAGTGAGTTTTATACGCTGCAGACTTTACGGATCCACAATCGGAGTTCGGAATCAAAAGATATGCTACTCGATGATGTGTGGCAGAGCAGGAAACTTACTGCCAGTTAACCTCTGCTACCAGCAGATATTTTCTGTGGGAAAGGCAGGGTTAATTTTTTTGTACAATCCCCCTCTGATCCCACTTGTATTTTTAGGCATCTTGGGGGACTTTTTGGCCTTAGTTGCCATTGTTTGGAGGGTAACTTAGGCATTAGGGCTTGTAGTTTTGCTAGGTTAAAGGGTAGAAGGTGGAAATCATTTCATAACTTACATACTTCATTTCTCATTCTCTTGCCTCAATGGAAGAAAAAAAGAAGGGTTTGCACTTTGGAAAGAAGAACAAACACTTGGACTCCCCATTGAAGATAAAAAGGCTTGAAGGAGAAGTTGCTGAAGATCTCAACCACCTAAGCTTACTCTAACTTTCTTACTTTATTCATTTACATTTATGACTTTGATTAATGTAATGAATGATATATTATTGTTATGAGTAGCTAATCTCGTTTATTCTAAGGTTTTATTGATCTTATGTTTGGTTCTTGATTCTTGATTAAATGATGAGTTAATGGTTGTTGCTATGCTTACAAGTGTTTGTTAAACTAGTTTGAGCTTTTGTCAACTTGTGGTTAGATCAATCATAGGATGAAATGAATTGATCTTTAATTGCTAGGCATAGTGGATTAAAGATTAGATTGTAAAACTAGGTTGTGATTTGATTTTAGGATAGGAATATACCTAGGTCATTTCATGTTCTAACAAGGTTTGGAGTTAATGCATCACTTAGGCTTAATCCTTTTAGACATAAATTGTATTAGTCTACTTTGGTAGGTTCGTACGCTATTCGGAAGATACGTATGAATATTTTATGAAATCTTGAACAACAAACATAAGTGTGGTTGTCAATTGTTGAGTCGTTTATCTTTAATTGAACTAGGTGACGTAAAATCCTAGAAGCCTTTACATATTGTTAAGTCAAGTGTTAGTTTAATAATCATCTTACCTTAGTCCTATTATCATTACCACCATCACTTTACCGTACTCAACTTACAAATCTTAGTAGAAGTAACAAGACATTAGTTGGTAATTAATTTAACAATTCCTCGTGGGTTTGACACTCATTTATCACTTTATTACTTGTAACGACCGTATACTTGCGTGTTTGCGTACTAGTATTTGGAACACAACAAGTTTTTGGCGCCGTTGCCCGGGAGTTGTAACGATTATTTGCCAATTTTTATTCTTGTATGTCTTAGCTTGGATTTTTTATTTACGTTGGGATCTTTGTCTTCCTAGGTACGATGGCCTACAATGATTGCTATCCAAGGTGAACCGATGGAACATCACTTTATTATTGTATGCATTGCATAGGTGAGAGCACAATCGTCGGTTGCCCAATGAGTCCAAATTATTTTCATTATGAGAATTCATACATGGGTAATTATTATGACCCGAGTCCCACTTACAATGGCTACAATATCGAATTAGGAGATAACCCGTATTATCCAAGGCACAATGAGTGGGGAGGTGGACCACACCCGGATATGATGATGACTACCCCATTCATCCAACCGAACTATCATGAATATTCTCAACCTTCGGTAGAGGCACAATCATCTTTGAAAGAAGCATTCACTATGTTCATGGAGCACACCACCAAATACATGGTTAACAATGATTCTAAATTGGAAGAGATTTCCAAACAGTTGCAAGAAGACTCGGGGACATTAAGGAATCTTCAAACACAAATGGAACAAATCTCACAAGCATTAAGCATAAGACCCCCGGGAACTTTCCCGAGTACAATCGAATCCCCTAAACGAGGTATAAATGAGCATTGCAAAGGCTTCACATTGATGAATGAAAAAGCCTATGATGGGTCAGTTGCTCCTAATGAAAGTTTTAATGAACCGAGTGAAATGTTAGAAACAAATGGGCTTCCTAAAAGAAATATATGTGTTGAGCCTCCACACATGGATTGCGAAGAATTGAGAAACTCTATCGATCCTCCTCGAATTATATTCGAAAATCATGAGGATGTGATCCCTCACATAGTTGTTCATGATGTTATATTAGAGGAAGAACAAGGTGGATCAAAAGAGCTTGCAAAGGAAACATGGATAATTATGGGGAAATATTACAAAAGATTTGAACCGGGAGATAAAAGTTTTCGATTTGTTATGTGGTTCAAATCCGTCCCAAAAGACCGTACAATGGAAAAATTAAAGCATGGGACAAATTTAAAAGCAAAGAGGCCGGAGCTTATACTTGATCCCGATGGGATCCTATTCGATTATTGGCCACCCTAAAAGAAAAGAGAAGCTTCAAGTCGAGCTCACGACTATAAACAAGCGCTTCTTGGGAGGCAACCCGAGCCTATTGCTTTTTCCTTTGTTGTTTTGTGTTTTGTGTTTTGTGTTGTCTTTGTTGTTTGTTTTTGTTTTCGTTTTTGCGTGTTGTGTTGTAGGTAAATGAGCGCTATAAAGATAGAGGATTGACAAGCACAAATTGAGCGAGGTCGAGCGAACGAACCTTGGATTGCGAACAAAGTAAGGTGAGAAGTTGTATTGTGTTGAAAAAAAAATTGAATAAATATAACGGCTCACCAATTCAAACACTCTTTAAAATCAATCCCTCACATCTCTCACTCACTCTAATCTTTCCAAACTCACACAAAATCGTCTCTCCTCACTCTCAGTCAACCAACTCACCAATTCAACTCAAGAAATCCTTTAACTCCCCCCACAATCACACCAAAACCGAATTCAACACTCAAGAGTTCGAAAATCAAAATTCTTCGATTCTAATCCAAAGGTAAGTGTGGCTTAACTTGATTGGTATTGTTGTATTGTTATTGCGTTGATTAGTATTGAATTTTTTTGGGTGGAAGTTCTTGTAAACTTTGAAGAGAATTACTAAATTGAGGAGTGCACATAAGGTGCTTGATAAATTGCGTGTGAAAAACTTTTTACCCTCTTTGCTAGTTTTTGATTGTGGAGTTGCCGGGGTATTGGTTTATTGATGTTGTGTAGTTGCAACATAAGTTCGGGGGAATTTTGAGCATTTGAAATAAAAGGGAAGAGTACGGGAAAGCAATGGAGCATGCCCTCAATGCACTAACCACTGAAGACGGGAGCAACCACGGGATGCATACGGAAAGGGACGTTGGATTTAAATTTACGCAGTCCCGTCGGTTTAAATTGAGCTTACAATGTTTCAATTCTATTCTCGTCTTGTGTTGGTTTTGTTATTAACTCTTGAGAGATATTGGCATGTTTACTTGTTTAAATTTATAATGTTTGCTTGTTAGACTTAATTAGAGCCGTGCTCTCTCATTTATCGTTTTGTTTTGTTTTGTTTTACTTGTGTTTTTGTTGTGTTCTTGTTTTTGTCGTGTCGTACCTTTTTACGTCATTCTCAATTCACACAATAGGGACATTGTGCATTTTAAGTTTGGGGGAGTAAGGTCGCGCTTGTTGCATGCTAGGTCGACCCGCCAAAATTTTTCAAATTCTTATTATTATTTGAACACGCTCTACAAAGTTTAGAGCACATTGGCTATGGCTAGGTTGTATTTGGGGTGGATTAAGAACTTTAGTGATAATAGGATCTATGACTCCTCTTGCGTAACTTAGTTTCTCTCCAATCCTTAGCTTGGAATCTAAATGTAAAAAGAGCATAAATGGCCTATGTTTGGGGGAGTAAACCCTTTTCGAGAATGAAAGACCTTTGAACACCTAGATCTTAAAAGAAGCTAGTAGAGAAGTTGCTAAAATGTATGCACTTCTATGAGAGAAAAGAAAGGCTAAGCCTTTAATTGATGAAAATAATGAATCATTTTTTGTAATCACTCTATGTCGTTGTAGTTGTGCAAGTTTTGTAATGAAAAGTTCATATGTAATGCACAAAGGAAATGAATGGTGCTAGTAGCCCAAAAAGTTAAATGTTTAGAAGCACGAACATTCTTCATCATTAGTGCTAGTTTGTTATCGTAAAATCATTGTAAAGCACAAATGCTATGTTATTAATGAAAATCAAAAGAAAAGCAAAGTATGGTGAGGAAAAGAGCCAGGAGCTAAAAATCGTCAATTAATTCAAGAATAGGGATAACATTCTTAAATTACCTATAACTTAGTTTCGTGAAGTGATTTGAGCATTAAGTTTGTAATCTACGGTGAGGAGAGATTCTTTGTCAAACATTAGAAGTCCTTGCAAATAGAATCGATGATTTTGACCTATCGGGACGTATTCACCTAAGATAGAGTCTAGCCGAAGCCATCACACACACACATGGGGCTTGTTTAAATAATCATTTGAAAGTGTTAAGTTTTGGAATTTTGATCTTAAGCATGCTTGTTTTGTTCTTGTTTTGTTTTCTTTGCTCGAGGACGAGCAAGTGTTTAAGTTTGGGGGTGCTGATAACGCTATGAAAATGTCATTATTACCTATCTCTTTAAGCCCAAAACATCTTGTTTTGATCCGAGTTTTTGTGTGT
Organism: Penstemon barbatus; assembly: GCA_003313485.2. NCBI lineage: Eukaryota > Viridiplantae > Streptophyta > Magnoliopsida > Lamiales > Plantaginaceae > Penstemon > Penstemon barbatus. Next base: position 19,285,232 of record CM064880.1, read on the forward strand.
CTTTACGCGTTTTCGTGTCTTTTGTGTTTTTGGCCCATTTGTTTGGCCTTTGTTCATTTTTTGTGTTTTTGTTCTCGTTTTGATTGTTTTCTCCGTGGTTTGTAGGTATTGACATCTTAGAATGATTCGGAGTTGCGTATCAATGATGTGAGTCGCTCTACCCCGATCAGTCCATCGATGGTCGGCAAGTATGATGGTCCTAATGATGATTATGCATGTTTTTCATGTGTATCTCACCGGTGGATTTAAAAAACCCCGCGAATTGACTTGGGTTACAGGTAAAAGCTTGAGCTTCAAAGGAAATAGAACCCGAAGCCAATTTTACAAGAATGTAGATAGCTGCTCACTAGAACATGCATACATATTTCAAGGATGATCCAAATGATCTGAATTTTGGATATGTCATAGATGAGTGAGTTTTCTACGCTGCGGACTTTACGGATCCACAATTAGAGTCCGAAATCAAAAGATATGCTACTCGGAAGGAAGTGTGGCAGAGCAGAAAACTTACTGCCAGTTCCTCGCAGCCGCGAGGTTAAGTCTCGCGGCCGCGAGACCCTTGCTACCAGCAGATATCTTCTGCGGGAAAGGCAGGGGTTTTTTTTGTACAATCCCCCTTTGATCCCACTTGTATTTTTAGGCATCTTGGGGGACTTTTTAACCTTAGTTGCCATTGTTTGGAGGGTAACTTAGGCATTAGGGCTTGTAGTTTTGCTAGGTTAAATGGTAGAAGGTGGAATTCATATCATAACTTACATACTTCATTTCTCATTCTCTTGCCTCCTTGGAAGAAAAAAAGAAGGGTTTGCACTTTGGAAAGAAGAACAAACACTTGGACTCCCCATTGAAGATAAAAAGGCTTGAGGGAGAAGTTGTTGAAGATTACTCTAACTTTCTTACTTTATTCATTTACATTTATGGCTTTGATTAATGTAATGAATGATATATTTATTGTTATGAGTAGCTAATCTCCTTTATTCTAAGGTTTTATTGATCCTATGTTTGGTTCTTGATTCTTGATTAAATGATGAGTTAATGGTTGTTGCTATGCTTACAAGTGTTTGTTAAACTAGTTTGAGCTTTTGTCAACTTGTGGTTAGATCAATCATAGGATGAAATGAATTGATCTTTAATTGCTAGGCATAGTGGATTAAAGATTAGATTGTAAAACTAGGTTGTGATTTGATTTTAGGATAGGAATATACCTAGGTCATTTCATGTTATAACAAGGTTTGGAGTTAATGCATCACTTAGGCTTAATCCTTTTAGACATAAATTGGATTAGTCTACTTTGGTAGGTTCGTACGCTATTCGGAAGATACGTATGAATATTTTATGAAATCTTGAACAACAAACATAAGTGTGGTTGTCAATTGTTGAGTCGTTTATCTTGAATTGAACTAGGTGACGTAAAATCCTAGAAGTCTTTACATATTGTTAAGTCAAGTGTTAGTTTAATAATCATCTTACCTTAGTCCTATTATCATTACCACCACCACTTTACCGTACTCAACTTACAAATCTTAGTAGAAGTAACAAGACATTAGTTGGTAATTAATTGAACAAGAGGTTAGGCCTAAAAATAAATATGTCAGCACAACTCAGACTAGATTATAGAGTTTTAATTTATAGTAATATTTTGAAGTTTTATAATTGCAATTGACATTAGGATTGTCAATAGGGCCTTGTGATTTGAGCTTTAAATAGATCGAACTCAAATACTGTTGTGCTTCATAGCTATAGGCTCAAACTCGGCTCGTAAATTTTCTAATTTTTGTGGCTCAAACTCGGCCTATGTAATTTTTCAAGTTTCGGGTCGATATCGGGTTTGCTAATATAGCCAAAAATAGCTTGACATATAAAATATTTAGATTACTGAAGCACATATGAATAGACTATTATTACTTTATACACGAGTATATATCATTAAATAATATTCTAACTGAAAGATCGAGTTATTTGCCCACATTTTTTAAGATACATTTGATCTATATAAAAATGCACTAATGTTTTAAAGCCTCAAGATCCATTTTATTAACCTTTCATGTTAACTTTTGTGTTTTTTTCATCTTTTATTAAGCTTTTTTCTTTTAGATTTTTGTGACGGCCCGACTCCACGGGTCTGTCGAATAACAGTCGAAAAATTATTATTATTTTGAAAAAGTAAATGTCGAAACTTTTTTTTAAAGGAAACGATAAATTAAAATCGAGAATTAAAAGTTTTAAGCGGAAGCAGTTTAAAACAAAATAAGAACAGTTGAAATTACTAAGTTTAAAACCGGAAGTATTTAAAACAATTTTTAACGGATGACATGACATGGTGAAACAACATATGGGAACCAAAAGGAATACAAGAAGATTAAGATTGATACTTGATAAAATTTAAAATCATTTTCGATAGATATTCTCATTTTACAAAATTAGTTAAAATACCAACATATTTAGAAGATATAATAAAAATTGACTTAGACGTTATAGGAGATTTAAAACATCGGTTCAAACGAAAATCTTAAAATCAAATAAGAATTTAAACAAAAGTGCAACTATTTTTCTGGAATTAGGGTGGGGCCGCAACCGTGATAACCTAATCGCAACATGAATTATCGTTTCCCCCAAACACATGTAGCTGAAAAGATTGAAATACGGAATACATAAGTTGATCGTCTAACTTAGTGAGGTTGTAGTGCACATGTGCGTGGATACAACATAATATACATGAGCATATGCAACAATACAGTAAATGAACACATGCTATAATAATTTAAGCACGTTAAACAAGTAACCAACATTTGTTGATGTCGTACTCCTCTTACCCTGCAATCCACAGTCAGGAAAACCACCACCAAACACTCCAAGTAAGGTGCGACCTTACATAACAGTGCGCATTGATGTCAAATGCCAGGAGTTTGACATTCACTCCCAAGTGTAACCCACACACTTTGCTCGTGAAACGGGTCTATGGAGGATCGAGGTAACCTCTGGCCCTAACCTTCCAAGTTACCAATGATTTCGCACACCAAGTATAGGGGCCCACATAGTAATAACAAACTATACGGTATAGTAACGGTCCATTAACAGAAAATCGTAAACAACTCAATAAAAGTTCAACATACAATATCAATGACTCATAAGCACATAGGCAGAAGCATAATAATTCAATGTGTAGCTCGATTGTCCTAACAGCCGAGTTCTTTATGGTATCAAACATCACATGCTTGTTCGTTTAGGAACTAAGTTACAGTTCTGACTCCACATACTAGCACATTTAGACTTACAAACAAGTAACAAACAACACTTACCTGAGGAGCTTATTACGGTGACCAAAATTCCACAACGAAGTGTATCCGAAACCTAAGCAAGTATGTATGCGTCTAATAAATTATCTTATAATCTTACTTAAATATAATTAAAGAAAATCCTATCACAAGGATTTTCTAAATTAACATCTTAGATAAGAACTTAAAACTTTCTACATCAAATAATTTAAGTGTATTCATTTTTAAACTTTAAGATTTGAGAAAATCCAAAATATTTAACAGTAGTAACAATCCAAGCGAAATTGGATTGAAACGAGTAAACACGGAGAGAATGCAATGAAATGGGCCTGATCCAACATGGAATGGGCCTGAAAGCCAGCAGAATGGACCAGCAGTGGCAACCCCGAGCACACCCTAAAATTCCATACAACTCCCCCATAAAATTTAATATTTTCAAAATATTCCCCAAATAATATTTTTCACAATAAGTTCTTCAAACAAAAAATATTCACTAGATTATTTTGAATAAGAACGCAATCACAACATTTGACAAGTTAATAATTAAACACCCTTTTATTTTGAAAACATTCAAAAACCTGATTTGACTAAACTCATCTAACCACCAAGCAAGTGTATTACACTTATTTTGTGATTGGTTACTCTCTTATGAGTTACATCCAATCCCAAAGCAAGTGTAATGCATTTGCTATATAGTTACTTTGGGTTCGATAAAATTCAATCCGGATAATATCTCAATTGATTCCGCAACTGGCCTACTACTGCAAGTTAAAATAAGCTAAACCTCTTAAAAAAATGTTCAAAAAAAATAATAATAATAATAACAAGTAAACAAACAAACAACAAAAATGAACAAGCCAAATTAATTTAAAGGCATCCGTTCGTAACCCTAATTGGGAACAAATGAACAATCAACACGAAGTCGTTCGAAAATTTGCTTTTTTTCTAGTTTCGTGAACACACAAGTGTATGAATGTATTTTCCCTTTCTTAGGGTGAGTTTGACCTAGCGATTGGAGCTCTTAAAATCACTTTTACATCTCTATTGTGATTTTTGAAGTGTTTGGCCCTGATTATAACAATTACTTCTATTCAATCGTGATTTTCATGGTGTTTGACCCTCAAGACCATAATCACTTTTGGGATCTCGAGAAGCAAAAAATCAATTTATTTTAGAAGCAACTAAAGTGTTACTTTTATAAAAGTTATTATACAAAAGCAATTATTATATTTTAATTTTTATCATAATCAATTATTACCAAAATCAATTTTAATAAAATTAATTCCAGTATAACTGCTTTTTGAATCGCTAGGCCAAACTCACCCTTAATGTGTGCCATAGTCCATGTTTTTTTCATTTTTTCCCTAAATTACCGGAAGTAAGAGACATAATTTATGATTTGGTACACTGTATTGCAATTCTTCATGCTGATTTTTTTGCTATATTAGTTTTGGTTATTGGAATTTGCATGTTGTTCTGCTTATTCTCATCTTTTGGTGAAATTATGTATACCACTTGAACATTCTTATATATCTGAATTTTTTTTAATGCAAATTTATCTGCATTTAATAGAGTAAAATTACTTTGGATGCGATCGTGATACTTGTTCCGCTTTACTAGTGTCGATGAGGATTTTATTTATCATAAATCTTTTGATATATTTTAGACTCTAAGGATTCCATAACTATGTATTTAAAGTTTAAACTTAACAATGTGATAGGTGATGTACCAAGTCTTCGTCGAGCACAAGTCCATGTCGACAATCGATTACCAAGTCTTCGATGATGATCAATTACCTATATCAAGAATCGGGATACGTCGATCTACTCATATGAAGACACCAATTTATCCCCTTGTCGATGTTTCATCTGTCGGCATGAATAATGTCGACATCTGCAATACCATTTACCCATAAGGGACGAATCAAATATAGAAAATCCGATCCTGACCTAAAATGTCCTATCACAACCCATTTGCTATAACCGAAAGGTCTTGTCAGGATCCGACCCATTAACCCGTGCAAAAAACTATAAATAGCCCTCAATAATTACAGAAAAGGTATGCACTCTCTAACCCGAGTATTAACTACCCATTTCATCCATATCGAACTCAACACTTACTTAAGCATCGGAGGGTTATCGCCGGGTAACCACCGGCATTAACCTGACGTAGTTGTCTTTGATTGCAGGTTACGATCCCCGAGAACAAATAGAAGAAAGGTTTGATCGATCTACCTACCTTCACATTAAAGAGATGTGTTAAACCCGATACCGCATCACTCGATTATTCTAAACACGATAATCCACATAAAACACATTCATCAATTGGCGCCGTCTGTGGGAAACTATAACTCTGAATCGAATAAAGATGACCACGCGTTCGATGGCCGCACTTGCTCGAGAATGAAATGGGAATCGAGACCAACTCAAGGAGGGTCAAGGAGATAGCATGCCTCCCAGGAATCAAGATCACTTGTCAGGGGAGGAGGGAGAACCTTCGAGACCCCCTGCACCGGAGGTCGTTCAAATGATGAGGAAAGATGTGAAAGCCCTACTCGACGAAGCGAGAAAAGAATGGATAGCTGAGGCTGCTAAGGGGTATGTCGAGGTTCCTCGAGGACGACCAAGGAAAAAAAGACCGATCGCAAAAGCAAGGATGGACATGGATGAAGCCAACAGCAGTAATGGTCGAGACGATGAAAGAGATCCTCGTCGACATGGCTTGGAAGAGCATTCTGTAAGAGAAGTAAACAAGTTAGCTTCCGAAGTAAGATCATTACATCAAAAGTTGGAAAGACACGAGAAAAAGAACGAAATACCTGTATCCAATTCTCGACTTAGGAAATCTCCTTTCTGCGATGAATTCACTTGAACTCTTGAACTTGGGGGACTACCACTATACTATGTTCAAAAATTCAAAACCAACGAAAAACTTTGAAACTTCCAGACTTCGACCTTCACTCGAACTTTAGAACTTGGGGGACTCTTGATGTACCAAGTTTTCGTCGAGCACAAGTCCATGTCGACAATCGATTACCAAGTCTTCGATGATGATCAATTACCTATATCAAGGATTGAGATGAAGACACCAATTTATCCCCTTATCGATGTTTCGTCTGTCGACATCTGCAATACCATTTACCCATAAGGGTCGAATCAAATATAGAAAATCCGATCCTGACCTAAAATGTCCTATCACAACCCATTTGCTATAACCGGAAGATCTTGTCAGGATCCGACCCATTAACCCGTGAGAAAAACTATAAATAGCCCTCATTAATTACAGAAAAAGTATGCACTCTCTAACCCGAGTATTAACTACCCATTTCTTCCATATCGAACTCGACACTTACTTAAGCAACGGAGGGTTGTCGCCGGGTAACCACTGCCATTAACCTGACGTAGTTGTCTTTGATTGCAGGTTACTATCCCCGAGAACAAATAGAAGAGAGGTTTGATCGATATACCAACCTTCACATTGAAGAGATGTGTTAAACCTGATACATCATCACTCGATTATTCTAAACACGATAATCCACCTAAAACACACTCATCAATAGGTTTCACGTGATTTGTAGAGGATTTGAGGTACCTCTAGAATCTATAAGAGTCGGCTATAGAATTTCCATTTGATGTGTTTGTACCTTATGTTTGATAGTTTGCTATTTATTTTCTTTCGTTCTTGAAATTGATGATGTTGTGTTATCTATTCCATGTTTGTAGCATCCTCTCGGTCAGACATCTCAAACATACGCGCAACACAACCTAATAAAGTTAGATAACCAATTTACATGTTCCATGTTTCAATCTTTCAACTCCGGGCTTTTCGAGGTTGAAAGTCTGACTCTGAGGCGTGAAGTGGTCGACTTGGTGGTGGTCTAATATCTAATTCTTTTGGAAAGTATATATATATATATATATATATATATATATATATATATATATATATATATATATATATATATATATATATATATATATATATATATATGTTTGTTGGTCAGGGCCGGCCTTATGCCTAGTCCAACTAGGCAATTGCCTGGGGCCCCCAACCCATGTATGTATTAATGCATGTATATATTACCTAGCCCAGGCCAAAATGAAAAAAAAAATATATTGGCCCAACAAGTGAACCTTGGCAGCTGTTACAATAAATCAATAATAGTGACATTAAAATAAAATTCAAGAATTCCTAACGTCTCTTTCATCTCTCCCTCTTCTCCTTCTCCGATATGCGCTTACCGGACACCGTGTCTTCTCAACCAGCTGCTTCTCCCTCTTCCTTGGTCAAGCAGCTACACCGTGCCACCAGCAAGCACTGCACCACGACCAGTAGATTTATCCCCTCGGTTCACCCCATCCCCGCGCGCGCCCACACCGGCTGAACCTTCACCGGACTGCCGTCGTAGCAGCACCGCCGTAGCTTCCGCCGTAGGGCCCCGATTTTTTACTTCGCCTAGGGCCCCGAAAAGTCTAGGGCCGGCCCTGTTGTTGGTTTATGTCTGCCTTGATTTACATATTCTTCGCTTGAAATGTTGTTTCAAAACTTTTATAGCGCCAAACTATATTTCTGTAAAAAATAAGGTATTTTGAACCCTTTTTTTATTTTTTATAAATTGATCTTTTTAATCTCGACTATTTAAGTTTATTTTTTCAAAGCTACCAAAGGAGAGTTCATGTCAGGTTCGTACCCTGATTCGGACCGTTACAAAATTAAGGTGGGGTAGTGAAGATGGTCGGTTTAACTTTTTCTTTTGAATTATTTAAGTAAGGGCAATATAGTCTTTAAAAAAGTATACATATTTAAAGGATAAAGAAGGATTTTAGATATATCTTAAAAATTGAGTAGATTTTGCAATTCTTTCGAATAAAAAATAATCTTAAACACGATTTCTTCAAAAGTTAACTTACACATATAACAAAAAATATGGTACAAACTTATTTATGATATTTTGCTCGCATAAAAGTTAATTCGGCTTTTTGCCAACCAACATTATAAATATACTTACCGGTTTTATTTTTCGTGTTCATCTATTCTCTCATTTAAGGGTTTGAGCCGGAAACACTCTCGATTATATCAATCATTGATCGTTTTTATCAAACTCAGTTCCCAAATTTCGCAAATTTTAAATGTGAATCGTTGACGAAAAAGGCAAAACCTTGGAAGAATTCTATCTTTGCGCATTCGGCATTTTTTCTCAAGATCAAATCTAATAAGGTACACAGTTATAGAATACATTTGATTTACTGTGATTTTTTATGAGGTAAATGAGTAAATGACTTTTTATGAGTATCTACTTTGGGAATCTAGCTCTTAGGGTATTATATTAAATTGAGTATGAGATTGTTTTTCAATTTTTATTTGATGATTAATAAATTCTAGATTACGAAAGTGATAGAACAAAAAGTAACATGCTTATTGGTTTGGTTTATGTGTTGAAAAGAAAACGGATCAACCAAGAAATACATTATAGTAAGCCGAGAAGAATCCCAACCAACGAATCTGGGACATCAATTTGCCAAAAATTTGGTAAATTGCAGACCGTCAATTAAAAGCACGAAATTCAATTTGAATTTTGCAATTAATGAGCACACAAGAAAAAACTGTTACCATTAAAAATTATAAAAAAATAGTGGATCTGCATGAACCATATTAAAAAAAATTTAATATAGTAATTGATGTAACGATGTATTTCTAAAAAAAAAACATAAGAAAAACTGAATTTATATTTGTTGTTTAAGTGATTAATTACGATTTATCCTTTGTACGTACCTAAAAATTGCACTTTACTCCCTTGTAAAAATTCTAAAGTAACATTTTACCTCTTTCCATAACGGATGAGTAACATACGCTCCGAAATTGAGAGTAACATTAATAATGTATATAAAAAGATAAAATATCTTTAGGGGTTAAATTGTCACGTTTATCATAACACAGTGGGGGTAAAATGATATATTTTTCATAACACGGGGGGTGAAATGCGCTTTTATAGTAACACAGAGGGTAAAATAATACATTTATATGTTGACAATGTCAAAATATATTATATAAGAAGGGTAATTTTGTCAATCCATATTTTTATGTTTAAAAATTCCAGGGATACGGCGTACATAAAGATTACAGCGGATAATTTTTTTTTTTCAAGTTACAATGAGGTAAATTAGATATTATGCATATCACAGGGGATAAACTATCGCTAACTCGATTTTTGAGTAAATGACATCTCCAATGCTTAGGGGGAAAAGAAGGGAAAAATGAGGAATCTACATTGATGAGGGGGGAAGGGGAGAGGAGTAGGTGTGGGGGAGGGGGGGGGGGGTCTTCTCCCACCTCCTGGATGGTTGGGGAGGTAGGTAGCTGGACCTTGTCACCCACCGCGGTCGGTGAGCAGGATGGTCTCCCACCTGCCTTCTTTTCTTTTTTCTTTTTTCTTTTTATTTATTATTTCCTTTCTTTTGTTATTTAATTACTTTTTTTTCAATAAAAATTATTAATTTAATTTAAAAATATCTTAAAATTAAATTAATTTTATTACTTTTATAATTGTAACTTTTATTTAATAAAATTAACATTAATGTGTGAAATTTAATAACATTGTAAGAAAATTTAATTTTTCTATTATTTTAAATTTAGCTAATTTATCTTTAATTTGTGTTCATTTATAATAACGTAATTACAAACTATTTATGGGGGTTTAAAACATTGAAATTAAATACGATTTATCATTATTATTATTATTATTATTATTATTATTATTATTATTATTATTATTATTATTATTATTAAGAAATATGAGGATCAATTGAATTAGGAAGATTGAGTCACTAAAAATGACTATAAAAGAAGATTGGAGAGGGAAAGAGGTGGAGGTCCTCACTGGAGATGATGTGTTTAGAGGGTCTTCTTCCGTCTTTGACTCCTGATCTTCTTAGCCATTTCTACAAAATTGAGGTGATTGCATTTTCTTGTTGAAAAAATAATTCAAAATTCTTATTACATAACTATATATGGTTTTCTTTAATGTTTATTTAAACGAAAATGGTCAAGTAAATGTATTATTGTTCTTTAATTCTCCCTTCGGGGATTGAGTTTTCAATTTTTTAAAGAATTTTCTAAGGAATATGGCTTTCTTTATTACTGAAGGAACTTTTGTTGTGATGGTATAGATTTAGCATAGTTTGCTCACTTTTGCTCATTTATAAATGTATATTTTACTCTATTTTATACTAGAATAAAAACGATCTAGTTAACACATTATACATTACTTGAATCTAATTTGACTCTTCATTAATTCTATTTACATGCATTAATAAAGTCAATTATCTCCAACATATTTCACTTCTTGTGAACACTTCTTTAAGTAACTTTAGAAGTATGTCATCTCCGTTGTTTATGCAATTGTGTTGGATATGTTTTTCGGAAAACTCAAACCAACTCTTGATTTGGTCAAACAATTCAATCATAAGGCAAATATATTATACTGGAGTGTTATCCATTCTCTAAATAGTATTATAATTGTCACGTGAATGATTGGGTTTGTCCAAATCTTATTTGGGTGAGAGTTTTACATATTTTTTTTCTCATTCTTATGCCATAGATTATTGAATGGTTGACTCATCTTAAATTTTATGTTATTTGATACGAAAGACACTTAAAATGTATTAATTTATAACACGCTCATTCAATGATTCCCGTTTAGCCGACATACAATTTGCACGAGCCTAAGGTGCAGAGGTTCAATCACATGACTTATTTTTGGTTCCTAAATTTAAATAGAAGTTGATTTAATGATCTTATACGCACTGTGTATTGATATATAAGAACTAATTTGAATAAATTTGATCAGTTTGTTGCACTGCATCAATTACCACTTGCTAAAATTGTTAACAATATGATGGGCATCCCATTAAGGTGTTTGTGGACACAGGGGCAACTCGAAACTTTGTGACCAGGAAGGCAGCAAAAAAATTTGGGATTCTGGGTGGACAAGAGTGACAGATGGATGAAGATAACGAATGGGCATGCAAAACCACTTAACGACACAACTCATGGGCTTGGACTTATGTATGGGAGTTTGGAAGGGCCAAGCGGATTTTAAGGTAGCGTCAATGGACGACTACAAAATAATGTTGGATTGGATTTCTTTCGAAAGGTAAACGCTTACCAAATATCTTGTTTCAATTCACTATGCATTTTATTGGACCGGTATACACCATAAAATCGTCGAATAAAGGGACACGAGATGGGCCAACTAAAGTTTGTTGGCCATGCATCTCATCTGAGGATGGACCAAGAGGGACTGATAAGGGAAGGCCAATATGAGGATGATAGTCCTCCCATTCGAGCCAAGCGAGGCAACAAGAGCAAGGTGTTTCCCAAAGAACTAGGACCTGTGGGGAATGTGGCACAATAGATCAGGCCGAGGGCTAAGGAGACAAACAACGGGACTGTGCAACGCAAGCGGGGATTAGTGCATGAATAAGGCACGCCGGTTCAGGGGGCTTGGCAACCCACGAAGACTTGGGCGCAATCATGATAAACTCAAAGGAACTTATCAACGAGAGCGTCAATGGAATTAATATGTGGGGGAAAATGTCACACCTAAACACTTTGCACGACCGAGGCAATCGTGCACATGGGAGGACATGGGGCCTTGGGTGTGACTTAATCAATGGGACAGATGGCTCGACATGGACAAGACTTGGTATGAAGGGGCAGGCACTTATACAAGCCAATGGGACTATCTGCCAAACAGGTAGCCTAGCCGGGCAAGCACCACAACACTATGGTTGTGGTCAAGCCAAGCAGACTGGTCAAACTCCAAATTAGGGACGTGTAGTGGCATAAGGATCGTCTAGGCCTTGGCCAACATAGTAAGTCACGATTCATCTTTGGCTAAGCAAAGTCTTTGGCCACTGGGATGGCAGGCTAACGATCAAGGGTTGCCAAAGTTTTTCAAAAGGATCTACATAAGCTTGAAAGGGTCTACATGAGTATGGAGAGTTCGAAAAAGTCTACACAAATGTGGAACATTGTGGAGCATTTTTCACTTCTCTAGATTATAATGAAAGATGTGGAATACCTTTGAAGCATGTAAACCCACTTTAAAATGAACACCGTACGAAATGTAAAAAAGTTCTAGAAAATGTGTAAAAAGTAATAGGTAGGCTAGATGGTTCTCGAGACTTAAACTCCACCATTAAATCAAGTAGAATTGGCCACCCATTTTGGGATGCCACTAGTATAAATATGTAGCCTCATTCTTCATTTGTATCCAACAAGTTGTGAGCATTCTACATGTAATAAGAGATTAGTTTTTGGCAATCTTAGTCTTTCCCACTTCACAATTTAGAAAATTATCTTATCTCTCAACTTAGCCAACCGCGAAGCAGAATTTACAAATCGATGTTATAAATGATTTGAAGTGCCGCATGGGTACTTTGTTATATCCACAGTTATTCCAAAAATTTCTAAGTCATAGACTCGTAGTTATTTATTGCATTCTCGTGATGTGCCAAGTTCAAAATAATTTCATCACCAGCCATAGTTGCGCACATCATTACAAAGTTCACAAAGAACTATGTACATTTCATAAGTTTATCTTCCTAGAACAATATTTTAGTTATCTAGTGATATAAGAACACAATCGATCTAATATAAAAGAAAAAACAAATTTGTTAGGCATAATTACACATGAAGTCTGATAGACCGACTGAGGAAAGCCATAAGGCAGAACCAAATTTGGAGGTTTATATTAGAGATCATATTGACAAGTCTGCACGTAAATTATTTGCTGAAAAAGGATCGATTGTTCTCCAGAGTTTGATGAGAAGTGGTTGCAGCATGAGAGAAGCAGAAAACATTTCAGCATTAGCAATTGACTTAACAAACAATTCAATTAAAGATATTGATGATGCAGAAGGAAGCAACATCACTAAGAACGCCCTGACCAATCTGATAGAATCAGCTGCTGAACTTCCTAGTATATTTGAACAAGATTATTATATTGAGAGACCAACTTTTTCTAAAGTTTTGGAAAAACTGAAGGATCTAAAAGCAAAACAGAAGTACCAAGAAATGTCAATAAAGATAGATCTCTAAAAAGATATTACTACCCATCAGTGAGATAGGAGGTGCCCAAATACCCGTTGGGGATACATTTTGCAGGCTTTGTGTTTGTGTTAACTTGAGTTGATGTTTACTTTTGTAGTTTTTAAGTTTATACCCGGTCGGGATAATTTTTGTGGCGCTTATGTTTGTGCGAATTTACTTGATCTTGGAATTTGTAGTATTCCAGTTGATCCACAATTTACATGTTAATTATCGATGACAAGTGAAACTTCTATAGCCTTGAACAATATATGTTAAGTGGATTGAAAAAGTTGCTTGTTGATAACAAGAAATCTTTAAATGTCTTATGGTAACATAATTTACTTAAATATTTTTCATCTAAAATGGTGAAGCCGAACCAAAATACCTTCAAACATGGCATGTGTGCTCTATCTTTTAATCTTCCAGAAGGTGATGTGCTTAATTCGTAACATGAGGTAATAAGCCGTAAAAACTTTTGTTTGATATTTTCCAAAATTATTTAATGTTTTAGAAATTTCAAACAAACATTATTTTTACTTTCTGAAATAAATTTTTATCTCTTAATTTTCTTAAATTATTTTCTCAAAATTCAAATAAATAACAATTTCTTTAAAACAAAATCCATACAAAATCTATTATGATTCGACAAAAGTAACATATATCCTAAACAAATTATATTAAATAATAAACATGATTTTGATACCTAAGAGGGGGGGGGGGGTTAGGTATATAACTTTTTCAATGAGTTTATTTCCCAGAAGATAATTAGTGAATAGTTTCAGTAACTTTAAATAAAAGTTAAATGTTCCAATGATTTTAAGATTAAAGTTATGATATGAAGTAAAGTGTAAATAATAAAAGGAGTAAGAAAGCAAACACAATTTATAGAGGTTCGCGCCCCAACGGCCTACTTTCTCTCTTCCAGCACCCCTGGGTAAAATTCACTAATAGATCGTGGCTTTCAGGACAAACCTTTGCCACTCGATATTACAAGATATCAATTCTTTCTCTCGAAACAAGCTTGTTAGGCCTAACCTATTGCTCAAAAATTGTGCTTGCTAGGTTCCTACCTATCGCACAAAAAACAATGCTTGCTAGAACACTCAGTCCTATCGCACTACGAGCTTGCAAGTACAAAACTTTCGCTCAAAAACAATAGTAAAATTTTGATTACAAATAAATGTTCCAAAGTGAGCTGAATTTGCAATGGAGTAAACGCTAAACTTTTTCTTCTATTACTTAGAGTATATTCAAGATTTCGAAAGCAAGAAGAAAAGATGTTTTTAAAAGCTTTTTTGATAAAAACGATTCTAGCAAAATTAAGAGCACTCAAAAACTTTGACTAGGAGAAATGATTTAGCAAGTGAAATTTTTTAGAACGAGTTGTGTTAGAACCATGTGAAATGATCCCCTATGTATAGTTGAATTGAGTTGGTTTAATAGGAAAGGATTTTGAAATCAAAAAAAAAAAATTTGTCACATTTAAAATGATTTTGCTAGATTAAAACATGTGACTAACTTTTCAATGAATGTGGACAAGGTTTAGTAATTAGAAGAAAGAAAAAATTTTCCAAAAAAATTGATTTTAAATAAATAGGATAAGATATTAAGCTAGACAAATTAGAGACAAGTTATCTTGCTACCTAAGTCAAATGATTTGAAAGAAATCATTCCTTTAAAGATTGATTTTGATTGAGAATTCAAATTTAAAGACCATAAATAATTAAGTATTAAAAAAAACATTAGGCCTAATTACATAAATGATTTTCGGCCATTGTTTATTAAGCAAAGTATACGGCACTTTATAAAAACGAAGGCTGGCAATTTTGATATAAAACAATTTTTAGAATAGGGCCAAAAATGTCGGGTCAAGAGTCATTAAAAAGTTTGGGCTATGAATTTTCTTGCTATTTTAATCAATTGAAAAATACTTACTAAGTAGACCACAATTTAATTTCTTGAATTGAAATTTGGGCCCTTCAGGGGTGCTAGGGGCTTCGATCTTGATCTTCATTCATAACAAGCCTTTAGCTAAAACTGGCCTTCTCTTGATCTTCATTCATAATTTGCATAAGTATTTTCGTATCAAACTTGGGTTTTCTTCATTGTTTAGGACTATCTCAAACTCCAAATGAGTTGCTCTTTTATAAATAAAAATTTGTCCAAATCATAAAACTAAAGAGCACCAATATATTAAAAGTTCGTTTGTTAATCAACAACTATTCGGCTAACAATCTCCCCCTTGATTGACATACAACTTTTGATGCGAATAAGATTATAAGGGAACTCCCCCTAACTTTATGCAATTTTTGAAAATTTCAAACTCCCCCTCAATTGAGGCATTTTTTAAAAAATGTTTCTTGGGAAATATAAGAGGTCTTAACATTAGTTGTTAAGTCTCTTTGACCAATGAATTTTTAGAAAAAACATTTTTAGGCAAATTTTCAAAATCGTGCAATGCCAATGTATATATAAGCAAGTTGAGTCCAAGGCACAATATCAATAAACAGTAATGAAGGGATCATATCTGCAATAATCAACTCATAACAATATATTATTCAAGTTATATAGGCAGTGAGCAACAAGTATTCAATTCAAAACAGTAACAAACATCTTCTTCTCCCCCTTTTGTCAATCAATCAGTTCACTCTTAGGTTAGACAATATTCGCAATATAGGAATAAGATCAGAGTTTCACGAATAATTAGGCGGAAGTATAATCTTTTCAAATTTCATTTTCACTTAAATGCCCAAATTTTTTCTATTCAAACAAAATTGATCTTCAGCGACTGACTTTGTAAAAATATCCGCAAGTTAATTTTCAGAGTTCACAAATTTAACACGAATATTTCCTTTTTGCACATTGTCACATATGAAATGAAATTTAATATCTATATGCTTAGTACGAGAATGTTGCACTGGATTCTTAGTGATACTAATGGCACTTGAATTATCACATAATATTTCCACATTTTCAAACATTAAACCAAAATCACGCAAATAACTTTTCTTCCACATAATTTGAGCACAACAATTAGATAATGCAACATATTCTGCTTCAGCGGTTGAAAGTGCAACAGAGTTTTGCTTTTTACTATGCCATGCAACAAGACAATTTTCCAAGAGTTGACATGTGCAACTGGTACTTTTACGGTCTAGCAAGCATCCTGCTAATTTCGCATCAGAGTACCCAATGAGATTAAAAATTTTACTAGTTAGATACCATAGACCAAAATTTATGGTTCCTTTTAAGTACCGAAAAATTCTTTTGGCAACGACACAATGGGACTCTTTTGGTGCAGATTGAAAACGAGCACAATAACAAGTGGCAAATATTATATCGGGCCTACTAGCAGTTAAGTAAAGAAGGCTTCCAATCATACCTCGATCCCTTGTTTCATCAAAGGGTTTACCTTTCTCGTCCTTATCAAGTTTCGTGGTAGGGCCATTTCTTTGCACTCGTTCATTCCAAATCTTTTGATGAGTTCATTTGTGTATTTCGTTTTGCAAATAAAGATTCTCTTTTCATTTTGTTTTAATTGAAGCCCAAGGAAATATGTTAGTTCGCCCATAAGACTCATCTCAAATTCATCCTGCATACACTTAGCAAAGTCTCGGCAAAGGAGATCATTAGTAGCACCAAAATATTATATCATCAACGTAAATTTGAACAATTAACAAACCATTTTCATTTGCTTTTAGAAAAAGTGTTGTATCAACTGTACCAATAGAAAAATCATTTTCTAAAAGAAATTTACTCAATCTTTCGTACCAAGCCCTAGGGGCTTGTTTTAATCCATAAAGAGCTTTTGACAATTTAAAAACATGGTTAGGAAATTTTTCATTTTCAAAACCCGGGGTTGCTCCACAAAAACTTCTTCATTGAAAAAACCATTTAAAAAGGCACTTTTAACGTCCATTTGAAAAAGAGTAAATTTTCTAAAAGAGGCATAAGCGAGTAACATAAGAATAGATTCAAGTCTACCAACAGGAGCATAGGTTTCATCGAAATTGATACCTTCTTGTTGATTGTAGCCTTTAGCGACTAATCTCCCATTGTTTCGAGTAAGCTCACCTTCTTCATTGAGTTTATTTCTAAATACCCATTTTGTTCCAATGATGGTGTGCTTACTCGGCCTTTCAACTAGAGTTCATACCTGATTTTCGTCGAATTGTGCGAGCTCATCTTTCATAGCGGCAACCCAAGACTCATCCTTTAGTGCTTCATTAACGTCTTTTGGTTCGGTGATTGAGAGTAGGACAAATTGACACTTGTGTAGTGGGATGACTAGATGCTTGTTTGAAATTTCTAACGGCTGGTTCATTTATGGATCTAAAACTTCCTTCTCAATTTCTGTTTCTGCTTCATGTTCCGAATCCTTTTCGGAATGTTCTTCTGTTTTGGTTACTTGTTCCAGTACTAGTTCCGGCAGTTTCTATTTTTCGATTGTGATTTCGTCTTCAACATCTGAAACAATATTGCTCAAGGATTTCTTGACATCAAAGGGGTTAGTTTCATCAAAACGAACATGCATAGATTCTTGTATAGTTTGTTTCCTTTTACTATAAATATGATATGCTTTACAAGTCACAAAATATTCAACAAACATGCCTTCATCAGCTTTAGGATCAAATTTAGTAAGATAATCACGATCATTAAGAATATAGCATTTGCAACCAAAGACTTTAAAGTAAGCAATATTAGGCATTTTTTCATTCCAAAGTTCATACGGAGTTTTATTTAAGATGGATCTAAGAAAAACACGATTAGATACATGGCATGCAATACTAACGACTTCAGCCCAGAATGATTTAGGCACACTATATTCATGTAAAAAGGTTATTGCCATTTCTTGTAAAACACGATTCTTTTTTTCAACTACCCCATTTTGTTGAGGGCTCTTAGGTGTAGAAAAATTATGAGAGTAACCGTTGTCATCACAAAACGAAGCAAAGTATTTAGAATCAAATTCAGTACCATGATCAGTTCTAATCGAATTAATAAGATAACCCTTTTTATTTTGCAACTTTTTAGTCAAAGTAATAAATGCATCTAAGGCTTCATTTTTGTGTGCAATAAATAGAACCTATGTAAAGCTAGAATAATCATTAACAATGACGAAAACAAAATCTTTTACCTGCTAGAGTTATTGCTTTCATAGGACCAAAAAGATCAAGGTGCACTAGTTCAAGAGGTCTTGTTGTGGTTACTACCTTTTTGGGTTTGATGAGCTCTTGATCAGTTTGCCCATTTGGCAAGCATCGCAAAGTCCTTCCTGTTGATAAGTGATTTTTGGTATTCCTCTCACAAGGTCCGACTTGGCAATTTTTGACATCAAATAAGTGTTTATGTGGCCAAGGCGTCTATGCCAGATTGATTGGGAATTATCATTTACTGCTAAGCACTTGACATTTTGGTTAGATAAATCAACAAAATCAATACAATAAGTGTTACCCTCTCTTAAAGCTTCAAAAACAATTTCCCCATCCTTTTTAACAATGCATTTGGATGTTTCAAAACAAACTTCATAACCAATATCACAGAATTGGCTAATACTCAATAAATTATATTTTAATCATTTAACAAACCAAGCGTCTTTAATGCAAGTAGATGAATTCTTACCAACATTACCACGACCAATCATTTTACCTTTCGTGTTGTCCGCAAAGGTGACATAGCCTCCTTCACATTTATCAATTTCACAAAATTTTGATAGATCTCCTGTCATGTGACGACAACAACCACTATCAAGAAACCATTTGTCTTTTCGTGAAGGAGTCTTTTGTACCTATTCAATAGTGAGACAAGGTTTGCACTTTAGGTACCCAGATTTTGGGTCCTTGCAAGTTAGTCACAACATTTTTCGGTATCCACGTAAGTTTATTGGCGTTGTTCCTTTTGTAGATGCAATTAAAGGATTTGTGACTGGTTTTTCCACAAAAATTGCAAGTATGGTAAGACAAAGAAGAATTTTTTGCAAGTTTGCTCAATTTGTCAAAAGAGTGTTCATATCCAATTCCAGTTCTATTTAATGACACATTTTGCATTCCTAAAAGTCTATCTAGATTCTCTTTTTCTTTAGTAAATTTTTCAAGACATCTAGTTAGATCAACAACTCTGGCTTTAAGAAAAATATTTTCTTTCGAAATACGAGAATTTTCATTTTTAAGTTTTTCAATTTTCTCAAGGCTTTTTTTTTTTTTTAATGTCCAATTCTTCTCTTTCTTTATTTAGCAAAGTTATCTTTTTTTTTTGAGTTTGTCATTTTTAGAAGCAAGATTTTTAAGATCCTTTTTACATTCATTTATCATAAATGTCCATTTATGTTCACAATCTATTTCATTATCTAAATCATCACATTCATCAAAATAGTAAGAATCTAGTACCTCATTTCGAGTCATGAAGCAAAGATTTCTGGATTCGTCTTCCGTTTGTTCTTCTTCGGAGTCCAGTTCATCCCAAGACGCGATCATTCCTTTCCTTTTGGTTTTCATGAATGATTTCTCGGATTTTTTTTAATTGTGGACATTCAGTACATATGTGTCTCATTTCGTGACATTCGTAGCATCTCACTTTGTTCTCGGCTTTGAATGGCTTCATATTGTTTTTCGAGAATATTTTTGTGAACCTATTTCTTGAAAGTTGGTTAAGCTTTTTGGTAAGCATGGCTATCTCTTCATTCCGCACATCTTCTAGTTCCTCAATGTCACTATCATCGTCCTGCAAAATGCAATAGATCTTCTATCTTTAATTGCGCTTACCTCATCCTTAGACAAGATGGTGAGTTCATCCATGGCCATTTTGTCGAGGTCCTTGGCTTCTTGTATGGCAGTGACTTTAGGTGTCCATTTTCATGGGAGAGATCTCAGAATCTTCTTGACTTGCTCACTTTGAGGGTATATTTTTCCAAGTGCAGTCATGGGGTTAATGATCTCCATGAATCGAGTATACATTTGACTTACGCTTTCATCCTCTTTCATGTTGAACATTTCATATTGATGAACCAATATGGTGATTCGTTGCTCTTTGACTTGACTTGTCCCCTCATGAGTTACTTGTAACATATCCCACATGTCTTTTTCCGTAGCTCACGAACATACCCGATTGTATTCGGATTTGGTGAGGTCGCATGCTAGTAGATTTTTGGCCTTTGAATTTAGTGACACCAGTTTCTTGTCAGTGTCGGTTAGTTCCTTCCAAGCTTTGGGGATTTGCTTCTCGCCTTCGGTTTTCATTGGTATGGAAGGCCTTCAAGAATTACACTCCATAGATCACAATCAATGGAGATCATGAATTCCTCCATACTATTTTTCCATATAGAGTATGCAGTTCCATCAAATAATAGGGGCCTGTTATGCGATTGTCCTTCTGCGAAAACATTATTGCTAAAGGTAGACATAAGATTGTTAGCTCTCAGGAGTTAACCCGCATAGTTAAGAAAAATAAAAGAGCACTTGCTCTGGTACCAATTGATACCTAAAAGGGGAGGGGGGGAGTGAATTAGGTATATAAATTTTTCAATGAGTTTATTTTCCAGAAGATAATTAGTGAATAGTTCCAGTAACTTTAAATAAAAGTTAATTGTTCCAATTATTTTAAGATTAAAGTTACGATATGAAGTAAAGTGCAAATAATAAAAGGAGTACGAAAACAAACACAGTTTATAGAGGTTCGCGCCCCAACGGCCTACTTCCTCTCTTCCAGCACCCCTGGGTAAAATCCACTAATAGATCGTGACTTGCAGGACAAACCTTCGCCATTCGAGATTACAAGATATCAATTCTTTCTCTCAAAACGAGCTTGCTAGGCCTTACCTATCACTAAAAAATCGTGCTTGCTAGGTTCCTACCTATCGCACAAAAACATAGTGCTTGTTAGAACACTCAGTCCTATCGCACTACGAGCTTGCAAGTACAAAACTTTCGCTCAAAAACAATAGTAAAATTTTGATTATAAATAAATGCTCCAAAATGAGCTGAATTTGCAATGGAGTAAACGCTAAACTTTTTCTTCTATTACTTAGAGTATATTCAAGATTTCAAGAGCAAGAAGAAAAGATGATTTTAAAAGCCTTTTTGACAAAAACTATTTTAGCAAAATTAAGAGCACTCAAAAACTTTGACTAGGAGAAATGATTTAGCATGTTAAATTTTTGAGAATGAGTTGTGTTAGAGCCATGAGAAATGATCCCCTATTTATAGTTGAGTGGAGTTGGTTTAATAGGAAAGGATTTTGAAATTCAAAAAAAATATTGTCACATTTAAAATGATTTTGCAAGATTAAAACATGTGACTAACTTTTCAATGAATGTGGACAAAGTTTAATAATTAGATGAAAAGAAAATCTTTCCAAAACAATTGATTTTAAATAAATAGGGTAAGATATTAAGCTAGACAAATTAGAGACAAATTATCTTGCTAGCTAAGTCAAAATGATTTGAAAGAAATCATTCCTTTAAAGATTGATTTTGATTGAGAATTCAAATTTAAAGACCACAAATAATTAAGTATTAAAAAAAAACATTAGGCCTAATTACATAGATTTTCGGCCATTGTTTATTAAACAAAGTCTACGGCACTTTATAAAAAGGAAGGCAGGCAATTTTGATATAAAACAATTTTTAGAATAGGGCCAAAAATGTTGGGTCAAGAGTCATTAAAAAGTTTGGGCTGAGAATTTTCTTGCTCTTTTAATTAATTGAAAAATATTTACTAAGTAGACCACAATTTTCTTGAATTGAAAATTGGGCCCTTCGGAGTGCTAGGGGCTTCGATCTTGATCTTCATTCATAACGAGTCTTTAGCTAAAATTGGTATTCTCATGATCTTCCTTCATAATTTGCATAAGTCTTTTCGTGTCAAACTTGGGCCTTCTTCATTGTTTTGGACTATCTCAAGCTCCAAATGAGTTGCTCTTTTATAAATAAAAACATGTCCAAATCATATAACTAAAGAGCACCAATGTATTAAAAGTTCGTTTGTTAATCATCAACTATTCGGCTAACAGATTTAACATAAAGTCTTACACATCTTACATCTATAATCTAACTCTTCAAAAAAAACCTAAACTTCCTTTATTTCTTAAAGCACTCTCTCAAAACTCAAACAAACAACATTACGCAAATCAAAATTATTTCAAAAACCTCGATTACTCTCCCAAGCACCAAACAAACATGCCCTAAACTTTTTGGGTATCCCTTAAAAAGTTAACAATTTATAACAGCGAAACAAATGATAAAAATAGGGTTGATTACAAGGAACTCCCATGAGGTTTGATCAAACTCGCGCCTAATCCCCTTCAACAATCATAATTACAAGGACTTCCCCTGAGGTTTCAAAAGGATTACATCCATTAGGGTTCCGTTAACTTTTGCTGACTTCATCGCCAAATATTTATTGAACTTTCGATTTTACCCTTGGATTACTATAGCTATTTTGGTGGACAATTATGCCCTTGTTATGTTTAATTCGTATGAGGGTTTTCTTTGCAATGTATATGTATAATTGTTGGATAAGGATGAAGATGAAGACACTAAAGGAAGTTTGATAAGGGAGGTTTTGATGCATTCCAAAACTTCATATTTGGCTAAGTATGGAGTAACTTAGCTGATAAACTTATCAAGGAATTTTGACTAAGTAAAGAAGACATCAGAAGAGTCAAAGTTTCGAGGTCCAAGACTTCTGATCTGCTGAAGAAAAGTTATCAGACTGGTGAAGATCAGCCGACTCAAATCAGATTTGTTCAAGTTTGAGATCAGCTTTGTTCGCCATCAGACGCGTACTTTTATCAGCCAAGTGAAGAAGATCGTTAAGTGTTCCCAATGGTAATAAATGCCCCTTGGAGTAATAAATGTTGAAGTACAAGGTTATTAAAGACAAATGATTGAAGAAATGCTTCGCATCAGCTGGGTACATTTAATGCTGCATTTAATGCTGCCTGCAGAATAGTACTGTTCACAGTACGGACAGACTGCAAAAGAGCCGTTCGCGGATTTTAAGGACCAGTACTCGAGGAATTTGAATCTTGTCTCTCTTCAACGGACATTTTTCAATCCTCAAGTATAAATAGCTGGAAGAGACGAAGAACAAACAAGCAACACAATCTCTGAGAAATTTTCGAAGCAAAATTCTCTAAGTCTCAAGAACAGCTCACTCATCAGCTGAGTCATTTGTTGACAAAAGCAGAGTTGAAGAATCAAGCCAAATACATCTTCTGAGTGAATTTGTAAACATTGAGTGTTGTGAGAAGTAGATATCCATCTTAGTGAGTGATATTACTTCAGAGAAGTAGGATTTCTTTGTGATTTCTTACTGCGAACTTACGGCCTGTTCATTTGTTGTAAGGCGTAAGCAGAGTATACTGATTACTGTGTGTTTTTAGTATAACCCAAGATCTTTGTGACTTGGAAGAGTGGACTAAAGGATATTCAAATCCATATAACCACTATAAAAATTGCTTGTGTTTTTATTTGCATTTTACCTGCATATTTTTCAGTTGCATAAAACACATTAAGTTAACTGTTTGAAAAAGGATCTAGAAAGAGATTTTACAAATCTGGGAAACATTTTTCAAACTGCTAAGTTTACTTGTGAAAACACATTGAAAATCCGCTGCAAGTACTCTAAGTATTAAAACTGATTTTAGCAAAATCAGCTAAGTAACAATCAGACGAGTGGTCAACAAGGTTGTTCAAAGATTTGTTCACGAACAGAATTGTAACTAACTACTCTGATCAGCTAAGTCTGTTCAGTTAGAGTAAAAGTTTTAAAGTTAAATTTGAAGAAAATTTTAAAGAGGTTTATTCACCCCCCCCCCCCTCTAAACCTCTTCTGACCACTTGGGACCAACAAGTGGTATCAGAGCAGGTGGTTCATTAGAATCAGCTGCCTGATCAATGAGCTTGATCCAAGTGTTTTTCAAAGGTTTTCAAAACTTTTTCAAAAGAGCATCTTTTTGAAAAATCAAAACTTTTTGAAAAATGGATTGTATCAGCCATGTTCCCCACATTGCTGGTATGTCTTTTGAAGACTGGAAGATTAGAATGGAAATCTTTCTAGCCGCTTATAATGACAACATGTACACATGTATCATTAAAGGTCCATTCAAATTCACCAAGACCATTATAGTTGATGAAGTTGAACTGGTGGTGGAAAAAGACTTAACAGAGATGACAGCCGAAGAGATAAAGCTGTTTAATCTGGATAAAGTTGGGAGATTCATCATGACTAAAGCCCTGGACAATGATCGGTTTGACAAGGTCAAACATTGCAAGACTGCAAAGGAGATGTGGGACAAAGTCAGAGACATGAGCGAAGGAAATGATGCAATAAAGGAGCATCAGCTCACTGTTGCTTTGGAAAAGCTGGACAACTTCAAGATGAAGTCTGGGGAAACCATTGATCAGATGGATACCAGATTCACCAGAACTCTGAATGAAGTTTTAAAGCTGGGAAAGACCTTCACTGATAAAGAGATCACTGTCAGAGTACTAAAGGCCTTACCCCCCAAGTTCAACATGAAAGTGACAGCAATGGAAGAATCAAGGGATTTGGGAAAAATCTCTCTTACTGAGCTGTTTTCTGTACTCAAGGCATTCGAGTATAAACTGCCTAGAATGGGAATCGAAGAAACCTCAACTTCAGGACCCACAGCTGCACTGGTTGCTGCTGAAAACACCAGAAGACCAGCACAGAAAAGCAAAGAAGTGGACTCATCTGATGAAGCCACTCTACTCAACAAAAAGGAGTACACTGCTGGAGATGTTGCACTGTTGATAAACAATTTCAAGAAGTTCTACAAGAGAAAGATGAAGAACAAATACAACAATGCTTCTACTTCTAAACCTAACTTTTCTTCTCAAGATAAAGATGATTATAAAGCAAAACTAATGTGTTACAACTGCAGGAAATTGGGACACTTCATCAAAGACTGCCCATATCCAAAAGCAGAAAAATACACTGAAGAAGAGAAGAAAATGAGAAGAGAAAGAAAGCATCAGAGAGGCAAGGCAATGATGGCTGAAGCAGAAAAGCTTGCTGCTGTCTACTCATCTGATTCAGATTCAGACACGTCTGATGAAGAATCGTATGATGAAGAAAAACCTGCTCTCCTGTGCCTGATGGCTAAGGAATCTG
This sequence comes from Penstemon barbatus, assembly GCA_003313485.2. NCBI lineage: Eukaryota > Viridiplantae > Streptophyta > Magnoliopsida > Lamiales > Plantaginaceae > Penstemon > Penstemon barbatus. The sequence goes on from CM064880.1 coordinate 19,310,733, forward strand.
ATGACTCAGAGGATGAGGTAACTCCTCAAGATAATGAACTATTTAATTCTCTAGAGCAAATGATGTTGAATAATACTACTATTGCTGGAGAATTTGTTAAGCTTAAGGAAGAGATGAACTTGCTAAAAGAGCAAAATAACTCACTGAAACTTAAAGCTGAAAAGCCTAAAGAATCAGCTGAGTATAAACAGCTTGAGCAAGAGCATGAATCTCTGAAAGCTGAATGTGAGGTTTATAAAGGAAAAATCATGGAACTTGAGAAAATTATTGAGTCTCATGATAAGTCAACTGTTGCATCCATGCATACATCTAGTAAACAGGAGACACCTTTAGAAAAGGATAAACTAGAATTGAACCATACTGAAAAATTCATTTCTGCTGACAATAGTAAGGTCATTCTGTATGTTCAAACTTCTAAACCTACCTCATCTGAGAAAGTGGTAAAGGAGAAGAAATCTCCTAAGGCTAAAAAGAGCAAATAGCTTAGTGTAGAAAAACAGACTAGTAAACCCAAACAGAAGAGTCCTAGGAAGTCTTCTGATAAGGTTAAGACTAATCAGACTAGTAAGAAAACTAAGTCGTCTGTTAATGAGCAAGCTGTCAGTAAACCAAAGAAGCACAAGAATAAGAAAAATCAAAATGCTTGGTATGGAAATGAGTCATATTATGTGCAACCTGCTGCATATCATCCTATGTATCATGCACCTCAATTTCCAAGTTACTATGCACCTTACCCTGCTCATCCAATGCATGCATACCCTGCTTATCATGCACCTTACCCTGCTTATGAACATTTCTCTTATCATACTGATCATCAACATGACTTATCTGATAACTATGATGAAAATAAAACTGTTCATGCTCCTGTCAAAACTCAGAAGCCTAAGAAGCCTAAGACATCAACATCTTGGGTTGTCAAAGGTGAAACTAATCCTTCAGGACCCTCTCAATAAGGGTACCTAAAACAATTTTTTTTTTTTTTGTTTTGTAGGTTAGGATTAGGAGTAGGAGTAAAGTAGATAAGATTTGGTACTTGGACAGTGGATGTTCAAGACACATGTGTGGAAACATACATGAGCTGACTGATGCAGTTGTTGTGGATGGCCCAAGTGTTACATTTGGAGACAGCAAAGAAGGCAAGATTGTAGCTAAAGGAAGAGTTATCAAAGGAAACATTGAGATATCTGACGTCTCATATGTTAAAGGCCTAAAGTACAACCTGCTGAGCATAAGTCAATTTTGTGACAAAGGATATTCTGTCATCTTCTCAACAGATAAGTGCTATGTTGAACAGATTGGTACAAAGAAGGTAATTTTATCTGGAAGAAGACAAGGAAATATCTACATAGTCAACTGGAATTCTGCTAATAAGGATTCAAGTGTTTGTTTGGTGGCATCTGCACCAAGTGAAGTTAGCTGGCTATGGCACAAGAGAATGAATTATCTAAACTTCAAGACCATAAACAGATTAATCAAGAATGATCTGGTTGAAGGGATTCCAAAAGCAGTCATGAGCAAAGACAAGCTCTGTGACGCCTGTCAGAAGGGTAAACAAATCAAGTCATCATTCAAGAGTAAGAAGCATCAATCTTCTGAAAGGATATTGGAGCTGCTACACATGGACTTATTTGGACCCATTGATCCAGTCAGCAATGGTGGAAAGAAATACTGCCTAGCTATTGTGGATGATTATTCAAGATATACTTGGGTGATTTTCATGAAGAAGAAAAGTGAAACCAAGGAACATCTTACGAATCTGATGGAACTGATCCAAAATGAGAAGAGTATCAAAATATTGAAGATCATATCAGATAGAGGGACAGAGTTTACAAACACTACTGTTGAAGAGTATTGTAATATCAAGGGAATACATCATGAGTATTCAGCTGCTAGAACCCCTCAACAAAATGGTGTTGCTGAAAGGAGAAACAGAACACTAAAAGAAGCTGTCAGGACCATGATAGCTGAAGCTAAGCTGCCACAAAGATTTTGGGCAGAAGCAACAAATACAGCATGCTTTACCCAAAACAGATGTATGATCAACAAAAATCAGAACAAGACTCCATATGAAGTTTGGAACAACAGAAAACCAAACATTCATTACTTTAAGATTTTTGGTTGTAAATGTTTTGTATTGAATAATGGGAAAAATCACCTTACTGCATTTGCAGAAAAGGCTGATGAAGCTGTCTTTGTAGGATACTCTACTGTTAGTAAGGCCTATAGAGTTTTCAATAAAAGAACATTACTAATAGAAGAATCTATCCATGTAGTATTTGATGAGCCAAGTCAATCTTCTGAAAAGGATCAAAGTATTAATCAAGATCTGTCTACTGATTTACAGAAGTTGAATGTTGAAAATAATGAAGAATATGTTCCCATCATACTACCTGATCTCAACCCAGCTGATAACTCAAGTGCTGTTCAAAATCACAGTGCTGATTGTCTAACAGACGAGTTGCAAACAGCTGAAAGACCAGAGACTGTTCAACAAACAACAAATGTTCAACAGACTACTACTGGAACTCCAACAGTAGTGCTGCAAGATCAAAGGAAATGTCAACAGTATGATTTGCAACCTGATCTTAGATGGCTCAAGAATCACCCACCAGAGCTGGTGATTGG
>CM064880.1:19442474-19614285 GCA_003313485.2 Penstemon barbatus
ATTCCCGAAACTTATGTGGAGGCATAAGATTTTGATTAAAATAGTGGGAGTAATTTGCAAATAAAATCCATGTTTGTGAATTGTGCATTTTAAATTAATCTTTCGCGTATTTATTTCTTCTATCGTCATTTTAATAGATATGATGTCAAAAGAGCTTAGAGCACTTAGAGATTTGTCCATCTCATCACTTGAACGTAATATTTTAACTGGACCCAACTTGCATTTCTGGACGCATCATTTGAATGGATTATTTGAAGCTGAAAACATATCTTATGTTTTGTCTGTGCCACCACCCATTACTATTTCACATGACGTTCCTGATGAGCTCCGTAAAAGCATCACCAAGTGGAAACTGGATGATGGCTTAGCTCGTGAATACATGTTGGAATATATGTCACTTGATCTGCGTTTGCAACATGAGCATATGGCATCCGCGAAAGAGATTCTCTCGAATCTCAAATTCCTTTATGGGATTAGAGATGGTCGTCGCAGATTCGCGATCACGAGGGAACTCTTGCAAGCAAGAAAGAGAAGGGAAACTCCTGTCGGAATCCACGTACACAAGATGATTCGACTTCTGTCTGAACTCGATGATATGAGTGTCGTGATGGACAATGATTTCCGAGTGGATATTATTCTACAATCTCTTCCTAGATCATATGACCGATTTATCGCGGACTTGAATCTCCAGAGGCGAGAGATCACTGTGCATGTCCTGCGACAAATGCTCGAGGAACACGAAGCTTCTTTTGGAAAGAAAGCAAGGGTTAGCGAAAAGACTGGGCGGCGTTCAAAACCAAGACAAATGGAAACCAGAGCTCCTTACTGCACAAGGTCAAAAGAAAGGATTAAATTCGAACCTATGGAGAGTTCGAACAGGTATATTCCTTGTTAAAGTTAATTTTACAATTAACTGTGCATTTTTGGTGTTAGACACTGACTGGAGTTCTCATCCTTGTAGGTGATGGGAGCATTAAGGAAACTGGAGCCTGAGGATTGGATCCTTGAATAAAGGCAATGGAGCTGGAGCTGCTACCAAGGCCGTAGGCAAAAGTAGATTTAGGTGGTTTGATAAAGTCATTAGGAAACTTTCATTTATGTACCTAGTTTTTAATGAAAAACTTTTTATTCATGTTATTGAATAATGTTGATTTTAATAAAAGCTCCTGTTTTTGTTTTTCATTTGGTACATTGAATTATTGACTTTACATCATAAAAACCACCTAAGTTAAGTCATGCACGTACAACAAAACAAAAGGAAACAAGATAATGAAATATCTGCCCAATTATGGCACGCTAGACTTGGACATATATCTAAGTCAAGGATTCAAAAGTTAGCATCATCTGGCGCGATTGAAATCAATCGCATTGATGAAATGCCGACATGTGAACCATGTTTGAAGGGTAAAATGGCTAAGTTGCCGTTTAAGGGAAACCCTGAGCGAGCCAAGCAAACATTGGACTTAATACATACTGACGTATGTGGACCACTAAGAAAAGCGCCCGAGGTGGCTATGACTACTTCATCACTTTCACTGACGACTTTAGTCGTTATGGATATGTGTTCTTGTTGAAACACAAGTCTGAAGCCTTTGAGCGATTCAAAGAATTCAAGATGGAAGTAGAGAATCAACTTGGTCATACGATAAAGGCTCTTCGTTCTGACCGAGGTGGAGAATTTCTTAGTAACGAATTTCTAAATTATCTTGTAGAGCATGGAATATTATCGCAGTGGACTCCTCCTGCAACACCCCAATAAAATGGAGTAGCAGAGAGAAGGAATCGAACCTTGATGGATATGGTTCGATCCATGATGAGTGCCACTGACCTTCCTCTTTCATTTTGGGGACATGCCCTCCTCACGGCAACGAAGATACTGAATATGGTACCTTCGAAATCCGTAGAAAAGACACCATACGAACTATGGTTTGGCAAGGCACCCTCATACTCATTCATGCGCATATGGGGATCTCCCGCTTACGTTAAAAAGCTAGTGGGAGATAAATTGGAAACTAAATCCACTTTGTGCAAATTTGTGGGGTATCCGGAAAACTCAATAGGATACGAGTTCTACGATCCTACAAGACAAACAACGTTTGTCTCGAGGAACGCTCACTTCTTGGAGAAGGATTTCTTGGTGGACAAGAAAGAAAATAACGTAGAACTAGATGAGGTCACTGAAACTGAAAAGGCCTTAGAGGTCAATCGAGCTGACCCGTCACCACAGGCAGTGGGAGAACAAGAGCATGAAAGTGCACCAGAAAGTACACCGATACTTCGTAGGTCAGAAAGACAACGTAGAGAACCCGAGAGGTACTACTGTCTGCTGCATGAGACTGGACAGTCTCTAACCGACCCAAGGACTTACGAAGAGGCTATGCTAGACATAGACTCGGGAAAGTGGCGCGAAGCCATGGAATCCGAACTGGACTCCATGCACTCAAACAAGGTCTGGGCCTTGGTAGATCCACCAGTGGGAGTGGCTCCCGTGGGTTGCAAGTGGATCTATAAGCGAAAGCTTGGAGTGAACGGAGAGGTGATTACCTACAAGGCGCGACTAGTGGCGAAAGGATACACTCAAAGACCAGGTATCGACTTTGAGGAGACCTTCTCGCCCGTCGCAATGCCCAAATCCATTCGGATCTTGCTGGCCATAGCTGCGTGGTATAACTACGAGATATGGCAGATGGATGTAAAGACTGCCTTTCTCAATGGGGACATTGATAAGGAGATCTACATGGAGCAACCAAAAGGATATGCATCCAAAGGAGATGAACACAAGGTGTGCAAACTCCAGAGGTCCATTTATGGACTGAAGCAAGCTTCCCGAAGTTGGAACATTCGTTTTGATGAGACAATCCAAACTTTTGGATTCATCAAGAACATGTTCGAACCTTGCGTGTACAAGAAGATCAGTGGGAGTACAGTTGAATTTTTGGTGCTTTATGTTGACGACATTCTTCTCATTGGAAACAATGTAAAAGCATTGTCTGAAACTAAAGCATGGTTGTCTACACAATTCTCGATGAAGGATATGGGAGAAGCATCCTTTGTACTAGGTATAAGGATCTACCGAGATAGATCAAAAGGACTGTTGGGCCTCTCCCAATCCCAGTACATAGACAAAATCTTGAAAAGATTTAGTATGGAAGAATCCAAGAGAGGATTGCTTCCAATGAGACATGGAATTGCACTCTCCAAGTCTATGGCCCCAAAGACGCCAGAGGAGAGAAGCAATATGTCTCGAGTACCATATGCATCCGCGATAGGAAGCATAATGTGTGGTATGCTGTGTACGAGACCAGACGTAGCATACGCTCTAAGCGTTACAAGTCGCTACCAGTCTGATCCAGGTGAGCAGCACTGGATAGCCGTAAAGGCAATTCTGAAGTACCTGAGAAGGACTAAGGAATTGTTCTTGGTATACGGTGGAGGAGAATTGAAATTGGAAGGCTATACAGACTCGAGCTTCCAATGTGATGTAGACGACTTCAAGTCGACATCAGGATATGTTTTCTGCCTCAATGGTGGTGCGGTTAGCTGGAAGAGCTCCAAGCAGGAAACAACCGCGGATTCAACCACTGAAGCAGAATACATTGCCGCGAGTGACGCAGCAAAGGAAGGTGTTTGGATGAGGAACTTCATCCAGGAATTGGATGTGATACCTAGCATCGCTGAGCCCGTTATTATCTTCTGCGATAATAATGGGGCAATAGCGCAAGCAAAGGAGCCGAGATCTCATCAGAAATCCAAGCACGTGCAAAGACGATACCATGTGATAAGAGATATCATTGGTAGAGGAGACATTAAGATGGAACGTGTCGACTCAGAAGATAATACGGCGGACCCGCTAACGAAGCCTCTGCCTCAAAAGGCATTTGAGAAACATCTGCATAAGATGGGACTCAAGAACATAAAAGACTGGCTTTAGGACAAGTGGGAGATTGATAGAAATAGTGTCCTGCAAGCCAGCTGTATGGCTAGCATTAATTGTAATTAATGAGGAACTATTCAATTTAGATTAATAAATGCACTTTTATTAAATGGTCAACTTTATCTTATGTAATATTTGTCTACGCATAAGGATAGAAGTCCTTAGATCACAGGGCTATGGGACAACCCGTGGACTGATCTCTAAGGCCGTGATCTAGAATATATTCAAGAGTTGTAGAATCCAATCGAGATAGGACATCGTTGGATTCGGTTAGACTCTCACTATTGTGTATACTCCGATGAACTGGAGGACGCTGGGGTCCACGAGCGTGACTGGGATAGTCGATACACATAAGTGGGTGGCTTGCTGGGATGACAAGTGCACTGAATACCCCAATTAGGAAATAACTCACCATGGAAGCGGTAGTCGCATATCGGGGTTGAAGTTATTCCAATTTACAATAGTATACGAGGAACGATCCCTAACAACTTGAGATGATAGGGTTTATCTGGTGCGAGAACGTCTATGCTTTGATGTGAGTTCCGACTGACTGGGGATCACCAGAAAGTCTCTGTGGACTCACATTGGGTTTAGAGGAACTCGTATGCAGATTCATATCATCAACAAAGGATCCATTGACCCGACTTGATAGGTTGGGAAATTCTCCTATGGATTTCTGTGAGAAATTAATTCTGGTAAATCCTTGGCCAAGGTATCTGACGACTTTATGTAAGTAGCTCATAAATGTTAAGTCAAAGAGAATTTATTTCGAGACCAGAGTACATAAGGTCAAGACAAAAGAAAAGGGAATCCGATGAAAGACCATACCCTTAAGTCTCGACTGGGAGATTGATCGATGGAGAGATTATGTCGTATATGGATATTGTAAATGATAAAAGGTTCACTGAATTAATTCACCAGTGATTGGGCTCCATGGGCTTGTGGCTGGACATCGACCGTGGAGTGTGGGAGAATTCTCAAATTGGCAGGGGTGCTAATTTTGGAATGATCAATCGACAGAGTGTTCGATTGATTTAGAGTAAGTCTTACTCGAATAAGTAAATAATATTTAATTATAACCCACGACCAATTATGTGGTGAACCTACGGGGGCATACACAATACACATGAAGCGAAAATGAGGAAATAAGAACGACCGAGTCGACTGGGTCGACTGGGTGAATAATCGACTGGGTCGATTGTATTGGGTGGGTCGACTGGGTCGACCCAATTGGAACAAAATGGGATCCAATTGGAATTGGATCAGGATCATAAATTAAATTGGAGTTTAATTTGTGGATTAATTAATTAAGTTGGATTTAATTAATTAAAGGGATTTTAATTAAATGGGCTTAGAGTCTGATTTAATTAAATGGGAGATTAAGTTAATTAATTGGGCTATTTAATTGGGAGATTAAATTAGGCCTGGTCAAATTAATTAACTGGGCCATGAATTAATTAGGAGACTAGGTCTTCTAATTAAAGAGGGCCATGGCCCATGTAGGAGAGAGAAGACCTAGTCCTAATAGGACTAGGATAGAAAGAAAACTATAAATAGCTTTCTTCTAGTTATTTTTCACATAACTCCTTAAGCAAAATTTGAGCAGAGCAAAAATTCTCTCCCTCTCCCCTACCAGATCGGCCGAACCACTTCTTCCCTGTGGAAGAATTTTTCGTTTTTCGATCTTGTTCCAAATCGTTCCTAATTCCTAGTCTATAATATATCTTGTGTTCTAGCTGATCGAGATATATTATTTTCGTGATATATTGTGGTGTATCAACTCGTAGAGGCGCAACACGTGGGGCGCTCCTGAGAAGCCTGGATCGATTTTGCTGGAGCAGAATTCAGAGCTCGTTTTGCTAGCCGAGGATTTGCAAGGAGACAGGTATAAACGAGAAAACTTATACTGTCGTTTAATTATATTCATATATATACAACTAGAGAATATCCTGGCAAGATTCTTTAAGAGGCCCTAGAAATTTTTTATACTCCGCTGTGCCTAGGGCTGTTTTTCTTACCGAAGCCCAACACTCTAATGCAAATTCTTTCTATCCGGGGCATCAAATCAGTGAGACAATGTTTTTATCTTGAATTTAACTAAGTAAAATGATAAGAATAATGAAAATAAACAAAAAATAAAGCTATATGTTCTATCAATTTGGTGCAATGCCAGGAATAAATTTTCTCAAGTGTTTTTCTCACTAAATCCAATAACCAAGCACACACTATCCTGAGAAGCGAATTATGTTTTAGGTGGTTCATACAATAAAAAAGGATATGCTTAATAATACCCGACTTTATGCTTTTACGCCTAGTAGATCTTCGAAGTTCTTTCTTGGCAATCGACATTTGTCCTTTAGCTTCAGCAGATGTCTAGGGTTAAATGGGCAAAAGTTGAAGTTGGAAATAACAGAGAGTCCATGTAATAACTAAAAATATTGCCTAAAAGTATTACATAGATGCAACAAACACCAAATATAGAAGACATTAAAAGACACTCAAGAAAAAAAAAATAATTTTCGATTACGAAAAATATGGAATGTCAATTTAACTAAATGTTACACAATACCCTCCTTTTGGTGCACAGCGCACTGGTGAAAGTACTCGGGTAAAGCTATATATGTAGCAAGACCTTTACTTATTATAGTGCCACCTCACCAATTCGAAAACTTGTTCTAATATATTATTTACTTAAATTTTTAAAGTTATAACCAGTCAACTGATAAAGCAGTAAGGAACAAAAAAAAATCTACGAAGTCTACTGACAATTTGAGAATGATCTTCAACCTCTGCCTTGATACGATCTTTATCATCTGGCCTGGACTCGGGCTTTCCCGATGTTGGTCCCAAGTGGTCAGATGAGGTCTAGAGGGGGGGGGGGGTGAATAAACCTCTAAAAATTTTAGACTTAAAAACTTTTTACTCTTCTGTCAGCAGACTAAGCTGATGAAGAACAGTAAGATAACTATGCTGATCGTGAACAAATCTTGAACAGCAGAGTGACCACTTTTCTTACAGTTTACTTAGCTGATTTCAGTGAAAATCAGTTTTATCAAGAGTATACTTGCAGCGGATGTTTGAAAGTGTTTTTCACAAGTAGACTAAGTCCTTAAAAGATTTTATCCCCAGTTTTAAAACTCCTTATAAAATCTTTTTTGATAATTCAAAGAGTAAACTTATGCAACTTGAAAATATGCAAGAAAACTTTATATGCAAGGATAACACAAATAATTTTTATAGTGGTTATATGGATGTAAATCCTTTAGTCCACTCTTCCAGATCACTTAGATTCTGGGTTATACTATAATCACAAAGATTACAATATGTCTCCACTTATACCTAGACAACAAATGAAATGGCTATAAGCTCGCAATAGGAAATCACAAAGAAGACCTATCCTCTGAAGTTAAATCACTCACAAAGATGGATTCTAACTTCGCACAACACTCAGCTAATACAAATTCACTCAGATTGTATTTTTCTGTTTTCTTCAACTGGGTTTCTGTCAACAGATGACTTCCACCAGACGAGTGAGCTGTTCAAGCTTCTTGAGACTTTGAAAAATTTCTGCTTCGAATGCGAAATCTCAGAATGTTGTTGTGTGTCTCTCACTTCGAAATCAGCTCTATTTATACTTGAATTTGAAAATATGACCGTTGAAGGAAATCAAATCTTCAAATCCATAGCCTTAGCCCGAAAATCAGAACGGCTACCTGCTACAGTCCTTTCTCTGCTGTACTTTCCTGTACCAGCATTACATGCACTCTGCTGATCCGAGAGTTAATTCCAATCATTTACCATTACTACCCTTCTCTTTCAGCATTTATTACACCAGGTGCATTTATTACCGTTGGACTTCTCTCATGATCTCTTCTACTCTGCTGATCAAAGCAACCCATCTGATAGTCACTCTGCTGATCAAATACTGAACTAATCTGATTTGACTCAGCTGATGACCTACCCTTCTGTTCGCTGTTTCAGCATGAGATCACTAGTCTTCTGGGCTTTGAACTTTAAACTCTTCTGATGTTTTCTTTTACTTGTTCAAAATTCTTCTAAGGGAACTAAGCTTTTCATACTTAGCTGATTATGATGTTTTGGAAATCATCAAAACCTTCCCTTAATTACTTAACTTCTTTGCACTCCATCTTCATCTTCATCCAACAATTTTCCCCTTTTTGATGATGACAAAACTTCAGCTAAGTACCTGTACCTAAACTAAAGTTTTCATCCTCAAAGATTTCTGAGATAGAAATAGTCTGTTGGATTTAAACTTGCAATTTTATAGATATTGAGAAGAGTTACATATTACAAGTCTGTTCAGATGAGATGTGCAAAAAAATACAAGGAAATACATAAGTAATCTAAACAAGACTAGTTTTCTAGCTTGTCTTCTTCTTTCTTGTCTTCTTCAGTTTCCTTGAGCTTTTGTTGTAACAGCTCTAACTTCTTCTGTTTAGCATCAGGGTCAAGCTGTTCTTCAGCTGAATCCTTAGCAGCAGCTATCTCTTTGTCAGACTTAGCTTTTGCTTCAGCTTCAGTTTCTTCAGCTTCACCTTCTTCTTCTGTGATCTTCTCATCTGTTGGTCTGCTTGTGCCTTCATTATCTTCATCAGTCTTTTCTTCTTCAGCAGCAGCAGATTCTTCTAAGACTTCAGTTCCTTCATCTTCAGCACCATCTAGTCTGTCTTCTATTTTATCAAAAGAAGTTCCAACTCTCTTCTGTCCAAATACCCTATCTTCCCCCTTTTTGTCATCATCAGCAGGGTTGACTGGATATTGTGGCAGGATTGGTGTAATCTGAAGTGAGTCACAGAGAAACTTGATGTTTTCTTCCATGGCATTAAGTTGAGCTTGTTGTCTCAGTTGATTGGCTTCAAAAGTTTTCATTCTTTTTAACACATCTTCTCCTTGGTCACCTAACTGAAATTGGGTTGCAAGAATCCAATCAGCAGATGCCTTGAAGTCCTTGGTTGTATTTATTATAACTTCATCTTCAGCTTGAATAGCCATCTCAACTGTTTCTTCAATCCGTTTCCAACCAGCAGCAGTGCTCTGAGTCCTTCTTCTGAGCATGTCCATATCTTGACAAATGGACTTAACATTTTGAGCAGTATCTTCTATCAGATCAGTTGGAACAGCAGCAGCTTTGGTTGGTTGACTTACAACAGTCAACAAATTGGCAGTAATCTTCTCCTCTAATCCCTTCATTGAGTTTGAAATGATCTGTTGAATGGAATCCAACAGATTTGGCTGTTCACTTTGAGAAGTAGAGGGAATTTCAGTTTGAATAGGAGGTAAGGCAAGTGTTGTTTCTTCATTGATCTATTCTGCTGCATAAGGTATCTGTTCAGTAATCTGATCTGCTGGACCAGATGCAGGCTCTTCTTCTTTGGTCTCATCAGCATGACTAGGAGTGCTTTCCTTCTCCTTAGTCTGATCATTTTGTTCAGCAGCAGCCTCCTTTTCTTTAATCTGATCAGCTGGAATAGATTCTTCTCCCTTTGTCTCATCAGCTGGTTCAGACTCATCATCTTTTTCTTTGTTCTGACCAGTAGGGTCAGATGTACCCTCTTTTTCCTTCTGTTGATCAGCAACATCAGCAGTATCTTCTTCCTTTTTGTCCTTATCAGCAGGGGGTTCAATCTTCTTGATAGATTTGACAGTTTTCAGCAACCCTGCATCATCTAGAGTAGTTCTGTGAGAAATCCAGGTGAAATCATCAATAGGAAGAAATGGGGAGATTGGGTCCGTAGGCAATTCTTCAAATGGTTTAATATTAGGACCATAGACAATCTGCTTGATATTAGGAAGAGGGATCATAGTACTGGGTTGTCCCTTCAGCTTCCTAGTCTTCTTTGCCCATAATTCCATAGACTGAGCAATTGCCAGCTTGATGGATCTCTCCTTGAGATCTTCTGATTCAGCATACTCCTCTGGAACTGATTCAAGAATCTTCTTTGCCTCAGCCTTGGCAATGTGACTGATTCTTAATCTCAACTTGTCCAGAAAGAATTCTGAGTCTAGTGCTTGAGTTAAAGATCCAGTCTCAAGCCACTTCAACACCTAGGCTTCTTCAGCAGCAAATGCTTTCCAATTAGCAATCTGTTCTGGACTCTTAGTTAATCTGAAATCTCTCCATCTGTTGTACCTTATCTTCTCTTTGTTGAACATTGTCAGATGGGTGATTCTTGCATTCTCAGCATCCAACCTTTTAAGGAATTCTTCAAATATGTCAGGATCATCTCTGACAATCTCCAAAGCCAGTTTGACCTCTTCTCTTCTCTTAGGTTGTATTGCTGGAGTTGGCATAGCTGGTATAGGTTTGGTGGGATCTCTTGGTTTATCAATTTCTATCCCTCCAGTATGCTTAGGACCATGAGAGTCCTTAGCACTAGCTTCAATAGCAGCAGTTAACTCAGCTGCTTCTACAGCATCCCTTTGTTCTTGAGTCATCTTGCTGGCTTCTTCTTCCAGCCTTTTGAGCTCAAGTGCCTTAAGACGATCCTCCTCAGCCTTTTCTGCAGCCTTCTTCTGTTTTTCAGCTTCATCTAGCTTCTTCTTTGCAGCAGCAGAGACATAAGGGATCACAATCTTGCCAGTCCTTTTCTTCTTTGATTCAGGACTTTCAACAGCTTGAAGTGGAGTTGCAGCAACAGGAGTAGGATGCAGAAGGAGTGTTTCTCCTTCACCTGTTGTGCCAGTCTGCTGTTCAACTCTTTCCTCAGCAGACTCTCCAACAGCAGGGTTTGCAGCAGACTCAACAGCAGTTTCAGTAGAAGGTTCTTCAATGATAATTGGTCTCTCTGCTGTTGCTGTTGTTTCCCTTACTGTTTCTGTTGTTTCTTCTGAGAATGTCACCTTTTTCTTTGCTTTAGACTTTGGAATCCTCTTTGATGCTTCAGGTTGGGACCTAGCTTGGGGAGGTCCCCTTGCTTCTCTTTTGGTCCTCATTCTCTTCAGTCTTTGAAGAGGAATCTCTTCCTCTGATTCAGTTCTTTCAGGAGAGGAACCTGTCTCCATTTGTTCAATCTCCTTGGTGAAGTCATCAATCACCTTTTCAGGGATTACAACTTCAGGCTGTGCTGATCCAGCTTCAACAGCAGGGCTTGCTGTTTGATCAGCAAATTGACTTGTCTGACCCTCCTTCTTGCTTTTCTTAGAAGGGGTCTTCTTAGACTTTGCAGGAGCATTTCTTTTAGGAGCAGCCATTTTCCTTACTGGCTCATACAACTTAAACTCTTTACTACCATGGATGTTCTTTCCACCTCCCATTGGACATCCAAGGCTTTTGAACAGGTGGCTCCATAAGATAGCATATCTGACCCTTTTATCACACAAAAGATCAAACACATGAGCAGCCCAGTTTATCTTCATTCCATAGTAGATGCTGATCATGGTGTAGTATCTTCTTCTTGGTAGACCATCCAAGGAACTTGTATTGCAGTCCAGTACTTTCGCAATAATGTCAGCGAACCTCTGATACTCATCTTTCAACTGAGTCTTCATTAGAGTTCCTGTCATCTCCTCCCCTTCCTTAGCACAAATTGCCCAGAATTCCTCTTCTTTTTCAGACCCTAGGTCTGTCACATCTCCTCCCTCATTTGTCAGCTTGTAGATTTCACTTAATACAGCAGCTGAGATACAAATCTTTTTCCCACCGACAGTAGCAATCATCGTAGTTTTCTCAGGATTGATTTTTCTGGTGCTGTAGAAATCTTCAACATCTTCAAGGTACACATGCTCTTCGTGAGCTTCCAGAATTGGTACTAGTGATGCCTCTTTGATTTTCTTCATGATTGAGCGCATCAGATCAGTGCCAGATCTGTAAAACTTTTCATAGCTCAAATATCTTCCTTCAACAACCTCCATTGTGAGATAAGGTGGTGAAAATCTGTAGAGAACAGAGAGCTAGAGAACAGAGAGCTTAGAGAGTTAGAGAATTTAGGAATTTTGTGTGCGTAAGACGACTGATCTGCTCAGATCGGATTTTATACGTTTCTTTTGATTATTGATTATCGTGATAAATGAGAACCGTAAGATTAATCTGACAGTTTGAAATCGTGCGGGTGAGAATTGCGGACTTCAAATTGATTATTTTAATGTCAGATGGGCGGGAAACTCAATCGACACTTATCTGTTACTTATAAAAGCGTGTTTCAAAAGATACGATTTATAACCATGCTTATATAAGATATCAGATGAGTAGAGTTTAACTTATCTGACAGACGAGTGATCTGTTATCTGATATTACTAGAGAAAGCCAGTAGCTAGTAATCTTCCTCTGCTGTTTGTCAATCCATCAAGATAAAATAATCTTCAGTCTTCAAGAATTAAGAACACATCTTCTGATAACATAACTTCAACTAACTGTCATTAACCAATTTCATCTTTAGAGCAGAAGTACCGCTAGTCTTACACGTTCCCCCTGTCTTTAAGAATTCATAAGTTAACTAGTCTGTTGAAAGTTAATCCTTGAATAGAATAACGGATAACTAAGCTGTTGAACTTCAATCTTCTGATAAGTTCCCCCTCAGCTTATGCATCTAAATTAAGTAGTCCTAGCTCAGCTCTTAGAGTTGAGAACCTTACTTCACTTAAAGGTTTAGTGAAAATATCAGCAATCTGATTGTCTGTATGAACATACTCAATCATTACAGTCCCTTTTTCCACATGATCTCTAATGAAGTGATGCTTGATCTCAATATGCTTAGTCCTTGAATGACTTGTAGTATTCTGAGTAAGTGAGATTGCACTTGTATTGTCACAGTAGATTGGTATTCCACTGATCTTGATATTGTAATCTTCTAGTTGATGCTTCAACCAAAGTATCTGTGCACAGCAAGCTCCAGCAGCTATATACTCAGCTTCAGCAGTAGATATAGAGACTGAAGTTTGTTTCTTACTCATCCATGAGATCAGACGACTACCTAAGAACTGACAAGCACCTGTTGTGCTTTTTCTGTCAATCTTGCAGCCAGCAAGGTCTGAATCTGAATAACCAATAAGCTCAAATCCAGATTCTCTAGGATACCACAATCCCAATTTTTGAGTGCCCTTAATATATTTCAGTATCCTCTTGGCAGCTAAGAGATGAGATTCCTTGGGATTCGATTGGAATCTTGCACAAACCCCAACAGAGTACATGATATCAGGTCTGCTTGCTGTTAGGTATAACAGTGACCCAATGATGCCTCTGTATTTGGTCATGTCCACTGATTTGCCATCTTCATCTTTATCCAAACGAAGACTTGTAGACATAGGAACAGTAGCAGTAGAGCTAGTTTCCATACCAAATTTCTTGAACAGATCTCTTGTGTATTTTGCTTGGTTGATGAAGATTCCATCAGACAACTGTCTAACTTGCAAACCAAGAAAATAATTGAGTTCACCCATCATGCTCATTTCAAACTTATTCTGCATGAGCTTGGAGAACTTGTCACACATCTGTTGGTTAGTTGAACCAAAAATAATATCGTCCACATATATTTGCACAATTAATATATGATTTTCCCATTCTATTGTGAACAAGGTTTTATCTACCTTACCTTTACGAAATCTTTTAATTAAAAGAAAATCAGATAGGGTATCATACCATGCTCTTGGAGCCTGTTTCAGTCCATAGAGGGCTTTCTTTAGACGATACACATTGTCTTCTTGTTGATAAGCTTCAAATCCAGGAGGTTGTTCAACATATACCTCTTCTTGCAATTCTCCATTGAGAAATGCAGACTTCACATCCATCTGATAAACAGTGAAGTTCTTATAAGCAGCATAGGCTAGAAACAGTCTGATTGCTTCAAGTCTTGCTACTGGTGCAAATGTTTCATCAAAGTCTATTCCTTCTTCTTGACAATAACCCTTGGCCACTAATCTTGCTTTGTTTCTGGTAACAATACCATCTTCATTCATTTTATTTCTGAAAACCCATTTAGTGCCAATGACTCTTTGATGACTTGGTCTAGGAACTAAGTACCATACTTCGTTCCTTTCAAATTGATTCAACTCTTCTTGCATAGCTTCAATCCAGAAGGAATCATTTAGAGCTTCTTCAATTTGTTTAGGCTCTATTTGAGATAGAAAACTAGTGAACATAGCATCTTGTGCAACAGCTCTTCTTGTTTTCACTCTGTCCAAGGGATCACCAATCACTAACTCTGGTGGGTGATTCCTGAGCCATCTAAGATCAGGTTGCAAATCTGGATGATGTCCTCTATCTTGATCTTGCAACACTACTGTTGGAATTCCAGTAGTAGTCTGTTGAACAGTCTCTGGTCTGTCAGCTGTTTGTAACTCGTCTGTTAGGCAATCAGTGATCTGATTTTGAACAGCACTTGAGTTGGCAGCTGAGTTGAGATCAGACAGTATGATGGGAACATATTCTTCATTCTTTCCAATATTCAACTTCTGTAAATCAGTAGATAGATCTTGATTAGTAATTTGATTCTTTTCAGAAGATTGACTTGGCTCATCAAATACTACATGAATATATTCTTCTATTAGTAATGTTCTTTTGTTAAAAACTCTATAAGCCTTACTAACAGTAGAGTATCCTACAAAAACAGCTTCATCAGCCTTCTCTACAAATGCAGTAAGGTGATTTTTCCCATTATTTTACACAAAGCATTTACAACCAAAAATTTTAAAGTAATGAATGTTTGGCTTCCTGTTGTTCCAAACTTCATATGGAGTCTTGTTCTTATTTTTGTTGATCATGCATCTGTTCTGGGTAAAGCAGGCTGTATTTGTTGCTTCTGCCCAAATCTTTGTGGCAGCAGCTTAGTTTCAGCTATCATTGTTCTGACAGCTTCCTTTAGTGTTCTGTTTCTCCTTTCAGCAACACCATTCTGTTGAGGGGTTCTAGCAGCTGAATACTCATGATGTATTCCTTTGATATTACAATAATTTTCAACAGTAGAGTTTGTAAACTCTGTCCCTCTATCTGATCTGATCTTCAATATCTTTGTACTTTTCTCATTCTGGATCAGTTCCATCAGATTAATAAGATGTTCCTTGGTTTCACTTTTCTTTTTCATGAATATCACCCAAGTATATCTTGAATAGTCATCCACAACAGCTAGGCAGTATTTCTTTCCACCATTGCTAACTGGATCAATGGGTCCAAATAAGTCCATATGTAGCAGCTCCAAGATTCTTTCAGAAGATTGGTGCTTCTTGCTTTTGAACGATGACCTGATTTGTTTACCCTTCTGACATGCGTCACAGAGCTTGTCTTTGCTCAGGACTGTTTTTGGAATCCCTTCTACCAAATCATTCTTTATCAGTCTGTTTATGGTCTTGAAGTTTAAGTGATTCATCCTTTTGTGCCACAGCCAACTAACTTCACTTGGTGTTGATGCCACCAGACAAACGTTTGAATTCTTGTCAGCAGAATTCCAGTCGACTATGTAGACATTCCCTTGTCGTCTTCCAGATAAAATTACCTTCTTTGTACCAATCTGTTCAACGTAGCACTTATCTGTTGAGAAGATAACAGAATATCCCTTGTCACAAAATTGACTTATGCTCAGCAGATTATATTTGAGGCCTTTAACATATGAGACGTCAGATATCTCTATGTTTCCTCTTATCAGTCTTCCTTTAGCTTTAATCTTGCCTTCCTTGCTGTCTCCAAAAGTGACTTTTGGACCATCCACAGCAACATCATCAGTCAGCTCATGTATGCTTTCACACATGTGCCTTGAACATCCACTGTCCAAGTACCAAATCTTCTCTACTTTACTCCTACTCCTAATCCTAACCTACAAAACAAAAATAAAATTGTTTTAGGTACCCTTATTGAGAGGGTCCTGAAGGATTAGTTCCACCTTTGACAACCCAAGATGTTGATGTCTTAGGCTTCTTAGGCTTCTGAGTTTTGACAGGAGCATGAATAGTTTCATTTTTATCATAATTAGCAGATAAGTTATGTTGTTGATCAGTATGATAAGAATAATGTTCATAAGCAGGGTAAGGTGCATGATAAGCAGGGTATGCATGCATTGGATGAGCAGAATATGGTGCATAGTAACTAGGGAATTGAGGTGCATGATACATAGGAGGATATGCAGCAGGTTGCACATAATATGACTCATTTCCATACCAAGCATTTTGATTTTTCTTATTCTTATGCTTCTTTGGTTTACTCGTTGCTTGCTCATTAATAGACGACTTAGTTTTACCACTAGTTTGATTGACTTTGGCTTTATCAGCAGACTTCTTAGGACTCTGCTGTTTGGTCTTACTAGTCTGTTTACCTAAACTAGGCTCTTTGCTCTTTTTAGCCTTAGGAGATTTCTTCTCCTTTACCACTTTCTCAGGTGAAGTAGGTCTAGCAGTTTGAACATACAGAATGACCTTACTATTGTCAGCAGATATAAATTTCTCAGTATGGTTCAATTCTTGCTTATCCTGTTCTAAAGGCATCTTCTGTTTACTAGACATGTGAGTGGATGCAACACATGATTTTTCAAGAGGCTCAATAATTTTCTCAAGTTCCATGATTTTTCCTTTATAGACTTCACATTCAGCTTTCAGAGATTCATTCTCTTGCTCAAGCAGTTTATATTCAGCTGATTCTTTTAGCTTTTCAGCTTTAAGTTTCAGTGAACTGTTTTGCTCTTTCAGCAATATCATCTCTTCCTTAAGCTTTTTAAATGCATCAGCAATGCTAGTATTGTTGAGCATCATTTGTTCAAATGAATTGAATAATTCATTGTCAAGAGGAGTTACCTCATCCTCTGAGTCATCAGATTCCTTTGCCATCAGGCAGAGGAGAGCAGATTTTTCTTCATCAGAGGATTCTTCATCAGACGTGTCTGAATCTGAATCAGATGAGTAGACAGCAGTCAGCTTCTCTGCTTCAGCCATCATTGCCTTGCCTCTCTGATGCTTTCTTTCTTTTCTGATTCTCTTCTCTTCTTCAGTGTACTTCTCTGCTTTTGGATATGGACAGTCTCTGATGAAATGTCCCAATTTCCTGCAGTTATAACACATTAATTTTGCTTTATAATCATCTTTTTCTTGAGAAGAAGAGTTAGGTTTAGAAGTAGAAGCATTGTTGTATTTGTTCTTCAATTTTCTCTTGTAGAACTTCTTGAAATTGTTCATTAGCAATGCTACATCTCCAGCTGTGTACTCCTTTTTGTTGAGTAGAGTGGCTTCATCAGATGAGTCCACTTCTTTACTTTTCTGTGCTGGTCTTCTGGTGTTTTCAGCAGCAACCAGGGCAGCTGTGGGTCCTGAAGTTGAGGTTTCTTCAATTCCCATTCTAGGCAGTTTATACTCATATGCCTTGAGTACTGAGAACAACTCTGTAAGAGAGATTTTTCCCAAATCCCTTGATTCTTCCATTGCTGTCACCTTCATGTTGAATTTTGGAGGTAAAGCCTTCAGCACTCTGATGGTTATCTCCTTGTCCGTGAAAGTTTTTCCAAGCTTCAAAACTTCATTCAATGTTCTGGTAAACCTCGTATCCATCTGATCAATGGTCTCTCCAGACTTCATCTTGAAGTTGTCTAGCTTTTCCAGAGCAACACTCAGCTGATGCTCTTTAATGGCGTCGTTTCCTTCGCTCATATCTCTGACTTTATCCCACATCTCTTTTGCAGTTTTGCAATGTTTGACTTTGTCAAACCGATCATTGTCCAGGGCTTTAGTCATGATGAATCTTCCGACCTTATCCAGATTGAAAAGCTTTATTTCTTCTGGAGTCATCTCATGAAGATCTTTTTCCACAACCGTATCAACTTCATTGATTTTTATGGTCTTTGTGAATCTGAATGGACCTTTAATGATACATGTGTACATGTTATCATTATAAGCAGCTAAGAAGATCTCCATTCTGATCTTCCAGTCTTCAAAACACATACCAGCAATGTGGGGAACATGGCTGATACAGTCCATTTTTCAAAAAGTTTTAAATTTTCAAAAAGATGCTCTTTTGAAAAGTTTTGAAAAACCTTTGAAAAATACTTGGATCAAGCTAATTGATCAGGCAGCTGATTCTAATGAACCACCCGCTCTGATACCACTTGTTGGTCCCAAATGGTCAGATGAGGTCTAGAGGGGGGGGGTGAATAGACCTCTAAAAATTTTAGACTTAAAAACTTTTTACTGTTCTGTCAGCAGACTAAGCTGATGAAGAACAGTAAGATAACTATGCTGATCGTGAACAAATCTTGAACAGCAGAGTGACCACTTTTCTTACAGTTTACTTAGCTGATTTCAGTGAAAATCAGTTTTATCAAGAGTATACTTGCAGCGGATGTTTGAAAGTGTTTTTCACAAGTAGACTAAGTCCTTAAAAGATTTTATCCCCAGTTTTAAAACTCCTTATAAAATCTTTTTTGATAATTCAAAGAGTAAACTTATGCAACTTGAAAATATGCAAGAAAACTTTATATGCAAGGATAACACAAATAATTTTTATAGTGGTTATATGGATGTAAATCCTTTAGTCCACTCTTCCAGATCACTTAGATTCTGGGTTATACTATAATCACAAAGATTACAATATGTCTCCACTTATACCTAGACAACAAATGAAATGGCTATAAGCTCGCAATAGGAAATCACAAAGAAGACCTATCCTCTGAAGTTAAATCACTCACAAAGATGGATTCTAACTTCGCACAACACTCAGCTAATACAAATTCACTCAGATTGTATTTTTCTGTTTTCTTCAACTGGGTTTCTGTCAACAGATGACTTCCACCAGACGAGTGAGCTGTTCAAGCTTCTTGAGACTTTGAAAAATTTCTGCTTCGAATGCGAAATCTCAGAATGTTGTTGTGTGTCTCTCACTTCGAAATCAGCTCTATTTATACTTGAATTTGAAAATATGACCGTTGAAGGAAATCAAATCTTCAAATCCATAGCCTTAGCCCGAAAATCAGAACGGCTACCTGCTACAGTCCTTTCTCTGCTGTACTTTCCTGTAGCAGCATTAAATGCACTCTGCTGATCCGAGAGTTAATTCCAATCATTTGCCATTACTACCCTTCTCTTTCAGCATTTATTACACCAGGTGCATTTATTACCGTTGGACTTCTCTCATGATCTCTTCTACTCTGCTTATCAAAGCAACCCATCTGATAGTCACTCTGCTGATCAAATAATGAACTAATCTGATTTGACTCAGCTGATGACCTACCCTTCTGTTCGCTGTTTCAGCATGAGATCACTAGTCTTCTGGGCTTTGAACTTTGAACTCTTCTGATGTCTTCTTTTACTTGTTCAAAATTTTTCTAAGGGAACTAAACTTTTCATACTTAGCTGATTATGATGTTTTGGAAATCATCAAAACCTTCCCTTAATTACTTAACTTCTTTGCACTCCATCTTCATCTTCATCCAACACCCGAGTCCTTAGTCTCAAGGTAGCGAAAGACTTGTAGCAGAGAGTAGAAGTAATGCCCAGTATCAGGATCAATGTAGAACTGAAAAAATCATATTGAAAAGAAAAAAATTAATACACACCAAAGAAAGCAATGGAGAAAATAAAAAGACATATACGGAGTTTGAGTCAAATGTATAAGAAGGGCAGAAAGCTAATTAAAGATTCAGTACCTCTCGGGTCTTGCCACCCTTATTTTTTGTTCTTGTTTCCTTAATCCACCCAGTAGGTAGTTTTTCTGCAACAGTCCTTTTGATGTCGATCTACAATGTTGCACAAATCAAGAACTCTTCATAATATAGGAATGTCGTAAGAATAATAAATGCATAACCTAATTATAGTGTGAGATTAATGCGGGCACGCCACTTTTTAGATGAGTCCCACATATGGACTAGTGGTCCTAGACGAAATAATATAAATGGAGTTAAGGTTAAACCACTTTGATTCTGACTGATTATATTAGCAGAGGGTTCACCATATTCAGCTTCTCTGGTTTTTTCTCAAAATTATCGAGATATCGAAGCACCTCTGGCTTGGAGTTGAATCTTTGACCATTTGATTTGTTGATGTAATACTAAACAAATCAAAAGATAATAATGAGAAACTAAATTTAGCAGCATATAAGTTTTGACAAAATTAGAAGGATCAAAAGGAGTATATAACTATCAAGTATGCACTTATATAAGCCGTCCATTAGGATATTTGTGATGCACTACGCAAATTCTTAATTGGTAGTTCAAGGTGAAATTATGCGCGGCTGGACAAAACATGCTTATCCAAATTATAATACGTTGAATATTTAAATCTCCATCTATTCTCAGCAACCTAAGCAAGAGAAGACCTTGGAAGAATTGGTATAGATTGTGTATCGAAGAAAGAATCAGATATTCATTCATCAAATCATTCACACCATAGTCTAATAGAAATTTACTAAATTTAAAATATTATCGGACAAGAATAAAAATAAGATACATTCTACATGTCGATACCGACCAATATGGAATTAATATACTATCTATTAAAACATCTTACCGATTGAGGAAGAATAAAGAAACATGTCTCATTATTAAGATGATGAAATTTAATGTATTATTTAATACATCTTAAGGTGTTAGTAAGAATAAAAAAAGATAAGTAGCACATCTCATAACAAAAAGGACGGAGAAGTCCCCTAGCCATGAGTGAACCAGTCCCTCTATGGAGTAAAAATATCTTTTCCAAAGCCCAAAAGAGGATAGAGAAAGATTCCCGTTCGACTTCAAGAAGTATTACCACATCATTTTTTTGAACGAACATCAATATACATAATGTAAGGACTCTCTCTCTCTCTCACTCTTACACTCTATTCTGTATTTCTAAATTATTATTTAGAGAGATCTACAAATCAAACACTTCCTTTTATTAAATGAGCAATCAAAACTATTGTGGTGCACGATTAGGAATAGGTATTGTTATTGTAGTGATCGTAGTACGAAGTACTTGTTGGCGTGCTCATAAAGACTTCCCACAGTGAACTGGTCTATGATCTATGCTCAGAAATTAGTTTGCCTTATGGACTTCAACCTTGGATCTGTGCATGTTAGGATCACGTTGAAACTTCCTCCGTAAAACCCTAACAAGTAGTCCAAAACCACCTCAGATTCAAGTCTGAAAAAGATTTATTCTTATTAGTGAAAATTTTGTTTACAAGGGCACTGAAGTCTTTCTTAGGTAAGTGTAACCTAGCTATTTATAATTTTATTCCTCATCGCATTATCTTTTATATTCTCTTGAGAAGCCCTAGATTCCCCTTCCCATTTGATTGATCTTTCATTTTATTCACATATTGGCATTTAGTTCATCTGCGTGCCTCTGATTTATCAAATCTGATTGTTGGGCCTAAACCTGAAAACCCTAACTAACCCACTTTTGTCTATTAAAAAAAGTTCATACTAAGAATTTGATTCCTACTGACACAACAAGGTTCAATGAGGTAACCAATCACATTTGGAACAAAATACTATATGATTCCTACTGACACAACAAGGTTCAATGAGGTAACCAATCGCATTTGGAACAAAATACTATAAATGTTCTCTGTAACATCAATTTTTTTCTTCTAATCTTCATCTTTTGCAATGTAAAATAAAG
Source organism: Penstemon barbatus (assembly GCA_003313485.2). Lineage (NCBI taxonomy): Eukaryota > Viridiplantae > Streptophyta > Magnoliopsida > Lamiales > Plantaginaceae > Penstemon > Penstemon barbatus. The sequence goes on from CM064880.1 coordinate 19,463,935, forward strand.
CAGAATTACAAGCATTAAATGCATGACAAAATTCCTTTTTAATAAGAAAAAATTCCCCAAACCCTACTCTTATCCTCCCCGACAAAGACTATTATTTTTATCCATCGTAACTTGAAACGAATAAGTCTTCACCACCATGCAGATGACCTCCATATCTACTCTACCAATCTATTCAAGTCAAGAACAGTACAAATAAGCATACAGATAACCTCCATTCTACTCTATCAATCAATTCAAGTCACCAACAAATCAAAATTGTTACATAAATCTCAAATGAAATGAACAAAAACTAAGGTAAACACCAAAATATATCTAAATCAAAGCAATTGAACTAATTTACCTTGTATTTCTTTCCATAGTCCCGAATTTCCACAACAACTTTCCAATCCTCTGGCAACCATTCCGGGTTTTCAAGATCCATTTCAAGAAATACTTCAATTGACCCTAATCCAAAACCAGGACTAAAAAAATAAAAAAGAACACCAATCAAAGAGAAATAGAAAAGGGGGAAAAATAAAGATGATTAAAGCTATTTCCGCAGCCCTTTTCTCACTGAAGGTTCACGAACACTATAGGGTATAGGGAGTAACGAGGGAGGGTGTAGATACAGACAAAATGCATTGACAACCACATGTAGCTAAATTTCTGATATTTTCTCAAGAATTCAAAGTCCAAATGAGTCCAAATGACTCCATAAAATCTAGTAATTTAATGGACCTATTCACATAATTTATTATTTTTACTAATATAGAAAATAACATCTCATTTGGATATACATTACAGTGAGTGTGAAAAATACTACGCTGAATACTTAGAATACTACTATAATACCTTTGAGATTGTCACAATTAAATGCACAATAGTAATGAGTAAATACCCATACAAATAACCCTTGAAATCGAAAATAATCAGTTCAATTAGTGAAGTTTTCTGAAATTATGGAATACCTGAGAGAAATGGCGGCACATAACTCCGATATGAAGGTTGCTCTGAAACGAAGGTCGGGCTTCAACCAACCCCTGAAGTTCTACGATTTCCCATTCTGGACAGTTGCCTTCTCCACAACTGCAATTATCCTCGATTTTCATATCAGATTACGGTCCTCAAAATTAGGGTTTTTAAAATTAGGGGAGATCGAAAATTCCCTTATTTTAGACTTTGGAGTGGAATTTGGCGGCAAGGGCTAAGGCTTTGATTGTATGATTCTTCGAACGACGACGTTGCATGTCTTGAAAAGTCATTTAAAAATATTCTTAATGAATTGAAAATAAAAAATAAATCGAATGTGAATACAATTTTTTAAAAATTTATTATAGTAATTAACCTATTTGTATCAATATAAATTAGAAACTAATTACAAGATCGAAATAAAATTCACCTATTTGTACCAATATAAATTATAAAATAATTTTAAAAAATATATGAAAATTTTCCAATAGGTGAATTATTAATATTTTTATTTTTATTTTGTTTGTTCACTTTTTTTAGTTTTAAATTATTTTATAATTTATACTCATACAAATTGGTGAAATATTAAATTTGAATTTTGAATTTCCAATTCTTCTAATTCTTTTTATTATATATGTGAATTATTATTATTTCTTTTTTTTTTTTTTGATTTTTTTTATTCGATTTACATGATTTTTGATTCATGAATATTATTTTTAATGTCTTCTTATTTTATTTTTGAAATTATTATTTTTAAAAGAAGTCAAGGACTAAATTGATACAAACAGGTTTTTTGGGAGACTTAAATGTAAAACTATCATAGTGAACTGACAAATACCCTTAGGCTGTGTTCGGTTGGGCCAATCCTAATCGGCCCAATTGCTAATTTGGGCTCACTAATTAATCAGGCCAAACTAATTAGTGGCCTGTTCGGGAGATTAAATAATTTTAATTGGGCTTTGCCCCAATTATTTTATTTCGTGTTTGGTTGGCCCAATTAGTTGTAATTGCTGTTTTGCCCTTAGGAGACTACAAATCTAACCACACATTTGAGAATCATTCACGGCCCTTGGATCAACAACATCCCACTTGAGAGTAGGGCTTCAGAATACTATTCCTCATTCTCCAAAAAATGCGCCGTCTTCTTCATCTCCCAACCCGTCTTCAATTTCGTAAAATCCACCTCAATCCACCATGGAAATTAGATGTTCTATGTTTCTCCAACACATCCATGAGTGTAATTCCTCCCCTGCGACGTCTACGTTCTTCTCCCACCTCATATTCAGTCTCGGCCCTTTTTCTATACCTAAATCCACCATGGAAATTAGACACACAATTATGCGGCTGAGATCCTCTCCACTTGCGGTGGCAGGGGCAGTGACCCCGAAAACTTGCAGCGAATTCTCCGACTGCTTACTAGCTATGGCATGTTTAATGAACACCTAAGCAAAGATGACTCACAAAGAAGGTATATTAATTATGATCTACTGAGCAACTTAACTATATTTGTTATATAAAAATACACATATTAATTATTGTGCTTCTTTCAATGATCGATGTATGTCGTGGACATCCTGTTACTTTCAATTACTACCTGATTTTGATGCTTAACCTTCTCTTAATATGATTTTTCCTTCAATTTCATGCTATATGCATAATTGTGTGTGTAATTTATGAGATATGTATAATAAACACTTTGTCCATGAGTTATTCTCTTGTTTATCCAACACATCCATGAATCATTCGCACATCACATTAAACGGGCTTTTTGTTGTACCATTAAACGAAAAAAAAAATTCCAAACGTCGAACGGATTCAACAATACACATGTAAGTTTGTTATCTCGATATGGTTTCGTAGTTTTAATGGGTTTTATAGTAGATTTTTAGCCAAAATTAGGGTTCCATTTATTGGTTTTTGGGTTTTATGTTTTCGTGATTCTTCAAATTTGGGGGTTTACATGAAATTAATGTTTGCCGAAATTCTAACAAAATTTTGGAGTTATTTCAATGCAATTTTTGTTAACTAATCTGTTTTCCTGATTTTTTCAGGCATTTACCCAGTTTTCTGTACGAGATGAAGCATTGCTGGATTGTGAATTATTTTGAGGGATGAACTTCTATTATTATTGTTTGATTCTGTTTAATTTCATGAGTATTATTGCTATTGTTCATTACTTGTTTGTTTTGTGTATTTTTTGCTATGTTTGAGCTTGTGCTTAGAACATGTTTGAGCACTATTATTTTATCTGGTTGTGACATGATAATTGATTATTATTATGTACATATGATAATTGGATATTTAGTGGAATATGAAATATGATAACTGATTATTATTATGTACATATGATATTTGGATCACTTGTGGAATATGGAATATGTTCTGTTTTCAGAATATTTTGGATTGATATATAACTTGTTCATCTCATTATGGGCCGATCCTTATTATGTATATATTTTTAAATATAAAAATCAACTATTTTATCAATACACAACATTTCATCACACAACAAACAACACAAAATAAAGTAAAATCAACTATTTTATCAATACACAACATTTCATCACACAACAAACAAAACACAAATAAAGTTTTCTTTAATATAGGAGTTTCAAAGCACTACAATACCACCACAAAAGAGTGAGGTTAACCCATTTAAAGGGAATGAAAGAAAAAAAAAATACAAACAAATAAAAAAAAGTTCCATAAAAAAATGTACAAGATTTGGGTATAGAATGCTTACCCTATCTATTCTTCTTCCTCAACTTGTTCAAGCTATTTCCTTTGCTAAAAACACAAGAAATGTAACAAATTATTACAAATAATAGTTTGGGAAGAAAAAATTTGAGAATCAATAATTACTTTGTTATTACATCTAGTCACAAAAGAGTTACATGGAGATAATAATTTAAAAAAAAAAAAAAAAATTGATAGTGCTCACCGTACACCACCAATGGAGGGAAATGGAGAAATGAGTTAGGTGGGAATTGTGAAGAAGGAGACTTTAATCTGACCAATAATTTGATGGCAATTCTCCCGTAAATATCATTTTAACTTAGGGACAATTTTGTCTCAATTTTTAGCAATTTGGCCCAATTAAATAATTTATGGGGGGTGCCCAAACTGTAATCGACCCAATTAAGGGGGTTGGCCCACCAATTCGTCCAATAACTCCGGGCAGCCCGAAAAAATATTGGCCCAACCGAACATAAAACAACCTTCTTTTATCTGGGCCTATCTCCCCGATTGGGCTCCAATTGGGGCCTAATCTGAAGAACCGAACACAGCCTTAAGAATATGCACATTCATATCGCATGACCTTGTCGTCGTCATGAACTGGCTGAAAAAGATCAAATTGAAACAAATAATCCGTAGTAAAGACTAACATGAAAAAGAATACAAGAAGATTGACTCTGTAAAAAGTTATAGGAGAGAATTGCACTTGTGGTACCAAAATTTATATCGATTCTCACTTTGAAGTACCATAAAAATTCAGCCCGACACAATTGGTACCATAATTTAAAAAATCATCTACTTACATTTGATATCGTTGTTAAAAATAACGGTTAAGTGGTGACGTCAGTTAAGTCATATTTCAAAGTTGATGCCATCACATTTATATCATATTATTAATTATTTAATATTTATTAAAATAAAAAAGTTATATATTATTAAAAAAAATTAATTAAAAAAAACCACCCCCTCCCCACACCTAAATTTCAGGGTGCCAGATTTTGTAGTCAACATAAGTAATGGCATCGATTTTGCAATAAGACTTAACTGCCACGTCACCACTTAACAGTGTTTTTTAAGGTGTTACCAAATGTGAGTGGATTTGTTAAATTATAGTACCAAATGTATCGGCCTGAATTTTTATGATACCAAAGTGATAATCAATATAAAGTTTGGTACCACAAAATTAATTCTCTCAAAATTATAAATAAGGAGGACAATCAATGTCATTTACCCTTTAATTTAACAATGGTATTGAGTTTAATATATTTAGTTAAATTTAGATATACTATGGCTCATCGTTTGGTTATATTAATTTAGTAATTTAAAGCAAAACAGTTCAAACTTTAAATATGTTTTTATTTTTTCTAGATTTCAAACATGCTAATGTTATTAAACAAATTTTCATATACAATATAAATAGTTATTTTATGAATTATTATTATTATTATTATTATTCCCTGAAGTCTAGTGTGGTAGCCATGACATCTGAACCCACCACATTCACCTAACAATCATAGGAGTTATTGACGCATAGCGCAATAAAACATAAAGGGTTCTTCGGGCTAGATTGCACAATGCATCACAAAGTGGTTTTTGGACTCGAGACGGCCTAACAATATATTCTATAAACATTGTTATGTCATGCTCTATAGAGCAAATAACGTGTGTTGTAACGCACGTTGCATGAGTTATATATAAACATAATGTGCGCTATAGTGCAAATTCGAAGCATCATCCTTAGCTATCTCATCAATGAACATTTTTGTTGCAAATTCAAAACAAGGATCAGTTCAAGCATTGTCACAAGACAACATAGAAGACGAAACTGAAGTTTGATTATTAGGTGAAGGCATAAAAGACATTGGATTCTCACCAACTTTCTTCACATCTTCAATCGGAATTGCACTATTCAAAGTTTTGATTGTTAATTCCATTGGAATCGCATCAGTGAGAATTTTAAATGCATGGATCCTCCGTTAGATCGTTCAAATAGTCGTCAAATTATTATTTTTATCTTCTTCATTCTCAATGACTGTCTTTTGCTTTTCAATGCAAGCAAGATCTTCTTTCAATGATGTAATAGGTTATTTCTTCTTATTACAAGTAGAAATTGTGGTATGGTCATTAAAGTCACTGAAATTACCTGATTTTCCAGTAATCTCCGGCGCAACCAATAAGCTAGCTTTACCATTAACTTCAGTTGTTTGTACTTCGAATAATGGACCAACTTCCCCACGAGCAAGCCTTTTTGAAAACCCAAGAAATAACTAAGTAAAATGATAAGAATAATGAAAATAAATAAACATTGAAGATATTTTCTATCCTTTGATGTAATGCCTGTAATACCTTTTCTTAAGTGTTTTATTCACTAAATTCAATAATCAAGCACACACTATCCTGAGAGGCGAAAATAAATCTTCAAGTTAGTAACAAACTAAATTGCAAAAAGGAGCTTTATGTAGTAAATAATTATGTTTTAGGTGGTTCGTACAATACAAAAGGATATGCTTAATACATGACTCTATGCTTTTACAGAGAAAGAGAAGGAGCGGAGGTTAAAGAAGAAGAGGGAATACGAAAAACAAAGGCAAGAGGAGAAGCTGAAGCAACAATTGAGGGAGACTCAAAGTAAAGTGTTGCTCAAGGCCCAAATGATGGCCTCTGGGTCCAAGGGCCATGGGTCGTCTAGCGGGTCATCTTAGAATGGCCGTATGAGTAACCCGTTATTAAATGGCGAAACCGAATATCGGCTGAAGAAGCCGACTACGTTTATGTGCAAGATGAAGTTAGTATATATCCAAGCTTCTCATTTGTGTTTGTTGTTCTTCTGCAATTACTTGGAAGGTCTTTAGCTACCGAATCATTCCTTTCTTCTTAACTCAATGTAATGTGGTTTTGGCATATTTAGTGTAGTGCACATTGCATTAGTTATATATATTATCCCACATAACATCTGCTGAAGTGAAAATAACACACATAGCGTAAGTGCAATGAACTAAATGTGTTGAGGTGTCGCAATTTGGGAACAAAAATTATTGCAACTTATAACATTACTTAAAAATCTAAACCAAATTAATTTATCTCGTCACATCAAACAAGGAAGGTTGGAGACTTCAAAGAAAAAAATATGAAAAAAAAAACCAAGTCAGACGAAAACTACCACTGGGCACTACGTTTTAGAATTTCATAATACTTAAAGTTTTGAAGTTAGCCACTTGCACAAAGTCACATAATTTGCTATTAGAATCCCAAACAAATATGTTTACAAAAAACTTCCATATGACCCCGTTTCAACGCGTTGTGAAGGATGTTGTCTGACAAAGTTCTGAGGTAGGACAAGATCTCTCACATTTTGTTGCTTAGCAGAAAGCTCCTTTTAAGCTTCAAATTGGATAAACGAATAATTGGGAAAGTAGCCTTCGTCTAACTTTGTAGTAACATCCGACGACTTAATAGCCTGCTGAAATGGTAACTCGAAGTTTGAACCATCATCCTTCTTAGCTACTTCATCACTGAACGCTTTTATCGCAAATTCAATACTAGTATCTGTCTAAATATTGGCACAAGGCAACACAGAAGACGTAGTAGAAGTTGTTTGATTATTAGGTGAATCCATAAAAGACATCAGATTCTCATCAACTTTATTCTCTTCAGTAGAAAATACACTAGTCATATTTTTTATTGCTAATTCCATTGGAATTGCATGAGTGAGAATTTTGAATGCATATTAAAAGCATGGATCCATTGTTAGATTTTTCAAAGAGGCATCAAATTCTTTTTGTATCTTTTTGTCATTAGCAGAAAGCTATTTTTCAGCTTCAAATTGGTTAAATAAATAATTGGGAAAGTAGCCTTCGTCTAACTTTGAAGTAGCATTTGATGAATTAATAGCCTGTTGAAATGGTAACTCGAAGGTTTGAACCATCATCCTTCTTAGCTATTCCATCAGTGAACGCTTTTATCGCAAATTCAAAACTAGGATATGTCCATATATCGCTCATAAGGCAACACATAAAACGTAGCAGAAGTTTGATTATTAGGTGAAGTCATAGAAAACATTAGATTCTCACCAACTTTCTTTTATTCAATCGGAATTGCACTAGTCACATTTTTTATTGTTAATTTCATTGGAATTTCACCAGTAAGGATTTTGGAATGCATATTTAAAGCGTGGATCTATAGTTAGATTTTTTTTCAAAGAGGCATCAAATTTGTTTTTATCTTTCTTAAACTCAACGATTGTCTTTTGCTCTTCAATGCAAAGGTCTTTGCTCCTTGATGTAATATATTATTTCTGCTTAGTTGAAGGTTTTTAGCTGCTGAATCAATATCTTTCTCTCTTAACTATCTATTTATTTCATTCCAACAACTTATTAACCCGCAGTTGTAACATAAGTTAATATAATAAAATTTTAATTTCCCTTCTAAATTTTTTCCCAAAATGAATCTATTAGTAGATTATCTTATCACAGCATAAGACATCTTTTGCACCTGATTTTAGTATTTGGTCCCAATCAACACCTCCATGTACTTTGTATTTAGTTACTTCAGTATTTTCCCTCATTCTCTTTGCACGTCCCAGTTTCACTCTATTTATTGTTTGTGGCTTATCACAAAGCTTAATAACAAGTGAATCATCTTCTTCTTCTTTTTGCTCCCCACTGTTCACTGGATAGTCCGTATCACCTTTAGAGTCCTCAAATAGTTCCAAATTTGTTTGCAAGAAATTTCACCAATAAAATCGTGCAAATATAATTAAAATATAATATATAATTGAACCATCCTATTTCTTCATGAGTAAAACTTGTTTAATATTGGATAATAACATTTTGAGAGATGAGAGATAGTTTGTATTTTTGTATTTACTATGCACATTCATTGTTCTAAGTCTATCACGTGGAACCTTTTCTTTTAGACTAAAAATGCACTTGGGCTTTGCGCTAGTTTAGGCTTACCCCAAGCGAACACTGCAATGTCTACGTTACAAGTTACAACCAACACTAGAAGATTGCAACTGAAAGATAATGTTGGCATGTCTTGACACCTATTAATATGATTAAAAAAAAACCTAAATTAAAACTAACTTTTGAAGTAGAAGAGCCCAAACCACTTTAATTCCACATAGGTACCCTACATCATTGAAAGATGATTGCAGTACATGCAATTATTATCTATACATAAAAATCCGTAAAACTAAATTTATCTCATCAAAACAGAAAGAAAAAAGACTATATTATTATTATTATTATTATTATTATTATTATTATTATTATTATTATTATTATTATTATTATTATTATTATTACTATTATTATTACTATTATTATTATTATTATTATTATTACTATTATTATTACTATTATTACTATTATTATTATTATTATTATTACTATTATTATTATTATCATTATTATTACTATTATTATTATTATTATTATTATTATTATTATTATTATTATTATTATTATTATTATTATTATTATTATTATTATTATTATTATTATTATCATTATTATTGCGATGATAACTGAACCCAACACATCCACTTAACAATCATAATAGTTATTAAGACATAGCGCAATGAAACATAAAGCATAGCACAATGCAACACAAAGTGGTTTTTGAACTCGAAGCTGCTGAACAATATGTTCTATTAACATTGTTATGTGCTAAACCGCGCTATAGAGCAGATAACATGTGTTCTAGCGCACATTACATGAGTTATATATAAACATTAACGTGCGCTATAGTGCAAATGACACATATAGCGTACATGCAATGGACTAAATGTGTTGAGGTGTCGTAATATGGGACCAAAAATTATTGCAATGAGTAATGTTACATAAAAATCTAAACTAAAATAATTTATCTCATCACACCAAACAAAGTTGGAGACTTCACAAAATAAGAATGGCAAAAAAGAAAAAGCAGAGTCAAACGAAAATGACCACAAGGCAAATTTCATAATAATTAAAAGTTTTGTAATAATCCTGCTGCAGAAGTCACAAAATGTGCTTCTTAAAAAGTCCAAAAAAAAAATGGTTTAAGTCTAAGTTTACACAAAATCAAGTTTTTCATTACTCAAGAAAACTTCCCACGCCCCCCTTCATCGTCAAGGTGAAAGCTGCTGTCCGACAAACCATCATCCTTAGCTATTTCATCAGTGAACATTTTTATCGCATGTTCAAAACAAGGATCGGTCCAAACATCGTCATAAGGCAACACAAAAGAAGAAGCTGCAGTTTGATTATTAGGTGAAGCCGTCGAAGACATTGCATTCTCACCAACTTTCTTCACATCATCGATTGGAATTGCAGTAGTCGAAGTTTTGATTGCTAATTCCATTGGAATCGCATCAATGAGAATTTTGAATGCATAATCAATGCATGGGTCCACCATTAGATCGTTCAGTGTATTACCTTTTGAGTCCCCAGCAAGTTCCAGTTCTGTTTGCATGAAATATCACAATTAAAATTGTGCAACAATTAAGCAATGAATAGTTGTCAATTTTAGATTTAATATGCAAATTTTAATTAAAATGTAAGATATAATTGAACTATTTGATGTCTGCATGCATGAAACTTGTCTTTTAATGGACAATAACAATTCTGAATGGGAGATATTTTGTATATCTGTCGTTAATATGCCCACTCTGTAATACTGTTCTAAGTCTAGCACGTGAACTTTTTCTTATATACCAAAAGCGGCACGATAACTGATTTCCATTCTAATTTTTTGCCAAAATGAATATATTGGTAAATTATCTTATCACATCTAAAGACATTTTCTGCACCTGATTGTAGTATTTGGTCCCCGTCAACACCTCTGTTCACTTTGTATTCAGCTACTTCATTATTTTGCCTCATTCTCTTTGCAGATCTTATTTCCACTCTATTTACTGCTTGTGGCTTATCACAAAGCTTGATAGCAAGCGAATCAGCTCCTTCTTTTTTCTCCACATTGTGCACTGTATCACCTTTTGAGTCCCCAGTAAGTTCCAATTCTGTTTGCAAGAAAAATCACAATTAAAGTCGTGCAAAAATTATGCAATATAGAGTTGTCAATTTAAAATTAAGAATGCAAATTCTAATTAAAATATAAGATATAATTGAACTATTTGATGTCTGCATGCATAAAACTAGTTTTTCACTGGACAATAAAAATTCCGAGAGATGAGAGATATTCTTTATTTTTGTCTTTAATATGTCCAGTCGATACTGTTATAAATCTAGCACGTGGAACTTTAATTTATATACCAAAAGCGGCGCTATTGAAACCGCGCAGACCACATGCACTTGGGCCTCGCTCTTGTACAAATATAGAATACCATCTTGACTTAAGTTGACATTTAATTAATTCTTCTCTAACAATATTATTGTTTTCATGACCTCTAATGCAAATTCTTTCTATCCGGGGCATCAAATCAGTGAGACAATGTTTTTTTCCTTGAATTTAACTAAGTAAAATGATAAGAATAATGAAAATAAACAAAAAATAAAGCTCTATGTTCTATCAATTTGGTGCAATGCCAGGAATAAATTTTCTCAAGTGTTTTTCTCACTAAATCCAATAACCAAGCACACACTATCCTGAGAGGCGAATTATGTTTTAGGTAGTTCATACAATAAAAAAGGATATGCTTAATAATACCTGACTTTATGCTTTTACGCCTGGTAGATCTTCGAAGTTCTTTCTTGGCAATCGACATTTGTCCTTTAGCTTCAGCAGATGTCTAGGGTTAAATGGGCAAAAGTTGAAGTTAGAAATAACAGAGAGTCCATGTAATCACTAAAAAGATTGCCTAAAAGTATTACATAGATGCAACAAACACCAAATATAGAAGACATTAAAAGACACTCAAGAAAAAAGAAATCAATTTTCGAGTTAAATATTTTGCGAAAAATATGGAATGTCAATTTAACTAAATGTTTCACAATACCCTCCTTTTGGTGCACAACGCACTGGTGAAAGTACTCAGGGACAGCTATATATGTAGCGAGACCTTTACTTATAGTGCCACCTTACCAATTCGAAAACTTGTTCTAATATATTATTTACTTAAATTTTTAAAGTTATAACCAGTCAACTGATAAAGCAGTAAGAAACAGAAAAAAATCTACAAGTCTACTGACAATTTGAGAATGATCTCCAACCTCTGCCTTGATACGATCTTTATCATCTGGCCTGGACTCGGGCTTTCCCGAGTCCTTAGTCTCAAGGTAGCGAAAGACTTGTAGCAGAGAGTTGAAGTAATGCCCAGTATCAGGATCAATGTAGAACTGAAAAACTCATATTGAAAAGAAAAAAATTAATACACACCAAAGAAAGCAATGGAGAAAATAAAAAGACATATATGGAGTTTGAGTCAAATGTATAAGAAGGGCAGAAAGCTAATTAAAGATTCAGTACCTCTCGGGTCTTGCCACCCTTATTTTTGTTCTTGTTTCCTTAATCCACCCAGTAGGTAGTTTTTCTGCAACAGTCCTTTTGATGTCGATCTACAATGTTGCACAAATCAAGAACTCTTCATAATATAGGAATGTCGTAAGAATAATAAATGCATAACCTAATTATAGTGTGAGATTAATGCGGGCACGCTGCTTTTTAGATGGGTCCCACATATGGACTAGTGTTCCTAGACGAAATAATATAAATGGAGTTAAGGTTAAACCATTTTGATTCTGACTGATTATATTAGCAGAGGGTTCACCTTATTCAGCTTCTCTGGTTTTTTCTCAAAACTATCGAGATATCGAAGCACCTCTGGCTTGGAGTTGAATCTTTGACCATTTGATTTGTTGATGTAATACTAAACAAATCAAAAGATAATAATGAGAAACTAAATTTAGCAGTATTTAAGTTTTGACAAAATTAGAAAGATCAAAAGGAGTATGCAACTATCAAGTATGCGCATATATAAGCCGTCCATTAGGATATTTGTGATGCACTACACAAATTCTTAATTGGTAGTTCAAGGTGAAATAATGCGCGGCTGGACGAACATGCTTATCCAACTTATAATACGTTGAATATTTAAATCTCCATCTATTCTCAGCAACCTAAGCAAGAGAAGACCTTGGAAGAATTGGTATAGATTGTGTATTGAAGAAAGAATCAGATATTCATTCATCATATCATTCACACCATAGTCTAATAGAAATTTACTAAAATAAAAATATTATCGGACAAGAATAAAAATAGGAACAAGAATAAAAATAGGATACATTCTACATGTCGATACCGACCAATATGGAACTTATATACTATCTATTAAAACATCTTACCGATTGAGGAAGAATAAAGAAACATGTCTCATTATTAAGATGATGAAATTTAATGTATTATTTAATACATCTTAAGGTGTTAGTAAGAATAAAGAAAGACAAGTAGCACATCTCATAACAAAAAGGACGGAGAAGTACCCTAGCCATGAGTGAACCAGTCCATCTATGGAGTAAAAATATCTTTTTTCAAAGCCCAAAAGAGGATAGAGAAAGATTCCCGTTCGACTTCAAGAAGTATTACCATATCACTTTTTTGAACGAACATCAATATACATAATGTAAGGACTCTCTCTCTCTCTCACACACTCTATTCTGTATTTCTATAATTATTTAGAGAGATCTACAAATCAAACACTTCCTTTCATTAAATGAGCAATCAAAACTATTATGGTGCACGATTAGGAATAGGTATTGTTTCTGTAGTGATTGTAGTACCAAGTACTTGTTGGCGTGCTCATGAAGACTTCCCACAGTGAACTGGTCTATGATCTAAGCTCAGAAATTAGTTTGCCTTATCGACTTCAACCTAGGATCTGTGCATGTTAGGATCACGTTGAAACTTCCTCCGTAAAACCCTAACTAGTAGTCCAAAACCACCTCAGATTCAAGTCTAAAAAAGATTTATTCTCTTATTAGTGAAAATTTTGTTTACAAGGGCACTGAAGTCTTTCTTAGGTAAGTGTAACCTAGCTATTTAGAATTTTATTCCTCATCGCATTATCTTTTGTATTCTCTTGAGAAGCCCTAGATTCCCCTTCCCATTTGATTGATCTATCATTTAATTCACATATTGGCATTCAGTTCATCTGCGTGCCTCTGATTTATCAAATCTGATTGTTGGGCCTAAACCTGAAAACCCTACGTAACCTACTTTTGTCTATTAAAAAAATTCATACTAAGAATATGGGGTGTGTGTGGATGGGTTTTGGCCCGGTCTCGCGGGTCTCGCGATACCGAGCCAAAACCCTTCCAAATGAGTTTTCGCCAAACCCATAAAACCATCAAAAAGCTATTTAGAAACTCACACTCAAATTCTTCAAACCTATAAAACATTGATTTGACACATACCAACTACTTTTTCTCCCAAATCTCACTAAAAAGACATTGATTTGACACCTATCACCTACTTTTTCCCCTAAACCCCAACATCCAAACCCAATCCAAGTGGGGTTTCAACTTATTCAAACCACAAAAGCCAAGAATCAAAACCCATCCAAATGAAGTCTCAAAGGTTTCATCGAAACCACCCAAATCAATTTTTTTAAATTGAGACCCGCGAAACCGAGCCAAAACCTATCCAAATAGACCCATGATTCCTACTGATACAACAAGGTTCAATGGGTAACCAATAACATTTGGACCTAAATACTATAAATGTTCTCTGTAACATCAATTTTTTTCTTCTAATCTTCATCTTTTGCAATGTAGAATAAAGCAGAATTACAAGCATTAAATGAATGACAAAATTCCTTTTTAATAAGAAAAAATTCCCCAAACCCTACTCTTATCCTCCCCGACAAAGACTATTATTTTTATCCATCGTAACTTGAAACAAATAAGTCTTCACCACCATGCAGATGACCTCCATATCTACTCTACCAATCTATTCAAGTCAATAACATTACAAATAAGCATACAGATGACCTCCATTCTACTCTATCAATCAATTCAAGTCACCAACAAACCAAAATTGTTACATAAATCTCAAATGAAATGAACAAAAACTAAGATAAACACCAAAATATATCTAAATCAAAGCAATTGAACTAATTTACCTTGTATTTCTTTCCATAGTCCCGAACTTCCACAACAACTTTCCAATCCTCTGGCAACCATTCCGGGTTTTCAAGATCCATTTCAAGAAATTCTTCAATTGACCCTAATCAAAACCAGGACTAAAAAACTCAAAAAGAACACCAGTCAAGGAGAAATAGAAAAGGGGGAAAATAAAGATGAGTAAAGCTATTTCCGCAGCCCTTTTCTCACTGAAGGTTCACGAACACTATAGGGTATAGGGAGTAACGAGGGAGGGTGTAGAGATACAGACAAAATGCATTGACAACCACATGTAGCTAAATTTCTGATATTTTCTCTAGAATTTAAAGTCCAAATGAGTCCAAATTGACTCCATAAAATCTAGTAACATTTAATGGACCTATTCACAGAATTTATTATTTTTACTAATATAGAAAATAACACCTCATTTGGATATACATTACAGTGAGTGTGAAAAATACTACGCTGAATACTTAGAATACTACTATAATACCTTTGAGATTGTCACAATTAAATGCACAAATGTAATGAGTAAATTACCCATACAAATAACCCTTGAAATCGAAATAATCAGTTCAATTAGTGAAGTTTTCTGAAATTATGGAATACCTGAGAGAAATGGCGGCACATAACTCCGATATGAAGGTTGCTCTGAAACGAAGGTCGGGCTTCAACCAACCCCTAAAGTTCTATGATTTCCCATTCTGGACAGTTGCCTTCTCCGCAACTGCAATTATCCTCGATTTTCATATCAGATTTCGGTCCTCAAAATTAGGGTTTTTAAAATTAGGGGAGATCGAAAATTCCGTTATTTTAGACTTTGGAGTGGAATTTGGCGGCAAGGGCTAAGGCTTTGATTGTATGATTCTTGGAACGACGACGTTGCATGTCTTGAAAAGTCATTTAAAAATATTCTTAATGAATTGAAAATAGAAAAAAAACAAATCGAATGTGAATACAAATTTTTTTAAATTTATTATAGTAATTAACCTATTTGTATCAATATAAATCGGAAACTAATTACAAGATCGAAATAAAATTCACCTATTTGTACCAATATAAATTATAAAATAATTTAAAAAAATATATGAAAATTTTCCAATCAATATATATTAGAAAAAAATTAAAAAATAATAATTCACCTATTTGTAACGATATAAGATAGAAAATAATTTAAAGAATCAAAATAATCACCTATTTATATAGATATAAATAGGTGGATTATTATTATTAGTTCTGATTTTTTTTTTCTTTTTTAATTTATATTGATACAAATAGGTGAATTATTAATATTTTTATTTTTATTTTGTTTGTTCACTTTTTTTAGTATTAAATTATTTTATAATTTATACTGATACAAATCGGTGAAATATTAAATTTGAATTTTGAATTTCCAATTCTTCTAATTCTTTTTATTATATATGTGAATTATTATTATTTCTTATTTTTTTTGATTTTTTTATTCGATTTACATGATTTTTTATTCATGAAGATTATTTTTAATGTCTTCTTATTTTATTTTTGAAATTATTATTTTTAATAGAAGACAAGGACTAAATTGATACAAACAAGTTTTTTGGGAGACTTAAATGTAACACTATCATAGTGAACAGACAAAAATACCCTTAAGAATATGCACATTCATATCGCATGACCTTGTCGTCGTCATGAACTTGCTGAAAAAGATCAAATTGAAACAAATAATCCGTAGTAAAGACTAACATGAAAAAGAATACAAGAAGACTGACTCTGTAAAAAGTTATAGGAGAGAATTGCACTTGTGGTACCAAAATTTATATCGATTCTCACTTTGAAGTACCATAAAAATTCAGCCCGACACATTTGGTACCATAATTTAAAAAACCATCTACTTACATTTGATATCGTTGTTAAAAATAACGGTTAAGTGGTGACGTCCATCACATTTATATCATAATATTAATTATTTAATATTTATTAAAATAAAAAAGTTATATATTATTAAAAAAATTAATTAAAAAAAACCACCCCCTTCCCACATCCAAATTTCAGGTGCCAGATTTTGTAGTCAACATAAGTAATGGCATCGATTTTGCAATAAGACTTAACTGCCACGTCACCACTTAACAGTGTTTTTTAAGGTGTTACCAAATGTGAGTGGATTTGTTAAATTATAGTACAAAATGTATCGGCCTGAATTTATATGATACCAAAGTGATAATCAATATAAAGTTTGGTACCACAAGTTCAATTCTGTCAAAATTATAAATAAGGAGGACAATCAATGTCATTTACCCTTTAATTTAACAATGATATTAAGTTTAATATATTTAGTTAAATTTAGATATACTATGTTTCATCGTTTGGTTATATTAATTTAGTAATTTAAGGCAAAACAGTTCAAAATTTAAATATGTTTTATTTTTTCTAGATTTCAAACATGCTAATGTTATTAAACAAATTTTCATATACAATATAAATAGTTATTTTATGAATTAACATTATTATTATTATTATTATTATTATTATTATTATTATTATTATTATTATTATTATTATTATTATTATTATTATTATTATTATTATTATTATTATTATTGTTATTGTTATTATTATTATTATTTTTATTATTGTTATTATTATTATTATTGTTATTATCTCTTCCACCTCCATGGCTCTGATACCATTCTTGACCCAGGTACACTCATAATATAAGGCTTATGATTAGATCGGAATAAGTTTTACAAGATAATAAATCCGTCAAATAATAATCTTAATAAATTCATGTTCAATATCAAAAAGCTCAAGAAAATGCCTTCACAACGGCTGGAGAGGGGCAAGGATATTTACTGATGGATCCATAAGATTATTCTTGCCAGAAATATAATCTTAACCATAATCCTAATTTCTTATATTATTTATGACCCATGTTCAAAATAATACTTTAAACACATGGGGTTTCTGATACATAGCAATATATGGTTCAACACATGATTAAAGAGTATTTAGCCTGTCATTAGGCTAAATATAAAACACAAATATAATAATTAAAAACAGAAAAGTAAAAGGAATACCTCAGTATAGACTTCAAACCAAAGCTTTATTTATTTCTCCAAATATATTTTACAAGATATATATTACAAAGTGGAAATATTCAAAACTGTATGTATTACAAGGAAGTAGTAGTAGTAGTAGTAGTGCAGTAATGGAAAGATGCCTTCCTAAGCAGCTGATGTCTGCTTAAATAGAGTCTGGAATTCCGGACTTGAAATCATTCTTCAAAATCATGTAATACTATTCAGAGCACTAATCATTCGTGTCCTTCTTTTTCAAAAGCTATGTCTTCTTTTTCAAAAGCCATGTCTTTTACTTTATCAAAAGTTTTACTATTTAGGAATCTTAAATAGTTTCTATTCTTCCCATCTTTTGTTGTCTCCATTTGCCGACAATAATTATTTTCTTGTTTTGATATTATCAAATATGGTTTCCAGCTCATACGCATTTTCTAGATCCTCATCATCATAATCCTCATAGGGATCTTGGGCTTCTCCTGCTAGATCACCTTTTGGTGCGGACGCCATAGACGTGTCAGATTTGGAATCATCTTCCATAAATTCTTTAAAATTCTTCTGTATATCTTTCTTCATTGCTTCCATATAAGCCTTAATAATTTCGGCTTTTGACAAATCTTGTTTTTTCATTTTTAGTTTTCCGGATATTACCTGGAAAGGACTAGGTGTTTCTTCTTTGTCCTTTGACTTATAAGTCAATAATTTAGACTGAATTAATTCTTCAGTATCTGCTCCATATAATTTTCCCGAATTTGGGTCAGTCTTGTTCATCTTTTCCCAAAATTTTGAGAAAGAAACTCTATATAGGCATGGTGTGTTGTATTCTGTATGACTTACAACTGGGATCCATTTAGAAATCCAAGGTATAGAAAATTCAATAAAAAAGTGCATCGAAGCTATAAGCTCATCTACTTTTTGTACAGCTATTAGCTGAGTAATTTGGGGGGATAAATCTATCCATTCTGAGTATAATTTCTTCCATGATTCTGGAAGAATTTGATATGTAGGACCGTGGTATGACCACCAATTGACAAACCAATTTGGGATAGGAGATTTATAAACTTCTCCACATATCTTGATAAACCAAGTATGTTTTTTCTTGGTATTTTGGTAATATAATACTTTATCAAATGCTGAGATATAATCCCAATAATTAAATTTAATAGAAACATTTTTCTCAGAAAAGATATAATCTTTTTCTTTGAAGGTGGATAACCCCCATTCTTGATATGACAAAATCTTTTTCACAATAATTTTACTGAAAGTATAACTTTTCTGATCATTTGAAGCAAATTGAGTAATTTCACAGCTTTCTGTTGCTTTAAGCAAATTTTCATAGAAATTTCTCTGCTTGTATGACGTAGCAGTGAATTGAGTATTATCAAGATACCTGTTCATTAGGAACCACGGGTCCTCTTTCCATTTCAGATCAGGATATTCCAGATGAAGTATGACTTCTTTCTTATTATTTTCAGCATAATTTATGCTGTCATCATATTCATTTTCTTGCAAAATATTTGCAAATGTCTGGGAATTTCCTTTTGAAGATGATGTGGATGATTCACCCACTCCAGAAATATTCTCTGCTACTAATTTCTTTCCATGAATTTGGGAGATTATGTTCCCCCTTCCTCCTCGACCTCTATAATTTTGAGGCCTGCCTCGAAAGGAATAGTCACGAGGTATCATTACCTGAAAAATCATTTATAGAAATTATTAATTCTCAGCAATCTGTGCTGGTATTCAATAATATCATTTTTATATTTTTCTTTAGCAGCAATATGATTACCACAAAAAAGATGAGGATACTTATCAATAAAGGATATATTATCCTTGCAGATATCAATCTTAGCTCTAAGATAGGAAATATTCCTTTTTACTGTTATCTTCTCAGACTTACTTAAATGGGGATCATTCATTTATAAAATCCTTGAATTCTCAGCAATTTATGCTGACAGTACTGTATCATATGTTCATAGAACTGTATATACTGTAATTTTCCTTCTTCACTTACAGTACGATTATTCTTTGCATCAATAATGCTTTTCTCATAATCTTCTATCACCTTTTTAATGATTCTTATAGTTTTTTTATTTTCTTTAAAATCACTCTTATTAAGAGTATTAAGACAAGGATGTCCTTGACAAATAAGTCCATCTCTAAGATAAACAGGTTCACTACTATTAGTAGGATAAGATTCTTCATTATCAGTAGGATAATCTTCTTCCTCTGGATCTACCATTATATATCCTGTAGATATTCACGAGTTAAAAAATCAGGAAGATGATTATCTTCTCCCTTTTTATAATAAATTTCAAAATCAAAAGGGGCTAAATGAGCCTGCCATCTTGCAAACATTTGTTTGGAAACATCATGTTTAAAATCTTTATTAAACATATATTTAGCAGATTTGCAATCAGTAAAAATTTTAAACTTTTGATTATATAAATCATCTTGGAATTTCAAAACACATTTAAGAATAGCAAGAATTTCTTTAGCAATAGTAGCATAATTTTTCTGGCTATTATTCCATTTTCCAGAATGAAATCTTACTAGAAATATTTGTTTAGTCGTAGGGCATATTTGCTTTAAAACTCCTCCAAAACCTATGTCAGAGGCATCAGTTTCAATAATTTTTTCCCAAGTGGGATTTGCAAGCATTAAACAAGGAAGTGATTTCACTTTATTTTTAATTAACTTGACAGCATTAGTATGTATATATGTCCAAGGAGTAGGAGACTTTTTAAGTCTATCATATAAAACAGCTGCATCTGTAGCTAAATCTTTATAATAAGACGAAATATAATTTAAACTTCCAAGAAATCTTTGGAGTTGAGTTTTATCAGTAATAATATCAGGAAATTTAGAAGCAAATTCTATACTTCTATTAATAGGAATAATTTTTCCTTTTTCAATATTATGTCCAAGAAATCTAATATTAGTTTGAAAAATAGACATTTTTGGTTTAGAAATAACCAAACCATGTTGAATGACAACTTTTTTAAATATTTCTAAATGTTTAAAATGATTTTCAATGGTTTTTGAAAATACTAAAATGTCATCAATATAAACAATTATAAAATCGCTATAAGGTATGAAAATATCATTCATAATTTTCTGAAATTCAGAAGGGGCATTTTTCAATCCAAATGGCATAACTTCCATTCATAATGTCCAAAAGGAACATTAAAAGCAGTTTTATATTGGTCTTTTTCACTAATTTGAATTTGCCAATATCCTGATTTTAAATCAAATTTAGAAAATATGATAGCATCATATAACCTATCTAAAAGATCTTTCTTATTAGGAATAGGATGCCTAATCCATTTCAAAACTTTATTCAAAGGTTTATAATTTATAACCAGCCTAGGGGCTCCCCTTTACTATGTTTATTAACATAGAAAGCGGTACATGACCAAGGTGAATTAGATGGTTTTATTAAACCTTTTTGTAAAAGAGATTCTATTTCTTTTTTGCATAATTCTAAATATTCAGAATTCATCTGACAAGGTCTAGCCTTAGTAGGAATTTTCCTTTCATCAAAATCTTCTTCATAAGGAAGCTCAACAATATGTCTTTTTCTTTCCCAAAAAGCATTAGGATGGTCATTACAAATTTCTAAAGATAATTTATTATAAATTAATTTTATTTTTTCTTGTAAAGTATGACTTTGCAGTTTCTCTTCAAGAGTAAGAATACTAACTTCTTGCTTTAAATAATTTAAATGAGAAACCTTATGTTCTAACAACTCTTTTAATTCATGTAAAAGTTTAGGAAACGGCCTGGTAATAAATTTAAAAGTTATTTCTTTTCCTTCAAAAGTTCCTGTAATCCCTGAGTTATCAACTCTAGTCAAAGGATAAATCTGATCAATAAAAGGGGTTCCAAGTATAACTTGGTTAGTAATGTTTTTAACAAGTAAAAAACTTGTAGGAATGCAAATCTTATCTTTGCAAATATAAGCTAAAGGAATTTTAAATTTTATATCTAATTTTTCTCCTCCAGCATGACTAAGAGAATTAGTAGTTTTATGAAAATATCTAGTAGGAATTATTCCTTCTTGTATAATATTCATGTCAGCTCCACTATCAACAAGAGCTATAATTTCTTTTCTAAAATGATTATCTATAAGTAATGTAATTTTTATAAACCATTTTTGAGAAATAACCATATTAAGGTTAGACAAGAAATTATCTTGGATAATATTATCATCAAACTCATTATGTCCAAATTCCACATGAGTACTAATCTGTTTAACCATTTCAAGGCGAGTAATTCTCTCTTCTAACTGTTGGTTAGTATTTTTTAAATTTGAAATCTCTATTTTCAAATTCTTTATCTCTTTATTCAAATCATTCACAGAAGTAGGTATTTCAATATTCTGTCTTTCTTTTAAAAGCTGATAAACTTTATTCATAGTATAAGGTTCTGACGAACTTATAGGCATAGTAGGTTGGATCCTATCAGAATCTTTACTAGTTGAAGGAATATCTTCTACTTGCATCTGATCTATCAATTTTAATCTTAATTCAGGATCTTTGATTTGTTTTAAGAATTCTAGCATATTTCCTGAAGTTAATACATTTAAATGCATATTTTTAAATTGAGAAAGGACTTTATAATAATCTTCTTTTTCTCTATGAATTTCACAAATACCTCCTTGGGCACAAGAATCACAACAATAACCAGAATATTGAGAAGCTATCTCTTCGTCTTCTAACATGTCAATTTCTTCTGAAGAATTATTACTAGAATTATTATCACTATCCTGAGATTCTTCAAGTTCTGATTCAGAATTTATAAGTAATTTTTCTAGATTTTCTTTCATAGATTCATCAATCTTTAATTCATTAATCTTTTTCTTCATTTTACACCTATTAGCGTAATGACCTATTCTTCCACATTTATAACAAACAATTTCTTTCTTATTAAAAGCTCTCTCTTCTTTCTTTCTATTCTTTTGATCTATTTTCTTTTTAGAAAGATGTCTCATTTTCTTATGGTGAGAAACATTATTAGTTCCTGAATTAGACTTATAATTCTTTCCTTTTCTTGAGGTGGTTGGAATATCCATGCCAAATTGATTACAAAATTGTCCTAATTGACTTTTTTCATTTAAGTTTTGTCTTTTAATTTGTTGGCTTAATTTTATTTCATTGCATAGAGCTAGTCCTTCTTGAATACAAGTACCAATCAGCTTACCATAAGTATAATCTTCATAGGGTATATTTATTCTATCTTTTCTAAGATTTTTCCTAACTCTTTCCGCAAATAGGTTAGGCAATCCATCAATAAATTTAGATTTCCAATGAGAGTTATTACACTCAGGTAATTCCATGACTCTACTAAGGAAAGTATCCTTATACCATCTAAAATCTGTAAGAGTCTTACATCTTAAATTCTGTAACATAGTTCTTATATTTTCACTATTATCGGAAATTCTTCCAGTAAAGTGTTCTAAAATAGTCACTATAAGTGTATAAACAGCATTCTCTACATTTTGACCATTTTCCTGTTTAACAGTTCTGTAAATATCTAATTTACTGGTTTCAGTTAAATAATTATCCCACCAGCCTTTTAATTGGCCAGTAAATCCTGCAACAATCATTTAGCAACAGTGCTATCACTATTATTATTACTTTTGCAAATAGTACTATACATAAGCATCCTATGAGCTAAAGTATAGATTTGTTTTTCAGTATATCCATCTAAATTCCATTCATAAATATTTTTCCCATTATAACTGTTATTAACAGTATATTCTTGTTCTTCATGCAACGTGTCCATAGGGGAATGTCTCCTATAATAATATAGTCTTTGAGTAGGCCTATCAGCAAATTTCTCAATTTTATTTATCTCATCATTAATTTTTTCTTTGTAGTTATCTCTACTAATTCCTTTCGTAAACTCATAATTTAAAGTATTTAATTTTAATCCTTTAAATTTTTCTTCCAGAAATTTTTCTAGTTCTTTATGTGACTTTAATTTAAAATCTGTTATTTCAGGTGGCGGCTGAAGATGAGAAGTAGAAACAATACCATTTATAGGCTTATCATCTAAATCTATCATTGGTTTTATATTTTTAACTACAGAGAAGATTTCTTCTACTCTATTATGTAATTCCTTAATATAATCTCCTAAGATATTCAAATAGAGATTTGTGTAATTATTTTGTTGTAATATGCTATTTATATTACTGGTTGTAATTTGTAAAGCATCATTTTCTAATAATTTAGAAAAAGCTGTAAAATTTATAGTCTTTTGGTCATTGCCAATAGTAAAAGCATTTTGAGGAGGGAAAACACTCCTTAAAACATCTCCATTAGATAATTTATAAGTTCTTTCTAAAACTGAAATATGATTTTCAAGGTATGTCATAACAAACCAAGGAACAAAATGAATAATTTTATTTTGTAAAGAAGTAAATTTATAAAATTCATTTTGAAAATAAGTTTGGTCTTCTTTTGAAATATTCTTGAAAAACCATTCTCTAAACAATTTCCATTTTGGAAGATTAAATTCTTTCTTAATTAATTGTCTTGCCTGGGAACCAGGACTAAAATCTATTTTTGGTGTACTATCCATTAAATATCATCAAAATTTGCTTCTGAGGGAGTTATATCTGCCTCTCCTATGTTTCTAACCGAAGCTGTAGAATTATCTTCTTCAGTATTTTTATAAATACCTTTTCCTATATTATCTTTGTTGAGAAGATTTTTTTCAACTTTATCAGAATATTCTCTAAATTGGGATGTAGAATTTCTAGCAGGGAATTTCTCATAATCATACGAAGTTGAAGTTCTAGTAGGTATAACTAAATCATCTAAAGGTGATATATAAGACCTAACTGAAGTGCTTCTAGAAATATTATTTCTAGTACTACTTTCTATCATTTTTATAGAAATATCTCCTGTTTGAGATTGAAATATAGCCGAAAAATCATTACATATTTGTGGTTTAGGTTTGACCGCATTTATAATTTTCCAAGTATCAGGAAATGGAATTTCATCCCACTTAATTGTTCTTCTAGTAGTTATATTAGATTTACCCAGATTTGTTTCAATTATGACAGTTTCATTCATTTTCTTATCCATTATCCTACAATTAGGATTTAAAGTATATAAAGGTTTGAAATAAACTCTGTAATAGACATACATAACTTCTGTTCCATGCTCATAATCATAACCATGAGTTTTAACATTTAAAGTTAAAGCATCTAGCAAATTAACATCAGTTAAAGATAATTGCAAATTAGGATAAACATTAAAATAAACTGGTCCATGTGCCAGACTAGATTGTATTATTCCCATCAGAGATTTTTTCCAATTTAGATTTCTACCATCACGCAGAGCAGCAATAAAACTTTCTGGTAATCCTACCAAAGTTAATGGCTTAAAAGCAATTTGAACTAATCCTATATGAATAAATTTATGAGTATACCTATAAGGTAAAATATCACGTTCATTTAGTAACCTTATGGTTAGTTCATCATTATCAAGAGATATAGACTCTTCTGTAGTCTTAACAATTTGTTTAAGTCCTATTTTTTCAAAAGTACCCATTTTATAAATGGTTCTAGGTTCAATTTTAGGAATAGTCCACTTATTAAGTAAATCAAGATTCTGAGGAATATCATATTCCTGATTCAAACTATTTTTAATATTTTCATTTTTTCGGAAAATATTCATTTTCACAGAATTTTAATCATGTGTTAACCCATATAATTACTATATATCTTCCACCTTATTATTATTATTATTATTATTATTATTATTATTATTATTATTATTATTACCTGAAGTCTAGTGTGATAGCCATGACATCTGAACCCGCCACATTCATCTAACAATCATAGGAGTTATTGACGCATAGCGCAATAAAACATAAAGGGTTCTTCGGGCTATATTGCACAATGCATCACAAAGTGGTTTTTGGACTCGAGACGGCCTAACAATATATTCTATAAACATTGTTATGTCATGCGCTATAGAGCAAATAACGTGTGTTGTAACGCACATTGCATGAGTTATATATAAACATAATGTGCGCTATAGTGCAAATTCGAAGCATCATCCTTAGCTATCTCATCAATGAACATTTTTGTTGCAAATTCAAAACAAGGATCAATTCAAACATTGTCACAAGACAACATAGAAGACGAAACTGAAGTTTGATTATTAGGTGAAGGCATAGAAGACATTGGATTCTCACCAACTTTATTCACATCTTCAATCGGAATTGCACTATTCAAAGTTTTGATTGTTAATTCCATTGGAATCGCATCAGTGAGAATTTTAAATGCATGGATCCACCGTTAGATCGTTCAAATAGTCGTCAAATTATTATTTTTATCTTCTTTAATCTCAATGACTGTCATTTGCTTTTCAATGCAAGCAAGATCTTCTTTCAATGATGTAATAGGTTATTTCTTCTTATTACAAGTAAAAATTGTGGTATGGTTATTATAGTCACTGAAATTACCTGATTTTCCAGTAATCTCCGGCGCAACCAATAAGCTAGCTTTACCATTAACTTCAGTCGTTTGTACTTCGAATAATGGACCAACTTCCCCACGAGCAAGCCTTTTTGAAAACCCAAGAAATAACTAAGTAAAATGATAAGAATAATGAAAATAAATAAAAATTGAAGCTATTTTCTATCATTTGATGTAATGCCTGTAATACCTTTTCTTAAGTGTTTTATTCACTAAATTCAATAACCAAGCACACACTATCCTGAGAGGCGAAAATAAATCTTCAAGTTAGTAACAAACTAATTTGCAAAAAGGAGCTTTATGTAGTAAATAATTATGTTTTAGGTGGTTTGTACAATACAAAAGGATATGCTTAATACATGACTCTACGCTTTTACGGAGAAAGAGAAGGAGCGGAGGTTAAAGAAGAAGAGGGAATACGAAAAACAAAGGCAAGAGGAGAAGCTGAAGCAACAATTGAGGGAGACTCAAAAGTAAAGTGTTGCTCAAGGCCCAAATGATGGCTTCTGGGTCCAAGGGCCTTGGGTCGTCTAGTGGGTCATCTTAGGGTGGCCGTATGAGTAACCCGTTATTAAATGGCGAAACCGAATATCGGCTGAAGAAGCCGACTACGTTTATGTGCAAGATGAAGTTAGTATATATCCAACCTTCTCGTTTGTGTTTGTTGTTCTTCTGCAATTACTTGGAAGGTCTTTAGCTACCGAATCATTTCTTTCTTCTTAACTCAATGTAATGTGGTTTTGGCATATTTATTGTAGTGCACATTGCATTAGTTATATATATTATCACCCATAACATGCGCTATAGTGCAAATAAAACACATAGTGTACGTGCAATGGACTAAATGTGTTGAGGTGTCGTAATTTGGGACAAAAAATTATTGCAACTAATAACATTACATAAGAATCTAAACTAAATTAATTTATCTCATCACACCAAACATGGAAGGTTGGGGACTTCAAAGAAAAAAATATGACAACAAAAAAAAGACCCAAGTCAGACGAATACTACCATTGGGTAATACTACAGTTTTGAAGTTAGCCACTTGCAGAAAGTCACATAATGTGCTGTTAGAAGCCCAAACAAATATTACACAACCAAATTTTTCATAACTCAACGGAACTTCCCATATGACCCCCTTTCAACGTTGTGGTGGAGAATGTTGTCTGACAAAGTTCTGAGGTAGGACAAGATCTCTCACATTTTGTTGCTTAGCAGAAAGCTCCTTTTAAGCTTCAAATTGGTAAAACGCATAATTGGGAAAGTAGCCTTCGTCTAACTTTGTTGTAACATCTGATGACTTAATAGCCTGCTGAAATGGTAACTCAAAGTTTGAACCATCTTAGCTCATTCATCACTGAACGATTTTATCGTAAATTCAAAACTAGTATATGTCTAAATATTGACACAAGGAAACACATAAGACGTAGTAGAAGTTTGATTATAAGGTGAATCCATAAAGACATCAGATTCTCACCAACGTTATTCTCTTCAATAGAAATTACAGTAGTCACATTTTTTTATTAAAAGCATGGATCCATCGTTAGATTTTTCAAAGAGGCGTTAAATTCTTTTTTTATCTTCCTTAATCTCAACCTTTGTCTTTTGCTCTTCAATGCTAGAAAGATCTGTATTCATTGATGTAATAAGTTTTTCATAACTCAACGAAACTTCCCACAGGACCCCTTTCAATGCCGTGACGAAGGATTTTGTATCACTAAGTTCTAAGGTAGGGCAAGTTATCTCATATCTTGTGATTAGCATAAAGCTAATTTTCAGCTTCAAATTGGTTAAAGAATAATTGGGAAAGTGGCCTTCGTCTAACTTTGAAGTAGAATCTTATGACTTAATAGCCTGTTGAAACGGTAACTCGAAGTTTGAACCATCATCATTCTTAGCTATTCCATTAGTGAACACTTTTATCGCAAATTCAAAACTAGGTTATGTCCAAATATCGCTCAGAAGGCAACACACAAGACGTAGTAGAAGTTTGATTATTAGGTGAAGCTATAGAAGACATTACATTCTCACCAACTTTCTTCTCTTCAATCGGAATTGCACTAATCACATTTTTTATAGCTAATTCCATTGGAATTGCACCAGTGAGAATTTTGAATGCATATTTAAAGCATGGATCTATAGTTAGATTTTTTTTTCAAAGAGGCTTCAAATTCTTTTATATCTTCCTTAAAATCAACGATTGTCTTTTTCTCTTCAATTCAAAGGTCCTTGCTCCTTGATGTAAAAGATTATTTCTGCTTAGATGAAGGTCTTTAGCTACTGAATCAATTTCTTTCTCTCTTAACTCCATGTAATTTGGTTCTGGCATATCTACTTTTTTCATTCGAACAACTTATTAACCTGCAGTTTTAACATAAGTTAATATAATAAAATTTTAATTTCCATTCTAATTTTTTTGCCAAAATGAATCTATTGGTAGATTATTTTATTTCACATCCAAAGACATCTTATGCACCTGATGTTAGTATTTGGTCCCAATAAACACCTCTATTTACTTTGTATTTAGTTAGCTAAATATTTTCCCTCAGTCTGTTTGCACGCCCCTGTTCCACTCTCTTTATTGTTTGTGGCTTATCACAAAGCATAATAACAAGCGAATCACCTTCTTTTCTTTTTGCTCCACACTGTTCACTGTATAGTCTGTATCACCTTTTGAGAACTCAGAAAGTTCCAAATATGTTTGGAAGAAATTTCACAATTTAAATCATGCAAAAATTGTGCAATAAATAGTTGTCGGTTTCAAATTAAATTTTAATTAAAATATAAGATATAATTGAAATATTCGATTTTCTCATGAGTAAAACTTGTTTAACATTGGACAATAAAATTTTGAGAGACGAGAGATATTTTGTATTTACTATATCCATTCATTGTTCTAAGTCTAGTATGTGGAACCTTTTCTTTTAGACTAAAAGCGGCGACATCGAAATCGCGCATAACATGCATTTGGACTTTGCGCTAGTATATTCTTACCCTAAGCGAACACTGCAATGTCTACGTTACAACCAATACTAGACGATTGCAATTATATTTGGTTAAATTTAGATATACTATGGTTCATCTTTTGGTATTATTACTTTAGTAAGGCAAAAGAGATAAAAAAAATTAAATATGTTTTAATTTTTCTAGATTTCACGATTTTACATATACAATATCATTAATTTATTTTTTGAATTAATATTATTATTATTCCTTGAAGTCTAGTGTGGCAGCGATGGAATCTGAACCCACCATATTCACCTAACAATCGTGGTAGTTATTGACGCATAGCGCATTGAAACATAAAAGGTTCTAGGGGCTATATCGCACAATGCATTGCAAAGTGGTTTTTGGACCCAAAGCGGCCTAACAATGTATTCTATAAACATTATTATGTCATGTAATAAACCGCGCTATCGAGCAAATAGCTTGTGGTGTAGCGCACATTGCATGAGTTATATATAAACATAATGTGCGTTATAGTGAAATTTTGAAACATTATCCTTTTTAGCTATTTCATCAGTGAACATTTTTATTGCAAATTCAAAACAACGATCGGTCCAAACATTGTCACAAGACAACACAAAAGATGAAGCCGAAGTTTGATTATTAGGTGAAGCCATAGAAGACATTGGATTCTTACCAACTTTCTTCACATCTTCAATCGAAATTGCACTCGTCAAAGTTTTTATTGCTAATTCCATTGGAATCGCATCAGTGAAAATTTTGAATGCATAATCTATGCATGGATCCACCATTAGATCGTTCAAAGAGGCGTCAATTTTTTTTTATCTTCCTTAATCTCAACCAAGGATGGATTTAGGGTGTTTTTGGATTTTGGGACTTTTTTAATGTAGTTTTATATTGTAATTAATAATTAATTATTATGTAAAATATCATCTTCTTATCTCTAATTTTTTTTCTTATTGTGAATCATTTATATTTTTAAACGAGGAAGATAGACATATATATATATATATATATATATATATATATATATATATATATATATATATATATTGAATGATGAATTAATACCTTGTGCAATATTTAATTATTTAAGAAAAAAATTTTGAGAACTTGACATTGATATTAATTTTATTATTTGAACGTAGTTTATGTGTAATTTTAATATCTTTTATTAAATTATTTTTGCAGTAGTAAGTATTGTTGTTTTTGTAGTCTTAGGCAACTAAAATAATTCCAATATTTGTCCACGAACGTGTCATTAAACTCGCCCCCCTCCTTCCCCCCAACTTACCAATCTTGGATCCGTCCCTTATCTCAACGACTAACTTTTGCTCTTCAATGTATGCAAGATCTTCTTTCAATGATGTAATAGGTTATTTCCTCTTATTACAAGTAGAAGCTTTTGTGGTATGGTCATTTGAGTCATTAAAATTGCCGGATTTTCAAGTTGAAGTGATCTCCGGCGCGACAAATAATTTAGCTTTACAATTAACTGCGCATAACATGCACTTGGGGCTCGAGCTAGAACAAATATAAAATACCATATTGAGCTTAAGATGCATTTAATTAATTATTCTCTAACAATATTATTGTATCATGAACTTGAAAGCAAATCCTTCCTATATGGGGCATCAAATCAGTGAGGTAATTTGAATTTAACTAAGTAAAATGATAAGAATGATGAAAATAAATATAAATTGAAGCTATTTTCTATCATTTGATGTAATGCCTGTAATACCTTTTCTTAAGTGTTTTATTCACTAAATTCAATAACCAAACACACACTATCCTGAGAGGCGAAAATAAATCTTAAAGTTAATAACAAACTAAACTGCAAAAAGGAGCTTTATGTAGTAAAGAATTATGTTTTAGGTGGTTCATACAATACAAAAGGATATGCTTAATACATGACTCTACGCTTTTACAGAGAAAGAGAGGGAGCGGAGGTTAAAGAAGAAGAGGGAATATGAAAAACAAAAGCAAGAGGAGAAGCTGAAGCAACAATTGAGGGAGACTCAAAGTAAAGTGTTGCTCAAGGCCAAAATGATGGCCTCTGGGTCCAAGGGCCATGGGTCGTCTAGTGGGTCATCTTAGGGTGGCCGTATGAGTAACCCATTATTAAATGGCGAAACCGAATATCAACTGAAGAAGCTGACTATGTTTATGTGCAAGATGAAGTTAGTATATATCCAAGCTTCTCATTTGTGTTTGTTATTCTTCAGCTTACTTGGAAGGTCTTTAGCTACCGAATCATTTCTTTCTTCTTAACTCAATGTAATGTGGTTTTGGCATATTTATTGTAGTGCACATTTCATTAGTTATATATATTATCACACATAACATGCGCTATAGTGCAAATAACACACATAGTGTACATGCAATGGACCAAATGTGTTGAGATGTCGTAATTTTGGACCAAAAATTATTGCAACTAATTACATTACGTAAAAATCTAAACTAAATTAATTTATCTAATCACACCAAACAAGGAAGGTTGGAGATTTCAAAGAAAAAAATATGACAACAAAAAAAGACCCAAGTCAGAAGAAAACTACCACTGGGCACTACGTTTTAGAATTTCATAATATTAAATGTTTTGAAGTTAGCCACTTGCAGAAAGTCACATAATGTACTATTAGAAGCCCAAACAAATATGTTTACATAAAATCAAGTTTTTCATAACTCAACAAAACTTCCCATATGTTTCAACGCGTGGTGAAGGATGTTGTCTGACAAAGTTCTGAGGTAGGACAATATCTCTCACATTTTGTTGCTTTGCAGAAAGCTCCTTTTAAGCTTCAAATTGGTTAGTAACAAACTAAACTACAAAATAGGAGCTTTATGTAGTAAATAATCATGTTTTAGGTGGTTCATACAATACAAAAGGATATGCTTAATACATGACTTTATGCTTTTACAAAGAAAGAGAAGGAGCGGAGGTTAAAGAAGAAGAGGGAATACGGAAAACAAAAGCAAGAGGAGAAGCTGAAGCTGAAGCAGCAATTGAGGGAGACTCGAGGT
The DNA here is from genome assembly GCA_003313485.2 of Penstemon barbatus. Classification (NCBI taxonomy): domain Eukaryota; kingdom Viridiplantae; phylum Streptophyta; class Magnoliopsida; order Lamiales; family Plantaginaceae; genus Penstemon; species Penstemon barbatus. The sequence continues at coordinate 19,496,214 of CM064880.1, forward strand.
AAAATGTTGCTCAAGGCCTAAATGATGGTCTCTGGGTCTGAGGGCCATGGGTCGTTTAGTTGGTTACCTTAGGGTGACCGTATGAGTAACCCGTTATTAAATGGCGGAGCCGAATAACGGTTGAAGAAGAGGACTACATTTATGTGCAAGATCAAGTTTGTATATATCCGAGCTTTTCATTTGTGTTTGTTGTTCTTTCTGTTTACTTGGAAGGTCTTTAGTTACCGAATCATTTCTTTCTTCTTAACTCAATGTAATGTCGTTTTGGCATATTTATTGTAGTGCACATTGCATTAGTTATATATATTATCCCACATAACATGCGCTGAATTGAAAATCACACACATAGCGTAAGTGCAATGGACTAAATGTGTTGAGGTGTCGCAATTTGGGAACAAAAATTATTGCAACTTATAACATTACATAAAAATCTAAACCAAATTAATTTATCTCATCACATCAAACAAGGAAGGTTGGAGACTTCAATGAAAAAAATATGAAAAAAAAAACCAAGTCAGACGAAAACTACCACTAGGCACTAAGTTTTAGAATTTCATAATACTTAAAGTTTTGAAGTTAGCCACTTGCATAAAGTCACATAATGTGCTATTAGAATTCCAAACAAATGTGTTTACACAAAACTTCCCATATGACCCCGTTTCAACGTGTTGTGAAGGATGTTGTCTGACAAAGTTCTGAGGTAGGACAAGATCTCTCACATTTTGTTGCTTAGCAGAAAGCTCCTTTTAAGCTTCAAACGAATAATTGGGAAAGTAGCCTTCGTCTAACTTTGTAGTAACATCCGACAACTTAATAGCCTGCTGAAATGGTAACTCGGAGTTTGAACCATCATCCTTCTTAGCTACTTCATCACTGAACGCTTTTATCGCAAATTCAAAACTAGTATCTGTCTAAATATTGGCACAAGGCAACACAGAAGACGTAGTAGAAGTTGTTTGATTATTAGGTGAATCCATAAAAGACATCAGATTCTCATCAACTTTATTTTCTTCAATAGAAAATACACTAGTCATATTTTTTATTGCTAATTCCATTGGAATTGCATGAGTGAGAATTTTGAATGCATATTAAAAGCATGGATCTTCAAAGAGGCGTCAAATTCTTTTTGTATCCTTTTGTCATTAGCAGAAAGCTATTTTTCAGCTTCAAATTGGTTAACCTAATAATTGGGAAAGTAGCCTTCGTCTAACTTTGAAGTAGCATTTGATGACTTAATAGCCTGTTGAAATGGTAACTCGAAGGTTTGAACCATCATCCTTCTTAGCTATTCCATCAGTGAACGCTTTTATCGCAAATTCAAAACTAGGATATGTCCATATATCACTCATAAGGCAACAAATAAGACGTAGCAGAAGTTTGATTTGATAACTTAAAGAAAAGCCATTAATTGAATGAAAAGATAATACAAGCTTTTGGTTCTTTAGCATACAAAAGAAAAAGAGGCAAAAGAATAATAAAACTAAAAACTCTAACACCCCCCCCCTCAAACTCACGATGCAACAGCAAGAATCATCGAGAGTTTGTCAACCAAGAAGCGAAAACGTGATACGGAAAGCGGCTTTGTGAGCAAATCAGCAAGTTGCATAGAGGAGGAGAGAAATGGCAAAGTCAGAGTGCCATGCTGAAGATGATGTCGCGTGAAATGACAATCAATCTCAATATGCTTAGTTCGTTCATGAAAAATAGAGTTGTGCGCAATTTGAATAGCACTCTTGTTATCACAAAACATTGGAGTCGGACGAGAGATAAAAACACCCATATCTGCAAGTAGCCACCGTAACCAGACTATCTCAGTAGTGGTAGATGCCATAGCACGGTACTCCACTTCTGTCGAAGATCTAGCAACAACACTTTGTTTCTTACTCTTCAAAGAAATAAGAGAGTCACCTAAGAAAATACAAAAGCCCGTAACAGACTTCCGATCAACAGGATCACTAGCCCAATCAGCATCAGAGTATGCACGCAACTCTAGCGAAGAAGATGATGGAAATAACAAACTTTGAAAGAGAGTACCCCGAAGATACCGTAAGATGCGAAGAACAGCAGCCCAATAAACACTAGTAGGAGAAGCAACAAACTGACTGACCACATGAACGTCATAAGCAATATCAGGACAAGTGATAGTGAGATAAACCAAACTTCCAACAATGGTGCGATATAGAGTAGCATCTTCTAATGGTGTCCCATCAGAACTCGAGTAATGAACATTAACCTCTAAAGGAGTATCAACCGTCCTAGTGTCAGTGAGTCGAGCTCGCTCGATGATGTCAGCCGTGTACTTAGATTGGGAAAGAAGATAACCACTCGGAGAGTATGCTACTTCAATCCCTAAAAAATAACGCAAAGAACCCAAGTCCTTCATTTCAAATTGGCTGCATAATTCGGACTTCAAAACTCCAATCCCATCATTATCATCACCAGTAATGATCATATCATCAACATACAAAGAAAGCAAAATACGACTTGCATCGGTATTTCTGACAAAAAGAGCGGAATCATGATCACTGGGAGTGAACCCAAGAGAAGTAATCACAACAGAGAATTTTTCAAACTAAGCTCGAGGTGCCTGTTTAAGCCCATACAACGCTTTCTTAAGCTTACAAACATCACCCGGACTATGACCAACACCTGGGGGCGGAGCCATGAAAACTTCCTCTCGAAGTTCTCCATTTAAGAAAGCATTCTTAACATCCATTTGAGAAAGTTTCCACTGGCGAGCGGAAGCAACTGCAATAAGAGTTCGAACAGTAGTCATTTTCGCAACAGGGGCAAATGTTTCTTCATAATCCATACCATATTGCTGAGAAAATCCTTGGGCAACCAATCTGGCTTTGTATCTCTCAACCGACCCATCGGACTTTCTTTTAATTTTGTATACCCAACGAGAGCCAACGACACGTTTGCCAGGAGGCAAAGGAACCAAATCCCAAGTGTCTTTCTTATGTAAAGCAGATAGTTCCTCAGCCATAGCTTGCTGCCAAAGGGGATCAATAACAGCCTCTTTATAGGACAAAGGCTCGAAAACAGAATGAATTGCAGCTAAAAAGGAAGAAAAAGAAGGTGAATGTAGAGAATAAGCAAAATCAGGGAGTTGGGTCGACTTACGAGTACGATGAGGATATCGATGAGTAGGATCAACAATCACAGGAAGTGGTTGGGTGTCCGTAGGAGGAGGGGAATCATCCAAGTTATCAGTGCCAACATTTCGACCCCTGCGATGATAATGCGAAGGAAAATGAGTGACAGGAGCAGGACTATGAGATGAAGATAAATCAATATCTGTAGTTGAAGGAACATCAGTAGAAAAATTCTCACTATTATCAGAAAAAGGATCAATGTGAATGAGATCTGATTTTGTTAAATTATGAGTATTATCAGGAATGGAAAAGAAAGGAACATGTTCAAAAAACACAACATGACGAGAAACATATAATTTCCTACTAACAGGATCATAACAACGATATCCTTTCTGTCCTTCACCATATCCAAGAAACACATAAACAACAGATCGTGGTGATAACTTATTACGCTCCACACGAGGACACAATACAAAACAAGTACAACCAAAAACTCTCAAAGAAGAATAGTCAGGAGCATGCCCACATAGCTTTTCAAAAGGAGATAGACCTGATGAGTGAGATGATGGAATCTTATTGATCAAGTTAACTGCAGTAAGAACTGCTTCCCCCCAAAATTCACTGGGAACAGATGTAAATATGAGAAGAGAACGAGCAGTTTCAACAATGTGTCTATGTTTTCTTTCGGCTACCCCATTTTGTTGAGGAGTATCTGTACATGAAGATTGATGAACAGTCCCATCTAAGGCAAGTAGTTCATTGAATTTATTAGAGGTGTACTCCCCGCCCAAATCACATCTAAAACACTTTATAATAGTTGAATATTGAGTTCTAACTAAAGCCCGAAACATTTTATAAATTCCCAAAAACTCAGAACGCCGTTTCATAAGGTAAACCCAACAATAACGAGTATAATCATCAATGAATGAAACATAGTATCGAGACCCTCCTTTTGTAGTAACAGGAGCTGGTCCCCAAACATCAGAATGAATTAAATCAAATGGTGCGCATGAACGAGATAAACTTAGATTAAAAGGAAGAGCAGCAAATTTTGCCAGTTTACAACCAGAACAATCAGAAATATCAGTAGTTTTCAAACTTCCTAAAGCTCCACTAGAAACTAAATATTTTAAACGAGGAGCAGAAATATGACCAAGACGAGAATGCCACAAATAAAAAGGAGAAGATGAAGAATTTAAATGAAAAGAAGACAAATCAACACTAGAGGCTGCAATTGCTGGTGCTTTTAACTTGTCCAAAACGTACAGTCCCCCCTGCCTACGGCCTGTCCCAATCAGCTTCTTGGATTGTTGATCCTGCACATGACAAGAAGTATAGGAAAAAGTGACTGAGTATCCAGAATCACATAATTGACCAACAGAGACAAGATTCATTGCAAGATTTGGAATGTGATAGACACTATCAAGAGATATATTCGGTGTATCAATATGACCAGTACCTGCTAATGGCATAGGAGTACCATCAGCAGTTGAAACCGAACCATATGGTTTAGAATGTAAAGTAGTAAAGACAGAGAAATCAGGTGACATATGATGAGAAGCTCCAGAATCTAGGAGCCACGTGGAAGGAGATTTACCTGAGGAACCAGGGGGTGACAAACCTATATGAGAAGTAGAGGCAGCAGACATAGCATGTGGCTGTATAGCAAGAATCTTCTGAATTTGCTCGGCAAGAGAATCCATAGTGGAGCTCGAAGAAGGAGAACCTTCAAAGCCACCAGAATCGGAAGATGGTACTATAGCGGCAGTGTTAGGCCGTGAATTCATGTTAGGCCGTTGTTGATTTCCATATCTCCATGGTGGTTGTTGCGACAGATGTTGCGGTTGTTGTTGTTGTAATGATTTCTGTCTCATTAATGCTGGACATTGAGACTTCCAGTGACCTTTTTCTTACAAAATCGACACTCATCAGGCGGAGTTGGAACATAAGGTTGGTTTCTATTATTTGCAGGTGGTCTAAAAGGAACTGCCAATACAGATGCACTTGGAGATGGTAGAAGTCATTTTCCTGAATGAGACTTCAAACGAGTCTCCTCAGCCAATAATTCACTCACCACAGAATCAACAGAGGGGAGCGGACTGCGATGCAGAATTGATCCTCGAATTCCTTCAAAGTCATTGCGCAAGGCCATAAAAAACTGAACCAACCTCTGTTCTTCTCTATAGGTTATGAAAGAACTACTTTCTCTTAAATCTGCCGGTTCAGTGAGAGCTAATTGATCCCAAATATTTGACATTAAGGTATAAAACTCCTGAATACCCATGTCATTCTGCTCAAGAGCACGTATATCATGTTCCAGTTGATACATTTTAGCAAAATTAGACTGAGTATATAATTTTGTTAAATGATCCCAAACATCATTTGCACACTCATATTTTGCTAATTGCATACCAGTAGAGCATTCCACCGAGTTGTTGATCCAAGTAATAACCTTCGAGTTGTTCGTTTCCCAGATATTCAACAATTTAGCATAATTAACATCAGAATCTTTTGTCGGTTTAACCTCAATACCAGTAACATAGCCCCACATCTTTTTTCCTTTCAAGAAATTTTTCATAGCCCAGAAGACTACTGATCTCATGCTGAAATAGCAGTCAGAAGGGTAGACCATCAGCTGACTCAAATCAGATTAGTTCAGAGTTTGATCAGCAGAGTATCTATCAGCAGGGTTGCTTCGATCAGCAAAGTAGAAGAGATCATGAGATAGTTCAACGGTAATAAATGCACTTGGTGTAATAAATGCTGCAAGAGAAGGGTAGTAATAACAAATGATTGAAGAATACTCTCGGATCAACATGGTGCATTTAATGCAGCTACAGGAAAGTACAGCAGAAAAAGGACTGTAGCAGGGAGCCGTTCTGAATTTGGGCTAAGGCTATGGATTTGAATTGTGATTTCCTTCAACGGTCATATTTTCAAATCCAAGTATAAATAGAGCTGATTTCAACGAGCGAGACACACAACAACATTCTGAGATTTTGATTCCGAAGCAGAAATTTTTCTAAGTCTCAAGAAGCTCAAACATCTCACTCGTCTGGTGAAAGTCATCTGTTGACAGAAACCCAGTTGAAGCAAAATAGAAAATACTTTCTGAGTGAAATTGTATTAGCTGAGTGTTGTGCGGAGTTTAGATCCATCTTTGTGAGTGATCTAACTTCAGAGGATAGGTTTTCTGAGTGATTTCCTATTGCGAGCTTACATCCTTTTCATTTGTTGTTTAGGTGTAAGTGGAGAAATATTGTAAACTTTGTGTTTATAGTATAACCCAGAATCTAAGTGATCTGGAAGAGTGGACTAAATGATTTTTATCCATATAACCACTATAAAAATTCTGTGTTATTCTTGCATATTTCAAAATTGCATAAGTAAACACTTTGAATTGCTTTAAAGATTTATAGGAGTTTTTGAACTGGGGATAAAATCTTTAAAAGACTTAGTCTACTTGTAAAAAACACTTTCAATTTATCCGCTGCAAGTATACTCTAGAAAAAACTGATTTTGCTGTAATCAGCTAAGTTACTATAAGAAGAGTGGTCACTCTGCTGTTCAAGATTTGTTCACGATCAGCATAGTCAGCTTACTGTTCTTCATAAGCTTAGTCTGCTGACAGAAGACTGAAAAGTTCTTAAGTCTAAAAATTTTCAGAGGTCTATTCACCCCCTTCTAGACCTCATCTGACCACTTGGGACCAACAAGTGGTATCAGAGCAGGTGGTTCATTAGAATCAGCTGCCTGATCAACGAGCTTGATCCAAGTATTTTTCAAAGGTTTTCAAAACTTTTCAAAAGAGCATCTTTTGAAAAACAAAAACTTTTTGATAAAAAAAAATTGTATCAGCCATGTTCCCCATATTGCTGGTATGTCTTTTGAAGATTGGAAAATCAGGATGGAGATTTTTCGAGCTGCTTATAATGATAACATGTACACATGTATCATAAAAGGTCCATTTAGATTCGCCAAGATGATAAAGATCAATGAAGTTGATACCGTGGTGGAGAAAGATCTTCATGAGATGACACCAGATGAAATAAAGCTTTTCAATCTGGATAAAGTCGGAAGATTTATCATGACTAAAGCCCTGGATAATGATCGGTTTGATAAAGTCAAACATTGCAAAACTGCAAAAGAGATGTGGGATAAAGTCAGAGATATGAGCTAAGGCAACGACGCTATTAAAGAGCATCAGCTGAGTGTAGCTCTAGAAAAGCTGGACAACTTCAAGATGAAGTCTGCTGAAACCATTGATCAGATGGATACAAGATTTACAAGGACGCTGAATGAAGTTTTAAAGCTTGGAAAAACCTTTACGGATAAGGAGATAACCATCAGAGTGCTGAAGGCTTTACCTCCGAAATTCTACATGAAGGTGACAGCGATGGAAGAATCAAGAGATCTGGGAAAGATCTCCCTTACAGAGCTGTTCTCAGTACTCAAGGCGTATGAGTATAAACTGCCAAGAATGGGAATTGAAGAAACCTCAACTTCAGGACCCACAACTGCCTTAGTTGCTGCTGAAAATCCCAGAAGACCAGCACAAAGATGTAAAGAAGTGGACTCATCTGATGAAGCCACATTACTCAACAAAAATGAGTACACAGTTGGAGATGTAGCATTGCTGATGAACAATTTCAAGAAGTTCTACAAAAGAAAAATGAAGAACAAATATAACAATGCTTCTACTTCTAAACCTAACTCTTCTTCTCAAGATAAAGATGATTATAAAGCCAAACTAATGTGTTATAACTGCAGGAAATTGGGACATTTCATCAGAGACTGTCCATATCCAAAAGCATAGAAATACACTGAAGAAGAGAAGAGAATCAGAAAAGAAAGAAAGCATCAGAGGGGCAAGGCAATGATGGCTGAAGCAGAAAAGCTGACTGCTGTCTACTCATCTGATGCGGACACAGACACGTCTGACGAAGAGTCTTCTGATGAAGAGAACCCTGCTCTCATCTGTCTGATGGCCAAGGAATCTGATGACTCTGAGGATGAGGTAACTCCTCTTGATAATGAATTATTTAATTCATTTGAACAAATGATGCTTATCAATACTACTATTGTTGAAGCATATAAAAAGCTTAAGGAAGAGATGATATCTTTAAAAGAGCAAAACAGTTCACTGAAACTCACAGCTGAAAAGTTAAGAGAATCAGCTGAATATAAAAAGCTTGAGCAAGAACATGAATCTCTGAAAGCTGAATGTGAATTTTATAAGGGTAAAATCATGGAACTTGAAAAAGTTATTGAGTCTCATGAGAAATCATCTGTTGCATCCACTCATATGTCTAGTAAACAGAAGATGCCTTTAGAACATGATAAGTTAGAATTGAATCATACTGAAAAATTTATATCTACTGACAATAGTAAGGTCATTCTGTATGTTCAAACTGCTAAACCTGCTTCACCTGAGAAAGCGTTAAAGGAGACAAAAGCTCCTAAGCCTAAAAAAAGCAAAGAGCCTAGTGTAGGTAAACAGACTAGTAAGACCAAACAGCAGAGTCCTAAGAAGTCTGCTGATAAAGCTAAATTGAATCAGACTAGTGGTAAAAATAAGTCGTCTGTTAATGAGCAAGCAACTAGTAAACCAAAGAAGCATAAGAATAAGAAAAATCAAAATGCTTGGTATGGAAATGAGTCTTATTATGTGCAACCTGCTGCATATCCTCCTATGTATCATGCACCTCAATTTCAAACCTACTATGCACCATATCCTGCTCATCCAATGCATGCATATCCTGCTGTTCATGCACCTTACCCTGCTTATGAACATTTTCCTTATCATACTGATCATCAACCTGACTTATCTGCTGAATATGATAAAGACAAAACTGTTCATGCTCCCGTTAAAACTCAGAAGCCTAAGAAGCCTAAGACATCAACATCTTGGGTTGTCAAAGGTGGAACTAATCCTCGAGGACCCTCTCAATAAGGGTACCTAAAACAATTTTATTTTTGTTTTGTAGGTTAGGATTAGGAGTAGGAGTAAAGTAGAGAAGATTTGGTACTTGGACAGTGGTTGTTCAAGGCACATGTGTGGAAGCATACATGAGCTGACTGATGCTGTTGCTGTGGATGGTCCAAATGTTACTTTTGGAGACAGCAAAGAAGGCAAGATTGTAGCTAAAGGAAGGATAATCAAAGGAAACATAGAGATATCTGACGTCTCATATGTTAAAGGCCTAAAGTACAACCTGCTGAGCATAAGTCAATTTTGTGACAAGGGATATTCAGTCATCTTCTCAACAGATAAGTGCTATGTTGAACAAATTGGTACAAAGAAGGTAATTTTATCTGGAAGACTACAAGGAAATGTCTACATAGTCGACTGGAATTCTGCTGACAAGAATTCAAGTGTTTGTTTGGTGGCATCAACACCAAGTGAAGTCAGTTGGCTGTGGCACAAAAGGATGAATCATTTAAACTTCAAGACCATAAACAGATTGATAAAGAATGATCTGGTAGAAGGGATTCCATAAACAGTCATGAGCAAAGATAAGCTTTGTGACGCATGTCAGAAAGGGAAACAAATCAAGTCATCTTTCAAAAGCAAGAAGCACCAATCTTCTGATAGAATCTTGGAGCTGCTACACATGGACTTATTTGGACCCATAGATCCAGTCAGCAATGGTGGAAAGAAATACTGCCTAGCTGTTGTGGATGACTATTCAAGATATACTTGGGTGATATTCATGAAGAAGAAAAGTTAAACCAAGGAACATCTTACTAATCTGATGGAACTAATCCAGAATGAGAAAATCTCAAAGATATTGAAGATCAGATCAGATAGAGGGACAGAGTTCACAAACTCTACTTTTGAAGAGTATTGTAATATCAAAGGAATACATCATGAGTATTCAGCTACTAGAACCCCTCAACATAACGGTGTTGCTGAAAGGAGAAACAGAACACTGAAGGAAGCTGTCAGAACCATGATAGCTGAAGCTAAGCTGTCACAAAGATTTTGGGCAGAAGCAACAAATACAGCCTGCTTCACCCAGAACAGATGCATGATCAACAAAAATCAGAACAAGATTCCATATGAAGTTTGGAACAACAGGAAACCAAACATTCATTACTTTAAAATTTTTGGTTGTAAATGCTTTGTGTTAAATAATGGGAAAAATCACCTTACTGCATTTGCAGAGAAGGCTGATGAAGCTGTTTTTGTAGGATACTCTACTGTTAGTAAAACTTATAGAGTTTTTAACAAAAGAACATTACTTGTAGAAGAATCCATTCATGTAGTATTTGATGAACCAAAACAATCTTCTGAAAAGAATCAAAGTACTAATCAAGATTTGTCTACTGATTTACAGAAGTTGAATGTTGGAAAGAATGAAGAATATGTTCCAATCATACTACCTGATCTCAACTCAGCTGATAACTCAAGTGTTGTTCAAAATCACAGTGCTGATTGTCTAACAGACGAGTTGCAAACAGCTGACAGACCAGAGACTGTTCAACAGACTACTACTGAATCTCCAACAGTAGTGTTGCAATATCAAAACAGAGGACAACATCAAGACCTGCAACCTGATCTTAGATGGCTCAAGAATCACCCACCAGAGTTAGTGATTGGTGATCCTTTGGATAGAGTAAAAGACTAGAAGAGCTGCTGCACAAGATGCTATGTTTGCCAGTTTTCTATCTCAAATAGAGCCTAAACAAATTGAAGAAGCTCTCAGTGATTCCATCTGGATTGAATCTATGCAAGAAGAGTTGAATCAATTTGAAAGGAACGAAGTATGGTACTTAGTTCCATGACCAAGTCATCAAAGAGTCATTGGCACTAAATAGGTTTTCAGAAATAAGATGAATGAAGATGGTATTGTTACCAGAAATAAAGCAAGATTAGTGGCCAAGGGTTATTGTCAAGAAGAAGGAATTGACTTTGATGAAACATTTGCACCAGTAGCAAGACTTGAAGCAATCAGACTGTTTCTAGCCTATGCTGCTTACAAGAACTTCACTGTCTATCAGATGGATGTGAAGTCTGCATTTCTCAATGGAGAATTGCAAGAAGAAGTGTATGTTGAACAACCTCCTGGATTTGAAGCTTATCAACAAGAAGACAAGGTGTATCGTCTGAAGAAAGCCCTCTATGGACTGAAACAGGCTCCAAGAGCATGGTATGATACCCTATCTGATTTTCTTTTAATTAAAGGATTTCGATAAGGTAAGGTAGACAAGACCTTGTTCACAATTGAATGGGAGAATCATATATTAATTGTGCAAATATATGTAGACGATATTGTTTTTGGTTCAACTAACCAACAGATGTGTGACAAGTTCTCCAAGCTGATGCAGAATAAGTTTGAAATGAGCATGATGGGTGAACTCAATTATTTTCTTGGTTTGCAAGTTAGACAGTTGCCTGATGGAATATTCATCAACCAAGCAAAATACACAAAGGATCTGTTCAAGAAGTTTGGTATGGAAACTAGCTCTACTGCTACTGTTCCAATGTCTACTAGTCTTCGTTTGGATAAAGATGAAGATGGCAAATCAGTGGACATAACCAAATACAGAGGCATTATTGGGTCACTGTTGTATCTAACAGCTAGCAGACCTGATATCATGTACTCTGTTGGGGTTTGTGCGAGATTTCAATCAAATCCTAAGGAATCTCATCTCTTAGCTGCCAAGAGAATACTGAAATATATTAAGGGCACTCAAGAATTGGGATTGTGGTATCCTAGAGAATCTGGATTTGAGCTTATTGGATATTCAGATTCAGACCTTGCTGGCTGCAAAATTGATAGGAAAAGCACAACAGGTGCCTGTCAATTTTTGGGTAGTCGGCTGATCTCATGGATGAGTAAGAAACAGACTTCAGTATCCATATCTACTGCTGAAGCTGAATATATAGCTGCTGGAGCATGCTGTGCACAGATACTTTGGTTGATGCATCAACTAGAAGATTATAATATCAAGATCAGTGGAATTCCAATCTACTGTGACAATACAAGTGCAATATCTCTTACTCAGAAGACTACAAGTCATTCAAGGACTAAACATATTGAGATCAAACATCATTTCATTAGAGATCATGTGGAAAAAGGGAATGTTATGATTGAGTATGTTCATACAAACAATCAGATAGCTGACATTTTCACTAAACCTCTAAGTGAAGTAAGGTTTTCAACTCTAAGAGCTGAACTAGGACTACTAAATTTGGATGCATAAGCTGAGGGGGAACTTATGAGAAGAGTAAAGTTCATCAGCTCAGTTATCCATTATCATATTCACGGATTAACTCTCAACAGACTAGTTAACTTATGAATTCTTAAAGTCAGGGGGAACGTGTAAGACTAGCGGTACTTCTGATTAAAAGATGAAATTTGTTGATGACAGTTAGTTGAAGTTATGTTATTAGAAGATGTGTTCTTAATTCTTGAAGATTGAAGATCAAATTATCTTGTTGGATTGACAAACAGCAGAGGAAGATTACTAGCTATTGGCTTTCTCTAGTAATATCAGATAACAAATCACTCGTCTGTCAGATAAGTTAAACTCTACTCATCTGATACTTTATATAAGCATGGTTAAAAAATCGCATCTTTTGAAACACGCTTTTATAAGTAACATATAAGTGCCGATTGAGTTTCCCGCCCATCTGACATTAAAATAATAAATTTGAAGTCCGCAATTCTCACCCGCACGATTTAAAACTGTCATATCAATCTTATGGATCACATTAATCACGATAACCAAAACCTAAGGAAACGTATAAAATCCAATTTGAACAGATTAGTCGACTTACGCACACAAAATTCTCAAAATTCTCTAACTCTCTAAGCTCTCTGTTCTTTATCTCTCAATCTCTTTCAAAACTACATCACTTAATCACGAAATGGAGGTCACTGAAGGAAGATACCTAAGCTATGACAAGTTCTTCGCCACTGGCACGGATCTCATGAGGGAGATCATGACAAAAATCAAAGAATCATCGTTGGTACCTGTTCTGGAAGCTCATGACGAGCGTGTATTCTTGGACGACGTTGCTGATTTCTATAGAACAAGGAAATTCAACAATGATAAGACGACTATGACTGCCACAGTTGGGGGTAAGAAAAATTGTATATCTGCTGCCGTATTGAGTGAAGTTTATGGGCTGACAAATGAAGGAGGAGATGTAACAGACCTAGGGTCTGAAAAAGAGGAAGAATTTTGGCTAGTTTGTGCTAAGGAATGAGATGAGATGTCTGGGTCTCTGATGAAAACTCAATTGAAGGATGAGTATCAGAGATTTGCCGACATAATTGCGAAGGTATTGGACTACAGCACCAGTTCTCTGGATGGATTACCCAGAAGGAGATTTTACACTATGATTTGCATATACTATGGACTGAAAGTTAACTGGGCAGCTCATGTATTTGATCTGTTGAGTGACAAGAAGACAAACTATGGCATTTTGCTCAGTGATCTGTTCCTACGGTTGAGATGTTCACTGGCAAATGGAAAAGTGGTCCATGGTGGCAAGGAATTCAAACTGTATGAGCCAGTTAGAAGTGTAGGTACTTCTAAAAGAAAGGCTCCTGCCAAGGCTGCTAAGGTCCCTGTCAAGAAGAGCAAGAAGGCTGGTCAGACCAGTAAGTCTGCTGATCAAACAGTAAGCACTACTGTTGAAGCTATCTCAGCTCAGCCTGAAATTATCATTCCTGACAAAGTCATTGATGACTTCACTGAAGAACTTGAAAAGATGGAGACTGGATCATCTCCTGAAATGATAGAATCTGAAGAAGCTGTTCCTATTCAACCTGCAAAGAGAATGAGGACAAGGAGCTCTGCGAAAGGACCTCGTCAATCTAAACCTTCAAGAACAATTGCCAAGTCAAGGGCAAAGAGAAAAGTCACATTCTCTGAAGAATCAACTGAAACAGTGAGGGAGATACCAGCATCAGCAGAGAGACCGATTATCATTGAAGAACCTGCTGGAGACTCATCTGTTGCATTGTCTGCTGATGTTAGAGAAGAACAGCAGACTGGCACAATAAATGAAGGGGATGCACTCCTTCTACACCCTACTCCTGTTGCTGCCACTTCACTTCAAACTGTGGAAAGTCCTGAAGCAAAGAAGCGAAGGACTGGTAAGATTGTGATTCCTTACCTCACTGCTGCTGAAAAGAAGAAATTAGATGAGGCAGAGAGACAAAGGAAGGCCGCAGAAAAGGCTGAAGAAGATCGCCTAAAGGCCCTTGAGCTCAAGAGGCTGGAAGAAGAAGCCAGTAAAATGACTCAAGCACAAAGAGATGCTGTTGAAGCAGCAGAGTTAGCTGCTGCTATTGAAGCAAGTGCTAAGGACTCTCATGGTCCAAGGCAAGCTGGTGGCATTGTGATTGGTGAACAAAGAGATCCCACCAAGCCTAAGCCAGTCATGCCTACTCCAGCAATACAACCTAAGAGAAGAGCAGAAGTAAAATTGGCACTGGAGATTGTCAGAGACGACCCTGCTGCTTTTGATGAGTTTATTGCAAGGTTGGATGCTGAAAACACCAAGATTACTCGTCTGACGATGTTCAACAAAGAAAAAGTTAGATATAACAGATGGAGGGACTATCGTCTTACAAAGAGTAAGGATCAAATTGCAAGCTGGAAAGCTTTTGCTGATGAAGAAGCCTGGGTTATGAAATGGCTTGAGACAGGTTCTCTGACACAAGCATTAGACTCATAATTCTTTTTGGATAAGTTGAGACTGAGGATCAGTCATGTTGTGAAAGCTGAAGCAAAGAAGTTATATGATTCCGTTCCAGAGGAATATGCTAAAAATGAAGATCTTAAGGAACGTTCAATCAAGCTGGCAGTTTCCCAAACAATGGAAACTTGGGCCAAAAGGACTAGGAAGATGAAGGGACAGCCAAACTCTATGATCCCTTTTCCAAGTCTGAAACAAATTGTTTATGGATCTAACATTAGACCATATGAAGAGCTACCGGAGGATCCAATCTCCCCATTTGTTCCAATTGATGATTTAACATGGATCACTCATAGGTCTACTGTGGATAATGCAGGTATGATGCGTACTGTTGCCAATGTTAAGAAGGTCCAAGCACCACTTGCTGATCAGAATAAAGAGAAAGAAGGCACTTCTGATCCTGCTGATAAAATCAAGGAAAAAGAAGTCACTTCTGACCCGGCTGATCAAATTAAAGAAAAAGAAGATACATCTGAACCAGCTTATCAAACAAAGGAGAAGGAAAGCACTTCAAGTCCAGCTGATCAGATCAAGGAGAAGGAGGATACTTCTGAACAAGCTGATCAGACTAAGGAGAAGGAAAGCACTCCTAGTCAAGCTGATAAGACCAAGGAAAAAGAGACTACTCCTGGTTCAGCAGATCAGATCACTGAAGAAGCAACTCTTGCCTTACCTCCTATTCCAACTGAAGTTACTTCTACTTCTCAGAGCTTACAACAACCTCTGTTGGACTCAATTCAACAGATAATTTCAAATTCAATGAAGGGATTAGAAGAGAAGATAACTACTAATCTTTTGACTGCCTTAAGTCAACCAACCCAAAGAGCTGCTCCTGTTCCTACTTCTCTGATAGAAGACACTGCTCATAATGTGGAAACTATCAAACAAGATATGGATGTGATTAGAGCAAGGACTAAAAGCACTGCTGCTGGTTGGAGACAGATTACAGAGACAGTTGAAATGGCCATTCAAGCTGAGGATGAAGTCTTAGAAAATATGATGAAGGACTTCAAGGCATCTTCTGATCTGTTACTTGCAACTCAGATTCAGCTAGGTGACCAAGGAGAAGTTGTCTTTAACAGAATGGAAGCATTTGAGGCAAATCAACTCAGAAAGCAAGCTCAACTTGATGCTAGGGAAGAGAACATCAAACTTCTCTGTGATACTCTTCAGATCACACCAGTCTTACCAAAATATCCAATCAACCCTGATGATGATGACAAAAAGGGGGAAGATAGGATACTTAGGGAAGATAGGGCACCTTGTGAAGAGGAAGACCTCTCTAAGACTGCTGATCTAGAGGGAACTGAAATACTGGAGGAATCTGCCAAGGATGAAGATGTTGGTCCCAAGTGGTCAGATGAGGTCTAGAGGGGGGGGTGAATAGACCTCTAAAAATTTGCCATTACTACCCTTCTCTTTCATCATTTATTACACCATGTGCATTTATTACCGTTGGACTAATCTCTTGATCTCTTCTACTCTGCTGATTGAAGCAACCCATCTGATAGTCACTCTGCTGATCAAACTCTGAACTAATCTGATTTGAGTCAGCTGATGGTCTACCCTTCTGTTCGCTGTTTCAGCATGAGATCACTAGTCTCCTGGGCTTTGAACTTTGAACTCTTCTGATGTCTTCTTTACTTGTTCAAAATTCTTCTAAGGGAACTAAGCTTTCCATACTTAGCTGATTATGATGTTTTGGAAATCATCAAAACCTTCCCTTAATTACTTATCTTCTTTGCACTTTATCTTCATCTTCATCCAACAGAAGAGGAAGCTGATGAAAATAATGAAGGCACTAGCAGACCAGTAGATCAGCCAATTGCAGAAGAAGAAGATGAAGCGGAAGCTGAAGATAAGTCTAAGGGAACAGCAAAGACTGACAAAGAAATTGCTGGTGCTAAGGACTCAGCTGAAGAACAGCTTAATCCTGATGTTAAGCAAAAGAAGATGGAGCTGTTAAGACAAAAATTCTTCAAGGAATTAGAAGCTGAGACTTCCACATCTGAAGAAGAAAAAGAGGACAAGCAAGAAGACAAAACAGAAGACTAGTATAGTCTAGGTTACTTATGCTTGAAATCCTTGTAATTTTTTTTGCACATCTTATCTGATTGAACTTGTAATATGTAATCTTTTCAAAATCTATAAAAGTTCAAGTTTGAATCCAATAAACTATTTCTATCTCAGAAATTTTTTAGGATCAAAACTTTAGTTTAGGTACAGGTACTTAGCTGAAGTTTTGTCATAATCAAAAAGGGGGAAATTGTTGGATGAAGATGAAGATGAAGTGCAAAGAAGATAAGAAGATAAGGGAAGGTTTTGATGATTTCCAAAACGTCAAAATCAGCTAAGTGTGGAAAGCTTAGGTCCCTTAGAAGAATTTTGAACAAGTAAAGAAGATATCAGAAGGGTTCAAAATTCAAAGCCCAGAAGACTACTGATCTCATGCTGAAACAACAATCAGAAGGGTAGACCATCAGCTGACTCAAATCAGATTAGTTCAGAGTTTGATCAACAGAGTATCTATCAGCAGGGTTGCTTCGATCAGCAGAGTAGAAGAGATCATGAGATAGTTCAACGGTAATAAATGCACTTGGTGTAATAAATGCTGCAAGAGAAGGGTAGTAATAACAAATGATTGAAGAATACTCTTGGATCAGCATGGTGCATTTAATGCAGCTACAGGAAAGTACAACAGAAAAAGGACTATAGCAGGGAGCCGTTCTGAATTTGGGCTAAGGCTATGGATTTGAATTGTGATTTCCTTCAACGGTCATATTTTCAAATCCAAGTATAAATAGAGCTGATTTCAACGAGCGAGACACACAACAACATTCTGAGATTTTGATTCCGAAGCAAAAATTTTTCTAAGTCTCAAGAAGCTCGAACAGCTCACTCGTCTGGTGAAAGTCATCTGTTGACAGAAACCCAGTTGAAGAAAAATAGAAAATACTTTCTGAGTGAAATTGTATTAGCTGAGTGTTGTGCGGAGTTTAGATCCATCTTTGTGAGTGATCTAACTTCAGAGGATAGGTTTTCTGAGTGATTTCCTATTGCGAGCTTACATCCTTTTCATTTGTTGTTTAGGTGTAAGTGGAGAAATATTGTAAACTTTGTGTTTATAGTATAACCCAGAATCTAAGTGATCTGGAAGAGTGGACTAAAGGATTTTTATCCATATAACCACTATAAAAATTCTGTGTTATTCTTGCATTTAAGTTTTCTTGCATATTTCAAAATTGCATAAGTAAACACTTTGAATTGCTTTAAAGATTTTAAAGGAGTTTTTGAACTGGGGATAAAATCTTTAAAAGACTTAGTCTACTTGTGAAAAACACTTTCAATTTATCCGCTGCAAGTATACTCTAGAAAAAAACTGATTTTGCTGTAATCAGCTAAGTTACTATAAGAAGAGTGGTCACTCTGCTGTTCAAGATTTGTTCACGATCAGCATAGTCAGCTTACTGTTCTTCATAAGCTTAGTCTGCTGACAGAAGACTGAAAAGTTTTTAAGTCTAAAAAATTTCAGAGGTCTATTCACCCCCCCTCTAGACCTCATCTGACCACTTGGGACCAACAAAGAGGCAAAATAATAATAAAAGAAAGACAAGAGAAAAAGTCTAAATAGCTAGGGCTAATACTAAAGACTAAACTACCCTTCTACTAAATATATACAAGTTACACTAATAATAAAAACTCTAACATGATTATTAGGTGTAGTCATAGAAAACATTAGATTCTCACCAACTTTCTTTTATTCAATCGGAATTGCACTAGTCACATTTTTTATTGTTAATTCCATTGGAATTTCACCAGTAAGGATTTTGGAATGCATATTAAAAGCGTGGATCTATAGTTAGATTTTTTTTCAAAGAGGCATCAAATTTGTTTTTATCTTTCTTAAACTCAGCGATTGTCTTTTGCTCTTCAATGCAAAGGTCTTTGCTCCTTGATGTAATAAATTATTTCTGCTTAGTTGAAGGTTTTAAGCTGCTGAATCAATATCTTTCTCTCTTAACTATCTATTTTTTCATTCCAACAACTTATTAACCTGCAGTTGTAACATAAGTTAATATAATAAAATTTTAATTTCCCTTCTAAATTTTTCCCCAAAATGAATCTATTAATAGATTATCTTATCACAGCATAAGACATCTTTTGCACCTGATTTTAGTATTTGGTCCCAATCAACACCTCCATGTACTTTGTAATTAGTTACTTCAGTATTTTCCCTCATTCTCTTTGCACGTCCCAGTTCCACTCTATTTATTGTTTGTGGCTTATCACAAAGCTTAATAACAAGTGAATCATCTTCTTCTTCTTTTTGCTCCCCACTGTTCACTGGATAGTCCGTATCACCTTTAGAGTCCTCAAATAGTTCCAAATTTGTTTGCAAGAAATTTCACCAATAAAATCGTGCAAATATAATTAAAATATAAGATATAATTGAACCATCCGATTTCTTCATGAGTAAAACTTGTTTAATATTGGATAATAACATTTTGAGAGATGAGAGATAGTTTGTATTTTTGTCTTTACTGTTGTTGGATGAAGATGAAGATACAGTGCAAAGAAGATAAGTAATTAAGGGAAGGTTTTGATGATTTCCAAAACATCATAATCAGCTAAGTATGGAAAGCTTAGTTCCCTTAGAAGAATTTTGAACAAGTAAAGAAGACATCAGAAGAGTTCAAAGTTCAAAGCCTAGAAGACTAGTGATCTCTTGCTGAAACAGCGAACAGAAGGGTAGACCATCAGCTGACTCAAATCAGATTAGTTCAGAGTTTGATCAGCAGAGTGACTATCAGATGGGTTGCTTCGATCAGCAGAGTAGAAGAGATCAAGAGATTAGTCCAACGGTAATAAATGCTGAAAGAGAAGGGTAGTAATGGCAAATGATTGAAGAAAACTCTCGGATCAGCAGAGTGCATTTAATGCTGCTACAGGAAAGTACAGCAGAGAAAGGACTGTAGCAGGTAGCCGTTCTGATTTTCGGGCTAAGGCTATGGATTTGAAGATTTGATTTCCTTCAACGGTCATATTTCAAATCCAAGTATAAATAGAGCTGATTTCGAAGAGAGAGACACACAACAACAATTCTGAGAATTCGTTTTGAAGCAGAAATTATCTAAGTCTCAAGAAGCTCGAACAGCTCACTCGTCTGGTGGAAGTCATCTGTTGACAGAAACCCAGTTGAAGCTCAAATTGAAAATACATTCTGAGTGATTTGTATTAGCTGAGTGTTGTGCGAAGTTTAAATCCGTCTTTGTGAGTGATTTAACTTCAGAGGATAGGTTTTCTGAGTGATTTTCTATTGTGAGCTTACAGCCTTTTCATTTGTTGTCTAGGTATAAGTGGAGACATATTGTAAACTTTGTGTTTATAGTATAACCCAGAATCTAAGTGATATGGAAGAGTGGACTAAAGAATTCTTATCCATATAACCACTATAAAAATTCTTCGTGTTATTCTTGCATTTAAAGTTTTCTTGCATATTTTGAAATTGCATAAGTTTACACTTTGAATTATTAAAAGATTTTATAAGGAGTTTTAAAACTGGGGATAAAATCTTTTAAAAGGACTTAAGTTACTTGTGAAAAATACTTTAAACATCCGCTGCAAGTATACTCTTGATAAAACTGATTTTCACTGAAATCAGCTAAGTAAACTGTGAGAAGAGTGGTCACTCTGCTGTTCAAGATTTGTTCACGATCAACATAGTCATCTTACTGTTCTTCATCAGCTTAGTCTGCTGACAGAAGAGTAAAAAGTTTTAAGTCTAAAATTTTTAGAGGTCTATTCACCCCCCCCCCCTCTCTAGACCTCATCTGACCACTTGGGACCAACAAGTGGTATCAGAGCAGGTGGTTCATTAGAATCAGCTGCCTGATCAACGAGCTTGATCCAAGTGTTTTTCAAAGGTTTTTCAAAACTTTTCAAAAGAGCATCTTTTTGAAAAATTAAAACTTTTTGAAAATGGACTGTATCAGCCATGTTCCCCACATTGCTGGTATGTCATTTGAAGACTGGAAAATCAGAATGGAGATTTTCCTTGCTGCTTATAATGATAACATGTACACATGTATCATTAAAGGTCCATTCAGATTCACAAAGACCATAAAGATCAATGAAGTTGATACGGTTGTGGAAAAAGACCTTCACGAGATGACACCAGAAGAAATAAAGTTATTTAATCTGGATAAAGTCGGAAGATTCATCATGACTAAAGCCCTGGATAATGATCGGTTTGATAAAGTCAAACATTGCAAAACTGCAAAGGAGATGTGGGACAAGGTCAGAGATATGAGTGAAGGAAATGATGCCATAAAATAGCATCAGCTCACTGTTGCTTTGGAGAAACTGGATAACTTCAAGATGAAATCTGGAGAAACCATTGATCAGATGGATACCAGGTTCACCAGAACGCTCAATGAAGTTCTAAAGTTGGGAAAAACCTTTACTGACAAAGAAATCACCGTCAGAGTACTAAAGGCTTTACCTCCTAAGTTCAACATGAAGGTGACAGCAATGGAAGAATCAAGAGATTTGGGAAAGATCTCTCTTACAGAACTGTTTTCCGTACTCAAGGCATTCGAGTATAAACTGCCTAGAATGGGATTTGAAGAAACCTCAACTTCAGGACCCACAGCTGCCCTGGTTGCTGCTGAAAACACAAGAAGACCAGCACAGAAAAGCAAAGAAGTGGACTCATCTGATGAAGCCACTCTACTCAACAAAAAGGAGTACACCGCTGGAGATGTAGCATTGCTGATGAACAATTTCAAGAAGTTCTACAAGAGAAAAATGAAGAACAAATACAACAATGCTTCTACTTCTAAACCTAACTCTTCTTCTCAAGAAAAAGATGATTATAAAGCAAAACTAATGTGTTATAACTGCAGGAAATTGGGACACTTCATTAGAGACTGCCCATATCCAAAAGCAGAGAAGTACACTGAAGAAGATAAGAGAATCAGAAAAGAAAGAAAACATCAGAGAGGCAAGGCAATGATAGCTGAGGCAGAGAAGCTGACTGCTGTCTACTCATCTGATTCAGACTCAGACACTTCTGATGAAGAGTCTTCTGATGAAGAGAACCCTGCTCTTATCTGCCTGATGGCCAAGGAATCTGATGACTCTGAGGATGAGGTAACTCCTCTTGATAATGAATTATTTAATTCATTTGAACAAATGATGCTTAACAATACTACTATTGCTGAAGCATATAAAAAGCTTAAGGAAGAGATGATATTGCTAAAAGAGCAAAATAATTCACTGAAACTCACAGCTGAAAAGTCAAGAGAATCAGCTGAATATAAACAGCTTGAGCAAGAACATGAATCTCTGAAAGCTGAATGTGAAATTTATAAAGGAAAAATCATGGAACTTGAAAAAGTTATTGAGTCTCATTAGAAATCATCTGTTGCATCCACTCATATGTCTAGTAAACAGAAGATGCCTTTAGAACAGGATAAGCAAGAATTGAATCATACTGAGAAATTTGTATCTGCTGACAATAGTAAGGTCATTCTGTATGTTCAAACTGCTAGACCTGCTTCACCTGAGAAAGTGGTAAAGGAGAAGAAATCTCCTAAGGCTAAAAAGAGCAAAGAGCCTAGTGTAGGTAAACAGACTAGTAAGCCTAAACAGAAGAGTCCTAGGAAGTCCTCTGATAAGGCTAAAACTAATCAGACTAGTGATAAAGCTAAGTCGTCTGTTAATGAGCAAGCAACTAGTAAACCAAAGAAGCATAAGAATAAGAAAAATCAAAATGCTTGGTATGGAAATGAGTCATATTATGTGCAACCTGCTGCATATCCTCCTATGTATCATGCACCTCAATTTCCTAGTTACTATGCACCATATCCTGCTCATCCAATGCATGCATACCCTGCTTATCATGCACCTTACCCTGCTTATGAACACTATTCTTATCATACTAATCATCAACATGGCTTATCTGATAATTATGATAAAAATGAAACTGTTCATGCTCCTGTTAAAACTCAGAAGCCTAAGACATCAACATCTTGGGTTGTCAAAGGTGGAACTAATCCTTCAGGACCCTCTCAATAAGGGTACCTAAAACAATTTTATTTTTGTTTTGTAGGTTAGGATTAGGAGTAGGTGTAAAGTAGAGAAGATTTGGTACTTGGACAGTGGATGTTCAAGGCACATGTGTGGAAGCATACATGAGCTGACAGATGCAGTTGTTGTGGATGGTCCAAATGTTACTTTTGGAGACAGCAAAGAAGGCAAGATTGTAGCTAAAGGAAGAATAAATAAGGGAAACATTGAGATATCTGGCGTCTCATATGTTAAAGGACTAAAGTACAACCTGCTGAGCATAAGTCAATTTTGTGACAAAGGATATTCAGTCATCTTCTCAACAGATAAGTGCTACGTTGAACAGATTGGTACAAAGAAGGTAATTTTATCTGGAAGACGACAAGGGAATGTCTAAATAGTTGACTGGAATTCTGCTGACAAGAATTCAAGTGTTTGTTTGGTGGCTTCAACACCAAGTGAAGTTAGTTGGCTATGGCACAAAAGAATGAATCATTTAAACTTCAAGACCATCAACAGATTAATCAAGAATGATTTGGTAGAAGGGATTCCAAAAACAGTCATGAGCAAAGACAAGCTCTGTGACGCATGTCAGAAGGGTAAACAAATCAAGTCATCATTCAAAAGCAAGAAGCACCAATCTTCTGAAAGGATCTTGGAGCTGCTACATATGGACTTATTTGGACCCATTGATCCAGTCAGCAATGGTGGAAAGAAATACTGCCTAGCTGTTGTGGATGATTATTCAAGATATACTTGGGTGATATTCATGAAGAAGAAAAGTGAAACCAAGGAACATCTTACTAATCTGATGGAACAGATCCAAAATGAGAAAAGCATAAAAATATTGAAGATCAGATCAGATAGAGGGACAGAGTTTACAAACTCTACTGTTGAAGAATATTGTAACATCAAAGGAATACATCATGAGTATTCAGCTGCTAGAACCCCTCAACAGAATGGTGTTGCTGAAAGGAGAAACAGAACACTAAAGGAAGCTGTCAGAACCATGATAGCTGAAGCTAAACTGCCACAAAGATTTTGGGCAGAAGCAACAAATACAGCCTGCTTTACCCAAAACATATGCATGATCAACAAAAATCAGAACAAGACTCCATATGAAGTTTGGAACAACAGGAAGCCAAACATTCATTACTTTAAAATTTTTGGTTGTAAATGCTTTGTGTTAAATAATGGGAAAAATCACCTTACTGCCTTTGCAGAAAAGGCTGATGAAGCTGTTTTTGTAGGATACTCTACTGTTAGTAGAGCTTATAGAGTTTTTAACAAAAGAACATTACTAGTAGAAGAATCCATTCATGTAGTATTTGATGAACCAAACCAATCTTCTGAAAAGAATCAAAGCACTAATCAAGATCTATCTACTAATCTACAGAAGTTAAGTGTTGGAAGGAATGAAGAATATGTTCCTATCATACTAACTGATCTCAACTCAGCTGCCAACTCAAGTGCTGTTCAAAATCAGATCACTGATTGTCTAACAGACGAGTTACAAACAGCTGACAGACCAGAGACTGTTCAACAGACAACAAATGTTCAACAGACTACTACTGGAACTCCAACAGTAGTGTTGCAAGATCACAACAGAGGACAATATTCAGACCTGCAACCTGATCTAAGATGGCTCAGAAATCACCCTCCTGAGTTGGTGATTGGTGATCCTTTAGATAGAGTGAAAACAAGAAGGGCTGCTGCACAAGATGCTATGTTTGTCACTTTTCTATCTCAAATAGAGCCTAAACAAGTTGAAGAAGCTCTCAATGATTCCTTCTGGATTGAAGCTATGTAAGAAGAGTTAAATCAATTTGAAAGGAATGAATATGGTACTTAGTTCCTAGACCAAGTCATCAAAGAGTCATTGGCACTAAATGGGTTTTCAGAAATAAGATGAATGAAGATGGTGTTGTCACCAGAAATAAAGCAAGATTAGTGGCCAAGGGTTATTGTCAAGAAGAAGGAATTGACTTTGATGAAACATTTGCACCTGTAGCAAGACTTGAAGCAATCAGACTGTTTCTTGCCCATGCTGCTTACAAAAACTTCACTGTCTATCAGATGGATGTGAAGTATGCTTTTCTAAATGGAGAATTGCAAGAAGTATATGTTGAACAACCTCCTGGATTTGAAGTCTATCAAGAAGAAGATAAGGTATATCGTCTAAAGAAAGCCCTCTATGGACTGAAACAGGCTCCAAAAGCATTGTATGATACCCTATCTGATTTTCTTTTAATTAAAGGATTTCATAAAGGTAAGGTAGATAAAACCTTGTTTACCATTGAATGGGAGAATCATATATTAATTGTGCAAATATATGTAGACGATATTATTTTTGGTTCAACTAACCAACAGATGTGTGACAAGTTCTCTAAGCTGATGCAGAATAAGTTTGAAATGAGCATGATGGGAGAACTTAATTACTTTCTTGGTTTACAAGTGAAACAATTGTCTGATGGAATCTTTATAAACCAAGCTAAATACACAAGAGATCTGTTTAAGAAATTTGGTATGGAAACTAGCTCTACTGCTAATATTCCCCTGTCTACAATTTTTCGTTTGGATAAAGATGAAGATGGCAAACCAGTGGACATAACCAAATACAGAGGCATTATAGGGTCACTGTTGTACCTAACAGCAAGCAGACCTGACATAATGTACTCAGTTGGAGTTTGTGCAAGATTTCAATCAAATCCCAAGGAATCTCATCTCTTAGCTGCCAAGAGAATATTGAAATATGTTAAAGGCACTCAAGAATTGGGATTATGGTATCCTAGGGAATCTGGATTTGAGCTTATTGGTTATTCAGATTCTGACCTTGCTGGCTGCAAGATTGACAGAATACTTAGGTAGTCGTCTGATCTCATGGATGAGTAAGAAACAGACTTCAGTCTCTATATCTACTGCTGAAGCTGAATATATAGCTGCTGGAGCTTGCTGTGCACAGATACTATGGTTGAAGCATCAACTAGAAGACTACAATATCAAGATCAGTGGAATTCCAATCTACTGTGACAATACAAGTGCAATCTCTCTTACTCAGAACACTACAAGTCACTCAAGGACTAAACATATTGAGATTAAGCATCACTTCATTAGAGATCATGTGGAAAAAGGAAATGTTTTGATTGAGTATGTTCATACTGATAATCAAATTGCTGACATTTTCACTAAACCTTTAAGTGAAGTATGGTTTTCAACTCTAAGAGCTTAGTTAGGACTACTTAATTTGGATGCATAAGCTGAGGGGGAACTTATCAAATTACTGAAGTTCATCAGCACAGTCATTCATTATTATCTTCAAGGATTAACTCTCAACAGACTAGTTAACTTATGAATTCTTAAAGTCAGGGGGAACGTGTATGACTAGCGGTACTTCTGATTAAAAGATGATATTTGTTAATGACAGTTAGTTGAAGTTATGTTTTCAACAGAAGGCTAAAGTTCTGAAGATTAAAGATCAATTTATCTTGCTGGATTGACAAACAGCAGATGAAGATTAATAGCTATTGGCTTTCTCTAGTAATATCAGATAACAGATCACTCGTCTGTCAGATAAGTTAAACTCTACTCATCTGATACATTATATAAGCATGCGCATTTCTAAAAACACGCTTTTATAAGTAACAGATAAGTAACGATTGAGTTTCCCGCCTGTCTGACATTAAAATAATAAAATTGAAATCCGCAGCTCCCACCCACACGATTAATAAACTGTCAGATTGATCCATCGTCTCAGATTAATCACGATATCCTAAACATAGGGAAACATATAAAATCCGATCTGAACAGTACAGTCGTCTTACGCACACATAAACTCTCAATTTCTCTAAATCTCAATCTCTCTCGCTTTCAAAGTTTACTGCTCTCACAGAATACTACTTAGAAATCAGGAGAAAATCATTGACGGAAGATACCTGAACTATAACAAGTTTCACTCCTCTGGCACCGATTTGATGCGTTCAATCATGGAGAAAATCAAGGAAGCATCTTTGGTACCGGTTCTGGAAGCCCACGAGGACAGGGTTTATCTGGAAGATGTAGATCACTTCTACACAACCAGACAATTTACTAAAAATGACACAGTTATGTCGGCTACGATTGGAGGTAAGAAAATTGCTATTTCAGCTGCCGTTTTACATGAGATTTATAAGTTGAAGAATGAAGGAGGAGAGGTAACAGACCTAGGGTCTGGAAAGGAGGAAGAATTTTGGGCAATTTGTGCTAAGGATGGAGAAGAGATGACTGGAACTCTGATGAAGACTCAGTTGAAAGATGAGTATCAGAGGTTCGCAGACATCATTGCGAAGGTACTGGACTGCAGTACAAGCTCTTTGGATGGGTTACCAAGAAAAAGGTTTCACACCATGATTTGCATCTACTACGGATTGAAGGTCAACTGGGCTGCTCGCGTCTATGATCTGCTAAGTGACAATAGGACTGACCATGCCATCTTACTCAGTCATATGTTCATGTCACTAAATTGTCCAATAGCATGTGGAAAACCTACTCAGGCCAGCAAAGAATTCAAATTATACGAGCCTGTTCGGAGTATGGCTGCTCCCAAGAGGAAGGCTCCTGCAAAAGCCAAAAAGACTCCTTCTAAGAAAAGCAAGAAGGAAGGTCAGACTAGCAAGTCTGCTGATCAAACAGCAAGCACTGCTGTTGAAGCTGGATCAGCACAGCCAAACGTTGAAGTCCCTGAAAAAGTGATAGATGATTTCACTAGGGAACTGGAGAATATGGAAACTGGATCATCTCCAGAAAGAACCGAGTCTGATGAAGCAATTCCTCTTCAAAAGCTGTAGAAAATGAGGACCAGAAGTGAAGCAAAGGGACCTCCCCAAGCTAGACCACCCACTGGAAGAATTGCCAAATCTAAGGCAAAGAGAAAGGTCACTTTCTCTGAAGAACTTACCATAACAGTCAGAGAATCACCAACATCAGCTGAGAGGCCTGTTACTAAGGCTGCTGTTGAACAAACTAAAGAGCCTGCTAGAGAGGCTGCTGCTGATAAGATTGGAGAGTCTGCTGAAGGAGAAGTTGAACAGCAGACTGACACAACAAGTGAAGGGAATGTACCCCTCTTGCATCCCACTCCTGTTGCTGCCACTCCACTCCAAGTGATAGAGAGTCCTGAAGCCAGAAAGCTAAGGACTGGTAAGACTGCTCTTCCCTACATATCTGCTGCTGAACAGAAAAAGATAGATGATGCTGAAAAGCAAAGGTTAGCTGCTGAAAAAGCTGAGGAAGATAGACTGAAAAGTCTTGAGCTCAAAAGGCTGGAAGAAGAAGCCAGCAAAATGACTCAAGGAGAAAGGGAAGCTATTGAAGCAGCTGAGTTAGCTGCTGCAATAGAAGCCAGCACCAAGGACGCTCATGGTCCAAGGTAGGCTGGTGGAATAACAATTGGGGAATCAAGAGATCCCAACAAGCCCAAACCATTGCTCATGGTCCAAGGTAGGCTGGTGGAATAACAATTGGGGAATCAAGAGATCCCAACAAGCCCAAACCATTGATGCCGGCTCCTAAAGTTCAACCTAAGAGAAGATAATAAGTGAAATTGGCTCTGGAGATTGTAAGAGACAATCCAGAAGCCTTTGATGAGTTCATAGAAAGGTTGGATGCTGAAAATGACAAAATCACTCGTCTGACGATGTTTAACAAGGAAAAAGTCCGCTACAACAGATGGAGGGACTATCGTCTGACAAAGAGCAAGGCGCAGATAAATAGCTGGAAAGCCTTCAATGATGAAGAGGCCTGGGTTCTTAAGTGGCTTGAAACAGGATCAATAACACAAGCACTTGACTCAGAATTCTTCTTAGACAGACTTAGACTGATGATCAACAAAGTTGTCAAGGCTGAAGCCAAAAAGATCTATGACTCAGTTCCAGAAGATTATGCAGAAAATGAAGACTTGAAGGAACGGTCTATCAGATTGGCTGTCTCCCAGACTATGAAGACATGGGCAAAAACGACTAGAAAGATGAAGGGGCAACCAAGTTCAATGATCCCACCTCCTAGTCTGAAGCAGATAGTATATGGTCCTGCAATCAGACCATATGAAGATCTACCTGAGGATCCACTGTCACCATTTGTTGCTATTGATGACTTGACATGGATTACTCACAGGACTGCCTTAGATGAGGCTGGTAAAGTCCACACCATCACTGAGGTGAAGAAGATCAAAGCACCTCCTGTGATCAAAGCAAGGAAGAAGATAAGTCTACTGAACAAAAAGAGAAGAGTAAGGAAACAGAAGACTCCTCTGATCCTGCTGATCAGATCAAAGACTTAGAGGAAAATAAGGAAGAAAGGGCCACTGATCAAACTGAGGAAAAGGAAAGCACTCACAGTCATGCTGATAAAGCCAACGAGGAGGAGATTGCCTCTGGTTCAGCTGATCAGACAACAAGAAATGAAACTCTTGCCTTACCCTCTATCCCAACTAATGTTGTATCTACTTCTCAGATTTTGCAGGATTCCCTATCTGATTCCATTCAACAGATGATTACCAAGTCCCTGAAGGAAATGGAAGAAAGAATAACTGCAAATCTGTTGGCTGCATTAAGTCAACCAACTCAGAAAGCTGCTCCTATCCCTGCTGATCTAATTGAAGATACTGCAAATGATGTCAAGGCTATCAGACAGGATGTGGATATCATTCAGGCTAGAACAAAGAGCACATCTGCTGGTTGGAGGGACATAACTCAAACTGTTGAGATGGCCATCGAAGCTGAAGATGAAACCTTGCAGAATATGGCTCGACACTTCAAATCTTCTGCTGATGATGAGGGATATTTTAGACTCTGCCTTTTCTACAATCATGCGAGATCGAACAGTATTTATTTCGGAAGACCGAGTTCGATCCCGATGCCCGAGTGCCATAAATACAGACGGCCCTGGATCCAAATTTAACTGTTGGGCCGAGCTTTGATCCAACCTTTTGGGCCGAGAATTGCACGCCTGCGGATGGATTACCTAGACCCTGATTTCAGCTATAAATACCCCATGCATTTATGACACCGGACACAACTTCCCAGGTGCTCTACCTTCGAGACTGCTGCTCGGAATCACTTGGGAATAATAGCATAGGCTATCTTGTATGAATTTCACCCTCTAGCTTGTACGGCATCCAATAATGCTCGAGTAGGACCTCCCAATCATTGTAATTTGTACTTGAACACATCGAATACAATATTATTGATCTTTCTCTTCTTTTTGTTTGCATTCATATCATCTTGCAATACACTTTGATCGAACACACGAAATCACGTAAGATCAATTGGCGCCCACCGTGGGGCACTTATTCGAGTATTAGACCGAAATATGCCTACTACGAGGAGAAATACATACAACCGTGGGGAACCTTCCGTTCCAGCAAGAGCGCAGAATTCGGTCAACAATGAGCCCGATAATTTGTCGCGGGCGGCTCAGCAGCAGGAGATTCCACCGATTATTCCACAGGATAACGCACCAATTCACACGACGGTTGGAGATCTAAGGTCCATCATAGGCACGATGTGTCGAGAATTTCTGAATGGGGGAAGGGCTGATCAGTCACCTGTAGATCAGCCTGCTGCTCACGTGAGACCCGAAATACCATCTTCGAACATCCAGAGGGAAAACAGTGTACTGCGATCTATATCGCATGCGCCAATGACGAACCCTCCTCGGGGTGTACCATCTCGATCAGGAGTTCCGCCAAGGTCAGTACATGACGTGGAAGATTCAATAGTGGGTGAGAGCCACCCCTCTGGTGTGATCAAGGACAAAAAATCGACCTACAAAAGGGTTACTGATGTCGAACTGTAAAAAATAGCCCGAGAAAGAGTGGCTAAGGAGCTGGAGAAATAAGGTACTTTGATAGGGTTTCCACGCGGCAATGTTGCTGACAGGCGAACGGGAAATATTCCGAATAGAGAGAGCCTAAGAGACAGGGAGATTTCGAACAGTATTATGCGTTGTTCCCCATTTTGTCAAGAAATACGCGAAGCCCGAAACGCGGAGACAGTACCAACCAGACTCCCACGGTATAACGGGACTACCGACCCCGGTGAGCACATTAACAGCTTTATTAATGTGATGAACTTATATGGGCATTCCGAGGACTTTTGCTGCAAAATCATGGTTACTACCTTTGAGGGAATTGCCCTCGACTGGTTTGGAAAGTTGCCACCTAACTCTATATTTTCCTTCGAGGAATTTTGTGATAAATTAAAACATCAATTTGCTAGTCAGAGGAAGCCGAGATTACCTGCTAATCATTTGGGAACTATAAAGCAATTGGAGGGAGAAACTTTGAGGCAATGGTTAGCAAGATTCAGTATCGAGCTTCTCAAAGTTGATACTCCACAAATTGAATATCTGTCCTCATTGATGTTCGAGCTGACAAGGAGTACTCAGTTCGGAAACGCCTTATGTAGGAAGCAGCCGAAATCCTTTGAAAGAATTATGGAAATCGCTGAAAAATACATGATTCAGGAGGAAATGAATAAGTTGAAAAGCTCGAATGTTATAAAACTTCCTTTAAACAAGAAACAGGATAGGGCCCCCGTTCCAAAACCCAGTGATTACGGAGGATCGAACAGAGGTTCCGTTTGGCGAAGAATTAACACCTATAAACCACATATGCCACCACAAGGGTCGAACTCCTATGGGCATTCCTATGAACGTGCTTGGCATCCTAGAACCGGAAAAATTCAGTTTACCGAGCTTAACAGTTCGAAGGAAGAAATATTAACTGTATTAGAAGAAGGAAATCTGATTCCTGAGGCTCAAAGAATCACGCAGGCTAGGCCGGGTACGTTGGGTTACGATCAATACTGTCGCTATCACCGGGCTCAGGGGTACAGCACCGAGAATTGTTACCAATTGAAAGTCGAGATTGAGAAATTAATTGCGCAAGGAAAACTAAAGGAATTTGTCAAGGGGAACAACTATAACAATCGTTATAGGTCGAGAAGCCCCAGGAAGTTTATTACTCATCCGAAACAGGGTCCAAATCAAACAGAAGAGCGATCGAACGGAGTGATAAACATGATCGCTGGAGGACCAGCGGGGGGAGATAGCAGAAATGCTAGAAAGAGAACGATGAGGTCAATAAGGGCTGAGGTCTCTACAAAGAGGGAAATCCTATCTTTGGAATTTCCCTCCATGGAAAATCAAGTCATAAGTTTCAGTGAAGTCGATCGACCTGCGGATGTCAACTGGGATGTAAACGAAGACGATCCAGATTTTTCCATGGTATTGACATTGAAGATTGCCAATTTCGAGGTCAAGAGAGTACTGGTTGACAATGGGAGCTCGGCCAATATTATCTCCTCGGAAGCCCTCACAAGAATGAACCTTTGCCATCCACGGCTGGATAAGGTAACCACTCCCTTGGTCGGTTTTGGGGGGTCGGAGATCGTCCCGCTGGGGACCATTCTTTTGAGCACGACCTTAGGAACCAAGCCAAAGAACATAACAAGAATGGTCAAATTCCTCGTGGTAGATACGTCATTCGCTTACAATGCGATATTAGGAAGACCAGCACTGAACATTTTTAAAGCAGTTGTATCTACCTATCACCAAAAGATAAAGTTCCCGACCGAGGGAGGAGTAGGGGAAATGAGGAACGACCAATACATGGCTTGGGAATGCTACAATTCATCCTTAAGCATAAAAAAAAGAAATGGAACCCGAACTCCCAATTAAGAGAAGAGCAGCGGAATTGGAACCGGGAATAGACTCCGCAAT
Organism: Penstemon barbatus; assembly: GCA_003313485.2. NCBI lineage: Eukaryota > Viridiplantae > Streptophyta > Magnoliopsida > Lamiales > Plantaginaceae > Penstemon > Penstemon barbatus. The sequence goes on from CM064880.1 coordinate 19,528,857, forward strand.
TCCCGACTGCGAGAAATTGCAAGGAAAGAAAGGAAAGAATATCGACATGAGTATGCAGGCGCCCGGCCACAAAAAAGTAACTCTGGTTCCGGGATCCCCTGAGAAATTCACTAAAATCGGAACGGAATTAAGTGAAGGCATGGAAACCATGCTCATCGAATTCTTAAGGAAAAATGTGGACGTTTTTGCCTGGAGCTCGGACGATATAGTTGGAATCGACCCGCGAGTGATAACACATTCATTAAATATCGACCCGAAGGCAAAACCGATAAGGCAAAAGAAGCGCAATCACGGTCGAGAAAAGGACAAAATAATCAATGCCGAGGTCGATAGATTACTAGCAGCGGGTCAGATCAGGGAAATAAAATTCACAGAATGGCTATGTAATGTGGTCCTGGTTTCTAAGGGTGAAAAAATCGAGAACAAATGGAGAATGTGTAATGATTTTACGGATCTGAACAAACTATGCCCAAGAGATCCATACCCATTGCCTCGGATCGATATGCTTGTAGACTCGACTGCGGGGTTTGTGTTTTTCAGTATGATGGATGCTTTCCAAGGATTCTATCAGATCTTTATGAACGAGAGAGACCAGGATAGAACAGCATTCATTACCGAACGAGGGGTCTACTGCTTCATAGTTATGCCTTTTGGGTTAAGGAATGCAGGCGCAACTTACCAAAGGTTAGTCAATATGATGTTTAAAGATTTGATCGAGGAAATCATGGAGGTGTATGTAGATGACATGCTCGTGAAAAGTATGACGGAGGAAGACCACATCAACCATCTGGACCGATGTTTTGGAATTTTGAGAAAATATGGAATGAAATTGAACCCGGCTAAATGCACTTTTGGCGTGCGATCAGGAAAATTCCTTGGATATCTCGTCCATGAAAGAGGCATCGAAGCCAATCCCGAAAAGATTAGGGCAATTACCGACCTGCATCCACCAAGAAGGCTTTCGGATGTTCAAAGCCTAATCGGGAAGATTATCTCATTGAATAGATTCATTTCGAGATCTGCTGACAAGAGTTTACCATTCTTCAAACTATTGCGCAAATCTAAGAATTTCGAGTGGAATGAAGAATGCGATAAGGCTTTCGAAGACCTGAAAGCATACTTAACCTCACCACCAATGTTAGCCAAGCCATCTGATGGAGAACCTCTATACTTGTATATAGCTGTATCAGAAGAGGCTATTAGCTCGATCTTGGTAAAACTTGATAAATCCGAGCACAAGCCAGTATACTACTTGAGCAAGTTATTGCAGGGTGCGGAAAAAAATTATTTGGAAATCGAGAAGTTCGCGCTGGCCTTGGTAGTAGCTGCGCGGAGGTTAAGGCCTTATTTTCAAACATACAAGATCATCGTATTGACAAATCAACCTCTAAGACAGGTCTTATCAAAGCCCGAAGCATCCGACAGATTGATAAAATGGGCAGTGGAGCTGGGTCAATTCGAGATTGAATATCAACCACGGGTTGCTATAAAGGCACAGGTTTTGGCCGACTTCGTAGTCGGGTCAACAGGTATTCTGAACACGGAAGAAGGGGCAATCTCTGAGGTAAAAATAGTCGAAAAAGCAGAAGATAAGGTATGGCTAATGCACGTGGATGGTTCCTTGACCAGGGAAGGAGGTGGAGCTGGAATTCATTTTCAAGGACCCGATGGTGAGGACCTGAGTTATGCTATCACTTTGGACTTTGTTGTTACTAACAACGAAGCGGAGTATGAGGCTTTGATCGCAGGATTGGAGATGGCCATAAAGGCAAAGGTAAAATCAATTGTGGTATTAACTGATTCTGAACTCGTTCATAGACAGGTGAAGGGCACTTACGAGGCCAGGGAATTCAACATGATTAAGTACCTAAGTAAAACAAAGAAATTGATCTCCGAGTTCAACAAATTTGATATTCAGCCTATACCAAGGGAGGAAAATATTTGGCAGATCTATTGTCAAAATTCACAGGGCTTGCTGATGGGAAGAATGAAAGAATAATTACATGGTTATTATCAAACACATCTGCTATCGAAATAGATGTGATCCCCTCAGTCGACGTCATGGAGATCGATGAGCCTAAGGATTCCTGGATCGACCCCATCGTTGCTTATCTCGAAGAAGGGAAGCTTCCAGAAAACTCAAACGAGGCTCGAAGGATCAAATACCGAGCGCCCTCATTCACTCTGGTTGACAATCGACTCTATAAAAGATCCTCTTCTGGAATTTTATTAAAATGCGTCTCCGAAATACACTACGATGCTATCTTAAAAGAAGTTCACGAGGGTGAGGCAGGGAATCATTGCGGCGCTCGAGCATTAGCTCTTAAATGCTCAAGATCAGGTTATTATTGGCCAACTCTTTTTTCTGATTCTGTTGATTATGTGAAGAAATGCCACCATTGCCAAATTCATTCGAATTTGATCCATCAACCTGCCGAACACCTACACTCAATTCCGATCTGTTGGCCTTTTGACAAATGGGGCATCGATATCGTGGGACCTTTTCCGACAGCAAGAGCCCAGAAAAATTATGTGTTGGTAGCGGTCGAATATTTCAGCAAATGGGTCGAATGCATCGCCCTAACAAAGATCACTCAGTTCTAGGTTATAAATTTCTTATGGAAAAATATTATTTGCAGATTCGGGATTCCCAGAGTTTTGATATCTGATAACGGAACGCAGTTCGCTGGGAAGAAGATCACAGAATGGTGTGAAAAATTCGGTATACAGCAGAATTTCGCTTCAGTGGGACATCCTCAGGCAAATGGACAAACTGAAGTTGTGAATAGAGAGATCGTTCGATCTCTGGAAAAGCGCCTATCTGAAGCAAAAGGAAAATGGCTTGATGAACTGCCAGGGGTAATGTGGGCCTATAGAACTACAGTCAAAGCTGCAACAGGAGAAACTCCATTCAGTCTGGTCTATGGATCGGAAGCTGTGATTCCGGTCGAGAACCTCGTACCCTCTCCTAGGGTCGAGTTTTACGATCCTGAAGAAAACCAATCTCTAAGGGAAGTGGAAGTTGATCACGCGGATAGTCGAAGGGACCGTGCGAGGTTGAAAATCCAATCCACAAAGTCTAGTATGGAAAAATCTTATAATCAAAACGTTCGAATCCGAACATTTAAGGTGGGGGATCTGGTGCTAAAGAAAGTGGAAGTATCGAGGCACGTTGGAAAACTCCAACCTAATTGGGAAGGCCCTTTTGTGGTCGTCGAAGTGGGAAGAAAAGGTTCTTACAAGATTGCTCATCCTAATGGAGAGGTACTACCTCGAGCATGGAACGCTGTTAATTTGAGAAAATATTATGGGAGATAGTTAGATTCAAGGATATTGTTATTTGGTCAACTTGCTCTGTTTCTAGTAATTTGCTAATTTACATGATTGAAGGAGATTTATTTCAACTGGATTGTTTACCTGGAATGTTTATGCCAACTGAGTATTTATTCAATGAAAGTTTATTCCGCCTAAATTCTTGTTTCATTCGTCATATTCTGGATGTTCTCAATCTATATTCATTTATTATCAGTCTCTATCTATTTCCATTTATTATAAAGGGTGAAAGCCGTTGCTATGCCCCTTAGATCGAAATTACTAAACGGGTGAAAGCCTCTGCTATGACCCTCGAGCTAAAAATGCTCTGATACGACTAAGGGTGAAAGCCGTTGCTATGTCCCTTAGATCGAAATTACTAAACGGGTGAAAGCCTCTGCTATGACCCTCGAGCTAAAAATGCTCTGATACGACTAAGGGTGAAAGCCGTTGCTATGCCCCTTAGATCGAAATTACTAAACGGGTGAAAGCCTCTGCTATGACCCTCGAGCTAAAAATGCTCTGATACGACTAAGGGTGAAAGCCGTTGCTATGCCCCTTAGATCGAAATTACTAAACGGGTGAAAGCCTCTGCTATGACCCTCGAGCTAAAAATGCTCTGATACGACTAAGGGTGAAAGCCGTTGCTATGCCCCTTAGATCGAAATTACTAAACGGGTGAAAGCCTCTGCTATGACCCTCGAGCTAAAAATGCTCTGATACGACTAAGGGTGAAAGCCGTTGCTATGCCCCTTAGATCGAAATTACTAAACGGGTGAAAGCCTCTGCTATGACCCTCGAGCTAAAAATGCTCTGATACGACTAAGGGTGAAAGCCGTTGCTATGCCCCTTAGATCGAAATTACTAAACGGGTGAAAGCCTCTGCTATGACCCTCGAGCTAAAAATGCTCTGATACGACTAAGGGTGAAAGCCGTTGCTATGCCCCTTAGATCGAAATTACTAAACGGGTGAAAACCTCTGCTATGACCCTCGAGCTAAAAACGCTCTGATACGACTAAGGGTGAAAGCCGTTGCTATGCCCCTTAGATTGAAATTACTAATTGGGTGAAAGCCGTCGCTATACCCCTTAGATCGAAATCATCAAACGAGTAAAAGTTATTACTGTGAACATAAAAAAAAAAAAAAAAAAAAAAAAAAAAAAAAAAAGATGGAGAAGAGAGGAACATCATTCCAGCTACATTATCATTACAACAAAGATTGTATTACAAGAAGAAAGGAAATTTGTTACAAATATGGTGTTACAACAAAGAGAAACCGTAGCAAGGTCATGATACAAAGGAAAGTCACAGTATTACTGAACGAAGTTATTTTCGAAGAGGACCTTTCGAACTTCAGCACTACGATCAGCATACCCGCGGGTGTAAGCTTCCCTCTCACGAAGCTCAGAGTTTCTTTTCTCACGCTCGTAAATATCTTTGAGTCTCTCTAATTCCAAACTTAACTTATCCTGAGACAATCTTTCCTTAAAATATCTATTAGCTTCCAGTGCGCGTTCCAGCTCAGTCTTTTTCCTGACCAGCTCAAGCGAAATAGAAGCCCGTTGTTCGATCTCATGTTTGGCCAACGCATAAAGCCTAGAAAAATCTTTGCCAGCCTAGACTTTTGAAAGATACGTCATGGTAGAAATAAAGAAAGTAGAAAACCATGATAAAAAGGTAAGGAAGAAATTACCTGGGCAAGGGATTCCAACCCAGACTGGAACAGGAACGAGGAATATTCTCCAGTCGAGAGAATCGCCTCGGAGATAGAGACATTGGCCCGAAGAAAGGTCGAATCGGATTTCTCACGTAACATTGTATCAAAAGGAGCTATGTTTCTCTTAAATGAAGAAACGCCAGAAGGAAACAACGAATCAAAAGATTCTTCGACCAATGAAGGTACGGATTGGAAACGAGTGCGCTCAACTACATCCTCCGCAAAAGAAACCTTTTTAATTTTCTTGTTTGAACCCCTGGATTTCAAGCACGAAGAAAGAACAATAGTCGAAGGTTTATTTCCTTCATAGGAGTTTAGCTGATCGGAATTAATGGACTTGATTGATGTTCGACTTCTTTTCCTTATATTTATGCCGTCACTGGGCTTGGAGAAAGGCGCGGGAGAAATCACGAAAGCATTCGAATTTTTATTCATCTCCTTAATTTCCAGGTAAAGGTTCAACCGAAATAATTTTCTAAAAGCTCCGACCACTGTGAGCAATATTATTGTGAAACCAACGTAAAACGGCCTTGGTATTTATAAGAGACACGACATCAGGTGGATTGCAATAATTGAGGAGTCGCTACTCCCAAGAAAGATTCGATGACGCAACTGAGTATGCAAGAATGACGTTATAAATTCAACAAGATGGTAAAATGAGTAAAAGGTTAAGCATGGCATAAAGGAGAAATTTAAAACCGAGCATCCGCTAAACAGGAAAAAGCACGAATCTATAAAACGAATGTACAATTACAATGGTTCATCGAGCCTTATTACACAGAAATCATTACTGGCTGGATTCCTTTACGCCAGAACTATGGTCCGATTGCTCTTGTTCCTTCTTCTCACTAGAATCGCTTTCCGAGCTGCCAGAATCGTCACTACTCGAGCTGCTCTCTTCCCCATCATGACTTTGCGCATCAGTCGCAGATTTACTTGAACCAGAAGAAGGAGTGCCTTGTTCCCCCTGATCGCGGGAATCCCCTTCAATATCCACATTTTCGTCCTCAGATTGGGCTTCGAGCGCATCAGGATTTGGCATCGGTACTCCGAATTCCTTAAGAAAAGGAGCGAATTCATGAACGGTCATGTTTTCGAGCTTGGGAGGAAGGGAAGAAACCTTATAATCTTTCCCGAAAATATTCTTATAAGGATCCATGAAAGGAAGGTAGTCATCAAGGGCGCCTTCGACCTTTGCAGCAGTAAGGAGATGCTGAGCTCCTTTATAGTAGAAAGCTTGATTAATTGCACCTGACCGCAAGCGAATCAAGGCATCAAGAAAAGGCGACCCTAAAAACTCCCTTATGGCAGGAATCCTGGCCTCAGCTCGACCTCGCTCATAAGATTGCTCGGCGGACATTTTGGCTTGCTCAAGCTCCAGTTTTAATTTCTCCATTTCACCCTCTAGGGTTTTCTTCGCCTCCAGCTCCTTCTTAGTCTCCTCAAGTTCTATTTCGGTCTCAGACAACCTAGTTTTGGCATCCTCTAGCTGACTGGTTTTTGCAGCTTCGCTCTTCAAAACATTGTACAAGGCCTTATGTGCTGCCTGAGATTCTTCGCCCAGAACGGCCACTCGAAGAGCATTTTGAGTGAACAGATCTCCGGCCTGCGAAGGAAAAGATATGTAAAACACAATACAAGAACCATAAGAAAAAGGTTAAAACTTTCAGAAATAGTTGGTACCCTTTGATGAGCATAAGCATAATCGCCCACTATCTCAAAATCTTTCTTAACAAAAGATTGGATAGTGTCATCTTTGAATCTCCCGGCCAGGAACATCCGAAGAGATTTATCCACCGTGTGCTCGCCCTCGGGGCCTAAGTCAGATTCAACAGTCCCACCCTCCGGGTATCCAGCCGCCCTTGGTCCTCGCAAATGATCTTCAATGAAATCGGCCAGATCTGGCTCGGAATGGCCGGTCCGACACACTATAGGATTCGCTCCTCGACTAAACGGTTTAACTCTCCTGGAGGACTCAGGGACATCACCACTTCTTTTGCGAGCCATCCTGGCCTGCAAAATCTCTCTGGCACGATTCTCCAGGAGGGTATAGTTACTATACCCCTCGTCGCTCGGGTCGGAGGAAACGGTCGGAAAAACAGATCGAAGGGTATCGGAAGTTTGAAGATTAGAAATCTCCTCCACTTCAGCTCTAGCCCGAGAATTTCCTATTTCGGTAGTCTGAGGAATTACCAGTAAGGTGTTAGAAGTTGCATTGGCCCCAACCCCGGCCTTAGATCCAGTCGCCTTCCGAGAGGTTTTCAATGTTTGAAGACGAGGCCGACCCTTGTTACCCTTTGAAAAGGAAGCGACATGTTGACCAGCTATTGATGTTCGAAATTTGTCTACGATCTCGGCTAACGTGGAAGGAGCGTTAGAAGGATCTATCCAGGCTTTCCCGAAATCAATCTCATCGGCAGGAAAAGAGCAACTACTAAGCCCGGCCAATCGCAAAACCGCCTCCTGTGTCATCAACGCTGTCTGATGAGGGTCAGCACGTAGAGATTTTAGAAATTCATCTGATATCTCACTTTTCATACTTCCCACCAGACGGCGTTTACCATATATCCATGTTCTCGCCCCAGGCCAATTATACGGAGTAGGCTCGGGGTTGTCCTCGGAAGGCGGAGACTCTGGCCCTCGGATAAAGAAGAACTCGTGCTTCCATCCTTTCAAATTGCTGCTGACATTGGCTGATAAGATCGAAGTCTTTGGTCTCTGAGAAAAATATACATAACCCGCGTTCGAAGACGTGGAAGCACTCATCTGGAATATCCGCCAAAAGTTCTGAAAGACCATCTTTTTCCCTTTGGCCTTCATCAGCACGCAAAAGGCTATAATTAAACCGATAGAGTTCGGTAAAATCTGGCAAGGAGTCAACTCAAAAGCATCCAGAATATTTTCTATCAGAGGAGGGAAGGGGATGCGTAGGCCATAATGGAAATGTTTGGAATAAAAGGCTTGACAGCCCACGGGAGGGTCGGTAACCCGTTGATCAGAAGTAGGAAGCACAATCGAGAAACCGGCGCCTAGATATGGGCCGAATTCTTCCTGCAACTGGTCCAGATCTTTTTCCTTATAAGAGCAGACAATCTCATCTGCCCTCTCTTCAGTCATGTTTAAACCTGCGCTGGTCGAAGGCTCTTCCCAGTCAAAAATCGTGACCACAACATTACGGTTCAATCTATACTTCTTCTGCTCGTTTTTCCCCAAGGGAAGTTCCCCATGCTCTACATTTTCCTCGTCAGAGACTGTCGCTTCACCTGAATTTTCGTCTTCGCTGTCTTCCGGTTCAGAATTCGACTCCCGCCCCTCCCCAATGGACTCAGAGGCGGAACTCGAGTTTCACGGATTCTCGGTCTCGGATGATCGAGCTTCTACAACTTCTTTCTCTTTTCGATTATCGGCCTCATTTTCCTCTAAAGAAGATTTTCCCTTCAAATCTACTGAACTCGACATGATGAGTAGACGAAGATTGCTCGAAAAATATTGCTAGAATTCACTTATCGATCTGTCAGCTCCGATCTAGAGTTTTCTCCTCAAAATCTTTGATGAACAGCGACCCTCCGTCTAACTATATATACGGGGACAAAATGGGAAATTGCAAACCGCTCCCCGAGTAACCACGACGGTTGAACTCCCTCAAGGTAAACTTAAAATCATATTTTCGAAAAATCACACATGCGGCCCCAATACTTTCCGGAATTCCTAAATTGAGGACCCACATAACGAACGATACATCAAAGAAACGTTATCCCCGTATTTTCACACCCGTCCACGGGATAAGGAGATTGATAAGATAGAATGGCGATGAAATAACCAAATCACAAATTCCTATTTCAACAACAAACGACAAGGACAATGTCGGGTACGGCATCATTACACGGTTTCTTAAGTGTGCACTCTTTTTCCCTGACCCCTTTTTTTATCCCAAAAGGGTTTTTCCGAGTCAGGTTTTTAATGAGGCATACCCGAAGCTTATGCCGTGATTGGTTAATCCCCCTAATCGTCCTGGGCTATGAATACTTCTTCGAGCCCAAACTTCACTTTACGCTCGAGAAGTGGGGGAGTATTGATGAGGGATATTTTAGACTCTGCCTTTTCTACAATCATGCGAGATCGAACAGTATTTATTTCGGAAGACCGAGTTCGATCCCGATGCCCGAGTGCCATAAATACAGACGGCCCTGGATCCAAATTTAACTGTTGGGCCGAGCTTTGATCCAAACTTATGGGCCGAGAATTGCACGCCTGCGGATGGATTACCTAGACCCTGATTTCAGCTATAAATACCCCATGCATTTATGACACCGGACACAACTTCCCAGGTGCTCTACCTTCGAGACTGCTGCTCGGAATCACTTGGGAATAATAGCATAGGCTATCTTGTATGAATTTCACCCTCTAGCTTGTACGGCATCCAATAATGCTCGAGTAGGACCTCCCAATCATTGTAATTTGTACTTGAACACATCGAATACAATATTATTGATCTTTCTCTTCTTTTTGTTTGCATTCATATCATCTTGTAATACACTTTGATCGAACACACGAAATCACGTAAGATCAGCTGACTTGGTACTTGCAACTCAGTTTCAGCTGGGTGATCAAGGTGAAGAAGTTCTCAACAGAATGCATGCTTTTGAAGTAAATCAGATCATCAATGCTGCTCAAGTTGATGTCATACAAGCAAATCAGCTAAGGCAAGGAGCTCAGATCACTGCTATGAATGAGAACATCAGACTTCTCTGTGATTCTCTCCAAATCACACCAGTCTCACCTAAATACCAAGTCAACCCTGCTGATGATGACAAAAAGGGGGAAGATAAGGTAGAAGAGAAGACTGCTGAAATGGAAGAGACTGAGATGCTGGAAGAATCTGCAAATGAAAATGAAAATGAAAATGAAGGAACCAGCAGACCAGCAAATCAATCTGACACAGACGAAAGTGAAGCTGAAGACTCTAAAGCTGAAGCAAAGGTCAAATCTGACAAAGAAATAGCTGCTGCTAAGGACTCAGCTAAAGAACAGCTTGACCCTGATGTGAAGTATAGAAATATGGAGCTTCTAAGGAAAAGATTCAATGAATCTATAGCTGAGACATCTGAGCCAGCTGAAGAAAAAGAAGACAAGGAAAAAGAAGAAGACTAGTGCTATCTTATTTGTAATTTCCTTGTAAATTTTTTTTCTTTTGCACATCTCATCTGTTCAAAAACTTGTAATCTGTAATCTTTTCAATATCTATAAAATTGCAAGTTTAAATCCAACAGACTATTTCTATCTCAGAAATCTTTGAGGATGAAAACTTTAGGTTAGGTACAGGTACTTAGCTGAAGTTTTGTCATCATCGAAAAGGGGGAAATTGTTGGATGAAGATGAAGATACATTGCAAAGAAGATAAGTAATTAAGGGAAGGTTTTGATGATTTCCAAAACATCATAATCAGCTAAGTATGGAAAGCTTAGTTCCCTTAGAAGAATTTTAAACAAGTAAAGAAGACATCAGAAGAGTTCAAAGTTCAAAGCCCAGAAGACTAGTGATCTCTTGCTGAAACAGCGAACAGAAGGGTAGACCATCAGCTGACTCAAATCAGATTAGTTCAGAGTTTGATCAGCAGAGTGATTATCAGATGGGTTGCTTCGATCAGCAGAGTAGAAGAGATCAAGAGATTAGTCCAACGGTAATAAATGCACCTGGTGTAATAAATGCTGAAAGAGAAGGGTAGTAATGGCAAATGATTGAAGAAAACTCTCGGATCAGCAGAGTGCATTTAATGCTGCTACAGGAAAGTACAGCAGAGAAAGGACTGTAGCAGGTAGCCGTTCTGATTTTCGGGCTAAGGCTATGGATTTGAAGATTTGATTTCCTTCAACGGTCATATTTTCAAATCCAAGTATAAATAGAGCTGATTTCGAAGAGAGAGACACACAACAACAATTCTAAGAATTCGTTTTGAAGCAGAAATTATCTAAGTCTCAAGAAGCTCGAACAGCTCACTCATCTGGTGGAAGTCATCTGTTGACAGAACCCCAGTTGAAGCTCAAATTTAAAATACATTCTGAGTGATTTGTATTAGCTGAGTGTTGTGCGAAGTTTAAATCCGTCTTTGTGAGTGATTTAACTTCAGAGGATAGGTTTTCTGAGTGATTTCCTATTGTGAGCTTATAGCCTTTTCATTTGGTGTCTAGGTATAAGTGGAGACATATTGTAAACTTTGTGTTTATAGTATAACCTAGAATCTAAGTGATCTGGAAGAGTGGACTAAAGGATGTTTATCCATATAACCACTATAAAAATTCTTTGTGTTATTCTTGCATTTAAAGTTTTCTTGCATATTTTGAAATTGCATAAGTTTACACTTTGAATTATTAAAAGATTTTATAAGGAGTTTTAAAACTGGGGATAAAATCTTTTAAAAGGACTTAAGTTACTTGTGAAAAACACTTTAAACATCCGCTGCAAGTATACTCTTGATAAAACTGATTTTCACTGAAATAGCTAAGTAAACTGTGAGAAGAGTGGTCACTCTGCTGTTCAAGATTTGTTCACGATCAGCATATTCATCTTACTGTTCTTCATCAGCTTAGTCTGCTGACAGAAGAGTAAAAAGTTTTAAGTCTAAAATTTTTAGAGGTCTATTCACCCCCCCCCCCTCTAGACCTCATCTGACCACTTGGGACCGACAACTATGCACATTCATTGTTCTAAGTCTATCACGTGGAACCTTTTCTTTTAGACTAAAAATGCACTTGGGCTTTGCGCTAGTTTAGGCTTACCCCAAGCGAACAATGCAATGTCTACGTTACAAGTTACAACCAAGACTAGAAGATTGCAACTGAAAGATTATGTTAGCGTGTCTTGACACCTATTAATATGATTCAAAAAAAAAACCTAACTTAAAACTAACTTTTGAAGTAGAAGAGCCCAAACCACTTTAATTCCACATAGGTACCCTATATCATTGAAAGATGATTGCAGCACATGCAATTATTATCTATACATAAAAATCCATAAACTAGATTTATCTCATCAAAACAGAAAGAAAAAAAAACTATATTATTATTATTATTATTTCCTGAAGTCTAGTGCGATTGCGATGATAACTGAACCCAACACATCCACTTAACAATCATAATTATTAAGACATAGCGCAATGAAACATAAAGCGTAGCACAATGCAACGCAAAGTGGTTTTTGAACTCGAAGCTCCTGAACAATATGTTCAATTAACATTGTTATGTGCTAAACCGTGCTATAGAGCAGATAACGTGTGTTCTAACGCACATTACATGAGTTATATATAAACAAAAACGTGCGCTATAGTGCAAATAACACACATAGTGTACATGCAATGGACTAAATGTGTTGAGGTGTCGTAATAAGGGACCAAAAATTATTGCAATGAGTAATGTTACATAAAAATCACACCAAACAAGGTTGGAGACTTCACAAAATAAGAATGGCAAAAAAGAAAAAGCAGAGTCAAACGAAAATGACCACAAGGCAAATGTCATAATAATTAAAAGTTTTGTAATAATCCTGCTGCAGAAGTCACAAAATGTGCTTCTTAAAAAGTCCAAAAAAAATGGTTTAAGTCTAAGTTTACACAAAATCAAGTTTTTCATTACTCAAGAAAACTTCCCACGCCCCCCTTCATCGTCAAGGTGAAAGCTGCTGTCCGACAAACCATCATCCTTAGCTATTTCATCAGTGAACATTTTTATCGCATGTTCAAAACAAGGATCGGTCCAAACATCGTCATAAGGCAACACAGAAGATGAAGCCGCAGTTTGATTATTAGGTGAAGCCGTCGAAGACATTGCATTCTCACCAACTTTCTTCACATCATCAATCGGAATTGCAGTAGTCAAAGTTTTGATTGCTAATTCCATTGGAATCGCATCAGTGAGAATTTTGAATGCATAATCAATGCATGGATCCGCCATTAGATCGTTCAGTGTATTACCTTTTGAGACCCCAGCAAGTTCCAGTTCTGTTTGCAAGAAATATCACAATTAAAATTGTGCAACAATTAAGCAATGAATAGTTGTCAATTTTAGATTTAATATGCAAATTTTAATTAAAATGTAAGATATAATTGAACTATTTGATGTCTGCATGCATGAAACTTGTCTTTCAATGGACAATAACAATTCTGAATGGGAGATATTTTGTATATTTGTCGTTAATATGCCCACTCGGTAATACTGTTCTAAGTCTAGCACGTGAACTTTTTCTTATATACCAAAAGCAGTGCGATAACTGCGCATAACATGCGCTTGGGCCTCACTCAAGTACACATATAAAATACCATGTTGAGCTTAAGCTGACATTTAATTAATTATTCTCTAACAATATTTATGTTTTCATGAACTCAAAAGCAAATCCTTCCTATCCGGGGCATCAAATCAGTGAGGCAATGTTTTGTCCTTGAATTTAACTAAGTAAAATGATAAGAAAAAGGACAATAAATAAAAAATGAAGCTATATGTTCTATCATTTGATGCACTGCTAGGAATACATTTTCTCAAGTGTTTTATTCACTAAATCCAATAACCAAGCACACACTATCCTGAGAGGCGAAAAGAAATCTTCAGGTTAGTAACAGACTAAACTGCAAAATGGGAGCTTTTCGTTGAATATAATTATGTCTCAGGTGGTTCATACAATACAAAAGGATATGCTTAATACCTGAGTTTACGCTTTTATGCCTGGTAGAACTTCCATCTTCTTTCTTGTCAATCGACATTTGTCCTTGAGCTTTAACAGATTTCTAGGGATAAATGGGTAATAGTTGAAGTTAGAAATAGAAAAGATTCCATGGGATAACCATAAAGAGATTGCATAAAAGCATTACATAGATGCAACAAACACCAAATATAGATGCATGTGTTGTACCAATTTATGACAACATTAAAGACACTCCAGGGAAAAAAAAATTCAAGTTAAAAATTCTGAGAAAAATATGTAATGGTAACTTACACAACACCCTCCTTTTGGTGGACAACTCACTAGTGAAAGTACTCAGGGAAAACTATATATGAAGCAAGACCTTTACTTATTATAGTGTCGCCTTTCAAATTAGAAAACTTGTTCTAATAGACTATTTACTTGAACATTTAAAGTTATATAACCAGTCAACTGATAAAGCAGTAAGGAATAGAAAAATAATCTACAAAGCAGTAGGCAGTAAGGATCTTCAACCTCTGCCTTGATATGATCTTTGTCATCTGGCTTGGACTCGGGCTTTCCTGAGTCCTTAGTCTCAAGGTAGCTGAAGACTTCTAGTAGAGAGTTGAAGTAATGCCCAGTATCAGGATCAATGTAGAACTGAAAAAATCATTTAAAAATAATAAAAAAATAAGTACACACCAAAGAAAGCACCGGAGAAAATACAAAGACATATACAGAGTTTGAGCCAGATGCATAATAAAGGGCAGAAAGCTAATTAAAAATTTAGTACCTCTTTGCTTCGAGTCTTGCCACCATTCTTTTTTGTTCTTGTTTCCTTAATCCACCCGGTAGGTAGGTTTTCTGCAACAATCCTTTCGATGTCGAACTACAATTTTGCGCAAATCAAGAACTCTTCTTAATATAGGAAATCAATGTTGCAAGAATAATAAATGCATACCCTTATAATGGTGAGAGATTAATGCGGGCACTCCACTTTTTAGATGGGTCCCACATATGGACTAGTGATCCTAGACGAAATAATATCAATGGAGTTATGGTAAACCATTTTGATTCTGACAGATAATATAAGCAGAGGGTTCACCTTATTCAGCTTCTCTGGTTTTTTCTCAGAACTCTCGAGATATCGAAGCACATCTGGCTTGGAGTATAATCTTTGACCATTTGATTTGTTGATGAAATACTAAACAAATCAAAACATCATAATGAGAAACTAAATTTGGCAGTTTTGAGTTTTAACAAAATTAAAGGGATCAAAAGGAGTAGCTGTCCATTAGGATATTTGCGATGCACTACACAAATTCTTAACTGGTAGTTCAAGGTGAAATTATGTGCGGCTGGATAAAACATGCTAATCCAACTTATAATATCATAGTAGTCAGAGGCAAATAGCGTAGCGATGCGCAAATGCTCCTGGGGCTATAGCGCATAGCGCAGCGCTAAAGCGCGGGCTTTTTGAAAATAAAGCACATGTATATATTTTTCAAAATAATAATCAAAAATCTCGAATAAGACATATAAAAACAATAAAACCAAATCATCGTAGTTCATTAATACCAAATTAAATCCCAAATACGCAAAAACAAGCAAATAAAACTAAAGTACTAGAAGTTTAAAACAATTAGTTAACCCAAAAGTATGATACTAAACCCAAAAACAAGCAAATAAACCTAAAGTACTAGAAGTTTTTAACAATTAGTTAACCCAAAAGTATGATACTAAACCCAAAAACAAGCAAATAAACCTAAAGTACTAGAAGTTTTTAACAATTAGTTAACCCAAAAGTATGATACTAAAGCCAGCTGCCGAGTTTGGAGGAGGAGGCGCGGCAGCAGTCGACTGTGGAGGAGGAGGTGCAAGGCAGTCGAGTTTGGAGGAGGAGGCGCAGCTGTGAGAGGGAGAAGGCGAGAGAGGCGAGGGGTTTTTTAGGAAGACGTGCAGCTTTTTTGAGAGGAAGAGGCGAGAGAGTTAAGTTTTTTTGAATTTTTACTTTAGGTTAAAAATTAGGGTTAAAAATCAGGTTAGAATTTTTTTTTTATTTTAACTTCAGTTCCCGCCTCACACGCCACGTGGCGCGCCTCACGCCTTCCCAGCGCTATAGCGCCACGTGGCGCTCGCTTACAGGTTAGCGAGCGCGTGTGGTGCAGCGAAGCGAGAAAGCCTCGCTATAGCGAGCGCTTTTCTCGCTATTGACTACTATGTATAATATGTTGAATATTTGAATATTTAAATCTCCATCTATTTCTATTCTCAGCAACCTAAGCAAGTGAAGACCTTGGAAGAATTGGTATAGATTGTTTACTCAAGAAATAATCGGATATTCATTCATCAAATCATTCACACCATAGTCTAATAGATATTTATGAAAATAAAAAGATTAATCGGACAAGAATAAAGATAGGATTACATACTACATAGCAATACCGATCGCTATGGAAATTATATAGTTTCTATTAAAACGTCTTACCGAGTGAGGAAGAATAAACAAATTCAAGTAGCATGTCTCATAAATAAGATGATGAAATTTACAGTATTATCTAGAACATCTGAACAAGTTAGTAAGAATAAAGAAAGACAAGTAGCACATCTCATAACAAAAAGTAAAGGAGTAGTCCCCTATCCGTGAGTCAATCAGTACATCTAGATGTGGAGTAAAAGCCCTTTTCCAAAGCCCAAAAGAGAATAAACAGATATTCCCGTTTGACTTCAAGAAGTATTACCTTATAACTTGAACGAACATCATTATACAAATCAAAAACTTCTATTCTATATTCTATAATTATGTAGATAGATCAACAAATCAAAAACTTCCTTTTATCAAAGGAGCAATCAAAACTATTATAGTGCACCATTAGGATTAGGTATTGTTTTTCTAGTGATCGCAGTACCAAGTATTTATTGGTGTGCTCGATTATGATCAGATTTATATGTATCTTTACTAAATATGAGCAATACTAAATCCTTCAAGAGTCCAAACCCTCAATCATCCAAGTACTTTGGGTTTGCAATAAATTAGATATACATTTCTAAGGGGTGGGGCAGGGGGGTACTATATTTTAAGAGAGGAAAGGCTCATTTATATCAGAGAGGGGGGGGGGGGGGGGTATTTCATCTTATAGAATAAATAGAACTTATCAATGAACTTACTAATTATTTCCATTTTCTGAGATATTAAAATACGTAGAAAGAATATGAGTAGTAAGTATTTGATGATACATGGAAATAGGTCTCTTATAACTTGGAAAGGCTCTTAACCCAAGATTCGATTGATTATGAAGAAAATTGATTCAGTTTTTCGCATTAAAACATAAGAAACTTAACTAATTGGATACTATGTTATTATAAAACTAAGAGTACTTGGAATGTGGAACAATTGTTTAGTAAATTTAATTTATCATTATTGTTAAACCGCTAAGTCACCTATTGCAGTTATCCCAATAAATCCATTGGAAAGATTTAAATCAATTAAAGAAAAAGTAACCCCGCTTGACGAATCAATAGCTGTCTAAGAACACATGTTTAGCAAACCAGGGACACCAACAAAAGGGGGCCTTCCTCGAAAAATAATGTGAAGTTCCATAGCATGGAGAAAATTATGTGAGCTAAACAAAACAAAACACAACTTGGACAAAAGATAACTTGGACCAAAAATAATGAAGTGGCATAGACAATTTTTGTGATATACTTAGACCAATCAATTAAGGATTGATTAATACATATTGACTGTTCACCATTTGGAAATGGCTCTAATCACTTCAATCTTGAAGAGAACAACGACACATAGCCACATCACTTGAAAATGACAAAATGAGATTCCCCAAAACATTACTTAAAAAGAATGGTTGAAACTTCTCGGCCTGTAGCTTTCCTCGTGTATCATTAATTAGATGCAACTTACTCATCTACACTTACTATACAACTCTATGCTATTCTCCACAAAAACGTATACAACGTGGTCAGAAACATTAGTATCACACATTATGCTCTAAATTTCAAAGTGAAAGTAGAAAAAATTGTAACTTTTAATTGTCCTATAACATATAAATCAAAGTGCCTATCAAACTATATTAATCCAGATGATGATGCCACGACACTGTGAGCAATATAGCCGTTGTATTGAAATCAACCCAAAGCAAGGACTACTTCGATCCCAGTTTGTACAGTTTTGACTTTGAACTAACAAGGAAAAACAAGAATTGTTGATTATTATGGGGGCATTTCCCCGACTTAAAAAAAAAACAAGAAAGAATACTGAATTCGCCAAGCAACACAAAACGATATACACTTCTGCAACTTATAATATTCAGAAGTATGTACATTTAAATATAATGAGTGGATCCAAAATCAGCATTTTAGATCAACAATTTGACATTACAAGCTTAGGTCAACTTTAAATGAGAATTTTATTTCATACACGTAAATAGACTCATTGTTGTGATGTGAAACATCACCATCTTTCAATAATCGCCAGAACAGGTAACACTAAGGCAGCCATTATAGCTTCTCGTACATTCTCCATCCACCACAGCGTGAAACTAACTAGTCTAGCTCAACATACAAGAGATAATACATACATCACCATGGTTATATTCACAGTGACTTAAGTTTACTTCCATTTACATATACATGGACATAGAATATGTTACAGTTCATCTGTAGAATCTACATATACGTAAATAGCATCCGAGCTGGATATTCATGTGTAAATGCATTGGCATATAATTTATATGTCCAATTCATAAAGGTACTGCTGAGAGTTTCAATTTATTTCATCAGGATTGCCTAATTTTGGTAAGCTAGTAATCTAAAAAGATATCCTTGAAGCATGAGTAAATTCAATAATTAAATTATCCGTTTAGTTTTTCTCATTAAATTCAGTGATACTTAAAGGTGGTTACTGTAATCTTCTCAGATTTTTTTTATATACTGACATAGACATATTACATCAGAAAGTAAAGTAAATTAACGTGCCTAAACATTACAAGAGACACATACATCAATTTGTATCTGCACTAACAGGAAGTAAAGACTTACCACAGTGAACTGGTTGATGATCTAAGCTCGTAAATTTGTTTGCCTTATGGAATTCAACCTAGGATATGTGCATGTATGGATGACATTGAAACTTCCTCCGTAAAACCATAATAAGTAGTCCAAAACCACCTCAGATTCAAGTCTAGGAAAGATTTATTCTTATTAGTGAAAATTTGTTTAACAAGGGCTCCTAAGTCTTTCTAGTAAGTGTAACCTAGGCTATTCAGAAATTTTTTCCTCATCGCATTGTTTTTGTTTTCTCTTGAGAAACCCTAGATTCTAATTGTTGGGCCTAAAACTTTAAGTAAACAACTTTTGTCTATTCAAGAATTCATACTAAGAATATAATTTCTACTGATACAACGAGGTTCATTGAGGTAACCAATCACATCTTTAACCTAAATACTGTACATGTTCTATGTAACATCAATTTTTGTCTTCTAATCTTCCTCATTTGCAATTTCAGTAAAATAAAGCAGAATTTCAAGCATTAAATGCTTGGTAAAATTCATTTTAAATAATTAAAAATTCCCCAAACCCTATTCTTATCCCTCGACAAAGACAATTTTTTTATCCATCATAACTTGAAACAAGTAAGTCTTCAACACCATGCCGATGACCTCCATTTCTACTCTACCAATCAATTCAAATCACCAACAAACCAAAACTGATACATAAATCTCAACTGAAATGAACAACAAATAAGATAAACACCAAAATACATCTAATCAAAGCAATAGAACTAATTTACCTTGTGTTTCTTTCCATTCCGAACTTCCACAACAACTTTCCAATCCTCTGGCAACCATTCCGGGCGTTCATGATCCATTTCAAGAAATACTTCAATTGACTCTAATGCAAAACCAGGACTAAAAAAACAAAAAAGAACACCAGTCAAGAAGATATAAAAAAGGGGGAAAAGTCAAGATGAGTAAAGCTATTTCTACAGCCCTTTCTCACTGAAGGTTCGTGAACATTATAGGGCATAGGGAGTAACGGCGGAGGGTGTAGAGATACAGACAAAATGCATTGACAACACGTGTAGCCAAATTCTGATATTTTCTCTAGAATTGAAAGTCCAAATGAGTCCAAAATGACTCATAAAATCTAGTTAGTAACATTTAATGGGCTGATTCATAGAATTTATTATTTCTACTAATATAGAAAATAACAACTCATTTTGATATACATTACAGTGAGTTTAACAAATACAACACAGAATACTTAGAATACATAGAACACGACTATAATGCCTTTGAGATTTGTCACAATTAAATGCACAACAATAATGAATAAACTTCCCATAAAAATAACCCTTCAAATTGAAAACAACCAGTTCAATTGTGGAATACCTGAGAGAAATGGTGGCACAGAATTCCGAACTGAAGGTTGTTCTGAAACGAAGGTTGGGCTTCAACCAGCGCCTGAGGCTCTACAATTTCCCATTCTGAACAGTTGCCTACCTCGATTTTCATATTCCGAAACGAAGGTTGGGCTTCAACCAGCGCCTGAAGTTCTACAATTTCCATTTCTAGACAGTTGCCCACCTCGAATTTCATATCTATTTACGTTTTCGATTATGTGATCAACGCCTCGAACTTTAGGGTTTTAAAATTTAGGGGAGGTTATTTCAGACTTGTGAGTGGAATTTGGCGGTAAAGGGCTAAAGCTTTGACTGTATGATTCTTCAAACGACGACGTTGCATCGCTTTTTAAAGATATTTGTACGAATTATTTTAAAAACTGAGCACGGTGCAGTTCAACACTCCATGGACATGGAAGTTTTGGGGAAAATTTGGGTTATGAAAAGTTATATTTTTAAACTAATAATGGTATTAAGTTACCATTGAGTTTAATATATTTTGTTAAATTTAGATATACTATGTTTCATCGTTTGATTGTATTATTTTAAAAATTTAGGGCAACAAAGTACAAAATTTGAATACTTCATGTTTTAAATTTTCTAGATTTCAAACATGCTAATGTTATTAAACGAATTTTCTTACACAATATCATTAAATTATTTTTTGAATTATAATTATTATTAATGTATCCCCACGTCTCATAAGTTTGGGAAAATTTGTGTCGTTATTTTGTGTCACTTTATTAGTGTTTGGTGCAACATAACTACTAAGTAACAAAAATACAATAAAATTTAGTATTAGACAATTTTTACTCATAGGGTACCAAAGTTTATATGACAATTTTTACAGTTTTGCCATGACATATTAGTCTACAGTTCGGATCGAAGAGTGCAAATACTATATGTCCTCCTCAGTGTAATGTCTCTAGTCTACTAGAGATATTACACTGAGGAGGACATATAGTATTTGCACTCTTCGATCCGAACTGTAGACTGTAGTCTAATAGATAAAAGAAAAATAGTATTAGAAAACGAAAAGTTGTTCGAGAGAATATAAGGAAGAGATGTGTGATGATTTGTAAAGTTTTGAAGATAAGAGCTCGTAATAATTATGTTTATTGTTAGTTTCTCTAATTCTTAAATTTCTAATCCTATTTTATTTTTTGAATGTCTCAAAATAAGACTTCATTTTCTTGAAATAAAATTCTTTTTCTCTAAACTATTAATCGCACAGAGTAATAATTTGATACCTCTAATTTTCAGCCACTAGTATTAAGGATATAGATGTAAAATTAGGAAAAATTTCACTTTGCCCCTTAACCTTTGAACGTTTTCTCATTTTATCCCCTAACCTTTTTGAAGTTCCCACTTAACCTCCTCAGCTATTAAATATATCTAAGGCAGCCCCCTAAATTGCAAAAAGCTAGAATCTAACAGAATATTCCTTCCAACTTTAATGATGTGGCGTTGAAAGTTTTTTATTTAGTCACCCAAATTTTGAACGTTTTTATACTTTGTCCCCTAATCTTTGAACATTTTTGCACTTTGTCATCGAATTTTCGAATATTTTCGCAGTGTGCCACCCAATCTTTGAACATATTCCGCATGCCAACGTCCAAAGGTAGTAATCTGGAATATTTTTAGTAGTTGAAGAGATTAAGTGGTAACTCACAAACATTATGCGGTAAAGTGGTAAAAAGATTAAAGATTAGGGGACAAAGTGAAAATTCCCCTATAAAATTATCTAAGAGTTCAGGTTTTTTTTTTTTTTTTTTTTTTTTTTTAATAAAAAAACTCTACCTAAACTCTGTTGTGCCTAGAGCAAAGGCGGAAGAAAATAAAAGACAAAAAAAAATATTAGAAATATTGTAGAGTTTGAATATACGGAAATCAATATTTGAAAACAAAAGTAATTTCTAAACCGGCTTCTTAATAGTGTGTAAATCCTTCAGAATTAGCAACCAAATACGACCAATTAATTTTTCATCCATCAATTGTAATTGACACAAATGACATAAAGGTTAGAAACAATAATCTCATGCTCATTTATCAATTCATCTTTATTAGATCATAGTATCTTTGACAAAGGAACTTCAAGGAAATTAAGAATCACATATGATTACATAATCAAGCATATATGATTCTTGCATGTGTTCCAACAACTTAAAATTTCATTCATGCCTTCATTTATAAATGAACGTTTTAATTTTATGGCATGTAGTGTGATCCACATTAACATGAATTTTTATTAAATGAACTTCAAAAATATCACAAAAATATTTCAACCATGTTCCGAAGAGAATGTTAATCATTTCATGCTCATATAAAATAATCAATAAGATAGCATGTTAAAAACAATCATTGCATAAATCATGAGTTATTCATCTTATCGCAGAAGAATCAAGTTTTGTCGAAGTCGATACGTTCTTGTTGATTATAGCCCTTGGCCACCAATCTCGCCTTGTTTTGAGTGACATTACCATCCTCATTTGTTCCGATAATGGTATTATTATTTGACTTTTCAACGAAAGTCCATGCTTGATTCTTATGGAATTGTGTGAGTTTCTCCTTTTATCGCAATCACCTAAGATTCATCATTGAGTGCATTATTGACAGTATTGACTATTCAACATATTTTAAGAGCAATAATAAAGGGCTTTTTGTACAAATTAAGAGAAAATCACTTTCACATTTTTTATACCCAATTTTCTTGGTTCATTGCGGGTTAGTCAAAATATATTTAGGCATCCTTATGAGTTCATTTGTGGTATTCATTTTGTGAATGCATTTAAAAGATTTGTGACCGATTTTTTCATATAAATTGCAAGTATTATACGATAAAGAGGAGTTTTTAGCAAATTTTCTCAATTTATCATAAGAATGTCCATATCCAATTCCAACTCTATTTAACGAAACATTTTGCACACGAAGAAGTTTATCTAGGTTCTCTTTTCCTTTCGTAAATTTTTCTAAGTATCTAGTTTTTTTTTTTTTTGTTTCCCAAGGGTTTAATCTCTTTCGTGACGGGTTGGACACATTAAGTGGATACATCTCCCAACAGAGATTCGAACATGAGTCCGCTACTTTATAGTGACTAGTCATTTCCATTATATCAATCACCTGTTGTTTCTAAGCATCTAGTCAAATGAACAATTTTTGCTTTAAGGCTGAAATTTTCTTTTGAAAGAGAAGAAATTTCCCTTATTATGTTTTCAAGCTTTTCAAGACTTTCTTTCATTTTCATATCAAACTCTCTTTTTTCTTTATTCAATGGAAAAATCTTCTGTTTAAATTTTTTATTTTCAAAAGCAAGATTTCACATGGTCATTTTTACATTCATTAATCATTAGATTCCATTCATTTTCACATTCACATTCATAATCATCACATTCATCATAATCATAAATGGAAAATACCACTTTTGCGCAACGATTTACCGATTCGTCCTCTGTTTATTCTTCCTTAGAAACCGATTCATCCCAAGATGCTACCATTAGAGGGGCTGGAGAAAGATTGGTTTGGGGGATACAATGGAATAAAAAGAAGAAGAAAAATTGTTTTGGGGAGACCCCAATTTGATTATAATTCAATATAAAGATGATTAGATTGGGCTAGGTCGAATATGTCCATTGACCATGGTCTTCATCCCTTTCTAGTAGCCCTCATATCATATGAGTCCATGAGAATATCGCACCACTAGATATTCATATTTCATACACAATTTTAATTCAATCTCATTATTATACAAATATATATATATATATATATCCAATAGATTTTTTTTAGATTGCAATAGATTCAAATTATGCATTTTAACCAAGACAAACATGCCCCCAAGTTATAATCATGGTTCAAAATTTCGATTAATTTTCAGTAGGGATATTACTTTTTTTTTTTTACTTTTGATTTAGTTTAAACGAAAATATAGAATAGTTTATATTCCAATATGTTTATTAGATTTATAAATTTTCTAGTACTTCCAATTTTTTTTTAATATTTAATTGACTGAAATATACACGAAAAGAAAAATATGATTGATTAAAGAATTTTGATAAAAAAATCCATTGCTATCTCCCAGCAGGAATTGACACGACATCTTGATTTCTAATAATGTCATTATTATTTGCACCTTCATCCAATAGATACACGGTTTCTTCTTCATAATGTAATTCTTCACCATTTCAAGGACTAAAATGCCTTCGAACTCCCACATTCCTCAACCCTTCAAGTTCAATTGCCACTTGTTTCATACTAGGCCTTTCCTCTCCTTTCAATCTCAAGCAAAACCTAGCAATATCAGCTACTGCCTGGAGCAATTCAACACTACCCTCCTCGACTACACGAGGCTTGAGCACTTCAACTTATAACCGGTTCTCTTGGACGGCAAATTAGAAATAATTGGCCAAACTCCTTTCCGCTTCTGGTTTATTGAAACGAATTACATTTTGTCCAGTTAATAGCTCCACAAGTAGAACCCCAAAGCTATAAACATCACTTTTCTCAGTTAACTAGCTTGTTTGTAAGTACCCGGGGTCCAAGTACCCTAAAGTACCCTGCACTAATGTGTATACTTGCATTTCATTGGATGCGCAATCAACTTTGAGGCTCCAAAATTAGACACCTTCGCATAGAAATTTTCGTCTAGTAATATGTTTGTAGACTTAATGTCTATGTGAATAATCGGAGTAATTGCTTGAGAGTGGAGATAAGATAGCACCCCTGCGGTTTGTGTAGCTATTTTTAAACGAGTCTCCCATGATGAGGACTTTCGCTCTTTGTCATGCAAGTGTTCAAATAGGGTCCCATTTGACACGAACTTGTATACGAGTATTGGAGATGGAGTCTCAAGACAACAACCTAGCATATGTACTATGTTTCGGTTATTGACTTGTCAGAGTATCACTACTTCACTGATAAATTGTTGGACTTGTGCTTCATCAATGTCGACATCAGTTTGCTTTGACTTTTTTATGGCGACTAAACTTCCATCGGATAATGTTCCTTTGTAAACCGTGCCAAAGCCTCCCCGACCGGCGATCAGGCTATCGTCGTAGTTTTTCGTTGCTTTTTGCAACTCTTCAGCAGTGAAAATTTTGATCATATGGGAAGTTAATTCTTTTTGTTCAACAAGTTGTTGTAATAGGAAACCTCCATTTTTTTCAAAGAACTTCTCTTTGAGTTTAATAAGTTTCCTCTTCCTTAGGCCCCAAAACAAGAAGGTGCTGCCTATTATCACCACAAATGACGCTACTCCAACGCCTATAATAAACATATATAGTCGTAATAATATTCAAAAGTAAAAGGGAGTTTTGCACAAACATTCAAAAGTACAAGAGGAACTTGTGCAAATAGTCAAAAGTACAATGGGTTTTACGCAAACAAAATTATTCAAATATTAAAGGTGTTCGTGACTAACGGAGATTGAGTGTTTTATGCAGGGTTTGAAAATACAAGGGAGTTTGGTGCAGAAAAAAAATCACAGAATAGTTATACTCAAGTTTCACATAACACAGAGTAGTATCATGCATTTATCCCAAAATATTATACACATTCATTTGAATTTTGGATTATTTATTGATCCTAATTAATAAATCTGACGAGTTTACCAGATTAATCATTAATGGTTATATAACAAAAGCTAGCATATAAAGGTTTACCAATTCCAACATTAATAGCTGACGAGTTTTGTGAAGAACAAGAATAATTTCCAGGTTTGTTGATGCATTGTCCTTTGCAATCATTTAGTTCCGAATTGTCACATTCATCAATATCTGCAAATGCCATGATCACAAAATTGAACAAATAATTAATTATAAAAAAAAAGGATTGAACTAATAATTAATTATTTACATTCAGGAATTAATTTTAACTTCTAAAGAAATGGCAAAAATTCATTTTCCAAATCAAACTCAGCAAAAAACTTGCAAAATCTCTAACAGACGTTACAAAGTGATATTTCTGTTAGTTTCTGTTGATGGAATTGCCACTTGACTATAAAATTTGGACAACTTATATTTTTTATAATATTTAAGATTAATAAAAATATTAAACTTTGACAATTTCACGGATTGACTCCTGCTTTTCGGCGATTTTACGAATTAACCTATGTCTCCTTCCTCATGCAAGACCACCGTCCTTTGGTAATTGTTTGCCAAAAATAGGAGAGGGGTTTTGTTCGTCTCATCACCGCGAACACATACGTATAATAAATTTCATATTACGTTGAGTGAATCGTTCAATTTTTTCATTTGAAAATCTAAATCACGATTACGGCCTGATTTCTCCACTTTTTGAAGATTTTTTTTCGCCATCTTAGGCCATCTCCAACCCGGGAAGGGGGTGGGTGGAGATGGGCCTAGCCCATCCTTCCCGGGTTGGAGGCGACTCTGGGCGGTCCAAATTGACCGCCCAGGTCGATGGGCTGGGCTGTAAATCGCCCAGCCCATCGCCCTCTTCCTGGGATGCGCTGATTAGCGCGTCCCAGGCACATTCCATCAGGTGGCGCCACTTGGCGCCACCTGGTGCATTTTCTTTTAATTTTTTTATTAAATTAAAAAATAAATATTAATAAATAAATTAATAATAAAAAAAGTTAAAAAAATTAACTACAAATTTTAACAATACCTTATTTATTTTAATTAACTAAAAATAAAAGTTACATTTAATTATAAAAATTGGTGTAGGTTTAATAACAATTTATTTTAAATTAAAGATGTAACATTATTAGATATAAAAATTTGCCATGAAAGTAAAATTAAAAAAAAAAATTATAGTATAATAAAATTCTTATCCAATATTAATTTTAAAATTATATATTTGTCTATAAAATAATAATTTATTTAGCCACATTTAAAATTTGATTTGAAATAATTTAATTTAATTATTATTATTATTATTATTAATAATATTATTACTACTACTACTACTACTATTATTATTATTATTATTATTATTATTAATATTATTACTACTACTACTACTACTATTATTATTATTATTATTATTATTATTATTATTATTATTATAGATAATATAGATGAGAGTGGGGAATTTTTTTTTTTAATTAATTGGAGGAGATAGCTCTATCGGTTGGAGACGATTCTCAGGGGGTGCAGATTCCCCGGGTGAAGATTGACACCCCAGGGCTGTGAATAGCCCAACGGGTTGGAGATGGCCTTACTCTTTTGGACATTGGCTTCAATTTCTATAGTTTAATCCTCTCAACAAAACTAACGTAATGCCTATCAAGAATTGGTACGTTTTTGAAAAACCAAATGAGAACTTATAATAAAATAGGGTTAATTGCAGGGACCTCCCCTGAGGTTTGGTGAAACTCGCGTCCATTCCCCTCCAAGAATGATAATTACTCGGACCTCCCCTGAGGTTTGCAAAACCTTACAAGACCCTAACGGAAGTGGACGGACTTGGACGGAAAGTGTGTTTTTACCCTTTTACCCTTGAGATTTTTAATTAAAAAAAAAAAGCCAAAAAATATCTTGTACCTAATATGACATTGATAGAAATAGTGTCCTGCAAGCCAGCTGTATGGCTAGCATTAATTGTAATTAATGAGGAACTATTCAATTTAGATTAATAAATGCACTTTTATTAAATGGTCAACTTTATCTTATGTAATATTTGTCTACGCATAAGGATAGAAGTCCTTAGATCACAGGGCTATGGGACAACCCGTGGACTGATCTCCAAGGCCGTGATATAGAACATATTCA
Organism: Penstemon barbatus; assembly: GCA_003313485.2. NCBI lineage: Eukaryota > Viridiplantae > Streptophyta > Magnoliopsida > Lamiales > Plantaginaceae > Penstemon > Penstemon barbatus. Next base: position 19,556,704 of record CM064880.1, read on the forward strand.
AGAGTCGTAGAATCCAATCGAGATAGGACATCGTTGGATTCGGTTAGACTCTCACTATTGTGTATGCTCCGATGAACTGGAGGACGCTGGGGTCCACGAGCGTGACTGGGATAGTCGATACACATAAGTGGGTGGCTTGCTGGGATGGCAAGCGCACTGAATACCCCAATTAGGAAATAACTCACCATGGAAGCGGTAGTCGCATATCGGGGTTGAAGTTATTCCAATTTGCAATAGTATACGAGGAACGATCCCTAACAACTTGAGATGACAGGGTTTATCTGATGCAAGAACGTCTATGCTTTGATATGAGTTCCGACTGACTGGGGATCACCAGAAAGTCTCTGTGGACTCACATTGGGTATAGAGGAACTCGTATGCAGATTCATATCATCAACAAAGGATCCATTGACCCGACTTGATAGGTTGGGAAATTCTCCTATGGATTTCTGTGAGAAATTAATTCTGGTAAAATCCTTGGCCAAGGTATCTGACGACTTTATGTAAGTAGCTCATAAAGATTAAGTCAAAGAGAATTTATTTCGAGACCAGAATACATAAGGTCAAGACAAAAGAAAAGGGAATCCGATAAAAGACCATACCCTTAAGTCTCGACTGGGAGATTGATCGATGGAGAGATTTTGTCGTATATGGAAATTGTAAATGATAAAAGGTTCACTGAATTAATTCACCAGTGATTGGGCTCCATGGGCTTGTGACTGGACATCGATCGTGGAGTGTGGGAGAATTCCCAAATTAGCAGGGGTGCTAATTTTGGAATGATTAATCGACAGAGTGTTCGATTAATTTAGAGTATTAATTGCTCGAGTAATTAAATAATATTTAATTATAACCCGCGGCCAATTATGTGGTGAACCTACGGGGGCATACACAATACACATGAGGCGAAAACGAGGAAACAAGAACGAACGAGTCGACTGGGTCGACTGAGTCAAAATCGACTGGGTCGATTAAATGGGTGGGTCGACTGGGTCGACCCATGTGGAACGAAATTGGATCCAATTGGAATTGGATCAAGATTATAAATTAAATTGGAATTTAATTTATGAGTAAATTAATTAATTAGGATTTAATTAATTAATGGAATAATTCATTAATTAGACTTGGAGTTTAATTAATTAATTGGGAGATGATTTAATTAATTGGGCTATTTAATTGGGAGATTAAATAAAGCCCTGAAAGATTAATTAATATGGGCCATGAATTAATTAGAAGACTTAGTCTTCTAATTAAAGAGGGCCATGACCCATGTAGGAGAATTAGTATCCTAATCCTAGTAGGATTAGGTTATATGAGATATCGATAAATAAGAGACTAGGTCTCCTATCTCAAAAACAACTCTACAAGAAAATTAAGAAGAGCAAAAATTCTCTCCCTCTCCCTCTTGTGATCGGCCGAACCTACTTCCACTTTTAGAAGAATTTTCGTTTTCGATTTTCGTTCCAAAATTGTTCTAAAACCTAGATATTAATATACCCTATGTTCCAGTTGATTAGGATATATTAATTTTCGTGATATTGTGGTGTATCAACTCGTAGAGGCGCAACACGTGGGGCGCTACTCAAAGGTGTGGGTCGATCTTACCGGGGCAGAATTCAGAGCTCGTCTTGCTAGCCAAGGATTTGCAAGGAGACAGGTATAAACGAGAAAACTTATACTGTCATTTATTTATATTCATATATATATACAACTAGAGAATATCCTGGCAAGATTCTTTAAGAGGCCCTAGAAAAATTTTTATATTCCGCTGTGCCTAGGGCTGTTTTTCTTACCGAATCCCAACAGACATATTTACCCCTGCCTCTTCCTATTCTTCCTATTCCCGCTCAAAGACTCTTCACTACAATCAAACCCTTACTTTCTCTCAAAACCTTCTTCTTCCCCATTGTTTACCTTCACCATTGTTGCTCCCTGCCAAAGTTGAAAGAGACCCTAACATCGAAATCCTTCAAGCCCGTAGACTACCCAACCAAAATCATCCATTTTCAGCCATTGTTCTACGAAGAAGATTGAGGTAAAATCAAAAAAATTACTTTATATTTGTGGGTTTTTTTGGGTGAAAAATGTTTTATTTCGGTGATGCATGTTAGTTTCTTCAAAATAAATCAAGATTTCTGCCATTTTAGGGTTATTATATCTATGGTTTTGGGTATTTTGTCCAATTTTTTTTTTTTTTTGGGTTTATGTACGTACACTATACATACAAATATATACACATTGTATTGTCTTATTTCTTCAAAAATTGTAAGTTTAACGTATGTTGGTGTGGTTGAGTATATTATCTCTATGTTTAAGATATTCTGTCCAATTTTTTTTTTTTTTTGGGTATTATGTACGTACACTGTACATACACATTGTAGTATCTTATTTCTTCAGAAATTGTAAGTTTAATGTATGTTGGTGTGGGTGAACTGATTTTAGGATTCAGTGTTTTTAAGGGGATTGTTAGTGTTTGGTCTTTGTTGTCACATTTGATTTACATTGTTATTTACTGAATTTTGTTCTTATCTATTGTACAGATCATGTTTTATGACATTGTAGTCCACTTCAAGGATGAGATGTTCATCCTCAAGAACATACAATCTGTGAACTACACCTATATGGACCTACTCAACAGGAAATGTGCCAGGCATATCTATGCAAATATGAGGACCATTTATTCTGGCATGCTGGTGAGGAAGTGGTTTTGGGCTGCTGCAAGAGCTTACAATCTGCCCATGTTCAAATTTGCAATGAGGAAGTTGCAAGAGGTAAAGCCCCAAGCTCATGATTGGTTGATAGAAATAGATGTTAAGTTGTGGTCTAGACATGCTTTTGATACTAGGCTTAAAAATGATCATGTGACTAATAATATTTCTGAATCTTTTAATCACTGGGTTGGAGACCTTAGAGGTGCACCTATTTATAAATTGATGGATGGTTTAAGGTCTAAGGTTATGCATAGGTTGAACAATAAGCATAACAAGGGGATGAAGTGGACTGGTGCATTGTGTGAGGGAATAATTTCTAAGATTAACTTGTTGAAACAAGAGGCAAATAGATGTGTACTTGTTATTGGTTGGGATGATGAATTTGAAGTGAAGGAAAACAACATACATTTCATAGTCAACTTGAGCACTAGGTCATGTAGTTGTAGATACTGGGAGGTTAGTGGAATCCCTTGTAAGCATGCGTTGGTAGCCATAGAACATAAGAGGGACAATGTGGAAATCTATACACATAGAAGCTACTACAAGGGTTTTTACTTGATGGCCTATAATGAAAGGATCAGGGGCATTCCTGATGAAATGTTTTGGCCTGAAATGGACAATGTTCAACCTCAAGTTGTCCTTCCCCCCTCTGAAAAGGCAGCCAGGCAGGCCTAAAAAACAAAAGAGAAGAGAGCAAGGTGAGAAAGAAAAGGTCCTCCCATCAAAGAGGTCAGCAACCCTGAAGTGTAGTAGGTGTGGTTCCCTTGGACATAACAAAAGGACATGTGATAGTGGATAAACCAAAAAGAGGAAGACAACCAACCGTGGAACAAACAGAGAAGAACCACAGGTCATTTTAAGTTTGTTTAGTTTGCAAGAGCTAGAATTCCAATCATTGATTCATTCATAATAATTCATTTATATTTGCAGGTTGCTCGACAGGGGGAAGCTGGAACTTCAAGTGGTGCTAGAGCTAACAATGTAGAATTTGACAATGACACTCCACTTGCCCAAGTTGTGGGAAGTATAAGAAGATCAAGGGCCTCAACTTTGGTGCTGGACAGCCAAGAAGGACCCCAACCTCCCAGCCATCACAACTTGATTGAAGTGTTGTTTCTGAAATTAAGTTTATATTGAATGTTAATCTTTTGCTGCTGTTTTTGAACATATTTGCTGCTGTTTTTGAACATATGGGTATGTTTTGTTGGGTTTTCAAGCGTTTTTTTTTTGGACAAGCAGTTTATGATGAATAGTTTGGATGGTATGTTAAGTTTGATGGAATGTAAAGGAGTATATTGTGATATTCTGGTGTCTCTATGACACTTTTTTGTTGACTATTTGGGTGATGTAGTAATATTTAAAACCTCTAAGGGTGGTAAATGTAATGAACGTAACCTATTTATGAATTATTAGATTATTGAACTTATTATTTGTTGTGTATTGATAATTTATTCATTTTACATTTTAAATTACAGATTATATAAATTTTACTTCATTGAAATAATAATGGATGAAAATTATTTTTTTTGCATTTTTTTTGTAAGAGTTAGTAGTGTATTTCTCTTAAATGTATATATTTTACAATGAGTAACAAAATACATTACAAATATTTACAATGCTATTTTAAATATGAATATATATTAATAAAGTCAGTATACATTATATATAAATTTAACAACATTTTAATCCATAAATATAATTTGACATTGCAATTACACCCTTTCTCATGCAACAACGTAACCAAAGCTGAGAGGGGCAATATAGTCTATACAAATTTGCTACAGTAAGTCGGGGGCAAAATTGGCAATCGACCGAAAATTTTATGATGACGTAAGCAAAAATTAACGGAACCCTAACGATTGTAAGGTTTTGCAAACCTCAGGGGAGGTCCGAGTAATTATCATTCTTGGAGGGGAATGGACGCGAGTTTCACCAAACCTCAAGGGAGGTCCCTGTAATTAACCCAATAAAATATTACACACCGATGCATCGTTCTCCACTTTGTCTGCCATCTCCACGATATCCTTTGGGGCAAGAACAATTATAGCCCCCGTCCATGTTCACACATTTGCTGATGCTAACACACTCGTGGATAGATTCCAGACATTCATTAACATCTGCACACAATAATATAGGATTAATGGCAACTTATCCCCCTATAATTATCATAATGTTTCATTTACTTTTTGTGATTTCAAAAAGAGCAATTTATTATAATTTTAAAAATGATTCGCACTGCCTCGCACCGCTCCCCTAGAAATTCTAAGCTTTCAAAAAAATTGAATTAAAAAAAAGGTGACAATTTACCTTCCAGTATTATTATAAATAAAGCATTTTAGCCCCTGTGTAACTTTATGTGGACCATTTTATCCCCAAAAAGGTAATTTCATTTTTTATTATTAGAAAAAAAAAAAAAAAAAAACTCTCAAGTAACGGTACATATTCTTGCGTGATTATCATAATGTTCAATTTATCCCATATAATTTTGGAAAAGAGCATTTTACCCCCTCATAATTTTGAAAATGATTCACACTGCATCCCTAGAAATTTAGACCTTCAGAAAAAATTGAATTGAAAAAAGTATGGCAATTTAATTTACCTCTCTGTGTTAATATAAATATAACAGTTTATCCCCTGTAAAAGTTTATGTAGAGAAAGGGTAATTTCGTCTTTTTACGCCCACTTTCATATTTGAGCTAGTAAGTGAGACACACTCTTCAACTCAGGTGAGGTACATTACGTACCTAGACAACCATTGGGAAGATACGGATTTCCTCGATAACCCGGTGAGCAATGGCATAGGTAACCCGTCCAATCATTATTCGGATTCTTACAGAAACTATTGGAACTGCATAGAAAGGTGGTCGATTCTTTCGCAGCTTCTTCACACATTTGATTTCCCACTGACCAATCAAGAACTGATGGAACTAAATTTGTTCCTCTTAAATCATAGCCTTTAAGATCCGCAACTGAAAAGTTGTAGAAGTCATCAGCTTCCACAAACGCGACACCGCAGGGATATTCGGCTTCCGTGTCATTGTTTGTACGAATAGTGTAGTTACTAACACTGATACTATAAATGTAGGTTCTCGATGGCATTGAGATTTGGCAACATCCGTTCCCGGTTCAATCATAGAAATGCAACCTAATTCCAAAGAAAGTAAGCTATGTTTGGTCTTTGAAGTTTGAATTTCAGTGAGTTAAATGATAAAAGAAATGCAACCTAACAATCTATTATTCCAATGCAAGAAAAACATTTTCCTTAAGATTTAAGAACCAAAGATAGTCTTATTACTTCGGAAAGTAATGTGCAACAACTGAGACAAAACCATAGCTGAAATAAAAAGATGCTCTCATTACAATTTACAATTGTGAGGGTAATATGAAGAGGCAGGTAATTTGAAAAACAATTAATTAAGCAACCTTCTGGCAATGAACATAAGGTAGATGTTACTTTCTTCATCGTTGAATGCCACTAAATCTTGCTTTCAAGTCTTCTCGAAACTCATACCCGTCGAAATATAACTAGCACAGCTACTATGGCACCACGGAACTAGGTGCAGTGACTTTTGCCTTCAAAAAGGAAGCAAAGGTAAAATCCAAGGCCTCAGAAACTGAAAATGCTTTTTTTTTTTGTTTTGTAAAGATGGTAATCATAGTAAAGACCAGAGAAAAAGAAACAAAACAGCTAACAAGATTGAAATGCAAGCATAGACTTCGACAAGAACACACAAGTATCACTTTCTGCTTCGAGATCTATGAGGTAATGAACTAAGAAGCTCTTTACAAGAAGAGGCGGTTCTGAAATGAGGGTTGGGCTTCATGTTAGCAAATAATTCAAATTGCAAGTGGGGGCCACCACTTGCAAGTTTATGCAAATTGCAAGTTGCATAAGTTTGTTAAAGGTTCTCTGACATTTGATAACAAATTCATGAACTTGGCTGAATTGATAATTACTCTTCCAAATTGCAAAACAGAAATGGCAGGGAATGTCGCAATTTGAAGGCCTATAAATAGGCTGCTCACTTCAGTTCAAACACACACCATCAGAATTTACACTAGCAACATACACGAGAGCAATTCATAGTGAGGCTAAAATTGAGAGTAATTTTAGCAGCTTCCCGTGAGAGATATTGTGAGAAAATTGAGAGAGCAATTTTCTTAGTGTAAGAGAGTTGTAAGTATTGAGTGTTTGTAAACACAGTGTAATTATCCCCCTTTATTAAAGATCTGCCGCAGCCCGTGGACGTAGCCTATTTTGGGTGAACCACGTAAATTTTGTGTTCATTATTTTTGCTATCTCATTAAATCTGGTTGTGGTTTTTCCTAACAACTGGTATCAGAGCTCAGGAATTTTTTTTTTCCGGGCCAACCAGATTTAAGTGGGAGCAATGGCGGCAGACGAAGGGAAAATGAAACTCGAAAAGTTCGATGGTGCGGACTTCGGATTCTGGAAAATGCAAATAGAGGACTATTTGTATCAGAAAAACTTATTCTTGCCTCTCCAGGAAGATAAGCCAGAATCCATGAAGGAGGATGAGTGGAAACTCCTTGACAGACAAGCTCTCGGAGTTATCCGGTTGTCGTTATCTCGCAATGTCACTTTTAACATAGCGAAGGAAAAGACCACGGCAGGTCTTATGAAGGCACTTTCAAATATGTACGAGAAACCTTCGGCCTCAAATAAAGTGCATTTAATGAGGCGGTTATTTAATTTGCGGATGACCGAAGGGGCATCGGTGGCCCAACATCTCAATGAGCTCAGTACAATCACGACCCAGTTGAGTTCGGTCGAGATTGAGTTTGACGATGAAGTACAGGCGTTGTTACTTTTGTCCTCCCTTCTAGAAAGTTGGAATGCTACGGTCACGGCTGTGAGTAGCTCGTTGGGAAGCAATAAGTTAAAATTCAACGATGTACGTGATCTCGTTCTAAACGAAGAGATCCGGCGGAGAGAGTCAGTCGAAACTTCGACCCCCTCTGCTTTGTCGACGGAGTCGAGAGACCGATCGATAAACAACAATTGTGAAAGATCGAACCACCGAGGAAGATCAAAGAATGGGAGATCCAGATTGAGAAATCCCAACAATTTCGAAAACTCAAAGATTGTTGAGTGTTGGAATTGCGGAAAGGTCGGACACTACAAAAATCAGTGCAAGAGTGCACCGAAGAATCAAACGGCGAAGATCGAAGCTAATGTTGCATCAACATCAACACAAGATGATGCATTGATATGCTCTTTGGAGAGCAAGGAAGAGTCTTGGGTGTTAGACTCTGGAGCATCATTTCACGCTACTTCGCAGAAAAGACTCTTTGGGGAGTACGTGTCTGGAAACCTCGGTAAGGTATATCTTGGCGATGACCAACCTTGTGATATTGTTGGTAAAGGAACAGTGAAAATTAAGTTGAAGGGGTCTGAGTGGAAGCTGAAGGATGTCAGGCATATTCCCGACCTGAGAAAAAACTTAATTTCTGTGGGCCAGTTAGCCAGTGAAGGCTATACTACAATCTTCCATGGAGATGACTGGAAGATTTCAAAGGGTGCAATGGCAGTTGCACGAGGAAAGAAAAGCGGCACTCTTTACATGGCGACAAAAGGGTGTTGTTCGATTGCAGTTGCAGCAAGCAACCAAAATCCAAGACAGTGGTACAAAAAGTTTGACAACTTTATGCACAAGGAAGGATTCCAGAAGTGCAATGCCGACCACTGTTGCTACTTCAAGAGGAATAACTCAAGTTATATTATTTTGCTACTTTATGTCGACGATATGTTAGTAGCTGGTTCAGATATGAACGAGATCAAAAGCTTGAAGCAGCAATTGTCAAAAGAGTTTGACATGAAAGATTTGGGTCCAGCAAAGAAGATTCTTGGGATGCAAATCACTCGAGATAAGCAAAAAGAAGTTTTGCAGTTATCTCAGGCAGAATACATCAGTCGTATTTTGCAAATGTTCAAGATGGGCAGTAGTAAGCCAGTCAACACACCATTGGTTGTAACTGTTGATACACTGAAGTTATGCTCAACTTCAGTTGGACTTTTAAACTGACAAGATCGGGAACGGCTGTTTGCATTGATCAGGTGTGAAGACATATTGAAATCAGTCTTCAAGTGGGAGATTGTTAGCAAATAATTCAAATTGCAAGTGGGGGCCACCACTTGCAAGTTTATGCAAATTGCAAGTTGCATAAGTTTGTTAAAGGTTCTCTGACATTTGATAACAAATTCATGAACTTGGCTGAATTGATAATTACTCTTGCAAATTGCAAAACAGAAATGGCAGGGAATGTCGCAATTTGAAGGCCTATAAATAGGCTGCTCACTTCAGTTCAAACACACACCATCAGAATTTACACTAGCAACATACACGAGAGCAATTCATAGTGAGGCTAAAATTGAGAGTAATTTTAGCAGCTTCCCGTGATAGATATTGTGAGAAAATTGAGAGAGCAATTTTCTTAGTGTAAGAGAGTTGTAAGTATTGAGTGTTTGTAAACACTATGTAATTATCCCCCTTTATTAAAGATCTGCAGCAGCCCGTGGACGTAGCCTATTTTGGGTGAACCACGTAAATTTTGTGTTCATTATTTTTGCTATCTCATTAAATCTGGTTGTGGTTTTTCCTAACACTTCAACAACTCCCTGAATTTCCACAATCGCCCAATCTGGACATTTACCTTCTCAGCAGCTGCATTTCACCTGGATCTTCATTTCTTAATGTGTTTTAAGAATGATTTGATTAAAGCATGAAGAATGATTTAGGGTTTTGGAAATTGGGAGGTCGAAAGTGATTTTATATTTTTCTTTTCATACTTGGGGATAAAAATTTGGCGCCAAAGGGTTTTAGATTGAAATACATATGTTTTATTTTTTGTTCATTATTTGCTCGTATTATTTACGAGTATGTCATAAAATAAGGAAAATGCAAGAAAATATGGAGAAATACATGCCCAAATATGGGAAAGTTGGAGCAATCTGTTTCTATGGGAAAACAAATTGAAAATGAAAATACTATTTAAGAAAGGAAAAGATTGGGAGAATTTAGGGGTTTGTTGAATGTGCACATAATAATATGAAAAATCGAATTAAATTTTTTTTTTGAGAAAAAAACATATTATTAGAAATATCTTCTTATCAATAAATTACTCGTAAGATCAGTTAAAATACGAGAAAATAAGAACAATGCAAGGGGCTAAATATGCTAAGGTGCCATGTCATGTGCTAAACCGCGCTATGGAGCAAAGAGCGTGCGTTGTAGCGCACATTGCATGAGTTATATATATACCACGTAATGTGCGCTATGCGCTATAATGCAAATAACACACATAGCGTGCAAATAACGTGTAATGGACTAAATGTGTTGAGTTGTCGTAATTTGGGACAAAAAATTATTGCAACTACAATAATTTACCTCATCACACCAAACAAGGTTGGAGACTTCACAGATAAAGATTAGCAGAAAAGAAAATAGAGACCACAACCAAATGAAAATTACCATTAGGCATTACGTTTCAGAATTTCTTAAAACTTAAAAGTTGTGCAATTAGCCTGCTGCACCAATCACATAATATGCTTTTAAAAGTCCAACAAAATATGGTTTAAAAAGTCAATTTACCCATTACATGTCTCAAAAGAAAAATCAAGTTCTTGATGACCCCTCTTTTTTTTTTTTTTTTTGGTACAAAGGGGCAATAAAATTGATGACCCCTCTTCAACGTTGTGGTGAAGGCTGCCGAGATGATAACTCAAAATTTGAACCTTCATTCTCCTTAGCTATTTCATCTGTGAAAGCTTTTATGGCATTTTCAAAACAAGGATCAGTCCAAATATCGTCACAAGGAAGCACAGAAGATGAAGCTGAAGTTTGATTATTAGGTGAAGCCATAGAAGGCATTGGATTCTCACAAACTTTCTTCACATCTTCAACTGGAATTGTATTAGTCACAGTTTTGATTGCTAATTCCATAGGAATTGCATCAGTGAGAATTTTGAATGCAAATTCAATGCATGGATCCGTCGTCAAATCGTTCAAGGCGTCAGCTTCTTTTTTATGTTCCTTGATCTCAACGACTGTCTTTTGATCTTCAGTGCAAGAAAGATCTTCGTTCAATGATGTAATAGGTTCTTTCTGCTTAGTTGGAAGGTCTTTAGCTACTGAATCGTTTTCTTTCTCTATTTGATCCATGTAATTTGGCTTTGTCATATCTACTTTATTCAGTCCAACAACTTCTGAACCTGCGATTTTAACATAAGTTAATATAATAAACCTTCAATTTCCATTCTAATTTTTTTGCCAAAATGAATATATTGGTAAATTATCTTATCACATCTAAAGACATTTTCTGCACCTGATTGTAGTATTTGGTCCCCATCAACACCTCTGTTCACTTTGTATTCAGCTACTTCATTATTTTGCCTCATTCTCTTTGCAGATCTTATTTCCACTCTATTTACTGCTTGTGGCTTATCACAAAGCTTGATAGCAAGCGAATCAGCTCCTTCTTCTTTTTTCTCCACATTGTGCACTGTATCACCTTTTGAGTCCCCAGTAAGTTCCAATTCTGTTTGCAAGAAAAATCACAATTAAAGTCGTGCAAAAATTATGCAATATAGAGTTGTCAATTTAAAATTAAGAATGCAAATTCTAATTAAAATATAAGATATAATTGAACTATTTGATGTCTGCATGCATAAAACTAGTTTTTCACTGGACAATAAAAATTCCGAGAGATGAGAGATATTCTTTATTTTTGTCTTTAATATGTCCAGTCGATACTGTTATAAATCTAGCACGTGGAACTTTAATTTATATACCAAAAGCGGCGCTATTGAAACCGCGCAGACCACATGCACTTGGGCCTCACTCTTGTACAAATATAGAATACCATCTTGACTTAAGTTGACATTTAATTAATTCTTCTCTAACAATATTATTGTTTTCATGACCTCTAATGCAAATTCTTTCTATCCGGGGCATCAAATCAGTGAGACAATGTTTTTTCCTTGAATTTAACTAAGTAAAATGATAAGAATAATGAAAATAAACAAAAAATAAAGCTCTATGTTCTATTGAGACAATGTTTTTTCCTTGAATTTAACTAAGTAAAATGACAAGAATAATGAAAATAAACAAAAAATAAAGCTCTATGTTCTATCAATTTGGTGCAATGCCAGGAATAAATTTTCTCAAGTGTTTTTCTCACTAAATCCAATAACCAAGCACACACTATCCTGAGAGGCGAATTATGTTTTAGGTAGTTCATACAATAAAAAAGGATATGCTTAATAATACCTGACTTTATGCTTTTACGCCTGGTAGATCTTCGAAGTTCTTTCTTGGCAATCGACATTTGTCCTTTAGCTTCAGCAGATGTCTAGGGTTAAATGGGCAAAAGTTGAAGTTAGAAATAACAGAGAGTCCATGTAATCACTAAAAAGATTGCCTAAAAGTATTACATAGATGCAACAAACACCAAATATAGAAGACATTAAAAGACACTCAAGAAAAAAGAAATCAATTTTCGAGTTAAATATTTTGCGAAAAATATGGAATGTCAATTTAACTAAATGTTTCACAATACCCTCCTTTTGGTGCACAACGCACTGGTGAAAGTACTCAGGGACAACTATATATGTAGCGAGACCTTTACTTATAGTGCCACCTTACCAATTCGAAAACTTGTTCTAATATATTATTTACTTAAATTTTTAAAGTTATAACCAGTCAACTGATAAAGCAGTAAGAAACAGAAAAAAATCTACAAGTCTACTGAAAATTTGAGAATGATCTCCAACCTCTGCCTTGATACGATCTTTATCATCTGGCCTGGACTCGGGCTTTCCCGAGTCCTTAGTCTCAAGGTAGCGAAAGACTTGTAGTAGAGAGTTGAAGTAATGCCCAGTATCAGGATCAATGTAGAACTGAAAAATTCATATTGAAAAGAAAAAAATTAATACACACCAAAGAAAGCAATGGAGAAAATAAAAAGACATATACGGAGTTTGAGTCAAATGTATAAGAAGGGCAGAAAGCTAATTAAAGATTCAGTACCTCTCGGGTCTTGCCACCCTTATTTTTTGTTCTTGTTTCCTTAATCCACCCAGTAGGTAGTTTTTCTGCAACAGTCCTTTTGATGTCGATCTACAATGTTACACAAATCAAGAACTCTTCATAATATAGGAATGTCGTAAGAATAATAAATGCATAACCTAATTATAGTGTGAGATTAATGCGGGCACGCCGCTTTTTAGATGGGTCCCAAATATGGACTAGTGTTCCTAGACGAAATAATATAAATGGAGTTAAGGTTAAACCATTTTGATTCTGACTGATTATATTAGCAGAGGGTTCACCTTATTCAGCTTCTCTGGTTTTTTCTCAAAACTATCGAGATATCGAAGCACCTCTGGCTTGGAGTTGAATCTTTGACCATTTGATTTGTTGATGTAATACTAAACAAATCAAAAGATAATAATGAGAAACTAAATTTAGCAGTATTTAAGTTTTGACAAAATTAGAAGGATCAAAAGGAGTATGCAACTATCAAGTATGCACATATATAAGCCGTCCATTAGGATATTTGTGATGCACTACACAAATTCTTAATTGGTAGTTCAAGGTGAAATAATGCGCGGCTGGACGAACATGCTTATCCAACTTATAATACGTTGAATATTTAAATCTCCATCTATTCTCAACAACCTAAGCAAGAGAAGACCTTGGAAGAATTGGTATAGATTGTGTATTGAAGAAAGAATCAGATATTCATTCATCAAATCATTCACACCATAGTCTAATAGAAATTTACTAAAATAAAAATATTATCGGACAAGAATAAAAATAGGAACAAGAATAAAAATAGGATACATTCTACATGTCGATACCGACCAATATGGAACTTATATACTATCTATTAAAACATCTTACCGATTGAGGAAGAATAAAGAAACATGTCTCATTATTAAGATGATGAAATTTAATGTATTATTTAATACATCTTAAGGTGTTAGTAAGAATAAAGAAAGACAAGTAGCACATCTCATAACAAAAAGGACGGAGAAGTCCCCTAGCCGTGAGTGAACCAGTCCATCTATGGAGTAAAAATATCTTTTTCCAAAGCCCAAAAGAGGATAGAGAAAGATTCCCGTTCGACTTCAAGAAGTATTACCATATCACTTTTTTGAACGAACATCAATATACATAATGTAAGGACTCTCTCTCTCTCACACACTCTATTCTGTATTTCTATAATTATTTAGAGAGGTCTACATATCAAACACTTCCTTTCATTAAATGAGCAATCAAAACTATTATGGTGCACGATTAGGAATAGGTATTGTTTCTGTAGTGATCGTAGTACCAAGTACTTGTTGGCGTGCTCATGAAGACTTCCCACAGTGAACTGGTCTATGATCTAAGCTCAGAAATTAGTTTGCCTTATCGACTTCAACCTAGGATCTGTGCATGTTAGGATCACGTTGAAACTTCCTCCGTAAAACCCTAACAAGTAGTCCAAAACCACCTCAGATTCAAGTCTAAAAAAGATTTATTCTTATTAGTGAAAATTTTGTTTACAAGAGCACTGAAGTCTTTCTTAGGTAAGTGTAACCTAGCTATTTAGAATTTTATTCCTCATCGCATTATCTTTTGTATTCTCTTGAGAAGCCCAAGATTCCCCTTCCCATTTGATTGATCTTTCATTTAATTCACATATTGGCATTCAGTTCATCTGCGTGCCTCTGATTTATCAAATCTGATTATTGGGCCTAAACCTGAAAACCCTACATAACCCACTTTTGTCTATTAAAAAAATTCATACTAAGAATATGATTCCTACTGATACAACAAGGTTCAATGAGGTAACCAATCACATTTGGACCTAAATACTATAAATGTTCTCTGTAACATCAATTTTTTTCTTCTAATCTTCATCTTTTGCAATGTAGAATAAAGCAGAATTACAAGCATTAAATGAATGACAAAATTCCTTTTTAATAAGAAAAAATTCCCCAAACCCTACTCTTATCCTCCCCGACAAAGACTATTATTTTTATCCATCGTAACTTGAAATAAATAAGTCTTCACCACCATGCAGATGACCTCCATATCTACTCTACCAATCTATTCAAGTCAATAACATTACAAATAAGCATACAGATGACCTCCATTCTACTCTATCAATCAATTCAAGTCACCAACAAACCAAAATTGTTACACAAATCTCAAATGAAATGAACAAAAACTAAGATAAACACCAAAATATATCTAAATCAAAGCAATTGAACTAATTTACCTTGTATTTCTTTCCATAGTCCCGAACTTCCACAACAATTTTCCAATCCTCTGGCAACCATTCCGGGTTTTCAAGATCCATTTCAAGAAATTCTTCAATTGACCCTAATCAAAACCAGGACTAAAAAAATCAAAAAGAACACCAGTCACTACAACAAACTGCACATTTGGTAACAAATTATTCCGTTACAATAAGTGTAATATTTGTTACCAAATGTATTGGTAACGGCAAAATTTCGTTACAAAGTTCGTTTTTTAAAGTCCGTCGCGAGAAGTTTTGGTAACTAAACTTTTTTGTTCGTTACAGTTGGTATGGTAACAAAGAAGTTTTCGTTACCATATATCATACGTTTGTAACTAAACTTTCGTTACAAAAGATGGTTCATTTTGTTGCCAAAAAATATTTTCGTTACAAAAAATTTAACTGGTTTATAATAAATATATAATATACTTTCGTTACGAAAAAATTAAGTAACAAATAAAATTGTTACCCTTTTTATTTATTTTGTCCTATAATATATATTCAAATTCCATTACAATAATATAGCATATGGTTACCAATAACCTTAAATTTTTGTTCATCTAAAATCAAAATATAAATCATACATAACTATATAAAAAAAAAAAGTAATTTCACAATTTAATCTAACATAATTAAATCAAGAATTACCATAAAAATTTGTTTCAAAAGTAAATGACATCGACATCTCAATTCATACCAATTCCTAGGAGACTTTGTAACTCCTCTAACAAAAATAGACATTGTTATGTTCCAAAACAAATATATCAATCACAAGGGTTTTGATTGAACAAAATATATCTAACTTGCTAAAGCTTGACGTCCGATTATCCAAATTAAATAGATGCTTAAACCTGCAAAAAAAATTAAAATATACAATCAATGTAAGATAACATAGCACAAATTTCACCAACTAATCCAAATACACAAATTTTAGCAACTAAATCAAACACACAAGTTTCAACAAGAAGAAAAGTAATAATAACTAGCAAGGTTTAGAAGCAGAACCTCTAAATTAGTTTTTCAGCACATATTTTCATCAACATTTGCTTCATTTCATTATGAGAATCCTTGAGACTTGCTATTTCTTCATTAGAGCTCTTACGGTCCTCTTTGAGACTTGTTATTTCTTCATTATAGCTCTGGATCATTATCTCTGCCCTATAAAATCAAAAAGCATGTGTTGGTTTAAGCAACAAGTTACAGTACTACAACTTTTTAGTATAAGCATGTGTTGGCTTAATATATTTTGTGCAGATGTTCTAATATTGTCCATTAAATTTCAAATAGGATGTTCCAAATTTTATAAGCATCATTCAACAAAATATTCCCTAAGAGGGAATAAAAAATCCTCATGGCATATGCATCTGGAATTACTCTATTCCGAAATCTAAACTGGAAGTGAAATAGGATGGAATTACTAATTGCTATGAGCAAAACGACACTAGAGAAAACAATATATCTATGGTAAAATACTTACAGGGCAAAATCTGTTAAAGACCATAATTTCTCCACTAGTATCAACATCTAGCCTAGCTTCAAGACAGTTCATCACAATCGAACGAGCGGGTAGCCATGATCTTGCATGGCTGCGAACATTCTGAATAAAGACAATGATGGTTAGAATTTCTAAGAAAGTAATGTCCGTATACAAGATATCATTAAACAATATTGATTCTTCTACAACTTCAGAATTATCAAGGAGATTTTGATCGGAGTGATTCATATTTAATCAGTCTTAAAAGGGAGATATTTCCCACCCCCACCCATACCCCCAATAAAAGAAGTAAAAAATAGGAAAACACAAAGACAAAATGCTGATGCACTTGCGGAAACCTTACATCCAAAAACTCGCTGCCAGCTAGAGCCATTGCACGCTGAAAGGCTGCTTTTTCATTTTCAGCTGACTGGTCAGGATCTACCCAGTCCAGATTAAATTTTCCAACTCGTGAAGACAGGTGTGTATTATTCACGTATCTAGGTGGCTGGTCAGTATCATACTGATTGATTCCATTGTCAATGGCATCAATTGCCTGTTATCATTAGAACAACATATTAAAATGAACAAACTAAAGTAACAATAAATTTGGCAACATCAAAGAAACCACATGCACCAAGACTTGGACAGGGTAGTTTTTGGAGATAAATATAGCATTCAGTTTATAGCAAGGACATAAGACAATTCCAATCTATAAAAGATTTGGGTTTTCGAAAATTGCATTTAATTTTTCCAGTAATAATCGAAGCATAGGGTCAGCTGATTACATTGGAAGTATCTTGAACTTGGGCAGAGCCAATTGTATTTCTAACAGATGAACTCCATTTGAGCACTCCTAATAAGTTTTTCAGCAACTATCTAATATCTGACCCGAAACCCGTATTATCCAACCTAGTTAAACAGATTGATTACCTCCATGAAGCTCTTATAAACTACCAAAAACAACCGATGTACATCCGGATGGTCTTCATCAACATCAAGCTCCTTAGCTATGATTTCCTTCCCAAAATGCTACACAGAAATAATAACAACCTAGATTATCCGACTACAAAGATATTAACCGGCAAACCAAAACCTTTGCTAAAACTATTCAGCTATTTTTATGTATTTCTTGCATAAATGTATAGTGCTATCATCATCTAATTCACTCAATAAATCTAGGAACAGAAGGAATTACCTCTACAATCAGAAAAATTTGGGGAGGGGCAGCCGGGTCGCACAATTTAGGGCAGGAGCAGGGGTGGGATGGTCTGGACTGCGCTGCGCTGGGCGGGTTGCACGAGTTTAGGCAGGAACAGGTCGAGCTGGGCGGCGCGAGTTCAGGCAGGAACAGGTCGGGCTGGGCGGCGCGAGTTCGGGCAGGAGTTACGCGGCTTTGGGCTGCACGGGTTCGGGCAGTGGTGGAAGAGAGAGGTGAGAAATTAATTTGCAAGTAGATGAGAGAGACGAAGAGGGGAATTGGGATAGAGATAGAGGAAGAGTGGCGGTGGAGGGAGAGAGAGGGGGAAGAGTGGCGACGGGAGAAAGAGGGGGGAAGAGAGGCGGTGGTGGGATATGGAATGAGGAAGAGGAAGTAATTAGGGTTTTATTCATCCTAATCCTAAGTAATCAATTTCAATTTATTTTTCATTTTTTTATTTTTATTTTTACAATATGAATTATTTTTAACTTTTTTAAATTAACTAATTAAATTAGTGCATAAAATTGATGAATTGAAAAAATAATGAGGGTTAAGTAAATCAAAAAACAGTTTAAACGAATCAATTTGGTGAATACGGGTGAATTGAAGTTAAGTTGATATTTGGCTCATAATTAGTTAATTAGATCATAATTTAAAATTCTAAATTATTTTTCTACATTAAGGTTATGGACATTGATGTTACTCAAAATTAGATCGACTGATTCTCGATTTATAACGTTATTTGACAAAAGTCAACATTGTTAACCTTAGGGTTATATACATTGATGGTATTCGAAATTAGATTGATCGATTCTCGATTTGTAACATTAATTGTTGACTTTAAGGTTATGTACATTAAGGTTATTCGAAATTAGATCGATTGATTCTCGATTTTTAACATTAATTGATAAAAGTCAATATTATTGACCTTAAGGTTATGTACATTGAGGTTATTCGAAATTAGATCGATTGATTCTCGATTTGTAACGTTAACTGATAAAAGTCAACATTGTTGACCTTAAGTTTATGTACATTGAGGTTATTCAAAATTAGATTGACAGATTCTCGATTTGTAAATTGATCAAATAAAGTGTTATTTTTGGGACATCCCAAAAAGAAAATAGGAGAAAAAAAAAGACGGAGGAGTATTATATTACTAAATAAAAAGTCTTTAATTTTTATGGGTTATTGTAGTATACATATTTTGGTGATTGATAT
Organism: Penstemon barbatus; assembly: GCA_003313485.2. Lineage (NCBI taxonomy): Eukaryota > Viridiplantae > Streptophyta > Magnoliopsida > Lamiales > Plantaginaceae > Penstemon > Penstemon barbatus. The sequence continues at coordinate 19,575,620 of CM064880.1, forward strand.
AACAAAATAGATTAGATCCCGACTCTATAAAGTAGTGAATTCAAGTCCAAGTTCAAATTAATGCTTGGAGATGTACATATATAATATGATTGACCATGTATTGAAATATATTGAGTCAGTTCTATACATGGATACCCTCGAGAAACCCAAAAAAATGGATAATTACGGTAATTCATAGCGTATTATCTTAAAAAATTATTAATTATATAAATAGGATTAATCACAATATTATTAGTTATATCACAAAACTATAAGTTCATGGGTATAATGTGTATGTGTATTCTTTGTAAAAAAAATTCAAGCTTTTGGTAACGACATCCGATCTCATCATCAAAGAACAACATTTTGTACCGAGTTAGTCTTTTTACTAACAAAATATTATTTTGTTACAATAAACTAACTTATTTGTAACCATATTTTATATTTGGTAACAAAGTGAGTGGTTTGTTACGAGAGACTATAATATTTGTAACGATATTTTTATACTTGTAACAAATTCTTGGGTTTGTTACCAAAGAATATACTATTTGTAACGATTTTTTATTATTTGTAACAAATTATTTAGTTCGTTACACAAAACGATATCATTTGTAATGAAATCTATATTTCGTGACACAAACATCGATTTTGTAACAAGTTTTGTCTTTGTTACCAATATTTTTGTTACAAGAGGTGCATTTTCTTGTAGTGAGTCAAGGAGAAATAGAAAAGGGGGAAAATAAAAATGAGTAAAGCTATTTCCGCAGCCCTTTTCTCACTGAAGGTTCACGAACACTATAGGGTATAGGGAGTAACGAGGGAGGGTGTAGAGATACAGACAAAATGCATTGACAACCACATGTAGCTAAATTTCTGATATTTTCTCTAGAATTTAAAGTTCAAATGAGTCCAAATTGACTCCATAAAATCTAGTAACATTTAATGGACCTATTCACAGAATTTATTATTTTTACTAATATAGAAAATAACACCTCATTTGGATATACATTACAGTGAGTGTGAAAAATACTACGCTGAATACTTAGAATACTACTATAATACCTTTGAGATTGTCACAATTAAATGCACAAATGTAATGAGTAAATTACCCATACAAATAACCCTTGAAATCGAAATAATCAGTTCAATTAGTGAAGTTTTCTGAAATTATGGAATATCTGAGAGAAATGGCGGCACATAACTCCAATATGAAGGTTGCTCTGAACCGAAGGTCGGGCTTCAACCAACCCCTGAAGTTCTACGATTTCCCATTCTGGACTGTTGCCTTCTCTGCAACTGCAATTATCCTCGATTTTCATATCAGATTACGGTCCTCAAAATTAGGGTTTTTAAAATTAGGGGAGATAGAAAATTCCGTTATTTTAGACTTTGGAGTGGAATTTGGCGGCAAGGGCTAAGGCTTTGATTGTATGATTCTTGGAACAACGACGTTGCATGTCCTGAAAAGTCATTTAAAAATATTCTTAATGAATTGAAAATAAAAAAAATAAAAAAAAACAAATCGAATGTGAATACAAATTTTTTTAAATTTATTATAGTAATTAACCTATTTGTATCAATATAAATTAGAAACTAATTACAAGATCGAAATAAAATTCACCTATTTGTACCAATATAAATTATAAAATAATTTTAAAAAATATATGAAAATTTTACAATCAATATAAATTAGAAAAAAATTAAAAAAATAATAATTCACCTATTTGTAACGATATAAGATAGAAAATAATTTAAAGAATCAAAATAATCACCTATTTATATAAATATAAATAGGTGGATTATTATTATTATTATTATTATTATTATTAATTCTGATCTTTTTTTTTTTTTTTTTTTTTGCTTTTTTAATTTATATTGATACAAATAGGTGAATTATTAATATTTTTATTTTTATTTTGTTTGTTCACTTTTTTTAGTATTAAATTATTTTATAATTTATACATCAAATCGGTGAAATATTAAATTTGAATTTTGAATTTCCAATTCTTCTAATTCTTTTTATTATATATGTGAATTATTATTATTTCTCTTTTTTTTTTTATTTTTGTATTCGATTTACATGATTTTTTATTCGTGAAGATATTTTTAATGTCTTCTTATTTTATTTTTGAAATTATTATTTTTAATAGAAGACAAGGACTAAATTGATACAAACAAGTTTTTTGAGAGACTTAAATGTAACACTATCATAGTGAACAGACAAAAATATCCTTAAGAATATGCACATTCATATCGCATGACCTTGTCGTCGTCATGAACTGGCTGAAAAAGACCAAATTGAAACAAATAATCCGTAGTAAAGACTAACATGAAAAAGAATACAAGAAGACTGACTATGTAAAAAGTTATAGGAGAGAATTGCACTTGTGGTACCAAAATTTATATCGATTCTCACTTTGAAGTACCATAAAAATTCAGCCCGACACATTTGGTACCATAATTTAAAAAACCATCTACTTACATTTGATATCGTTGTTAAAAATAACGGTTAAGTGGTGACGTCCATCACATTTATATCATAATATTAATTATTTAATATTTATTAAAATAAAAAAGTTATATATTATTAAAAAAAAACCACCCCCTCCCCACACCCAAATTTCAGGTGCCAGATTTTGTAGTCAACATAAGTAATGGCATCGATTTTGCAATAAGACCACCACTTAACAGTGTTTTTTAAGGTGTTACCAAATGTGAGTGGATTTGTTAAATTATAGTACCAAATGTATCAGCCTGAATTTATATGATACCAAAGTGATAATCAATATAAAGTTTGGTACCACAAATTCAATTCTCTCAAAATTATAAATAAGGAGGACAATCAATGTCATTTACCCTTTAATTTAACAATGGTATTAAGTTTAATATATTTAGTTAAATTTAGATATACTATGGTTCATCGTTTCGTTATATTAATTTAGTAATTTAAGGCAAAACAGTTCAAAATTTAAATATGTTTAAACATGCTAATGTTATTAAACAAATTTTCATATACAATATAAATAGTTATTTTATGAATTAACATTATTATTATTATTATTATTATTATTATTATTATTATTATTATTATTATTATTATTATTATTACCTGAAGTCTAGTGTGATAGCCATGACATCCGAACCCACCACATTCATCTAACAATCATAGGAGTTATTGACGCATAGCGCAATAAAACATGAAGGGTTCTTCGGGCTATATTGCACAATGCATCACAAAATGGTTTTTGGACTCGAGACGGCCTAACAATATATTCTATAAACATTGTTATGTCATGCGCTATAGAGCAAATAACGTGTGTTGTAACGCACATTGCATGAGTTATATATAAACATAATGTGCGCTATAGTGCAAATTCGAAGCATCATCCTTAGCTATCTCATCAATGAACATTTTTGTTGCAAATTCAAAACAAGGATCAATTCAAACATTGTCACAAGACAACATAGAAGACGAAACTGAAGTTTGATTATTAGGTGAAGGCATAGAAGACATTGGATTCTCACCAACTTTCTTCACATCTTCAATCTTCAATCGGAATTGCACTATTCAAAGTTTTGATTGTTAATTCCATTGGAATCGCATCAGTGAGAATTTTAAATGCATGGATCCACCGTTAGATCGTTCAAATAGTCGTCAAATTATTATTTTTATCTTCTTTAATCTCAATGACTGTCATTTGCTTTTCAATGCAAGCAAGATCTTCTTTCAATGATGTAATAGGTTATTTCTTCTTATTACAAGTAGAAATTGTGGTATGGTTATTAGAGTCACCGAAATTACCTGATAATCCAGTAATCTCCGGCGCAACCAATAAGCTAGCTTTACCATTAACTTCAGTCGTTTGTACTTCGAATAATGGACCAACTTCCCCACGAGCAAACCTTTTTGAAAACCCAAGAAATAACTAAGTAAAATGATAAGAATAATGAAAATAAATAAAAATTGAAGCTATTTTCTATCATTTGATGTAATGCTTGTAATACCTTTTCTTAAGTGTTTTATTCACTAAATTCAATAACCAAGCACACACTATCCTGAGAGGCGAAAATAAATCTTCAAGTTAGTAACAAACTAAATTGTAAAAAGGAGCTTTATGTAGTAAATAATTATGTTTTAGGTGGTTCGTACAATACAAAAGGATATGCTTAATACATGACTCTACGCTTTTACGGAGAAAGAGAAGGAGCGGAGATTAAAGAAGAAGAGGGAATACGAAAAACAAAGGCAAGAGGAGAAGCTGAATCAACAATTGAGGGAGACTCAAAAGTAAAGTGTTGCTCAAGGCCCAAATGATGGCCTCTGGGTCCAAGGGCCTTGGGTCGTCTAGTGGGTCATCTTAGGGTGGCCGTATGAGTAACCCGGTATTAAATGGCGAAACCGAATATCGGCTGAAGAAGCCGATTACGTTTATGTGCAAGATGAAGTTAGTATATATCCAAGCTTCTCATTCGTGTTTGTTGTTCTTCTGCAATTACTTGGAAGGTCTTTAGCTACCGAATCATTTCTTTCTTCTTAACTCAATGTAATGTGGTTTTGGCATATTTATTGTAGTGCACATTGCATTAGTTATATATATTATCACCCATAACATGCGCTATAGTGCAAATAAAACACATAGTGTACGTGCAATGGACTAAATGTGTTGAGGTGTCGTAATTTGGGACAAAAAATTATTGCAACTAATAACATTACATAAGAATCTAAACTAAATTAATTTATCTCATCACACCAAACATGGAAGGTTGGAGACATCAAAGAAAAAAATATGACAACAAAAAAAAGACCCAAGTCAGACGAATACTACCATTGGGTAATACTACAGTTTTGAAGTTAGCCACTTGCAGAAAGTCACATAATGTGCTGTTAGAAGCCCAAACAAATATTACACAACCAAATTTTTCATAACTCAACGGAACTTCCCATATGACCCCCTTTCAACGTTGTGGTGGAGGATATTGTCTGACAAAGTTCTGAGGTAGGACAAGATCTCTCATATTTTGTTGCTTAGCAGAAAGCTCATTTTAAGCTTCAAATTGGTAAAACGCATAATTGGGAAAGTAGCCTTCGTCTAACTTTGTTGTAACATCTGATGACTTAATAGCCTGCTGAAATGGTAACTCAAAGTTTGAACTATCTTAGCTCATTCATCACTGAACGCTTTTATCGTAAATTCAAAACTAGTATATGTCTAAATATTGACACAAGGAAACACATAAGACGTAGTAGAAGTTTGATTATAAGGTGAATCCATAAAGACATCAGATTCTCACCAACATTATTCTCTTCAATAGAAATTACAGTAGTCACATTTTTTTATTAAAAGCATGGATCCATCGTTAGATTTTTCAAAGAGGCGTTAAATTCTTTTTTTATCTTCCTTAATCTCAACCTTTGTCTTTGGCTCATCAATGCTAGAAAGATCTGTATTCATTGATGTAATAAGTTTTTCATAACTCAACGAAACTTCCCACAGGACCCCTTTCAATGCCGTGACGAAGGATTTTGTATCACTAAGTTCTAAGGTAGGGCAAGTTATCTCATATCTTGTGATTAGCATAAAGCTAATTTTCAGCTTCAAATTGGTTAAAGAATAATTGGGAAAGTGGCCATCGTCTAACTTTGAAGTAGAATCTTATGACTTAATAGCCTGTTGAAACGGTAACTCGAAGTTTGAACCATCATCATTCTTAGCTATTCCATTAGTGAACACTTTTATCGCAAATTCAAAACTAGGTTATGTCCAAATATCGCTCAGAAGGCAACACACAAAACGTAGTAGAAGTTTGATTATTAGGTGAAGCTATAGAAGACATTACATTCTCACCAACTTTCTTCTCTTCAATCGGAATTGCACTAATCACATTTTTTATAGCTAATTCCATTGGAATTGCACTAGTGAGAATTTTGAATGCATATTTAAAGCATGGATCTATAGTTAGATTTTTTTTTCAAAGAGGCTTCAAATTCTTTTATATCTTCCTTAAAATCAACGATTGTCTTTTTCTCTTCAATTCAAAGGTCCTTGCTCCTTGATGTAAAAGATTATTTCTGCTTAGATGAAGGTCTTTAGCTACTGAATCAATTTCTTTCTCTCTTAACTCCATGTAATTTGGTTCTGGCATATCTACTTTTTTCATTCGAACAACTTATTAACCTGCAGTTTTAACATAAGTTAATATAATAAAATTTTAATTTCCATTCTAATTTTTTTGCCAAAATGAATCTATTGGTAGATTATCTTATTTCACATCCAAAGACATCTTATGCACCTGATGTTAGTATTTGGTCCCAATAAACACCTCTATTTACTTTGTATTTAGTTAGCTAAATATTTTCCCTCAGTCTGTTTGCACGCCCCAGTTCCACTCTCTTTATTGTTTGTGGCTTATCACAAAGCATAATAACAAGCGAATCACCTTCTTCTTCTTTTTGCTCCACACTGTTCACTGTATAGTCCGTATCACCTTTTGAGTCCTCAGAAAGTTCCAAATATGTTTGGAAGAAATTTCACAATTTAAATCATGCAAAAATTGTGCAATAAATAGTTGGATATAATTGAAATATCCTATTTCCTCATGAGTAAAACTTGTTTAACATTGGACAATAAAATTTTGAGAGACGAGAGATATTTTTTATTTACTATATCCATTCATTGTTCTAAGTCTAGTATGGGGAACCTTTTCTTTTAGACTAAAAGCGGCGACAACGAAATCGCGCATAACATGCATTTGGACTTTGCGCTAGTATATTCTTACCCCACCGAACACTGCAATGTCTACGTTACAACCAATACTAGACGATTGCAATTATATTTGGTTAAATTTAGATATACTATGGTTCATATTTTGGTATTATTACTTTAGTAAGGCAAAAGAGATAAAGAAATTAAATATGTTTTAATTTTTCTAGATTTCACGATTTTACATATACCATATCATTAATTTATTTTTTGAATTAATATTATTATTATTCCTTGAAGTCTAGTGTGGTAGCGATGGAATCTGAACCCACCATATTCACCTAACAATCGTGGTAGTTATTGACGCATAGCGCATTGAAACATAAAAGGTTCTGGGGGCTATATCGCACAATGCATCACAAAGTGGTTTTTGGACCCAAAGCGGCCTAACAATGTATTCTATAAACATTATTATGTCATGTAATAAACCGTGCTATCGAGCAAATAGCTTGTGGTGTAGCGCACATTGCATGAGTTATATATAAACATAATGTGCGTTATAGTGAAAATTTGAAACATTATCCTTTTTAGCTATTTCATCAATGAACATTTTTATTGCAAATTCAAAACAACGATCGGTCCAAACATTGTCACAAGACAACACAAAAGATGAAGCCGAAGTTTGATTATTAGGTGAAGCCATAGAAGACATTGGATTCTTACCAACTTTCTTCACATCTTCAATCGGAATTGCACTCGTCAAAGTTTTTATTGCTAATTCCATTGGAATTGCATCAGTGAAAATTTTGAATGCATAATCTATGCATGGATCCACCATTAGATCGTTCAAAGAGGCGTCAATTTTTTTTTATCTTCCTTAATCTCAACCAAGGATGGATTTTGGGTGTTTTTGGATTTTGGGACTTTTTTTAATGTAGTTTTATATTGTAATTAATAATTAATTATTATGTAAAATATTATCTTCTTATCTCTAATTTTTTTTTTCTTATTGTGAATCATTTATATTTTTAAACCAGGAAGATAGACATATATATATATATATATATATATATATATATATATATATATATATATATATATATATATATATATTAAATGATGAATTAATACCTTGTGCAATATTTAATTATTTAAGAAGAAATTTTTGAGAACTTGACATTGATATTAATTTTATTATTTGAACGTAGTTTATGTGTAATTTTAATATCTTTTATTAAATTATTTTTGCAGTGGTAAGTATTGTTGTTTTTGTAGTCTTAGGCAACTAAAATAATTCCAATATTTGTCCACGAACGTGTCATTAAACTCGCGCCCCTCCTTCCCCCCAACTTACCAATCTTGGATCCGTCCCTTATCTCAACGACTAACTTTTGCTCTTCAATGTATGCAAGATCTTCTTTCAATGATGTAATAGGTTATTTCCTCTTATTACAAGTAGAAGCTTTTGTGGTATGGTCATTTGAGTCATTAAAATTGCCGGATTTTCAGGTTGAAGTGATCTCCGGCGCGACGAATAAGTTAGCTTTACAATTAACTGCACATAACATGCACTTGGGCCTCGAGCTAGAACAAATATAAAATACCATCTTGAGCTTAAGATGGCATTTAATTAATTCTTCTCTAACAATATTATTGTATCATGAACTTGAAAGCAAATCTTTCCTATATGGGGCATCAAATCAGTGAGGTAATTTGAATTTAACTAAGTAAAATGATAAGAATAATGAAAATAAATATAAATTGAAGCTATTTTCTATCATTTGATGTAATGCCTGTAATACCTTTTCTTAAGTGTTTTATTCACTAAATTCAATAACCAAGCACACACTATCCTGAGAGGCGAAAATAAATCTTCAAGTTAATAACAAACTAAACTGCAAAAAGGAGCTTTATGTAGTAAAGAATTATGTTTTAGGTGGTTCATACAATACAAAAGGATATGCTTAATACATGACTCTACGCTTTTACAGAGAAAGAGAGGGAGCGGAGGTTAAAGAAGAAGAGGGGATATGAAAAACAAAAGCAAGAGGAGAAGCTGAAGCAACAATTGAGGGAGACTCAAAGTAAAGTGTTGCTCAAGGCCAAAATGATGGCCTCTGGGTCCAAGGGCCATGGGTCGTCTAGTGGGTCATCTTAGGGTGGTCGTATGAGTAACCCATTATTAAATGGCGAAACCGAATATCAGCTGAAGAAGCTGACTATGTTTATGTGCAAGATGAAGTTAGTATATATCCAAGCTTCTCATTTGTGTTTGTTGTTCTTCAGCGAAGGTCTTTAGCTACCGAATCATTTCTTTCTTCTTAACTCAATGTAATGTGGTTTTGGCATATTTATTGTAGTGCACATTTCATTAGTTATATATATTATCACACATAACATGCGCTATAGTGCAAATAACACACATAGTGTACATGCAATGGACCAAATGTGTTGAGATGTCGTAATTTGGGACCAAAAATTATTGCAACTAATTACATTACGTAAAAATCTAAACTAAATTAATTTATCTAATCACACCAAACAAGGAAGGTTGGAGATTTCAAAGAAAAAAATATGACAACAAAAAAAGACCCAAGTCAGAAGAAAACTACCACTTGGCACTACGTTTTAGAATTTCATAATATTAAATGTTTTGAAGTTAGCCACTTACAGAAAGTCACATAATGTACTATTAGAAGCCCAAACAAATATGTTTACATAAAATCAAGTTTTTCATAACTCAACAAAACTTCACATATGTTTCAACGCGTGGTGAAGGATGTTGTCTGACAAAGTTCTGAGGTAGGACAAGATCTCTCACATTTTGTTGCTTAGAAGAAAGCTCCTTTTAAGCTTCAAATTGGTTAGTAACAAACTAAACTGCAAAATAGGAGCTTTATGTAGTAAAGAATCATGTTTTAGGTGGTTCATACAATACAAAAGGATATGCTTAATACATGTCTTTATGCTTTTACAAAGAAAGAGAAGGAGCGGAGGTTAAAGAAGAAGAGGGAATACGGAAAACAAAAGCAAGAGGAGAAGCTGAAGCTGAAGCAGCAATTGAGGGAGACTCGAGGTAAAATGTTGCTCAAGGCCCAAATGATGGTCTCTGGGTCTGAGGGCCATGGGTCGTTTAGTTGGTTACCTTAGGGTGACCGTATGAGTAACCCGTTATTAAATGGCGGAGCCGAATAACGGTTGAAGAAGAGGACTACATTTATGTGCAAGATGAAGTTTGTATATATCCGAGCTTTTCATTTGTGTTTGTTGTTCTTTCTGTTTACTTGGAAGGTCTTTAGTTACCGAATCATTTCTTTCTGCTTAACTCAATGTAATGTCGTTTTGGCATATTTATTGTAGTGCACATTGCATTAGTTATATATATTATCCCACATAACATGCGCTGAAGTGAAAATAACACACATAGCGTAAGTGCAATGGACTAAATGTGTTGAGGTGTCGCAATTTGGGAACAAAAATTATTGCAACTTATAACATTACATAAAAATCTAAACCAAATTAATTTATCTCATCACATCAAACAAGGAAGGTTGGAGACTTCAACGAAAAAAATATGAAAAAAAAAAACCAAGTCAGACGAAAACTACCACTGGGCACTAAGTTTTAGAATTTCATATTACTTAAAGTTTTGAAGTTAGCCACTTGCATAAAGTCACATAATGTGCTATTAGAATCCCAAACAAATATGTTTACACAAAACTTCCCATATGACCCCGTTTCAACGCGTTGTGAAGGATGTTGTCTGACAAAGTTCTGAGGTAGGACAAGATCTCTCACATTTTGTTGCTTAGCAGAAAGCTCCTTTTAAGCTTCAAATTGAATAAACGAATAATTGGGAAAGTAGCCTTCGTCTAACTTTGTAGTAACATCCGACGACTTAATAGCCTGCTTAAATGGTAACTCGGAGTTTGAACCATCATCCTTCTTAGCTACTTCATCACTGAACGCTTTTATCGCAAATTCAAAACTAGTATCTGTCTAAATATTGGCACAAGGCAACACAGAAGACGTAGTAGAAGTTGTTTGATTATTAGGTGAATCCGTAAAAGACATCAGATTCTCATCAACTTTATTCTCTTCAATAGAAAATACACTAGTCATATTTTTTATTGCTAATTCCATTGGAATTGCATGAGTGAGAATTTTGAATGCATATTAAAGGCATGGATCCATCATTAGATTTTTCAAAGAGGCGTCAAATTCTTTTTGTATCTTTTTGTCATTAGCAGAAAGCTATTTTCAGCTTCAAATTGGTTAAACTAATAATTGGGAAAGTAGCCTTCGTCTAACTTTGAAGTAGCATTTGATGACTTAATAGCCTGTTGAAATGGTAACTCGAAGGTTTGAACCATCATCCTTCTTAGCTATTCCATCAGTGAACGCTTTTATCGCAAATTCAAAACTAGGATATGTCCATATATCACTCATAAGGCAACACATGGTTCTTTAGCATACAAAAGAAAAAGAGGCAAAAGAATAATAAAACTAAAAACTCTAACACCCCCCCCCCCTCAAACTCACGATGCAGCAAATCAGCAAGTTGCATGGAGTTTGTCAACCAAGAAACAAAAACGTGATACGGAAAGCGGCTTGGTGAGCAAATCAGCAAGTTGCATGGAGGAGGAGAGAAATGGCAAAGTCAGAGTGCCATGCTGAAGATGATGTCGCGTGAAATGACAATCAATCTCAATATGCTTAGTTCGTTCATGAAAAATAGAGTTGTGCGCAATTTGAATAGCACTCTTGTTATCACAAAACATTGGAGTCGGACGAGAGATAAAAACACCCATATCTGCAAGTAGCCACCGTAACCAGACTATCTCAGTAGTGGTAGATGCCATAGCACGGTACTCCGCTTCTGTCGAAGATCTAGCAACAACACTTTGTTTCTTACTCTTCAAAGAAATAAGAGAGTCACCTAAGAAAATACAAAAGCCCGTAACAGACTTCCTATCAACAGGATCACTAGCCCAATCAGCATCAGAGTATGCACGCAACTCTAGCGAAGAAGATGATGGAAATAACAAACTTTGAAAGAGAGTACCCCGAAGATACCGTAAGATGCGAAGAACAGCAGCCCAATAAACACTAGTAGGAGAAGCAAAAAACTGACTGACCACATGAACGGCATAAGCAATATCAGGACAAGTGATAGTGAGATAAACCAAACTTCCAACAATGGTGCGATATAGAGTAGCATCTTCTAATGGTGTCCCATCAGAACTCGAGTAATGAACATTAACCTCTAAAGGAGTATCAACCGTCCTAGTGTCAGTGAGTCGAGCTCGCTTGATGATGTCAGCCGTGTACTTAGATTGGGAAAGAAGATAACCACTCGGAGAGTATGCTACAAATAACGCAAAGAACCCAAGTCCTTCATTTCAAATTGGCTGCATAATTCGGACTTCAAAACTCCAATCCCATCATTATCATCACCAATAATGATCATATCATCAACATACAAAGAAAGCAAAATACGACCTGCATCGGTATTTCTGACAAAAAGAGCGGAATCATGATCACTGGGAGTGAACCCAAGAGAAGTAATCGCAACAGAGAATTTTTCAAACTAAGCTCGAGGTGCCTGTTTAAGCCCATACAACGCTTTCTTAAGCTTACAAACATCACCGGACTATGAGCAACACCTGGGGGCGGAGCCCTGAAAACTTCCTCTCGAAGTTCTCCATTTAAGAAAGCATTCTTAACATCCATTTGAGAAAGTTTCCACTGGCGAGCGGAAGCAATTGCAATAAGAGTTCGAACAGTAGTCATTTTCGCAACAGGATAATCCATACCATATTGCTGAGAAAATCCTTGGGCAACCAATCTGGCTTTGTATCTCTCAACCGACCCATCAGACTTTCTTTTAATTTTGTATACCCAACGAGAGCCAACGACACGTTTGCCAGGAGGCAAAGGAACCAAATCCCAAGTGTCTGTCTTATGTAAAGCAGATAGTTCCTCAGCCATAGCTTGCTGCCAAAGGGGATCAATAACAGCCTCTTTATAGGACAAAGGCTCGGAAACAGAATGAATTGCAGCTAAAAAGGAAGAAAAAGAAGGTGAATGTAGAGAATAAGCAAAATCAGGGAGTTGGGTCGACTTACGAGTACGATGAGGATATCGATGAGCAGGATCAGCAATCACAGGAAATGGTTGGCTGTCCGTAGGAGGAGGGGAATCATCCAAGTTATCAGTGCCAACATTTCGACCCCTGCGATGATAATGCAAAGGAAAAGGAGTGACAGGAGCAGGACTATGAGATGAAGATAAATCAATATCTGTAGTTGAAGGAACATCAGTAGAAAAATTCTCACTATTATCAGAAAAAGGATCAATGTGAATGAGATCTGATTTTGTTAAATTATGAGTATTATCAGGAATGGAAAAGAAAGGAATATGTTCAAAAAACACAACATGACGAGAAACATATAATTTCCTACTAACAGGATCATAACAACGATATCCTTTCTGTCCTTCACCATATCCAAGAAACAACGATATCCTTTCGCTCCACAGGAGGACGCAATACAAAACAAGTACAACCAAAAACTCTCAAAGAAGAATAGTCAGGAGCATGCCCACATAGCTTTTCAAAAGGAGATAGACCTGATGAGTGAGATGATGGAATCTTATTGATCAAGTTAACTGCAGTAAGAACTGCTTCCCCCCAAAATTCACTGGGAACAGATGCAAATATGAGAAGAGAACGAGCAGTTTCAACAATATGTCTATGTTTTCTTTCGGCTACCCCATTTTGTTGAGGAGTATCTGTACATGAAGATTGATGAACAGTCCCATCTAAGGCAAGTAGTCCATTGAATTTATTAGAGGTGTACTCCCCGCCCAAATCACATCTAGAACACTTTATAATAGCTGAATATTGAGTTCTAACTAAAGCCCGAAACATTTTATAAATTCCCAAAAACTCAGAACGCCGTTTCATAAGGTAAACCCAACAATAACGAGTATAATCATCAATGAATGAAACATAGTATCGAGACCCTCCTTTTGTAGTAACAGGAGCTGGTCCCCAAACATCAGAATGAATTAAATCAAATGGTGCGCATGAACGAGATAAACTTAGATTAAAAGGAAGAGCAGCAAATTTTGCCAGTTTACAACCAGAACAATCAGAAATATCAGTAGTTTTCAAATTTCCTAAAGCTCCACTAGAAACTAAATATTTTAAACGAGGAGCAGAAATATGACCAAGACGAGAATGCCACAAATAAAAAGGAGAAGATGAAGAATTTAAATGAAAAGAAGACAAATCAACACTAGAGGCTGCAATTGCTGGTGCTTTTAACTTGTCCAAAACGTACAGTCCCCCCTGCCTACGGCCTGTCCCAATAAGCTTCTTGGATTGTTGATCCTGCACATGACAAGAAGTAGAGGAAAAAGTGACTGAGTATCCAGAATCACATAATTGACCAACATAGACAAGATTCATTGCAAGATTTGGAATGTGATAGACATTATCAAGAGATATATTCGGTGTATCAATATGACCAGTACCTGCTAATGGCATAGGAGTACCATCAGCAGTTGAAACCGAACCATATGGTTTAGAATGTGAAGTAGTAAAGACAGAGAAATCAGGTGACATATGATGAGAAGCTCCAGAATCTAGGAGCCACGTGGAAGGAGATTTACCTGAGGAACCAGGGGGTGACAAACCTATATGAGAAGTAGAGGCAGCAGACATAGCATGTGGTTGTATAGCAAGAATCTTCTGAATTTGCTGAATTTGCTCGGCAAGAGAATCCATAGTGGAGCTCGAAGAAGGAGAACCTCCAAAGCCAGCAGAATCGGAAGATGGTACTACAGCGGCAGTGTTAGGCCGTGAATTCATGTTAGGCCGTTGTTGATTTCCATATCTCCATGGTGGTTGTTGCGACAGATGTTGCGGTTGTTGTTGTTGTAATGATTTCTGTCTCATTAATGCTGGACATTGAGACTTCCAGTGACCTTTTTCTTGCAAAATCGACACTCATCAGGCGGAGTTGGAACATAAGGTTGGTTTCTATTATTTGCAGGTGGTCTAAAAGGAACTGCCAATACAGATGCACTTGGAGATGGTAGAAGTCCTTTTCCTGAATGAGACTTCAAACGAGTCTCCTCAGCCAAGAATTCACTCACCACAGAATCAACAGAGGGGAGCGGACTGCGATGTAGAATTGATCCTCGAATTCCTTCAAAGTCATTGCGCAAGGCCATAAAAAACTGAACCAACCTCTGTTCGTCTCTATAGGTTATGAAAGAACTACTTCCTCTTAAATCTGCCGGTTCAGTGAGAGCTAATTGATCCCAAATATTTGACATTAAGGTATAAAACTCCTGAATACCCATGTCATTCTGCTCAAGAGCACGTATATCATGTTCCAGTTGATACCTTTTAGCAAAATTAGACTGAGTATATAATTTTGTTAAATGATCCCAAACATCATTTGCACACTCATATTTTGCTAATTGCATACCAATAGAGCATTCCACCGAGTTGTTGATCCAAGTAATAACCTTCGAGTTGTTCGTTTCCCAGATATCCAACAATTTAGCATAATCAACATCAGAATCTTTTGTCGGTTTAACCTCAATACCAGTAACATAGCCCCACATCTTTTTTCCTTTCAAGAAATTTTTCATAGCATAACTCCAATATGAAAAATTCTTCCCATTCAATCTAACACTAATAGACTGCAACGAATCACCACTTTCAGAAGTCATATTCAACCAATACACAATCAATCACAATCGGACACAGCCGAACCACAATAAAGGAAACGAAGCACAACTGAATTCGAAAGAACAGAAACAAATAGAGCAGAACGAACCTCAAATAAACGAAGCAAAACGGAAATTAACAAAGCGAACGATCGTAAATTATTCGGAAAATAAAAAATTTCACCAGCTTTTGGTTCGCGAAAGTGTCCCCTACGATTACCCGCTTTGATACAATGATAACTTAAAGAAAAGCCATTAATTGAATGAAAAGATAATACAAGCTTTTGGTTCTTTAGCATACAAAAGAAAAAGAGGCAAAAGAATAATAAAAGAAAGACAAGAGAAAAAGTCTAAATAGCTAGGGCTAACACTAAAGACTAAACTACCCTTCTACTAAATATATACAAGTTACACTAATAATAAAAACTTTAACATGATTATTAGGTGAAGTCATAGAAAACATTAGATTCTCACCAACTTTCTTTTATTCAATCGGAATTGCACTAGTCACATTTTTTTATTGTTAATTCCATTGTAATTTCACCAGTAAGGAATTTGGAATGCATATTTAAAGCGTGGATCTATAGTTAGATTTTTTTTCAAAGAGGCATCAAATTTGTTTTTATCTTTCTTAAACTCAACGATTGTCTTTTGCTCTTCAATGCAAAGGTCTTTGCTCCTTGATGTAATAGATTATTTCTGCTTAGTTGAAGGTTTTAAGCTGCTGAATCAATATCTTTCTCTCTTAACTATCTATTTTTTTCATTCCAACAACTTATTAACCTGAAGTTGTATCATAAGTTAATATAATAAAATTTTAATTTCCCTTCTAATTTTTTTCCCAAAATGAATCTATTAATCGATTATCTTATCACAACATAAGACATCTTTTGCACCTGATTTTAGTATTTGGTCCCAATCAACACCTCCATGTACTTTGTAATTAGTTACTTCAGTATTTTCCCTCATTCTCTTTGCATGTCCCAGTTCCACTCTATTTATTGTTTGTGGCTTATCACAAAGCTTAATAACAAGTGAATCATCTTCTTCTTCTTTTTGCTCCCCACTGTTCACTGGATAGTTCGTATCACCTTTAGAGTCCTCAAATAGTTCCAAATTTGTTTGCAAGAAATTTCACCAATAAAATCGTGCAAATATAATTAAAATATAAGATATAATTGAACAATCCGATTTCTTCATGAGTAAAACTTGTTTAATATTGGATAATAACATTTTGAGAGATGAGAGATAGTTTGTATTTTTGTCTTTACTATGCACATTCATTGTTCTAAGTCTATCACGTGGAACCTTTTCTTTTAGACTAAAAATGCACTTGGGCTTTGCGCTAGTTTAGGCTTACCCCAAGCGAACAATGCAATGTCTACGTTACAAGTTACAACCAAGACTAGAAGATTGCAACTGAAAGATTATGTTGGCGTGTCTTGACACCTATTAATATGATTCAAAAAAAAAACCTAACTTAAAACTAACTTTTGAAGTAGAAGAGCCCAAACCACTTTAATTCCACATAGGTACCCTACATCATTGAAAGATGATTGCAGCACATGCAATTATTATCTATACATAAAAATCCATAAACTAAATTTATCTCATCAAAACAGAAAGAAAAAAAAAACTATATTATTATTATTATTATTACTTCCTGAAGTCTAGTGCGATTGCGATGATAACTGAACCCAACACATCCACTTAACAATCATAATTATTAAGACATAGCGCAATGAAACATAAAGCGTAGCACAATGCAACGCAAAGTGGTTTTTGAACTCGAAGCTGCTGAACAATATGTTCAATTAACATTGTTATGTGCTAAACCGCGCTATAGAGCAGATAACGTGTTCTAGCGCACATTACATGAGTTATATATAAACAAAAACGTGCACTATAGTGCAAATAACACACATAGTGTACATGCAATGGACTAAATGTGTTGAGATGTCGTAATATGGGACCAAAAATTATTGCAATGAGTAATGTTACATAAAAATCACACCAAACAAGGTTGGAGACTTCACAAAATAAGAATGGCAAAAAAGAAAAAGCAGAGTCAAACGAAAATGACCACAAGGCAAATGTCATAATAATTAAAAGTTTTGTAATAAACCTGCTGCAGAAGTCACAAAATGTGCTTCTTAAAAAGTCCAAAAAAAATGGTTTAAGTCTAAGTTTACACAAAATCAAGTTTTTCATTACTCAAGAAAACTTCCCACACCCCCCTTCATCGTCAAGGTGAAAGCTGCTGTCCGACAAACCATCATCCTTAGCTATTTCATCAGTGAACATTTTTATCGCATGTTCAAAACAAGGATCGGTCCAAACATCGTCATAAGGCAACACAGAAGATGAAGCCGCAGTTTGATTATTAGGTGAAGCCGTCGATGACATTGCATTCTCACCAACTTTCTTCACATCATCAATCGGAATTGCAGTAGTCAAAGTTTTGATTGCTAATTCCATTGGAATCGCATAAGTGAGAATTTCGAATGCATAATCAATGCATGGATCCGCCATTAGATCGTTCAGTGTATTACCTTTTGAGTCCCCAGCAAGTTCCAGTTCTGTTTGCAAGAAATATCACAATTAAAATTGTGCAACAATTAAGCAATGAATAGTTGTCAATTTTAGATTTAATATGCAAATTTTAATTAAAATGTAAGATATAATTGAACTATTTGATGTCTGCATGCATGAAACTTGTCTTTCAATGGACAATAACAATTCTGAATGGGAGATATTTTGTATATTTGTCGTTAATATGCCCACTCGGTAATACTGTTCTAAGTCTAGCACGTGAACTTTTTCTTATATACCAAAAGCGGCGCGATAACTGCGCATAACATGCACTTGGGCCTCACTCAAGTACAAATATAAAATACCATGTTGAGCTTAAGCTGACATTTAATTAATTATTCTCTAAACAATATTTATGTTTTCATGAACTCAAAAGCAAATCCTTCCTATCCGGGGCATCAAATCAGTGAGGCAATGTTTTGTCCTTGAATTTAACTAAGTAAAATGATAAGAATAAGGACAATAAATAAAAAATGAAGCTATATGTTCTATCATTTGATGCACTGCTAGGAAAACATTTTCTCAAGTGTTTTATTCACTAAATCCAATAACCAAGCACACACTATCCTGAGAGGCGAAAAGAAATCTTCAGGTTAGTAACAGACTAAACTGCAAAATAGGAGCTTTATATAGAAAATAATTATGTCTCAGGTGGTTCATATAATACAAAAGGATATGCTTAATACCTGAGTTTACGCTTTTATGCCTGGTAGAACTTCCATCTTCTTTCTTGTCAATCGACATTTGTCCTTGAGCTTTAACAGATATCTAGGGATAAATGGGCAACAGTTGAAGTTAGAAATAGAAGAGATTCCATGGGCAATAGACTATTTACTTGAACTTTTAAAGATATATAACCAGTCAACTGATAAAGCAGTAAGGAATAGAAAAATAATCTACAAAGTCAACTGACAAATTGAGAACGATCTTAGTCATCTGCCTTGATATGATCTTTGTCATCTGGCTTGGACTCGGGCTTTCCTGAGTCCTTAGTCTCAAGGTAGCGGAAGACTTCTAGTAGAGAGTTGAAATAATGCCCAGTATCAGGATCAATGTAGAACTGAAAAAATCATTTAAAAATAATAAAAAAATAAGTACACACAAAAGAGAGCACCGGAGAAAATACAAAGACATATACAGAGTTTGAGCCAGATGCATAATAAAGGGCAGAAAGCTAATTAAAGATTTAGTACCTCTTTGCTTCGAGTCTTGCCACCATTCTTTTTTGTTCTTGTTTCCTTAATCCACCCGGTAGGTAGGTTTTCTGCAACAATCCTTTCGATGTCGAACTACAATTTTGCGCAAATCAAGAACTCTTCTTAATATAGGAAATCAATGTTGCAAGAATAATAAATGCATACCCTTATAATGGTGAGAAATTAATGCGGGCACTCCACTTTTTAGATGGGTCCCACATATGGACTAGTGATCCTAGACGAAATAATATCAATGGAGTAATGGTAAAACATTTTGATTCTGACAGATAATATAAGCAGAGGGTTCACCTTATTCAGCTTCTCTGGTTCTTTCTCAGAACTCTCGAGATATCGAAGCACATCTGGCTTGGAGTATAATCTTTGACCATTTGATTTGTTGATGTAATACTAAACAAATCAAAAGATCATAATGAGAAACTAAATTTGGCAGTATTTAAGTTTTAACAAAATTAAAAGGATCAAAAGGAGTAGCTGTCCATTAGGATATTTGCGATGCACTACACAAATTCTTAACTGGTAGTTCAAGGTGAAATTATGTACGGCTGGATAAAACATGCTAATCCAACTTATAATATCAAAGTAGTCAGAGGCGAATAGCGCGCAGCGACACGCAAAGGCTCCTGGGGCTATAGCGCATAGCGCAGCGCTAAAGCGCAGACTTTTGGAAAATAAAGCACGTGTATATTTTTCAAAATAATAATCAAAAATCTCGAATAAGACATATAAAAACAATAAAACCAAATAATCGTAGTTCATTAATACCAAATTAAATCCCAAATACCCAAAAACAAGCAAATAAACCTAAAGTACTAGAAGTTTATAACAATTAGTTAACCCAAAAGTATGATACTAAACCCAAAAACAAGAAAATAAACCTAAAGTACTATAAGTTTTAAACAATTAGTTAACCCAAAAGTATGATACTAAA
This sequence comes from Penstemon barbatus, assembly GCA_003313485.2. NCBI lineage: Eukaryota > Viridiplantae > Streptophyta > Magnoliopsida > Lamiales > Plantaginaceae > Penstemon > Penstemon barbatus. The sequence goes on from CM064880.1 coordinate 19,595,782, forward strand.
GTCAGCTGTCGAGTTTGGAGGAGGATGCGCAGCTGTGAGAGGGTGAAGGCGAGAGAGGAGAGGGGTTTTTTAGGAAGAGGCGCAGCTTTTTTGAGAGGAAGAGGCGAGAGAGTTAAGTTTTTTTATATTTGTACTTTAGGTTAAAAATTAGGGTTAAAAATCAGGTTAGAAATTTTTTATTTTTTTTTAACTTCAGTTCCCGTCTCACGACTTCCCAGCGCTATCAGCTCTGTTAGCGAGCGCCACGTGGCGCAGCGACGCGAGAAAGCCTCGCTATAGCAAGCGCTTTTCTCGCTATTGACTAATATGTATAATATGTTGAATATTTAAATCTCCATCCATTTCTATTCTCAGCAACATAAGCAAGTGAAGACCTTGGAAGAATTGGTATAGATTGTTTACCCAAGAAATAATCGAATATTCATTCATCAAATCATTCACACCATAGTCTAATAGATATTTACGAAAATAAAAAGATTAATCGGACAACAATAAAGATAGGATTACATTCTACATATCAATATCGACCACTATGAAACTTATATAGTTTCTATTAAAACGTCTTACGAGTGAGGAAGAATAAAGAAATTCAAGTAGCATGTCTCATAAATAAGATGATGAAATTTACAGTATTATCTAGAACATCTGAACAAGTTAGTAAGAATAAAGAAAGACAAGTAGCACATCTCATAACAAAAAGGAAAGGAGTAGTCCCCTAGCCGTGAGTCAATCAGTACATCTAGATATGGAGTAAAAGCCCTTTTCCAAACCCCAAAAGAGAATAAACAGAGATTCCCGTTTGACTTCAAGAAGTATTACCTTATAACTTGAACGAACATCATTATACAAATCAAAAACTTCTATTCTATATTCTATAATTATGTAAATAGATCAACAAATCAAAAACTTCCTTTTATCAAATGAGCAATGAAAACTATTATAGTGCACCATTAGGATTAGATATTGTTTTTCTAGTGATCGCAGTACCAAGTATTTATTGGTGTGCTCGATTATGAACAGATTTATATGTATCTCTACTAAATATGAGCAATACTAAATCCTTCAAGAGTCCAAACCTTCAATCATCCAAGTACTTTGGTTTTGAAATAAATTAGATTTACGTTTCTAAGGGTGGGGCAGGGGGGCACTATATTTTAAGAGATGAAAGGCTCATTTATATCAGAGAAGGAGGGGGGGGGGGGTTATCAATGAACTTACTAATTATTTCCAATTTCTGAGATATTAAAATACGTAGAAAGAATATGAGTAGTAAGTATTTGATGATACATGGAAATAGGTCTCTTATAACTTGGAAAGGCTCTTAACCCAAGATTCGATTTATTATGAAGAAAATTGATTCAGTTTTTCGCATTAAAACATAAGAACATAACTAATTGGATACTATGTTATTATTAAACTAAGAATACTTGGAATGTGGAAAAATTGTTTAGTAAATTTTATTTATCATTATTGTTAAACCGCTAAATCACCTATTGCAGTTATCCCAATAAATCCATTGGAAAGGTTTAAATCAACTAAAGAAAAAGTAACCCCGCTTGACGAATAAATAGCTGTCTAAGAACACATGTTTAGCGAACCAGGGACACCAACAAAAGGGGGCCTTCCTCGAAAAATAATGTGAAGTTCCATAACACGGAAAAAATGATGTGAGCTAAACAAAACAAAACACAACTTGGACAAAAGATAACTTGGACCAAAAATAATGAAGTGGCATAGACAATTTTTGTGTTATACTTAGACCAATCAATTAAGGATTGATATACATATTGACTGTTCACCATTTGGAAATGGCTCTAATCACTTCAATCTTGAAGAGAATAACGACACATAGCCACATCACTAGAAAATGACAAAATGAGATTCCCCGAACATTACTTAAAATGGAAAAAACTGTAACTTTTAATTGTCCTATAACATATAAATCAAAGTGCCTATCAAACTATATTAATCCAGATGATGATTCCACGACACTGTGAGCAATATAGCCGTTGTATTGAAATCAACCCAAAGCACGGACTATTATGATCCCAGTTTGTACAGTTTTGACTTTGAACTAACAAGGAAAAACAAGAATTGTTGATTATTATGGGGGCATTTCCCCAACTTAAATACATGCACGAAAGAATACTGAACTTTTCAAGCAACACAAAACTATATACAATTCTGCAACTTATAATATTCAGAAGTCTGTACATTTAAATATAATGAGTGGATCCAAAATCAGCATCTTAGATCAATAATTTGACATTACAAGCTTAGGTCAACTTTAAATGAGAATATTATTTTATACACATAAATAGACTCATTGTTGTGATGTGAAACATCACCATCTTTCAATAATCGCCAGAACAGGTAGCACCAAGGCAGCCATTACAGCTTCTCTTACATTCTCCATCCACCACAGCGTGAAACATACTAGTCTAGCTCAACATACAAGAGATAATACATACACCACCATGGTTATATTCACAGTGACTTAAGTTTACTTCCATCTATGTATACATGGACATAGAATTTATTACAGTTCATCTATAGAATCTACATATATGTAAATAGCATCCGAGCTGGATATTCATGTGTAAATGCATTGGCATATAATTTATATGTCCAATTCATAAAGGTACTGCTGAGAGGTTCAATTTATTTCATCAGGATTGCCTAATTTTGGTAAGCTAGTAATCTAAAAAGATATCCTTGAAGCATGAGTAAATTCAATAATTAAATTATCCGTTTAGTTTTTCTCATTAAATTCAGTGATACTTAAAGGTGGTTACTGTAATCTTCTCAGATTTTTTTTATATATTGACATAGACATATTACATCAGAAAGTAAAGTAAATTAACGTGCCTAAACATTACAAGAGACACATTATTATGTACATCAATTTGTATCTGCACTAACAGGAAGTAAAGACTTACCACAGTGAACTGGTTGATGATCTAAGCTCGTAAATTTGTTTGCCTTATGGAATTCAACCTAGGATATGTGCATGTATGGATGAGGTTGAAACTTCCTCCGTAAAACCATAATAAGTAGTCCAAAACCACCTCAGATTAAAGTGTAGGAAAGATTTATTCTTATTATTGAAAATTTTGTTAACAAGGGCTCCTAAGTCTTTCTAGTAAGTGTAACCTAGGCTATTCAGAAATGTTTTCCTCATCGCATTATTTTTGTTTTCTCTTGAGAAACCCTAGATTCTAATTGTTGGGCCTAAAACTTTAAGTTAACAACTTTTGTCTATTCAAGAATTCATACTAAGAATACAATTTCTACTGATACAACGAGGTTCATTGAGGTAACCAATCACAACTTTAACCTAAATACTGTACATGTTCTATGTAACATCAATTTTTGTCTTCTAATCTTCCTCATTTGCAATTTCAGTAAAATAAAGCAGAATTTCAAGCATTAAATGCTTGGTAAAATTCATTTTAAATAATTAAAAATTCCCCAAACCCTACTCTTATCCCTCCCGACAAAGACAATTTTTTTATCCATCATAACTTGAAACAAATAAGTCTTCAACACCATGCCGATGACCTCCATTTCTACTCTATCAATCAATCAAATCACCAACATTACAAATAAGCATACAGCTGACCTCCATTTCTACTATACCAATCAATTCAATCACCAACAAACCAAAACTGATACATAAATCTCAACTGAAATGAACAACAAATAAGATAAACACCAAAAATACATCTAATCAAAGCAATAGAACTAATTTACCTTGTATTTCTTTCCATTCCGAACTTCCACAACAACTTTCCAATCCTCTGGCAACCATTCCGGGCATTCATGATCCATTTCAAGAAATACTTCAATTGACTCTAATCCAAAACCAGGACTAAAAAAAAAAAAGAACACCCGTCAAGAAGATATAAAAAAGGGGGAAAAGTCAAGATGAGTAAAGCTATTTCTGCAGCCCTTTTCTCACTGAAGGTTCCCGAACACTATACGCATAGGGAGTAACGGCGGAGGGTGTAGAGATACAGACAAAATGCATTGACAACACGTGTAGCCAAATTTCTGATATTTTCTCTAGAATTGAAAGTCCAAATGAGTCCAAAATGACTCATAAAATCTAGTAAGTAACATTTAATGGGCTGATTCATAGAATTTATTATTTCTACCAATATAGAAAATAACAACTCATTTGGATATACATTACCGTGAGTTTAAAAAATACAACACAGAATACTTAGAACACATAGAATACGACTATAGTGCCTTTGAGATTGTGAAAATTAAATGCACAACAGTAATGAGTAAACTTCCCATAAAAATAACCCTTCAAATTGAAAACAACCAGTTCAATTGTGGAATACCTGAGAGAAATGGTGGCACATAATTCCGAACTGAAGGTTGTTTTGACACGAAGGTTGGGCTTCAACCAGCGCCTGAAGCTCTACAATTTCCCATTCTGCCTCGATTTTCATATTCCGAAACGAAGGTTGGGCTTCAACCAGCGCCTGAAGTTCTACAATTTCCATTTATGGACAGTTTTCCACCTCGAATTTCATATCTATTTACGTTTTCGATTATGTGATCAACGCCTCGAAATTTAGGGTTTTAAAATTTAGGGGAGGTGAGTGGAATTTGGCGGCAAAGGGTTAAAGCTTTGATTTGTATGATTCTTCAAACGACGGCGTTGCATCGCTTTTTAAAGATATTGAATATATTTGTACGAATTATTTTAAAAACTGAGCACGGTGCAGTTCAACACTCCATGGACATGGAATTTTTTTAAAGTTTTGGGAAAAAAATTGGGTTATGAAAAGTTATATTTTTAAATTAATAATGGTATTAAGTTACCATTAAGTTTAATATATTTTATTAAATTTAGATATACTATGTTTCATAGTTTCATTGTATTATTTTAGTAATTTAGGGCAACAGAGTACAAAATTTGAATACTTCATGTTTTAAATTTTCTAGATTTCAAGCATGCTAGTGTTATTAAACGAATTTTCTTACACAATATCATTAATTTATTTTTGAATTATTATTATTATTATTATTAATGTATCCCTACCATGTTGTGTCTCAGAAGTTTGGGAAAATTTGTGTCGTTATGTCCGTGTCACTTTATCAGTGTCCGTGCAATATAGCTCCAAGTAACAAAAATACATTAAAATTTAGTATTACACAATTTTTACTCATAGGGTACCAAAGTTTATATGACAATTTTTACAGTTTTGCCATGACATAATAGTTATGGTATTAGAATTCTACTAGAGACATTACACTGAGGAGGACATATACTTTTTGCATTCTTCGATCCGAACTGAAGTATAGATAAAAGAAAAATAGTATTGAAAAATGAAAAGTTATTCGACAGAATATAAGGAAGAGATGTGTGAGGATTTGTAGAGTTTTGAAGATGAGAGCTCGTAATAATTATGTTTATTGTTAGTTTCTCTTCCTAAACTTTTAATCCTATTTTATTTTTTGAATGTCTCAAAATAAGACTTCTTTTTTTTTTTTTAATAAAATTCTTTTTTTCTAAACTATTTATCGCATAGAATAATAATTTGATCGAATAGAGTAATAATTTAATACTTCTAAGTTTCAGCCACTAGTATTATGGATATAGATGAAAATTTTCATTTTGCCCCCTAACCTTTGAACATTTTTCATTTTATCCCCTAACCTTTGTGAAGTTCCGACTTAACCTCCTCAGCTATTAAATATATCTCAGGCAGTCCCCTAAGTTGCAAAAAGCTAGAATCTAGCAGAATATTCCTTCCAACTTTAATGATGTGGCGTTGAAAGTTTTTCATTTAGTCACCCAAACTTTGAATGTTTTTATACTTTGTCCCCTAATCTTTGAACATTTTCGCACTTTGTCATCCAATATTTGAATATTTTCGCAGTGTGTCACCCAATCTTTGAACAGATCCCGCATGCCAACGTCCAAAGGTAGTAATCTGAAATATTTTTAATTGCTGAAGGGATTAAGTGGTAACTCACAAAATTAATTATGGGGTAAAGTGGTAAAAAGATTAAAGATAGGGGACAAAATGAAAATTCCCCTATAAAATTATCTAAGAGTTCAGGTTTTTTTCTTTTTTTTTTTACTCTACCTAAAACTATGTTGTGCCTAGAGCAAAGGCGGAAAAATATAAAAGACAGAAAAAATATTAGAAATATTGTAGAGTTTGAATATACGGAAATCAATATTTGAAAACAAAAGTAATTTCTTAACCGCCTTCTTGATAGTGTTAAAATCCTTTCAGAAAACAAAATATTTCAGTAATTCCTCCAAAGTTTACTCAATCAATTGTAATTGACACAAATGACACAAAGGTTAGAAACAATAATCTCATGCTCATTTATCAATTCATCTTTATTAGTAATCACATGTGATCATAGTATCTGACAAAGGAACTTCAAGGAAATTAAGAATCACAGATAATTACATAATCAAGCATATATGATTCTTGCAAGTGTTCCAACAACTTAAAATTTCATTCACGCCTTCATTTATAAATCAACGTCTTAATTCTATGGCATGTAGTGTGATCCACATTAACATGAATTTTTATTAAATGAACTTCAAAAATATCACAACAATATTTCAACCATGTTTCAAAGAAAATGTTAATCATTTCATGCTCATAGAAAATAATCAATAAGATAGCATGTTAAAAACAATCATTGCATAAATCTTGAGTTATTCATCTTATAGCAGAAGTATCAAGCTTTGTCGAAGTCGATATCTTCTTGTTGATTATAGCCCTTGGCCACCAATCTCGCCTTGTTTTGAGTGATGTTACCATCCTCATTTGTTCCGATAATTAATGGTATTATTATTTGACTTTTCAACTAAAGTCCATACTTGATTCTTATCGAACTGTGCGAGTTCCTCCTTTTATCGCAATCACCCAAGATTCATCATTGAGTGCAGTATTGAGTATTGATTGCATTGAACGTTCGAGTACTCATTACATTTATTCTTATTTAATCAAAGTCACCATAGTAGTGACTATTCAAAATATTTTGAGAGCAATAATAAGGGGTTTTTTGTATATGTTAAGAGAAAATCACTTTCACATTTTTGGTACCCAATTTTCTTGGTTCCTTGTGGATTAGTCAAAATATATTTAGGCATCCATATGAGTTTATTTGTGGTATTCATTTTGTAAATACAGTTAGAAGATTTGTGACCGATTTTTTCATATAAATTGCAAGTATTATACGATAAAGAGGAGTTTTTAGCAAGTTTTTCAATTTATCATAAGAATGTCCATATCCAATTCCAACTCTATTTAACGAAACATTTTGCATACCAAGAAGTTTATCTAGGTTTTCTTTTCCTTTCGCAAATTTTTCTAAGCATCTAGTTAAATAAACAACTTTTACTTTGAGACTGAAATTTTCTTTTGAAAGAGAAGAAATTTCCCGTTTTATGTTTTCAAGCTTTTCAAGACTTTCTTTCATTTTTATATCAAACTCTTCTTTTTCTTTATTCAATGAAAAAATCAATTTTTTAAGTTTTTCATTTTTAGAAACAAGATCACACTATCATTTTTACATTCATTAATCATTAGATTCCATTCATTTTCACATTCACTTTCATAATCATAAATGGAAAATACCTCATTTGCGGTCATGAAGCAACGATTTACCGATTTGTCCTTTGTTTGTTCTTCATTAGAAACCGGTTCATCCCAAGATGCAACCATTAGAGGGGCTGGAGAAAGATTGGTTTGGGGGATACAATGGAATAAAAAGAAGAAGAAAAATTGATTTGGGGAGATCCCAATTTGATTTTAATTCAATTTATAAAGATGATTAGATTGGGCTAGGTCAAATAGGTCCATCGACCACGTCTTCATCCCTTTTTGTTAGTCCTCAATCATATGAGCCCATGAGAATATCGCGTCACTAGATATTCATACACAATTTTAATCCAATCTCATTATTATACAAATAAATAAAGATATATATATATATATATATATATATATATATATATATATATATATATATATACATTCCAATAGAATATTTTTAGATTGCAATAGATTCAAATTATGCATTTTAACAAAAACAAACATGCCCTCGAGTTATATTTATTACATTTATAACTTTCTAGTACTTCTGATTTTTTTTAATATTTAACTGATTGAAATATACACGAAAAGAAAAATATAATTGATTAAAGAATTTTGATAAAATCCATTGCTATCTCCTAGTAGGAATTAACACGACATCTTGATTTCTAATACTGTCATTATTTTCTACACCTTCATCCAATAGATACACAGTTTCTTCTTCATAATGTAATTCTTCACCATTCCAAGGACTAAAATGCCTTCCAACTCCCATATTCCTCAACCCTTCAAGTTCAATTGCCACTTGTTTCATACTAGGCCTTTCCTCTCCTTTCAATCTCAAGCAAAACCTAGCAATATCAGCTACTGCCTGGAGCAATTCAACACTACCCTCCTCGACTACACGAGGCTCGAGCACGTCAACTAACCGGTTCTCCTGGACGGCATATAGGAAGTAATTGGCCAAACTCCTTTCCGCTTCTGGTTTATTGAAACGAATTACTTTTTGTCCGGTTAGTAGCTCCACAAGTAGAACCCCAAAGCTATAAACATCGCTTTTCTCAGTTAACTGACTTGTTTGTAAGTACTCAGGGTCCAAGTACCCTAAGGTACCCTGCACTAATGTGTATACTTGCAGTTCATTGGATGCAATCAACTTTGAGGCTCCAAAATCAGACATCTTCGCATTGAAATTTTCGTCTAGTAATATGTTTGTAGACTTAATGTCTCTGTGAATAATCGGAGTAACTGCTTGAGAGTGGAGATATGATAGCACCCCTGCGGTTTGTGATGTACCAATTCTTCGTCAGAACAAATACATATCGATCCTCGAGTACACATCGAGCATGAAACAACTTACCTAACCTCGGCATCGATATCAATCTCTTCGTCTTATCCGACATGATAGCCGACGTCCCCCTTTTTAACCCTAATCCACTTACAATCGGGTCGAACCAATTTGGGAAGATCCGTATTCGAATTGGGATGTCCAATCATGATTCGACCCGGTAATCCACTTGAAAAACTATAAATAAGCCCTCATAAATGAGAGAAAGGTACGCACATTCTAAGCATTAATTACTGACCGATCTCCAACCTTATCTCGATACTTACTCAAGCATCGGAGGGTTATCGCCGGGTAACCACCGGCATTAACCTGACGTAGTTGTCTTTGATTACAGGTTAGGATCCCTTATACAAATCGAGGAGGAGCTTGACTGACCTGCCGATCCTCACATTGACGAGTCGTGTAACCGAAACTCAGATACCGACCAGGAACAGTTACCCCATCGATAACACACTCATCAATTGTGGCCGTCTGTGGGAATATTAACTCTGAATCATAAAGGATGACTACTAGATCAAAAGCAGCTCTAGCTCGAGAGCGAGAAGCAAATCGAGATCAAAACGGGGAAGGTCAGGGTGATAATTTGTTCCCTCGAAACCTTGAGCCGATACACAATGATGAAGGGGGACCTTCTAGACCCCCGGCCCCACCAATTAAACAACTCACCAAAGACGATCTGAAGGCACTCTTAGATGATGCAAAGAAAGAGTGGCTCGCAGAAGCCGCTAGAGAAAATCATAATCCTCCCCAAAGACTCCCGCGTGCTGCCGTTCATGATGTCGAAAATGAAGTTGAGGTGGATCAAGCCGACAGTTGGGCAGATAGGCGCCAAGCTAGACGCTTAGGGAAGGAGGATCGCGAAGAACAATCAGTTAGAGAGGTCAACAAACTTGCCTCTGAAGTAAGGTCGCTTCATCAGAAATTAGACAGACAAGAGAAGAAAAATGAGCTCCCAGTGTCAAATTCTAGATTGAGAAAATCACCCTTTTGTGATGAAATCTTCTTCCAAAGGTTACCACTCGACAAAAGATTGCCCACTCAACTACCTCGCTACTTTGGAACCGAAGACCCGGACGAACATCTAGCCTCGTTCAATCTCCAGATGCAGCTCCACGGTATCTCGGACAACGTGGCGGCTAAAGCCTTCTCGACGACGTTGTCTGGAATGGCCCAGTCATGGTTCGGAAGGTTGGAAGAAAAATCTATTCTGGACTATGATCAACTTTGCGATAAATTTATGAGTCAATTTGGTAGCAAAAGAGCCGTTAGACCCCCCGCTAATCACCTATACTCTATCATACATAAACCGGATGAGAGTTTTAGAAGTTTTATGGGAAGATTTAATAACGAGCTCTTGAAGGTCGAGATGCCTAGGGTGGACTTCCTAATTACTGTCTTGTTTCAGAGCACTCTGAATCGAGGCTTCGCCAGTGCTATTGTCAGAAAAAATCCTTCCACATATGAAAAATTGATGGAAATGGCCAATCAATAGATGAACGAGGAGGAAATGACTAAGTTGAGAGGAACCTTCTTTGGTTTAGCAAAACCCGAGGAAAAACAGCCGATCATCACTGCAGATCGACATCCTGAGAGAATCTCAAATCATCGATATAATGAAGGAAGGGGCAGGAAAGGATACAGAGAAGAGAAAAACTTCAACCCAGGGAAACAAGGGACAGGAAGGTCGAATAAAGAGTATTACGATAACTATACTCCCTTGAAAAAACTCAGGTCAGAGATCCTATTTGCCAGACAGGACATAAACCTGCTAAGGAGGCCTGTCGCTGTAAGAGAGAACCCTAACTCAAAAAAGTATTGTCGATTCCATAGGCAAAGAGGACATGATACTGATGACTGTTATCAATTGAGAGATGAAATCGAAAGGTTGATAACGGAAGGTCACTTAACGGGATATGTAAAAATCCAGAAGAACGACCAAGGGGGAAACCGACCAAATCACGATCGATCAAGATCTCGATCTCCAGCGAGAAGAAATCAAAATCACGATGACCGAGAGGAACAGCCAAAAAGAGCCCAACCTGGAACCATTGTCAATATGATTTCCGGGGGACCGGCTGGTGGAGATAGTAAAAACTCAAGAAGGGTTGTTTCTCGAGCTCTCCAAGAAAGAAGCCTAAACGACCGGAGGGAGGTTTTCTCGATACGACCTACGACACGGAACCAAATTATTGGCTTTGATGATTCTGATCTCCAAAGGGACTATGTACCATTCGGCAATCAGGACGTGCCAGATTGCCCGATGGTAATTACGGCACAGATTGCTGGAGCTACCGTCAAAAGGATCTTAATAGACTCAGACAGCTCGGCGAACATCTTATTTGTTGACGCATTGGAACGAACGGATCTCGGGCCTACCCCCTGGAAACCGTTGCTACGCCGCTCGTTGGCTTTGGAGGAGCCCAAGTCATCCCTTTGGGGACCTTAACCTTGTCGGTCACCTTAGGGGAAGCGGACAACTCGAGGATCCGAATGATAAAATTCTTAGTTGTCGACGCGCCATGTGCTTATAACGTTATATTGGGAAGACCGGCACTGAACAATTTTCGAGCTGTCATCTCCACTTACCACCAAAAATTGAAGTTTTCGACAAAGAACGGGGTAGGAGAAGTAGTCGGGAATCTAAAGGAAGGCTGGGATTGCTATACGGTTTCCCTCAGCCAACAAACCGGAGAAAAGGAGCCTCATTCCAAAGCTCAGAAGATGGACACAAAGGCGGAAACCAAACTAACTACCTCTGTCGATACAGAGATAACACTTAAAGCAGGTTTAACGGAGAAGAGGAATGAAAAGCAAGAAGAAATGAATTCCAAGAAAAGAAAGTTTGAAAGAATCGAACCATCTGAAGGACACAAGTCAATCGAATTAGTGCCCGGGGAACCGTCGAAAACGACGAGAGTGGGAACTCAATTGTCTGAGGGGCTCGAGACTCAACTGATTGAATTCTTGAGGGAAAATGTGGACGTCTTTGCCTGGTCTACCACCGACCTGCAGGGTATCGACCCAAAGATAATAGTCCATAGACTCAATATCGATCCCTCGTCTCGTCCAGCCAGACAAAAGAAGAGAAACATTGGCCCAGAAAGAAACAAGATAATAAAAGAAGAAGTTCAAAAGCTCTTGGATGCGGATTACATCGCCGAGATTCAATTTACCGAGTGGCTCTGTAATGTCGTTTTAGTCGCTAAAGGAGGTGGGAAATGGAGAATGTGTAATGATTTCACGGACTTAAATAAGCTTTGCCCGAGAGACCCATACCCCCTTCCTCGAATTGATTCCCTCGTCGACTCTACCGCGGGATGTGCGATTCTGAGTATGATGGATGCTTTTCAGGGGTTCTACCAGATTTTTATGGCACTAGAAGATCAAGAAAAAACAGCATTCATCACGGAAATGGGAGTCTACTTTTTCAAAGTAATGCCATTTGGACTAAGAAACGCTGGTGCAACTTATCAACGACTAGTAAACAAAATGTTCGAAACATTTCTCGGCAAATCGATGGAGGTGTATGTCGATGACATGTTAGTCAAAAGTCTTGACGAGAACGACCATCTGGTCCATATCAAACAAGCGTTCGATATAATGAGAAAGTATGGTATGAAACTCAATCCAGCAAAGTGCACCTTTGGAGTCAGGTCGGGAAAATTCCTCGGTTATTTGGTAAACGAAAGAGGAATTGAAGCCAATCCAGAGAAGATCCAAGCAATAATCGACCTCAGGGCCTCGCATAACTTGAACGAAGTACAGAAGCTCATCGGCAAGATCACGGCCCTCAATCGTTTTATATCTCGATCAGCGGATAAAAGCCTTCCTTTTTTCAAAATCATGAGAAATGCGAAGAAATTCGAATGGTCGGAGGAATGTGATCGGGCTTTCGAACAGTTAAAAGCCTATCTCATATCTCCTCCTCTTCTAGCTAAACCACAGGGTAATGAGGATCTCTACCTATATATAGCCGTCTCTGAACAGGCAATCAGCTCGGTCTTGGTGAGAATGGAAGCTAAGGACAACTACCCCATATACTACGTAAGTAGAGTCTTGCAAGGCCCAGAAAAGAACTACTCTGTGATCGAGAAGTTCGCTCTCGCCATAATAACCACGGCCCGAAAGTTGAGACCATATTTCCAATCCCATAAGATCGTCATCCTAACTAATCAACCACTTAGGCAGACGCTGTCCAAACCAAACGCATCGGGACGATTAATCAAATGGGCCATGGAGTTGGGGGAATATGATATCGAATACCTGCCCAGGACCTCGATCAAAGGGTAGATATTGGCTGATTTTGTGCTCGAGAGCACTCAAATAGCGGAAGAGAAGAAACAAATCTGGATGCTTCATGTTGATGGGTCATCAACATCAGTAGGAGGAGGCGCAAGAATTTACTTCCAAGGCCCCAACGAAGAAGAATTGGAATTCGCTTTAAAATTGGATTTTATCGTATCAAACAACGAGGCGGAATACGAAGCCTTATTAGCTGGTCTGAAAATGGCAACTGAGACTGGAATTCGGAATCTAGTTGCTTACACCGATTCGCAACTAGTCGAGAAACAATTCAAAGGATTGTTCGAAGCGAAAGAGGATTCGATGATCAAATACCTGTCCTTAGTTAAGGCTCAAGTTTCGAAGTTTGAGACCTTTCAGTTGGAATACATAAGGCAAACGGAAAATACGAGAGCCGACGCACTCTCAAAGTTCGGAAATTTGATAGAAGGAATCACCACCAGAAAGATAACACTAATGATGTCGAGCAAACCTGCCATCGACTCGCGACGTGACGTTCTATGCACGGAAGTTCTGAACCTCTAGAGCGATGAACCGACATGGAAAACAACATTATTGTATTATCTAATCAAGGGAACCCTACCAACTGATCGCACTGAAGCGCGACGACTCAAATACCGGGCTCCACACTACGCTGTTGTCAATAATGATTTGTACCGACGATCCGTCACCGGAGTACTCCAAAAATGCGTAGCATCTCCGCAAACCAACTTGATTCTTAAGGAGGTTCATGAGGGCTCTTGTGGAAGCCACTCGGGCGGCAGAGCACTAGCAGTCAGAATATCTCGTTTGGGATATTACTGGCCCTCTTTGGTGAAATATGCCAACAACCATGCCAGAAAGTGCGCCAAATGTCAGTATCACGCTACAATGCCTCATCAAACTGCCCAATTAATGGAGTCGATCTCAATTGCCTGGCCCTTCGATCAGTGGGGTGTAGACTTAGTCGGACCGCTACCGGTGGCGAGGGGACAGAAACGTTTTCTACTAGTGGGAGTTGAATACTTTAGCAAATGGATAGAGGTTGTGCCGTTAAAATAGATCACCCAAACTCAGATCATCAACTTCTATTGGTCGATAATCTGCAGGTTCGGACTCCCAAGGGTGATCATCTCAGACAACGGTACGCAGTTTGTAGGAAAAAGAGTGACCGACTGGTGTGCGAAACACAAGATCACGCAGCGGTTCACATCGGTTGGATGCCCGCAAACTAATGGACAAACTGAGGTGACTAACAGGGAAATCTTAAGATTATTAAAAAAGAGGTTGTCGGAAGATGGAGGTGCTTGGCTCGATGAATTGCCCTGGGTCGTTTGGGCCAATCGAACAAAGGAGAAGACGGCAACAGGAGAAACACCTTTTAGTCTAGTGTACGGTTCCGAAGCAGTGGCCCCAGCAGAATTAGAAGTACCATCTCCAAGAGTCGATCTTTATGATCAATCGGACAACGCTGACAAAAGGAACTTCGAGCTCGACCAAATGGAGTCGAAAAGGGAAAGGGCCTCCGCAAGAATACAAGCCTACAAAACCACAATGGCAAAGGCATATGATAAAAACGTAAAATTGAAATTCTTTCAGGTTGGAGACCTGGTGCTGAAACGGATCGATGTCTCGAAGGAGAAAGGAAAGCTCGACTGCAACTGGGAAGGTCCTTTCAAAGTGATCGAAGTCGGAAAGAAGGGGGCTTATCGATTAACCACAATGGAAGGAGAACCTGTGAAGAGAACCTGGAACGGGAGAAACCTCAGAAAATTCTATACCTAAGAAATTTTCTTTAGTTTGTCTATATTTCTAGCTGTTTTGTAACAATATTCCCTTTATTTTGAATCTAATGCCAAGTTCTTTTGTCGATCTCTAATGCTATCATATAGATCGACAGCCGCTGAGACATCGGGATGAAATCTATAAATCGTCGAAATCTCCAAATGTTCCCCGACAGCCGCTGAGGCATCGGGATGAAATCTACAAATTGTCGAAATATCCAAACGTTCCCCGACAGCCGCTGAGGCATCGGGATGAAATCTACAAATCGTCGAAATCTCCAAACGTTCCCAGACAGCCGCTGAGGCATCGGGATGAAATCTACAAATCGTCGAAATCTCCAAACGTTCCCCGACAGCCGCTGAGGCATCGGGATGAAATCTACAAATCGTCGAAATCTCCAAACGTTCCCCGACAGCCGCTGAGGCATCGGGATGAAATCTACAAATCGTCGAAATCTCCAAACGTTCCCCGACAGCCGCTGAGGCATCGGGATGAAATCTACAAATCGTCGAAATCTCTAAACGTTCCCCGACAGCCGCTGAGGCATCGGGATGAAATCTACAAATCGTCGAAATCTCCAAACGTTCCCCGACAGCCGCTGAGGCATCGGGATGAAATCTACGAATTGCAAGGAAGATTATTTCAAAAACCAACTATTGATGTCGATTGTTACATCGAGATTAATTACGTAATCGACAAAGATTCAACTCAAGGAAAATTTATTCAAATTGCCAACTCTTGATGTCGATTGTTACATCGAGATTAATTACGTAATCGACAAAGATTCAACTCAAGGAAAATTTCTTCAAATTTCCAACTCTCGATGTCGATTATTATTAATTAAGTAATCGATGAAGGTTCAAGGCAAGGAATATTTATCAACTGCCAACTATTGATGTCGATTGTTATATCGAGGTTAATTAAGTAATCGATTGAGATTTAACGCAAGGAAGATTTTTTCGGAAACTAACTTTTGAAATCGATTATGGAAGTCGACAATTACAGTTGAAGAACAATTAACAGTTCATATAAAGGTAACGAATCAAGTAAAGTAAATGTTCTTTTTATTATATCGAGATAAATACAATTTGACAAAGTACAATTCCAATCGACTGCAACAACTATCGAAAACCCTATTACACACTATTACAAATGAGAAGAAGTAAGTTGAGGAAACCACCATAGCTTCTGGAGGATACCCAGCACGAACACGATCGACTTCCCGAGTGGCGAGACTGAGCTGCTTCATAGCTCCCTCGAGTTGCTGTTCTCGCTCTTTTATCGCGACAGCATGCTCGGCCTTACACCTCTCCAATTCTCATCGCGCGAGATCGGCCTGGAAGTAGCCTTGGAAAATATATTGTGTCACCTGCAAAATGACATGGCTGATAAACCTTGATATACGTTTCCTTATCGAAAATAGAAAAGAAGATACTACAAAATGAAACTTACCGCAGCGACTGCTCGCCCTGAACTATGCAAATTTTTCTGCAATGACTTCCTCGATAACCACCTCTGATCACGCCCAAAAATGCTGTTAATAAAACTTCTGAAACCAGTGTCCTTCGAACCTCTTAGAAGAACCGAATCCCCTGGACCCAAACCTCCGGGATACTCGAGCTCAGAGTCGATCCATTGGGATATCGACCAGCTAAGATCCAGCTTATCGTCATCAGAGCTGTCATCACTATCATCGGCAACCGAAATGACAGGCTCGCTCCCTTTTTCCTCTTCCGTATCCTCTTCGACCCGAGGCCTCTTCCCCCATCGAACATCGGCTCGACGAGCCTCGAGATCTCCAACACTCTTAGCCCGCCTCTCCATACTTGGCCCAGCCATCGAGCTAAAACCCTGTGGCCACTTACGATGGATCTCCTCTTCCAAAGCTTCCTTTTTCTTACCCTTGGGTGCAACCATGGCGCCTCCGAGAAGATTCTCTAACAAGGGATCATCGGCCCTTTTCCTGGACGCAGACAATCCGCAGGTTCGAAGACGTGGTTCTTCGATAAGTACCTTCACATCGAGACTGTATCTACGCAAACCATCGAGAAATTGCGACGTCAAAGTCGGTGGTGGAGGCATTTTTACATCGATAGACCCGACGCGCCAAGACGACGTGATATTTAATTTTTGCCCCTTAGGTGGTCTAAGAAAAGCAAAACGAGCTTTCCATCCCTTCCCATGGGAACTTTTAGCATTCGTAAGAAAGCTATTCCTATTTCCCCTGGACTTCACCTGGTAGAAACCCTCCCCCGATTTCGGAGACTCACTCACCTTGAACAACAACCAGAAATTACCGAACGACGGCTCTTGTTTAAAGACCTTCATAACACTATAAATCCCAGAATCATCGACATGCCGTTCGGGACTATTTGGGCAGGAACGACACCCAACTGATTAAGTATCGCAGCCAGCTCAGGAGCAATGGGTACTCGAAATCCACACTCCATCGACGCCTCGTGTATTGCAAATGACTTCTTCGGGGGTTCGTGCATCCGCTGCACCTTACTAGGAGCCGACAGTTTCCAACCTTCTGCAATCGAGAACGTTGTCACCCAGGTCGATAGAGGTCTTCTATATTCACCGACTTGAAACTCGTGATACGCCAGCTCCGTTTGATAACTCTTTTCATCTTCATCGTCATCAGCCTCACCTCTACCTATTGGCACGCCCCCTGCGTCGACTTCCTGTCACTCTCCGCCTCCTTCACCGAAGACTGTATGTACAACATCCTCAACATGAATATCTTCAGGACTCGATACCTCGCTCTCCGACATTCTGAAATATAATAGCGCAGAAATCGACGAAACTTCCTCCTATATGCTTACAAAAGCTCCGACGTCAAGAATATTTTTACCGTAATGTAAAAATCAAAGGTAGAAAAACCGACCTATATATAGGCGAACAAACTACCGCTTCACGAATTTGCACAATTTCCCCCCCGAGAAGACGCGACGTTTCATCTTCCACCCCTAAATACAGGAGTTACCCGCCAAATTAAACCCTAATCTTCGAAGGCGCGAAACCACGGACACCATGGCGGGAAATTCTGCTCCGACATTTTAAGTTCCAGACTTCGACTTACATTCGAACCCTCGAACTTGGGGGACTCCCACTGATACTAGCAGAATTTAAAAATTCAAACTCAGACATTAATTAAAATTTCCAGAGTTTAACTTACACTCGAACTCTAGAACTTGGGGGACTCTTGATGTACCAAGTCTTCGTCAGAACAAATACATATCGATCCTCGAGTACACATCGAGCATGAAACAACTTACCCAACCTCGGCATCGATATCGATCTCTTCGTCTTATCCAACATGATAGCCGACGTCCCCCTTTTAACCCTAATCCACTTACAATCGGGTCGAACCAATTTGGGAAGATCCGTATTCGAATTGGGATGTCCAATCATGATTCAACCCGGTAATCAACTTGAAAAACTATAAATAAGCCCTCATAAATGAGAGAAAGGTACGCACATTCTAAGCATTAATTACTAACC